>BSBM01001310.1:1077500-2277500 GCA_027924585.1 Larix kaempferi
TCCCATACCACTTTCCAATACCATCCAATTGAGTTCCTAGAGGTGATGTTGTTATATCTAGGGAATTCTCAATAGCTTTTAAGATTATATGAAAACATTCTCACTAGATGTTATTGTACATAATCAATTGCTACATCGAGTTTTAATAATCATGCACATTGAGTTTTAATATCTTATTTGTTATTTATTCTTGCAGGCGTGATATTTTTGTTTTGTTAAAAAACATATCGAATATGGGAAACAAACATAATCATAAAATAAAGTCTAGAAGGAAGGAGTCACCCCCTGAAAGGCCCATGAGATAGAGAAAAGGCCAGGTTGTACATGGAAAATCGTAGACATCAAAATGTCAGTGCCTTAGATCCATCAACAAGCAATGACGAAGTGGTTGAAGTCAATCAAATCTTGGTTGATGTCGAGTATGAATGGATGGATGTTGAACAAGTTGTTAATTGGAAACTTCCCCAAGAAGAGCACACGCATGTTGAACACACTCCCTTGCAGGACCAAATTGTGAACAAAGGGCCACAACAAACCGGTGACGAGACTCGTACTTCCTTTTTGAATCCCTTGCCTCGACTATCAAGCGGACGAAAAAGAACTCCCAGAAATATTCATGTGGATGAAAGTTCATTTTCAGGACTTGAAGGTAAGTTTCCCAAATGCACTATTGATTTCCATTGTAACAGGATAATCAAAGAATTTTTTGAATCCAAAACCGATGAGCAAAATGTCAATTGTTTCTAGCTTTGTTAGAATCACATTGTCTAGCTCATGTTAGGAGAATTTTGGGCATAAAGGTAGTTAGAAGTTCAGAGGCCAACAATCATGTTGTTAGAAATATACAGTATGCATTTAATTTGATTGGAAAAACTTCTTGTACAAAATATTTCAATGCGGCCCGTCATGTACTGTCGGAATCGATTGTAGACAAATCCACAAGGCAACGTCGCGTGCTATCACACACATGTAAAATCTTTAAAGTAGATAGAAAGACTCTTCAAAAGTATTCTGATATCATAGAAAAACTTGAGACCCCAGGCCAAAAATATTGTTGGGCCTTTGTTGGTAGGTTACCTCGTTTAGACATGAAGCTTATTGATGCTGTTAAAGAACTAGTACAAAATTTTTGGCATGATAACACTAGACCGTCATCGTATCAAATAGATGTGTTAAAGTTGAGAAAAGGTGTTAAGGGGTGTGAACCCCATGTCAAGCACTTATTTGACACAACACAAACGAAACTCTATGAGAGGTTCAAGAATGAGCACACACAAATGAACTTGGGCCAAAGGTCCTTTGAAAAATGCAAACCCTGGTATGTTAGAATTTGTATTGATAACAACACATGTTGTTGTAGATACCATGCATAATTTGAGTACTATTATGATACATATAGACATATATTTTGTGATTTGCATACTAACATTGTGTAGGACTGCCTATCGATACAACCACTGAATGCATCCAGAGAATTTATACATAGCATTATGTGTCCAAGAGCTGAAGGAAAAAAATATTATAAAATATCATGTTTATATGGGACATGTTCCAGGTGTAGTGGATTTGCATTATTGAGCCGCCGCATCCATGAAATCGAGGATCACGAATTTGGGAGGATGTCAGTAGAAATGCAGAACTTCAAGTACATAACATATCAAGTAGAGAGTGCGAAGGAAAGCAAAAAAAATTCATTGGTGAAGTCACAAGTAATCTAAGTTTGCATACTTTCATACTGTACATGTTGAATTTATACATATATATTCAAATTGCAAATGTCACATTGTATTAATGTCGTTGGTTTTGTGGCACCAGGTACAAATTTGTGATTTCATGACGAAATTCTACCAGAAGATCGAGCAATATGTACAACATGTCCATGTAGCACGATGGAACGATGAACAGTACAGATAGTGCAGGGACACCTTTCCCAATTGTGCAATATTGTTCGTTGTGGACTTTGTCAAAAACTACACCCTATAGCCACAGAATGAGATTCAAAGTCAATACTACCATTTAGACCAAGTTAGCATAATGGTCCATATCACGTATAGGAACACGCCAGAGAGAAAAAATGACATGAGGATAATATTGAAAGAGACCAAAGTATACATCAATGACAACAGGTTCCATGACTTGCATTATGTGTAGCATTGCTTAAGAATTTTCTTTGATCAGTTGAAGGAGAGAGGTATACATATGGATCAACATTGGATATGGTCATATGGTTGTGCAAGCCAGTTCAAAAATGCACGTGTATTCCAGTGGTTGAGTATTTTGCACAAGACTTATGATGTGCTTCATATATGGAACTATTTTGAGACCGGGCATGGAAAGGGAGAGCATGACGAGGCTGGAGCATGTCTCAAAAGTTCACTACGAAGGGAGGATATGAGGTGCATGAAAAACCCTCATATTCGGGATGCATAATCCATAGTTCAATGGTGCTCTGCAAAAATTTCAGTTCGAACCACGGAGCAACACAGACCAACAGGTAGAGGACATGTTGTCAATAATTTCTAGCATGTGGTTGATATAGATCAATCATGTTCTTATAGTTGTAGTACTGTACAAGGAACTCGTGGATTTCATTCGGTTCAAAGCTCAAACAATCCCTTATTTGAAATATGGACGTGGAAACTTGCTTGTTTTATGGGCCTAGCAGAAGTTGTGAATGGGATGAGTGTGAATCAATGGATTGGGTTGATGAATGGGATCATGTATCACTTGCAGTGGACCCACATGCAGTTGTTGAAACAATCTAGTTAGAGGAAGGCCAGTCCTTTATTTCGAATGAATATGATCATATATCTGATATTTTACAGCTAGGTAACCACTTATGCATTCATATCCTAGTTCCCTCCTTGTTTTTTGTAAGTATCCAAGTTATCAAACCACTACTTGTTGGAATATGACCGTAAAATGCATTTTTGCAGGACACATCTATGTAGTTGTCACCCTGACAGATAGTGCAATTGGCACGAATTATTGGTTGGCACGATGCATCTAGGGGAATAAAACCCTCCTCGCATCATTAACCGATAGTGAAGGCATTACCTTTATGACTGGCTTGATGGTTTTTCAGAGGGAATATCTTACAGTAGATGGAAAGGGGCCAAAGAGAAATGGCTACACATACATGGATTATAGACCAAGTTCACGGGTGTATCAATTTACACACTTGATCGTTGGTACAAACATCCAACTACAAACAATGTCAACGAAGTCATCAAACAAGGTACGCTACTTACTACCTCATGCAGAGTAAGAGAGGTTGTTTGAGACAATAAAAAACAGTGAGGATCCAGAAGGCCTAATTGATTGAGGTACATAGTATAGTCATGTGATTGTTTATTCATGCATGTCTAATGTTATTCATGTTAGATAGGTTATTTGATATCGATGTCTTATATCTTTTATTTGATGTTTGAGTTATGTTTAAGTTACTATTACAATACATTGATGTTTTACACCAACCACTCCAATTCAAGTTTCCATCCCTTTAGGAAAACTTCACATGCATAAACAAGATTGAAAACTCATCTTATATTATAACATTTCATAATATTCAATAAAAATTAGAATCAATGCACATTAATGAGTACACATTTGTCATTCACAAATCACAATGAGACACATAGATGCATTGAAATTTGATAGGAATTGGGCAATAGCTCAAGATGTCGGAACCATATTTCTCATTAAGTCATCAAAATGAAAATGTGTTACAGAGATGTCGAAACCATATTTCTCACTAAGTCATCAAAATGAAAATGTGTTACAGAGATGTTGCAGTGCCACTGGGAATTGGAAAATTCCAAATAGACTAATAGTAAATACAAAAAGGGGTGGATCAAGATAGAAGAATCTCATATGTCAAGCAGATCTAGAATAACTAAGAATTCCAACTAACATTATTCTTTAGGGTTAGTAGATTTCATTTTAAAACAAAACATGAAAATAATTTTTTGATATATTATATGTTATGAAGAACCTACAACAATTAATTGATAAATGCACAATATATTAGATCACAGAATGTTTTATTGATCGCAGGCCACTTCGAGGGGCAATCTCCTTTGAGCAAGCTCAATACAAATAAATTCACGGTTCCTTCATTGGCCTCAACACACACTTATATACTAAGTTTATGCCCAATACTATGGGTCAATACCATGTAACACATAATACTATGGGATGGCTTAAAAATCATATGCGTCCAATACTATGGGTCAATACCATGGTATTATACAAACTATGGATCAGCAAATACTACGGGACGACTTACAAAGTATATGCGTCCAACAACAATATACTAACAAAGTAAGGAGAAGGGTTGACACGGGTTCCTAACATCTCCTCTCCCTTAGAAAAAGATTTTTCCTCAAATATTTAGATGTGGAAATTGATGCGGAATCTGAAGGAGCTGTTTCCCCGTATCATCCTCGGGTTGCATTCCGTGCCATTGAATTAATACCTCGGCGATAGATTGAGAGAGAAGTTGGTGCCTTTTTAGTTTAAGGGACGATTGATTGGAAGGCTGTAGACAAAGAAGAACCATATCACCTACTTGAAAAGCGTGCTGAGAATGGTGTTGATCGGCTTGTTGTTTCATTTGAATTCTTTCCATGTGAAGATTGTCCTGCAAAATGAGAAGAATCTGATCGTGGTTTCAAAGAATTGGGTCAGTCTCCTTGACTGGGGAACTGCTGAGGGTGTATGAAAGAAGAACTGGCAGTGCCTGACCATAGAATGCTTTATATGGTGTCATTTTAGATGTGGTATTGTACCATCGGAGCGCTTCAACAAAATCCATAGAAATAGCTATCCAAATCTGTGTAGGGATGGGAAAGGGTTCGAGCAGTCCCAAAAGGAGTGTTGTTTCACCCTTGTTGACCTGGAAAGTATCACAGTTAGCCACCATCTATTGAATTGTCATTTTTCAGTCCCTTCCAAAAGAAGTTACATTGTTCCCGGTCATACATTTTGAGGACCCAAGAGTGCCCTGCTGATGGAGAAGCATGGAGTTCATAGAATACATAGCCATGTTGAACAGATTGCAACCAATTTGGAACAAGCAGAGAAATAGATGAAAGAGAAATTGGGGCATCAAATGTGCGAAAATGAGAATCCACCACCATATTGTCCTTACCCTTCTTGTAAGTGATCACATAGGCATCACCCATGAGTTTGATAACCCATTTCAGGTGTGCTGGGGAGGAGACCCATTGTTCCAGAAATTTTTTCAGACTCTAGTGATCAGTCTTGATGCAGAAATAATTCCCTAATAGGTATGGCTGCCACTTTTGTACTCCATGCAAAATAGCCATCATTTCCTTCTCAGATGTAGATGTAGCTAAATTCTTACCGGAAAGGTCTCTTGAAGGCAGAAAGTCCACTAGTTCAGCAAATACACCTGCATATCTATCCAGGGGAGTAGTGGAGACCATTGATGGGTGCATCTGAATGGAATGGAGCTGGGCGATGACACCATGTGAATTCTTCTTAAGGATCTTTTCCAGGCGATGTGAAATGATGATGCGAAGAGACCCTGGTTGTAAGCCTGTAAATGTGTGTTGTTTCCCATTGACTGAAAACTACATCTAAAGTTCAGCAAAATCCCATAAGATGGGGCCAAGTGTGTGTAACCATTGAGCACCCAAAACCACATCACATCCACCTAAGGACAAGGAAAACATGTCAAAACGCAGGTTATAATATTCCATAGAGATACGCACATTGCGACACTTCCCCTTGCAAGGTAAAGTGCCCCCATTGGAAATCATGACTTCAAAGTTGGAGCAAGGATGGACAAAATAATCGGCCTCTTTGGCGATAAAAGGGTTAATGAAGTTATGAGTGCTACCAGAATCAATGAGTATTGTAAGAGGGATATTTTTGAAGTAACTCCTGACTCGCATTGTTTGTGGGGTGGTGACTCCGGATAAAGCATGGAGATATATATCTGGGTGGTCATCCAAAGATGGAGGGTCAACAGGAAGCTGCTAAATGTCGACTTGATGATCTAGTGTATCTGGAGCTTCTACACCAAGTTCAGAGGTGGGTGGAGAATCCACATCTAAGAGATAGAGTTGTTTCTCAACACATCTGTGTCCCCGAATGAATTTCTCATCACAATTATAACAAAGCCCTTTTTCTCTATGTTCTCGCATCTCTGCTTCAGACAAATGCTTGATAGGATTTGTGCGAGGAGATGGCATGATGGGAGGTCATTGGGAAACCATATTTATGAATGGAACAAAAGTGGATTTGGAGCATTGTTGGGTTGTGATCTTTTCCTCCTTCAACTTAGCCAACCCTAGGAATTCCATCATTGTATTGGGACAGAACATTTAAACCTCTGAGCGGATTTCATCCTTAAGACCACTGATAAAACAAATCCTATAGAATTCCTCAGACAATCCTTCTGTGTGATTGGCTAGTTTCTCAAATTCTGTCTGATACTCTCTCACAGTGCCAATATGGCGAAGTTTAGTGAGTGCTCTTGTGAAGTCATCAAAAGTACTAGGACCAAATTGTTGCAAAAGGAGTTGGCAAATATATGTCCATTTTGGATTGTCATGAGCCTTGATGTACCAACGGTACCATTGAAGGGATTCTTGGTCCAAATGAAAGGATGCAAGTGGAACTTTTTGGACATCAAAAGTAATGCAGACTGGAATATTGTTCTGCTCGGTATATCCATCCAGTCGGATCATTACCACTGAAGCAAGGAAAATCAATCATTAGCCCACAAAAATTGTTGGAAGAAGAGAACCAGTGTTCATGGCTGAATGATGAAGATGGAGGATGAGGAATTTTTCATCCAAATCTTGGAGTTTGGTTTTGAGGGATGCAAGTTCTTCCTCCATGATTTGTGCTCTTGAGCGGGTGACAACCATAACCAGGATTTTTTTTTGTGAATGGGTAGAAAAACACAAACAGAAGCTTGTTTAGTGAAGGGAAATTTGGATTTGTGAAAAACTCTGATGGGAAATTGGGGTTTGACTAGGGTCTGGACACTTTTGAATGGACAAGGAAGCAGAAAATGAGAATTTCAGAAGCGGGGTGAAAGAATGGGAAAATTTTTCAGAGTGGGGCAAAGAAGCAGAAATAGGGAATGAACATGGTGGCAAAATTTGAAGGAAATTGGGTGAAAAGCGAAGAAGTTACGGAAAACCCTAAAAAAAGACAAATGTGGGATTTCTAGCTTTGGGAAGTGAAATTTGGGATAGGGTCCTCAGGAATGAAATATGCAGAATGGGATTGCAGGGATGTCAGTGAAGTTTCAAGGGAAACATAGTTAAAACAAAGGAGATATGGTGAAAAAATCAGTTGATTTTTTTTCGAAATGGATCTACAAGGACGCGGAAGTGATCAGAAACAGATGGAACGATGCAGAAGTGATCAGAAACAGATGGATCTGCAATGGCGTGGAAGTGATCAGAAACAGATGGATCTGCAATGGTGCAGAAGTGATCAGCAACAGGTCTAGATAGATGTAATCTGCGATTTAGCAACTAAAAATAGATATGGACCCCAGGTATGCTTGGCTTCCTAATGTTTCAGGGGATTCACTCGGACACCAATGTTGTCTGAAGGCTTGCGTATTGGGGAAGTACCCCTCACTCCATGGCTTAGGTAAAACTGATAACCGCTTTGCCACAAACGACAACTCTTGGTTTACCTCATGGGTGGGAACCAATCAATCAGGTAGGGGTCATTGCCCTTTTCGCTGGCAGGTCCTCTCAATGGGCCAGCTACTTCGAGGTTCATGTGTTACTCCTCACAATGAGTTTTAGGCTTATTCCCAAGTACTTCACACATTTAAGCGTATAGGGAATATTTTTAGATCCGAACCTACAACAGATGCAAAAAAAATTTTGGCAGAAATTCCACCCAACGAGCCCAATAAAGTGCTCTGATACCATATGTGAAGAACCTGCAACAACTAATTGATAAATGCATGATATATTAGATCACATAATATTTTATTGATCATGGGCCACTTCGAGGGGGCAACCTCCTTTCAACAAGCTCAATACAAATAACTTCACGGTGCCTTCATTGGCCTCAACACACACTTATATATTAAGTCTATGCCCAATACTATGGGTCAATACCATGGAACATAATACTACGGGACAACTTATAAAGCATATGCATCCAATACTATGGGTCAATACCATGGGATAATACAAACTATGGATCAACAAATACTACGGGACAACTTACAAAGCATATGCATCCAACAACAATATCCTGTAGCACCAAAACCGTGACTCCGATCATGAATACATCAATTATGGTGGATCTGGGACTCCGGTTTTTAGCTAGGAGACCCCCCACAACGTGCCTCGAATGCTTGAAAACGGTGTTATTGTGCCATATTTGGAACTAGGGTTTTGCTCAATAAAGGCCATGTCAATCTTGCTCAAGGGGGTCATTTATGATACGAAAGCTCCCGGGTGTGCGTGGTCATCATGAACATGTCTACAATTTCCATGTGCACATGTGGGATCTAACGAAACCCAAGTCCACTCATCGTTTTGGGTTTCGTTCCCCCGGAGAAATTCCTTAAAGTGTCCCAAAATGGCCATGGGGTTCCTGACCCAAATGCCCATAGCACCAAAACCATGAATTTGATCGTGAATCCGTCGATTCTGGTGGATTCAGTTTGCCGGGTTCTAGCTTGGGGACCCCCCACACCATGCCTCCAACACTTAGACATGGTGATATTGTGCCATATCCGGAACTAGGGTTTTGCTCAATGAAGGCCATGCCAATATTGCTCAAGGGGGTCATTTATGATCCGAAGGCTCCCGGGAGTGCGTGGCCATCGTGAACACGTCCACAATGGCCATGTGCACATGTGGGAGATGACAGAACCCAAGTTTGCTTGCTGGTTTGGGTTCCGTTCCCCTAGAGCAAATCCTCAAAGTGTCCCTGAATGGCCACGGGGTGCCTAACCAAAATACCCGTAGTAGAAAAACCGTGATTCCAATCGCGAATCCGTCAATTCCGATGGATTTTGGACCCCGGGTTTTAGCTACGGGGCCCCCCACACCATTCCTCGAAGGCTCGAAAACAGTGTTATTGTGCCCTCTCAGTAACTAGGGTTTTTCTCAGTGAAGACCACTCCAATTTTGCTCAAGGGGGTCAATTCTCATCTGAAGGATCCCGGGCGTGCATGGCCATCGTGAACACGTCCACAATTTCCATTTGCATGTGTGAGAACTGATGCAACCCATGTCTGCTCACCAATTTGGGTTTTGTGCCCCTGGAGCAAATCCTCAAAGTGTCCCTGAATTGCCATGGGGTGCCTGACCAAGATTCCCGTAGCACCAAAACCGTGACTCTGATCATGAATCTATTGATTTTGATGGATCTGGGACGTTGGGTTTCAACTAGCACCCACCCCACAACGAGCATTTTGGTCAGGAAGCCCGTGGCCATTCAGGGACACTTTGAGGAATTTCTTCGGGGGCACGAAACCCAAACCAACGAGAAGACTTGGGTTCCGTAAGCTCCCACACGTGTACATGGCCATTATGGACATGTCCATGATGGCCATGCACACTCGAGAACCTTTGGATGAAAATTGACCCCCTTGAGCAAAATTGGAATGGCCTTCATTAAGAAAAAACCTAGTTCCGGAGATGGCACAATATCATTATTTTTGGGCATTGGAGGCATGGTGTGGGGGGTCCCCCAACTAGAACTCGACGTCCTGAATCCACTGGAATCAACGGATTCATGATCGGAGTCACGGTTTTGGTGATATGGGAATTTTGGTTAGGAACCCCGTGGCCATTCAGGGACACTTTGAGGAATTTCTCTGGGGGAACGGAACCCAAACTGGCGAGTGGACTTGGGTTTTGTTAGCTCCCACATGTGCACATGACCATTTTCGATGTGTTCACGATGGCCATGCATGCCCTGGATCCTTCGGATCATAAATGACCGCCTTGAGCAAGATTGGCATGGCCTTCACTGAGAAAACCCCTAGCTCCATAGATTGCACAATAGCACCATTTCTGAGCATTCGAGGCAAGTTGTGAGGGGACCCCCAGCTCGAACACAGTGTCCCGAATCCACCAGAATCGACGGATTCATGATCGGAGTCACAGTTTTGGTGCTACGGGCATTTTGTTCAGGCACCCCATGGCCATTCAGGGACACTTTGAGGAATTGCTCCAGGGGCATGGAACCCAAATTGGTGAATGGACTTGGGTTATGTCAGCTCCCACATGTGCACATGGCTATTGTGGACATGTTCATGATGGCCACGCACGCCCGGGATCCTTCGGATCATAAATTACGTGCTTGAGCAAGATTGGCATGGCCTTCACTAAGCAAAACCCTAGTTCCGAAGATGGAACAATAGCAGTGTTTTCGAGCATTTGAGGCATGGTGTGGGCTATCCCAAAAATAGAACTCAATGCCCCAAATCCATCGGAATCGACGGATTCGGGATCAGAGTCATGGTTTTGGTGCTACGGGCATTTTGGTCAGGCACCCCGTGGTCATTCAGGGATAATTTGAGGAATTTCTCCAGGGGCACGGAACCCAAACTAGCGAGTGTACTTGGGTTCCATCAACTCCCACATGTGCACATGGAAATTTTGGACATTTTCATGATGGCCACACATGCTTGGGAGCCTTCAAATCATAAATGACCCCCTTGAGAAAGATTGGCATGGCCTTCATTGAAAAAAACCCTAGTTCCAGAGATGGCACAATAGCACCATTTATGAGAGTTCGAGGCACATTGTGGGGGGTTCCTTAGCTAAAACCTGACATCCTTCAATGGATTCACATTCGGAGTCACGGTTTTGGTGCTACGAGAATCTTGGTCAGACACCTCGTGGCCATTCAGGGACAGTTTGAGGATTTGCTTTGGGGGCATGAAGCCCGAACCGGTGAGCGGACTTGGGTTCCATCAGCTCCCACATGTGCACATGGCCATTGGGGATGTGTTCATGATGGACACGCATGCCCGGGAGCCTTCAGATCATAAATGACCCCCTTGATCAATATTGGCATGGCCTTCACTGAGCAAAACCCTAATTCTAGAGAAGGCACAATAGCACCATTTCTAAGTGTTGGATGCATGTTGTGTGGGCACCCATAGCTGAAACTCGGTGTCCCGGATCAACCAGAATCGACATATTGACGATCAAAGTTACGGTTTTGGTGCTACGGTCATTTTGTTCAGGAACCCTGTGGCCATTCAGGGACACTTTGAGGATTTGTTCTAGGGGCGAAAACAAAACCGGCAAGCAGACTTGGGTTCCGTCAACTACCTCTAGTGCATGTGGCCATTTTGGATGTGTTCACGATGGCCACGCATGCTCGGGAGCCTTCAGATGAGAAATGACCACCTTGAGCGAAATTGGAATGGCCTTCACTTAGCAAAACCCTAGTTACTAAGATGGCACAATAGCACCATTTCCGATCCTTTGAGGCATGGTGTGGAGGGTCCCATTGCTGAAACTCGGGATCCTGAATCAATCGGAATCAACAGATTCACGGTTGGAATCACGGTTTTTCTGCTATGGGAATTTTTGTTAGGCACCTTGAGGCCATTCAGGGGCACTTTGAAGATTTGGTTTGGGGTCACGAAACCCAAACCGGAGAGCGGAATTAGGTTCCATCATCTCTCGCATGTGGCCATTGTGGATGTGTTCACAATGGCCATGCTCGGCTGGGAGCCTTCTAATAATAAATGACCCCCTTGAGAAATATTGGCATGGCCTTTGTTGAGCAAAGCCCTAGTTCCAGAGAAGGCACAATAGCACTATTTCTGAGCATTGGAGGCACGTTGTGGGGGGGGCAAGGGGGCTAGCTAAAACCCGGAGTCCCAGATCCATCGGAATCGACGGATTCACGATCTAAGTGTTTTTTTTATGAATGGTTATGGTGGTGATGATAATGATTTTGACGACTATGATCATCTTGAACAAATTATGATGATTTTTATTTCACCAAAACACTGAAACTATGATACCAGACAATAGTATACATATAATTGATCTCATCACAACTGGTTTCACCTTCATATTCATCATCCTCTATCCATCGGGGAATTTTATTGGGACAATGTAAATCATGCCAGAGGGCACTTTTGGCAGGCCAATATCTTCACCCTCGATAATTTTTTTGTCAAACTAATCATATGGTTAGATGCACAAGCCAAAAATATACATTCCTATATCCTCATAATTAATCAATCAATCAAATACAGAAGGTGGTGGGCATTTTCCTAAGGCTACGTAGGTAGTTTTACTAGAAGAATTTATACTTCGCAAAATCCTTCAATTTTCAAGGTGAATTTTTATTTCACCAAACAACTAAAACTATGATACCATACAATAGTATACATCTAACTAATCTCATCACAACTGGTTTCACCTTCAAATTCATCATTCTCTCTCCTTGGTTGGCATTTTACTGGGACAATGTAAATCATGCCAGAGAGCACTTTTGGCAGGCCAATATCTTCACCCTTAATGATTGTTTGGAAAAATAATTATGTGGTTATATGCACAAGCCAAAAATATATATTCCTATATCCTCAAAATTAATTAATCAATCAAATACAAAAGGTGGTGGGCATTTTCCTAAGGCTGCTTAGGTAGTTTTACTAGAATAATTTAGACTTGGCCAAATCCTTCAATTTTCAAGGTGAATTTTTATTTCACCAAAACACTGAAACTATGATACCAAAAAATAGTATACATCTAACTGAGCTCATCACAACTAGTTTCACCTTCAGATTCATCATCCTTTCTCCATGGTGGGCATTTTACTGGGACAATGTAAATCATGCCAAAGGGCACTTTTGACAGGCCAATATCTTCACCCTCAATGATTTTTTTGGAAAACTAATCATATGGTTAGATGGACAAGCCAACAATATACATCCCTATATCTTCATAATTAATTAATCAATCAAATACAGAAGGTGGTGAGCATTTTCCTGAGGCTACATAGGCAGTTTTACTAGAAGAATTTATACCTGGCCAAATCCTTCAATTTTCAAGGTGAATTTTTATTTCACCAAAAAAATGAAACTATGATACTAGACAATAGTATACATCTAACTGAGCTCATAAAAACTAGTTTAACCTTCATATTCATCATCCTCTCTCCTTGGTGGGCATTTTACTAGGACAGTGTAAATCATGCCAGAGGGCACTTTTGGCAGGACTATATCTTCACCCTCAATGATTTTTTGGAAAACTAATCATATGGTTAGAAGAAAAATCCAACAATATACATTACTGTATCCTCATAATTAATTAATCAATCAAATACAGAAGGTGCTGGGAATTTTCCTGAGGCTACTTAGGCATTTTTACTAGAAGAATTTATACTTGGCCAAATCCTTCAATTTTCAAGGTGAATTTTTATTTCACCAAAACACTGAAATTATGATACCATACAATAGTATACATCTAACTGAGCTCATCACAACTAGTTTCACCTTCAAATTCATCATCCTCTCTCCATGGTGGGCATTTTATTGGGACAATGTAAATCATGCCAGAGGGCACTTTTGGCAAGCCAATATCTTCACCCTCAATCACTGTGTTATCACTCCAGGAGTCCTTCTAGGCTGTAAGTCAAAGGGGCCTGGTAACTTAACCTTTTTCTCGTATGGCGGGTGGATCAAGATGAATATCTAGGTTGCTGCATAATCTACTCAAGACAGTCTCGAATACACTCAAACAATGCAAGGCTCTCAAGGACTATTATCGGATAGGTAAAAAGGATAAAGGAAACTGATCAATTAACCAGAACATATATAAAACAATTACATATGATGGGCCAATTAACCTACAACGAATGCTAATGATCCTAGCTTGATAATAAATAGTAAGATGACAGTTACTCAGATTACAAACATAGACAAAGAATACCCTTCAACTCAATAGCACATCACAGAAAATAAGAAACAAGGTCTGATAACAATGAGTGAAAGAAGCTTGCAAGCTGATCATATTAAAGAAAGAGGTCTCTTTACAAAATACAATCAAGTAGCACCCTCCAAAATCCAACCATTTCTTGCTCTCAAGCTCTAGGATTTATAGCCTTTACAACACCTTCCCCCAGCTCCTAATAAGCTGGATTCGAAATCCTCAAGATAGAAGATCAAGGCCGTTTTTTAACAAACCAGGAAAAATCATTTTTTAACTTGGCCAAACTGCTGAAAAATGGGGCTCAGAGATGGATTCGATTCTCACAATCTGTGACACCTGTAGAAACACTAAGAGAGGTTATTGTTCTCTGACATGTTAAGAAGAAAAACCTCCGATCGTTTTGCAGAATGATTCTCTAGTGGCTCAGAATCATCATTTGAAAATGATGACTCTGCACAGTAAAACGCCATTAATTGCTGAAACTACTGAAAAATGGGGCTCAGAGATGGGTTCAGCTCTCTAAATATGTGACACCTATGTATAAAAAAAAAAGGTTATTTTCCACTTACTTGTTGTGATCAAAAACCTCCCTCAGGGTATTGAAATTCATTTTCATTTACTCGAGACCTTCATTTCAAAAACATGTGTTAAATAGGCAGATTCTGGGATCCAAAAATTTGGGCTTAGTGACGGATTCGATTCTCTCAATATGCAACACCTGTAGGAAAATGGAGAGAGTTTATTGTTCTCTAACATGTCGGGAAGAAAAACCTTTGAGGGTTTTTCAAAATGATTCTCCAGTTGCTCAGAATCGTCATTTGAAGATGATGACTTTTCACAGTAAAAATGCCAATTTTGCAATAAAAACTTCTCACCTCCATCTTAATAGTTTCATTATTTCGACAGCTGTAGCAAACTTTGACAAGCTCAATAGCCTTCAAGGTGATGGCAAGGCTCTTAAACTCTTCTTTTGACAACTGGACAATATCTTGACCAAAAATAGAAAATCCATTTGATCTTTTTCCCTTCTCTATCACCTCAAAGCTGAAACAGAAAGATGATACATATGCCTTTAATTATTATCTTTTAATAAAAACCATCCTCTTGCCATTTGGAAGCAAAAACCATGATCTAGGCAAAAATAATGCCTCGTTTCCCTGTTTTGCACTTTCGGTGGCTAAAGAGCCAAAATGCGAACCTGTAAGCCACCGAAAGCTCTGCTTTCGATGGCTAAGAACAGTTGTGAAAGCCTGCCTAAGCCACCGAAAGCTCTGTTTTGAAACTAATCTTCAAAATGGAAAAAATGTATTTTGTCTCAGCTTTCTCGATGACAAGTGAAGTTCTTTTTCTCTTTCGGCAGCTGGAATGAATTTGCATTTGAACATGAGCGTTGCCGAAAAGTGGTGAAAATGCCTCTCCTTTTGGTAGCTTTGGGTAATTTTGCCTTTACACTGTCAAAATAGTGTTGAGAATGCCTCCGCTTTCGGTAGCTTCAAACAATTTTGATTTTGACTTGTAAGCTTCCAAAACTTACCTTTCGGTGGCTAATGAACACCATCTTATTCACCCAAGCCACCGAAAACTGCCCCCTTGACTCACATTGTATGTCCTTTCACTTTCAGTAGCTAGGAGAGCCTCGAAAATTTCGTTTAAGCTGCCGAAAGCAGGGCTTTCAGAATCTTAGGGACCATTTTAAATAAGCGCTTAGCTACCAAAACTTGTCTTTTGAAATTTTTGAAATGAAAACCCAATCTAATGCTTTTCAAACTTTATTACATGCATAAAGATATAAAAAATGAGCCTTAAAAAATTTAGAAATGAATTTTCAAATGAACTCCCATCATCTAAAATTGATCAACTCGAAAAAATTATTTGGGAAGATAACATCTGGCTCCTACTCGGGGATGAAAGCCTCCCTGTGAGGTTTCAAGAACCACAGATCTAATGTCTTTTTTGGATAAAAAAAATACAGAACCTAGTCTAGTGTTCCATTGGTCATGGAGTCATTTAAACTGCCACCAAATCTCTACAAATTGTCCACAAATACTCAATTGTAAACCTGCTAGCAACGCCTTGAATCCATTAGGCTATGGAGTCTCAAATGTTGCTTTCAAAACCTGGTCCAAATCCTGCAACCATGCTCATCATTTGAAGCCAAACTACCCCTGCCAATAGTGTCTTATACCCATTGGGCATGGAGTCTTTATTTCAAAACTGAAACCTAATACTAAATGCAAGCCTCACGCATATGCAAACTTGAAATGCTCATCTATCAGCTTATTCATCTATGCTACCCTACTCTAGCTAACTGCACTGCTTCTTATCAAGTGACATCATGCTTCCAATGAAGCCATGTCAGAAACTGATTTGTTAAACCTACTCTTGATTTTGACCCGAAAAATAACGAAATGCATAGCCAACAGAAAAGTGGTTTGGACAGATGAATAAGTCAACTTTCATCTGACAAAAATACTTGAACACAAATGCTATTCACGGATTCCAAGTAGCTTGCAATAGGGTCATTAAAATCATAAAGGAATACCTCTTTAAAATGTTGTTCCAACTGACTGTAGTGCAGCTGCTGATGGTTGTCTTTACTGATCTCAATACTGAAAGTAGGCTGCTTGATCTCTGTCGGAGAAACATACATGATCAACTGTTGGTCTACAAATTTATGCTCACCATCTTCCTCTTTATGTTTGCTGCATTTCCCCATTGTCTGCAAAACTGAAAATTGAGGGCTGCACTTAGTATTTGCTGTAAATTCAAAACTGTGACATGTTGTTCTTTCAATTTTCCCATCGTCTTTTAAATTTTCAAAAGGAACAATCTGATCATGATCTTCATAACAGTCAAAGACAGTAGATGCATTTAGTACAATGTCAAATGCATCTACATTATGGTTAACATCTCGAAGATCATCAATATCTCAATCATAATGAAGAGCATCTTCTTCAACCACAGACCTTTCAGCACAATCATACTTTTCATGTCCATTAATTTGATGAAACAAATCATATTCATGATAGCATTCTGGAAAAAGGGCATCATCTAAAAATTTATCTTTACAAAACATCATGAAAACCTTTCAAATATTTTATACTGGCGTCTGGGAGAGATCTGCACCAGTCAAGGGCTGCTCCCTTCAATGAGTATAGGAAAAGTTTAATTCGAACATCCTCATGTACAATTTCAAGCCGATGAATAAAGTCATGAAAATCCAATAAATGTTCAGCTGGTACTTCCCACTCTTCTCCTTGAAATTTAGGAATACTATGATCCCATTCATCTCTACTAGGCACTGGATTAGGGAAACCAACAATCTCTGAAAAATCACAGAACACATACCTCTTTCCCAAGATTTGGTTCATTTCATACCAGTGGAGTCGCCAACAGATTTCTGAACAATGGAGCTGCCACTGAATCTGTCCTTCATGGAGTCGCCAGATAGATTATTACAACCAAGAAAATGTCTAGGCTTTGTCTATCATCAAAGCTGGATCTATGTCGTTCTCCCAGGGAAGCTGAGCTTCAATCTCCTCTCCCCAGCAACGGCGCTAAAATGTTATCACTCCAGGAGTCCTTCTAGGCTATAAGTCAAAGGAGCTTGGTAACTTAACCTTTTTCTCGTATGGTGGGTGGATCAAGATGAATATCTATGTTACTGCATAATCTATTCAAGCAATCTTGAATACACTCAAACAATGCAAGGCTCTCAAGGACTATTATCAGATAGGTAAAAAGGATAAAGGAAACTGATCAATTAACCAGAACATATATAAAACAATTACATATGATGGGCCAATTAACCTACAACGAATGCTAATGATCCTAGCTTGATAATCAATAGTAAGATGACAGTTACTCAGATTACAAACATAGACAAAGAATACCCTTCAACTCAATAGCACATCACAGAAAATAAGAAACAAGGTCTAATAACAATGAGTGAAAGAAGCTTGCAGGCTGATCATATTAAAGAAAGAGGTCTCTTTACAAAATACAGTCAAGTAGCACCCTCCAAAATCCAACCCTTTCTTTCTCTCAAGCTCTAGTCTTTATAGCCTTTACAACACCTTCCCCCAGCTCCTAAGAAGCTGTATTCGAAATCCTCAATATAGAAGATCAAGACCGTTTTTTAACAAACCAAGAAAAATCATTTTTTAACTTGGCCAAACTGCTGAAAAATGGGGCTCAGAGATGGATTCGATTCTCCCAATATGTGACACCTGTAGGAAAACTGAGAGATTTTATTTTTATCTGACGTGTTAGGAAGAAAAACCTCCGATCGTTTTGCAAAATGATTCTTCAGTCGCTCAGAATCATCATTTGGAAATGATGACTCTGCACAGTAAAACGCCATTAATTGCTGAAACTGCTAAAAAATGGGGCTCAAAGATGGGTTCAGCTCTCCAAATATTTGACACCTGTGTATAAACAAAAATAGGTTATTTTCCATTTACTTCTTGTGAGCAAAAACCTCCCTCATATTATTGAAATTCATTTTCATTTACTCGAGACCTTCATTTCAAAAACATGTGTTAAACAGGAAGATTGTGGGATCCAAAAATTTGGGCTCAGTGATGGATTCCATTCTCCCAATATGCAACACCTATAGGAAACCAGAGAGATTTTATTGTTCTCTAACATGTCAGGAACAAAAACCTCTGAGTTTTTTTCAAAATGATTCTCCAGTTGCTCAGAATCGTCATTTGAAGATGATGACTTTTCACAGTAAAAACGCCAATTTTGCAGTAAAAACTTCTCGCCTCCATCTTAATAGTTTCAGGATTTCGACAGCTGTAGCAAAATTTGACAAGCTCAACAACCTTCAAGGTGATGGCAAGGCTCTTAAACTCTTATTTTTACAACTAGACAATATCTTGACCAAAAATAGAAAATCCATTTGATCTTTTTCCCTTCTCTGTCGCCTCAAAGCTAAAACAGAAAGATGATACATATGCCTTTAATTATTATCTTTTAATAAAAACCATCCTCTTGCCATTTGGAAGCAAAAACCGTGATCTAGGAAAAAATAATGCCTCTCTGCCTTGTTTTTCACTTTCGGTTGCTAAAGAGCCAAAATTCGAACCTATAAGCCACCGAAAGCTCTGCTTTTGGTGGCTAAGAATAGCTGTGAAAACCTACCTAAGCCACCAAAAGCTCTGTTTTGAAACTAATATTCAAAATGGAAAAAATGTATTTTGTCTCAGCTTTCTTGATGACAAGTGAAGTTCTTTTGCTCTTTCGATAGCTGGAATGAATTTGCATTTGAACACGAGCGCTGGCAAAAAGTGGTGAAAATGCCTCTCCTTTTGGTAGCTTTGGGTAATTTTTCCTTTACGCTGTCAAAATAGTGTTGAGAATGCCTCCGCTTTCGGTAGCTTCCAACAATTTTGATTTTGAATTGTAAGATGCCAAAACTTACCTTTCGGTGGCTAATGAACACCATCGTATTCGCCCAAGCCACCGAAAACTGCCCCCTTGACTCACGTTGTATGTCCTTTCACTTTCGGTAGCTAGGAGAGCCTCGAAAATTTTGTTTAAGCTGCCGAAAGCAGGGCTTTCGGTAGGTTAGGGACCATTTTAAATAAGCGCTTAGCTACCGAAACCTGTCTTTTGAAATTTTTGAAACGAAAACACAATCTAATGTTTTTCAAACTTTATTACATGCATAAAGATATCAAAAATGAGCCTTAAAAAATTTAGAAATGAATTTTCAAATGACCTCCCATCATCTAAAATTGATGAACTCGACAAAATTATTTGGGGAGATAACATACTTGTTTGGAAAAATAATCATATGGTTAGATGCACAAGCCAACAATATGCATTCTTATATCCTCATAATTAATTAATCAATCAAATAAAGAAGGTGGTGGGAATTTCCCTGAGGCTACTTAGGCAGTTTTACTAGAAGAATGTATACTTAGCCAAATCCTTCAATTTTCAAGGTGAATTTGTATTTCACAAAAATATTGAAACTATGATACCAGACAATAGTATACATATAACTGATCTCATCACAACTGGTTTCACCTTCAGATTCATCATCCTCTCTCCTTGGTGGGCATTTTACTGGGACAGTGTAAATCCTGCTAGAGGGAACTTTTGGCAGGCCAATATCTTCACCCTCAATGATTGTTTTGGAAAACTAATCATATGGTTAGATGAACAAACCAACAATGTACATTCCTATATCCTCGGAATTAATTAATCAATCAAACACAAAAGGTGGTGAGCATTTTCCTGAGGCTACTTAGGCAGTTTTACTAGAAGAATTTATAGTTGGCCAAATCCTTCAATTTTAATGGTGAATTTTTACTTGGCCCCCAACTAGTACACGGCACCCCAAATCCACCAAAATCGACGTCTTCGCAATCGGAGTCACGGTTTTGCTACTATGGGCATTTTGGTCAGGCACCCCATGGCCATTCAGGGACACTTTGAGGATTTGCTCCAGGGGCACGGAACCCAAACTGGAGAGCGTAGTTGGGTTTCGTTAGCTCCTGCATGTTCCTGTGGCCATTTTGGATGTGCTCACGATGGCCACCCTTAGTCGGGAGCCTTCAGATCATAAATGACCCCCTTGAGCAAGATTGCCATGGCCTTCCCTGAGGAAAACCCTAGTTCTGGAGAAGGCACAATAGCACCGTTTTGGAGAGTTGTATGCACATTTTGGGGGGGTTCCTAGCTGAAACCTGGTGCCACCGATCCACTAGAATCGACGGATTCGCGATTGGAGTCACGGTTTTGGTGCTACGGAAATTTTGGTCAGGAACCCAATGACCATTCACAGACACTTTGAGGATTTGCTCCGGGGGCACGGAACCAAAAACGGCAAGCAGAATTGGGATCCATTAGCTCCCACACATGTATCTGGCCATTTTGGATGTGTTCACGATGGCCACGCATGCTCGGGATCCTTCGGATGAGAATTGACCCCCTTGAGAAAAATTGGAATGGCTTTGATTGAGTAAAACTCTAGTTACTGAGATGGCACAATAGCACCGTTTCCGAGCCTTCGAGACACAATGTGGGGGGGGGCCTAGCTAAAACCAAGGGTCCTGAATCCATCGGAATCGACATATTTTCGTAGTCAGAATCACGATTTTTTTTCTACAGGCATTTTGGTCAGGCACCCCGTGGCAATTCAGGGACACTTTGAGGATTTGCTCTAGGGTCACGAAACCATAACCGACGAGCAAACATGGCTTACATCAGCTACCACACATGCATGTTTCCATTATGGATGTGTTCACGATGTCCATGCTCGGTCGGGATCCTTCAGATCATAAATGACCCCCTTCAACAAGATTGGCATGGCCTTCACTAAGCAAAACCCTAGTTCCGAAGAAGGAACAATATCACTATTTCCGAGCGTTGGAGGCATGTTGTGGGGGGGACCTAGCTGAAACTTGGCATCCCAGATCCATCGGAATTGACAGATTCATGATCGGAGTCATGGTTTTGGTGCTACAGGAATCTTGTTCAGGCACCCTGTGCTCATTCAGGGACACTTTGAGGATTTGCTCTGGGGGCATGGAACCCAAACTAGCAAGTGGACTTGGGTTTCGTCAGCTCCCACACATGCACATGGCCATTTTGGACGTGTTCACAATGGCCATGCATGCTTGGGATCCTTCGGATCATAAATGACCCCTTGAGCAAGATTGGCATGGCCTTCACTGAGCAAAACCCTAGTTTTAGAGATGGCACAATAGCACCATTTCTGAGCGTTCGAGGCACATTGTGGGAGGGTCCCTAGCTGAAAACCGATTTTTTGGATCCATCGAAATCGACAGATTTGTGATCGGAGTCATGCTTTTTGTGCTACAGTCATTTTCATCAGGCACCCCATGGCCATTCAAGGACACTTTGAGGATTTGCTCTAGGGGCACAGAACCCAAACCGGCAAGTGGACTTGGGTTCATCAAATCTAACATTTGCATGTGTCCATTGTGGATGTGTTCAATATGGAAACGCACACTCGGGAGACAAGGTATATTAAATGACCCCCTTGAGCAAGATTGTGATGGACTTCACTGAGCAAAACCCTAGTTCCTAATATGGCACAATAGCATCGTTTTCGAGCATTCGAGGCACGTTATGGGGGGACCCCTAGTTGAAACTCAAGGTCCCGAATCCATCGAAATCAATGGATTCTTGATCAGAGTCACGGTTTTGGTTCTACATGAATCCTGGTCAAGAACCCTGTGGCCATTCAACGGCACTTTGAGGATTTGTTCTGGGGGCACGGAACCCAAACCAACTAGCAGACTTGGGTTCCGTTAGCTCCCACACATGCATGTGGCCATTGTGGATGTGCTCACGATGGCCACGCATGCCTGGGAGCCTTTGGATCATAAATGAAACCCTTGAGCAAGATTGGCATGGCCTTCACTGAGCAAAACCCTAGTTCCTAAGATGGAACAATAGCACCGTTTTCGAGCATTGGAGGCATGTTGTGGGGGGTCTGCTAGTTGAAATCCAACACCCAAGATCCATCGGAATCGACATATTGGAGATCGGATTCACGGTTTTGGTGCTACAGGAATCTTGGTCAGGCACCCTGTGGCCATTCAGGGACACTTTGAGGATTTGTTCTGGGGGCACGGAACCCAAACTGGTGAGCGGACTTAGGTTTTTTCATATCCCACATGTGCATGTGGCCATTGTGGATGTGTTCACGATGGCCACGCACGCTCGGGAGCCTTCGGATCATAAATGACCCCCTTGAGCAAGATTGTGATGGCCTTCACTAAGAAAAACCCTAGTTCCAGAGATGGCACCATGTATGAGCACATATCTAAGCATAGTATGCATATCACATGCCAATATATAGACTCTTGAACAATCATTCAAAAGAAAACATATATGGATGGTGCAATCCATAGCATCACACAAGAGCAATCTCTCCAAGAATATCCAAGATTATGAAATTTCATTGCTTTGTGCAAAAATTCCAATGCCTCTCAATGGAGATGGTGATTTAGTTTGAACTCACAAATCATTCAATTATATTTGTAAATACAATATCAAGAATCCATATCTAGAGTTACATATGACCAAATTGAGAAAAAAAATTGTTGGAAATATTTAAGAATGAGGAATATGTACACATACTAATTTGTGGGTGTCACATAGTATGTGAGTCCACTAACAAGTAAAATGTACAAGTGCTTCCTTTTTACACAAAAAAATCACTTCAGTCTATTATTTTCAAGGTTCATATCCTTGTTCATCATTTTAGGAGCAGCCAAACATAAAATCATAATCCATGACTATTATTCATACACATAGGTTGTTGGATGCCTTGGATGTGCTTTTTTTTGTTAGAAGAACCATTTTGATGACCAATATTGATTGGTCATCATGAAGGATGAGTACCTTGTTTGTAATGGAAATCAAGGTGTATCCATGAATAGTGTGATCTAGCCTATATGTTTGTGCTACCCATAATTTTCCATGGAAAGTAGATTTGATAGTCCCACTACTTATTAGCAAGCCTTCTAAATGTTTCCAAACCTTTTAGATAAAAGAAAATTGAAATTGCTCGTTATTTCCCACAAAGGGTAGATGCAATGGTAACTATAAATAAATTGCCCCCATGATGCTTTAGTTCACCTTTGCATAAAAGATGAATTCCATTGTTGGAATGAGGAATGTGAGATGAATGTCATTGTTGGAATGAGGAATCTAAAATGTGTTATAGGCAAGGGGATGATCAATCAAGTGTGAACATATTATATTCAAGGGTGATTGGATTCAAGGATAAAGTTGGTTAGTTGCACATTGAATTTAAATGAAAGTCTTCACCAATTAGTAAGAATATCTAATAATGATGTATACAATGATTTAGCCTTCATATGCGATTTAGGCTTTATTTCATATGTTAAATTTATGAATTTTATTCTTATTATCCTTAGTAAATGTTCATGCTTATGATATATGAATGAATGGGACTTCCACCTTCTCATGAATTCATAGATTAGTGTATCTCCTTTAGTAAATTATGCATATACCCATTTAAAGGCTCCCAAGGTATAAGGCTTTGTATGTTTTTGTTTTAGATTTATTATGCACATGTTCTTTCATGTTCTTTGTTTTAATGCTTATGTTTCTAAAATTGGCCATGTTATAACTCTATAACTCAATGGTTTTTAAACAAACCCTAACACACCATGATACAACAAGATACAAATATAGACAAGCGATATATAAATCACATAACCGGAAATCCATGTACATCAAGGCTACAAAACTCGAACAAACATATAAATTTTATTATCAAATAGTGGAACATGGTTTCCAATGCACATAGGATGGAAAATCGTTCCCTATATAAAATCTGGCAACTCATGCCGTAGACCCAAAATACATGGCAACTCGTGCCCTATACAAAATCCAACAACTCGTGCGGTAGATCCAAAATACATGGAAACTCGTGTCGTAGATACCAAGTACGTGGCAACAGGTGCCCAAAAGTGCCACATCGTGGCTAATGTACAAAACATGGTGTGTCAAGCATTGTGACCACCCCCATCACTTTCAGGCGCATATCAAAAATCGATCTTCCTCTTCTTGGAGCTACTGGTATCTCGGGTCTTCTTCCGTCTAGGATTAGACCGTCTCCCCAGGATCTAAAACAAATTATATAAGATACCATCATTTTCAAGCATTTGTAACATTTACCACATTTATAAAATGAATGTAGAATCAAAATCTTAAATAACTCACCACTAATGCGAGTGGGAGACATGAGGAAGGTGTCCTAGATCTATTGAGCCTCTCAGCAATTCCAACCTACAACATTTACGACAATCATTTCATTGAAAAAAAATAATTGCTTAAATTATTTTTTCTCTAATGCATCAATATATTTTCATAAATTAACTTGATTCTCACCGTGAACACCTTCGACAATGTACGTGACTGAGATTCAGGGCTAGCAGGTGGAGCAGTTGGCTGGACAACCTACTCTGATGCAGTCATGGGGAGGGTGCAGATGTAGTTGCAGCAACTATGGTTGCAACCACTGTAGATACATGGGAGGATACTGGAAGAGTAGTTTCCACAATAGTGGTGGGAACTAGAGAAGATATAGTGGAAGAGGATATGGTGGTATGGGGTGGAGGAGGATGTCGTGGATGATGAACCCCTATCGGCTGTACAATAGGGGGTATCGACCAAAAAGGGCTAGGGGGAATGTGGAGGGATGGTGAATGGGAGGGCGTTCCTGGATAGAGGGAGGAGGATGGATAGAAGGGAGGTTGTGGACGAAGGGGGGAAGATGGATGGATGTGGGGGCATGGACGAATGGGGGAGGATGGATAGACTGGGGGCGTGGATGAATGGGGGAGGATGTATAGATGGGGGGGCATGGAAGAATGGGGGAGGATGGATGGAGGGGGGAGAATGGATGGAGAGGGGAGGCTAGATGGAAGGGAGGGGGTGGAAGGAGGGAGGGGTATGGATGTAAGCGAGGGGGGCGACTCATGGGAGAGGGTGGAAACATGGGACTAAATGGGGGATGGGGAATTGTGCCACCTGCAGTTGTTGGTGGCCCCTGTATACACATTTGTAATATCATAGTTTAGTAAACAAAAATCAAATTAAACCATAGTAAGTCGTAACAATTCAAATTAAAAGCGTGCTTTTAATTACACATTGTACTTGTGTATATGGTGATCTACTGATCTCTAACTGAGATGGCTAATCAACGTAGTTTGGGAATACCTGTGGACACCAAAATGCATGCACATTATGAACATATTAAACAAGTAATTATTTAGGCAATAAAAATATTCAAAAATATTGTACGAACTATCATCGTGTATGTCAGACATATAAAAACATAAATAATAGAAATACCATAAGTAGTAACAATATTATGTGAGGTACTGAAAATACCTCCGTGTGAGGTTCTGCAATTTCAGTTGGAGCTTCCATTGCTACGTCCAAGTTGGGAGATCCTACGTTCTCCCATGATGGCATCTCAGCTCTAAATAACTATACATTGAAATAATAGTTTAAGTCAAACACAAATACTTTAAAATTACTTTACAAATTATCAAGTGATGATTGAAAACACATTAAAAAAGTGCTAACCTGCTCCATATAGAAGCCCTCAATCAGGCCAAGGCAAGTGTGCATGAAATGGGGACAAAGATGTGGCATTGTCCCAATCAAACTAGAAGGCCTAGCATGGCTACCAATAGTCACAGGTCTATCCTGACTCTGTCATGAAGGCCCTGCACCTGAGTCTTTATCAGGGTCAACTTGTCTCTCCATTGTAGTCGCTGCTATAAAGGCGATGTGTCTAAGGAGTCCACGTGCAACACTCCTCATCACCCCCTCGATCTGATCAAGTTTGTGGGGTAACTGAGGTGGCTGGGGAGAGGGGTTGGGCTCGCGCCTAGGAGCTGGTGTCCCTCTCAGTGGGTTCCTCCTGACAGCAGGTCAATCTTGGGCAGAGCCACGCCCAACACCTTGGAACTCGATTATGTCAAAATAGTTGACATGTAAACCAAGCACAAACTCATCCCATGGTTTCCAAAGAAAGTACTGTGGAACCTCCCTACTATTGCAGGGAGGTTTATCGTAAACCATGAACCACCTATGCATCCAATTGTCCCTCCATGGTTGGAAATGACGCCAATCCATGTAGACACGTGGCTTTCTAATGTCTGTGGTTGTTGTGTTTTGGATCGGTGAACATACTATATAATTGGGCATTTGTAATATTCAAATATTTTATTTCCTCCTTGGAAATTCCTGTGGAATAATACTCCTGCATCCTAGCTCTATATTCAGTCATGTCATTCAATTGGCGATGCGCATGGATGAGGGAGTCAATTGAGCTCGCAATTGAGGTGGAAAGGGACACTCGAGATGGTTCCCCCATGTTTCTTAGTTCTCGAGTATGCACTCTCACTTCATTTACATAATGGTTCAAGTCGTCTTGGTCGAAATTTTGTTGGGGGCTTCTATTTTTTTGGGCGTTTTGATTTTGTTGAAGGTTTTCATTGGTTCCAAGATTTGTATTTTCTTGTGTTCCACCGGACTCCATGTTAACATTTTGTTCATTCATTGTATAGGTTTAGAATCTGCAATTGGAAATTTCTTTATTATTTTACTAATTTGGAAATTATTAAAAATTTAATAAACAAACAAAATCAATAAAATGACAAAAAAAACCAATAAAATGACCAAAAACATGGATCTTACCTATCCAATGCACTTGTTGATCACTTGTGGATGGATTGAGGGAGTTTTTTAGTGCAAATTGTGAAAATGGTGCTCTCTTGCTCTGCGTATACGATGGGTGAGTGAGGCTCGATCGGTTGGGTGAAAATAGAACAACTCTGCCTTGCTTTTTTTTAATTAGCTTAACAGGAGCGCATACGCATTTTCGAGAGCACACGCGCTAAAAACGTGCACGCATAGCAGCGCGCACGTGCCTCGGTTCAGTACCAAACCTAACAGTGTGTGCACGCTTCCTTAGGTGTGTGCGTGCCTCTGTTTTATCCCCGCTAGTGCGGCCTGTTGCAATACTTTTGGGGAGCATCTTTGTGCGCCCACCCTATAGACATACATCTATTTTTTAATTAATTTTCATAATGTTTTTATCATCTCCCAATACTAGGTTGTAGAGCACCTCACCCTCTCAATGCAATCACTCATATTAATTATGATTTATTCCAATTACATTGATCATTTTACTTTATTATATTATCATCCATATTACTTTGTGCTATTATCTATTTTTTGATAATTTATAAATATTTTTTATAATGTAATATTTGTAAATGATAAGAAAAATCACATTTGAAAATTTTCAATTACATTATAAATTTTAATATTTTTTTTAATTTAAAAAATATTTTTTAAATATAAAAAATTTCTAATTTATCTATTATAGTACATTTACATTATTTTATTTCTCTCTAAATCATGTAGGGTTTAAATTACACTTTTTTAACAGGAATATATAATATATAAACCAGCACTAATGATGTAAATTTCTGATGTAACCTGCATGATATCATGTGGCGATAAAAGCTGTTCCTTTCTCAGTTGCGTGTATGATGATTGTTATTACGTCAAGCGGCATGCCTAGGTTTTTGGTTCAATAAAATCAGAGTCAATAATAGTATGTAATAATATAAAAATATATGCTGTGGATAATATGGACAAACCTTAATCAGAAGGCAAATTTGATATAAATACGACTCCTGAGAAAATACATAAATCCAATTATACTTTTGATTTTTGATATTTTACCACGTTTTATGTAGAAAACCTAAGGCAAATTTGATATAAATACGACTCTTGAGAAAATACATAAATCCAATTATACTTTTGATTTTTGATATTTTACCACGTTTCATGTAGAAAACCTGGCGCATCAAAGAAATGGACCGATATGTGGTTGGGTTGAAAACGATACAATTGTTTTTTATTTCAATTTTGTTGGGATGATGTATTGTGCAATGAATTGTGCCAAACCAAGTCCATTCATGTGGCAGAAAATGAACCCTACTTCGGCCTCTGATTAGGGGAAAATCTCTATAAGTACAATGTTGGCCCAGGGCGACTCAGCACAGCATTTTTCAGTTTCTGTGTAGTCTCCGGACTCCTGGAACATGTTGCTGTAGCCTGCGTGTATTCTCGTGTAGATTAACGCTGAGAATCGAGCTGCCTCTTGTTGATAAGCTTTGAAAATGCAAGCATGGGATCTAAATACGATAGGTGCCTCAACTTGGGCTCTCGCAGGCGGGGCAGATTCATCTTCTTCTATTGGCAGTAATAGCAGCAGCAATCGTAATTCTGGGAAAAAAAAGAAACGGCCAAGAGAATCGAAGGCAAGTCCCATAACGATTGTGATCACAGACCCATACAGTTTCCGCGCAAAGGTACACAAGTTCACAGGAATGCCCACGCCGCCCGCTAGCAGTACATCTGAAGAATCCGAGAGGCCGCCTTTGCCCTTCAAGCCCAGGGCACAGCGAGGACTAATTAATATACCACTGACCAGTACAAATTCTACATATTGTTGCAATCTCCCTTTAACTGGTCATCTTCTGGATCCTGCGGCTGAGGCCCATGCGAGTAATTCTATGTTGCAGCTTCCTGATTTCAGCGAAAACAAAGCAAGTAATCACAAGTTTAGTAATAGCGTTAGCGTTTCCTTGCTGTTTGAGGAGCTTTTGGAAGAATTTGAGAGAACTGAAAATGCTCCAATATGAAATTGGCGTTTATGGTCTCTCAGTTTATGTGTTTTTTTGGAATGTTAATTTAATGAAGCGACTCTCTCATGGAAACTTTTCCGTTTACTGTGAATGTTTCTTCTTCCTTTTTTGAGTTTCCTCGTGTCGCAATATAGCGTAACTATATTATATTCGCTCTTAATTAAAAAAACCAGGTTTAGGGTAGAGCTGGAATCGGTCAGCACTTTTATCTAGTCATATTCGGCCATAATATAAGTTTTTTCTCATTGTGTAAATTTGAATTTGTTAAAAAGCATTTGCCAAATCTTAAATCGATTCAAACCTCCAACATTTCTGCAAAAACTCTAATAAAAAACCTGTAAAAACTCACAAAATTGGAAACATTAATCACAATATTTGCAGTGATAAAAGACGGATGCATATATAACTGACTATATATAATAATAAAAAAAGATAAACTCAGTAAAACTTGTGAAACTCAGTTGTTCAGCTGGTAGTGGCAGTGTTGCTATTTGCAAATGCCATCAATTTGTTATTTTTGGAAAACCAAACCATCACAGATATTTCTTGATAATTTATATTTTTTAATTCTTTTTAGAATATGACTAAAATTGTGAAATTCAACTGACAACTGACCGTGCTTTTAACGATGGAATTTGACAGGTGAATTGCCTGTTATGGATCAATTTAATCATCAAATACGATTAACATTTCAGCCAGGCCGTCAAAAAATGGCTTAGACGGTAAAAAAACTTTTCAAGATTTGGTTGTAACTGGCAATTTTGACGATGTCCGTCATTTGAAATTCCAACTATGTGTGCTTCTATTTACAAATGCCATCAAACTGTTATTCAAGGAAAACAAGACTACCTAATGGTCTTGGTGTATTAACCAAACTTTTAATCAATTAAATTTAGTTTTAAATCTTACTCCAAAATCTTATTAATAAATTTTAATTTAAACAAAATATATATAAATTTTGAAAAAATTAAAAAACATTTTTAATTAAAAGCTTAATATATATTTCTTCCACCTAAATTGTGAAATAAACATTAAACATTATTCTAATAAAATAGAATAATAATGAACCATGTACTTTATCAGAATAGCTAGCATTTTTCCAAACTCCAAAGTGGAGAAGTGAATGTGAAACGGAATTGGGGTAGGATACATTACTTAAAAAATAATGTGGGATGGTCCATTTATATTCAACAAGTTCCATGTGTTTGTAATTTATTCAAATGTGAATAATAGTGACATGGTTAGTATCAATGAAGAAAGCTTTTAGAGAGCAATTGAACACATATGACTCAAGAGGTCTTGAAATAACAATTTACTTTCCCATTTTCAAACCCTAGATTAAAGGTGATCATTAATTCACCAAATGGATGTGTCCCTTAATTAATTATAATCAATGTAATGTTATTTTATTATGTTATTATTAATAATATTTATTAATGTTTACTTACATATTTGTTTATTACAAAAACAGTTCATTCACCGTTCCAAAAAAAAATCAAAGGAACCAATGCAATACAAAATCAATTGTTCTCTCAATTAATTGATCCTAAAAGCCTAGGCTTTTACTCCCCTTTTTGACCCAGGTAAACTCCAAAATAAACAACGTTGATGGCTCTCTATCAAGCCATTTCCTAGTCCAAAACTAATCGAGGCCAACATTATTATCTCGGACGTGCTCAATGAAACTCGTAAGGAGAATGGTAAGATCTAAATTTGACAAGTGAATGATAATGGAAAAGGGTTAAAATATGTGTTTAACCTATAATCTACTTGCTATCACCAATAATAAACAAACCCTAGACCTGTGGGCTTAATGTGAAATAACGGTTTCAACCTAACTCTGATTTTCCCGCCAATCAAAAACCAACACGTTCTACTAATGGATGAAATGGTACCTACCTGGCAGTGCGGTCATGATTCAGCAGTGAGGATGCTCCAGATATCGTTTGTCCTCTAACAAAGGTTCACAATACCACATGATCGAATGGTGTTGCAATAAACTGCAAAAAAAACATGAAATTCCCCCTTTTTTAAACCAATGACTTAACCCTAAAAATGAGTTGTGCATTAATGTTTGACGGCGGAGCCATCTTTTTACATGGTGTTACCTTGAATCGGAGGTCAAAACGATTTTAAAACCACACGTTTTGGTGTCAAAACATGTTTTACGGCGATCGAGTTTCGGGTGAAAATTGAATTTTACACCAGGGACGCATTTCGAGCGAACTCTTCTCTGATCGGCGCAAAACTTTATTCTAACCTGATAGTTTTGGAGAGAAATTCAAGTTTCCTCCGATAGCATAGAAAACTATTTTTTCTCTCGATCGTTTCGATGACACAATGATATTACCTCCGACTTTTTCGGCAAAAAAATGTGTTTTCCTCCGAAACAAAAATTCACAAATTTGTTTCTAAGTGTTAAAATTTTCTAAGGCAACCAAAAAGACAAACTTTTTGAAATCTAAAGAATAAAAAGATGATGAAAACTAAGATTCACAAATTAAAAAGGAGGAGGGGGGCCCTAAAATTTTATGCAAATTTTGGGGAAATGGTTGCAGCTGCAACATGTCTCCAACAAATAGGTTTCTACAAATCATTGTAATCATTGTTTATAGAGAGAACATATTTATGTGGTTTTATCCTTCATTGGGTTTCCACATTAAAATTGTGTGTCTCTTGTATTGTACAATTTTGTTGACTGTTGTTCAATGTGATTGAAGGATAATGTGATTAGTAAATAAGTTTCAAAAGTGTAAAATATGTCCTATACTGATTCACCCCCCATCTCAATCTAGTTGAATATTCCAACAATTGGTATCATAGTGGGTTCCTTCAGAAACAATTTAATCATTGGAAGGAATATCACTACACATACATGGATAGACTGGAATGTCTCTCAACAAATAGGGCACCAAAGTTTAATGGATCCAATTATGCTTTCTAGAGCATAAGAATAGAAGTATTTTTGTAGTCACTTTGACTTTATATTTGGCAGGTAGTTGAGAATGGTTATAAAGTTCCAAAGACTCCACCAACAGATGCATTTGAGAAAAATCTTTATTAATGTAATGCAAAAGCTAAAAATGCAATATTGAATGGTCTAGGAGATTCAAAGCTTACAAAAGTCATGCAATGTAAATCAACAAAAGAGATGTGGGACAAGATCCAAAATATCTATGAAGGGCATGACACAGTAAAAAAGGAAAAACAACAAACTCATAGAGGATAGTTTGAAAGCCTCAAAATGAAGGAAGATGGTAATATTGCAACTTACTTTCTTCGTGTAGATGAAGTAGTCAACACCCTCAGAGGTATTGGAGACAAATTTAAAGAAGCAACAGTTGTACAAAAGGTGTTGAGAACTCTACCCATGAGGTTTGATTCCAAAGTGTCAGTCCTAGAAGATAGAAATGATCTTGATAAAGTTACAATGGATGAACTGCATGGAATTCTCATTGCTTATGAGATGAGAATTGATAAAGAGAAACCCTTCAAGGAAGGAAGCAACCTTCAAGTATTCAAAGAAAACAAAAGGAAACAAGCAAGAGTCAAATAAGAGTTCCTCTGATGAATCTAATGATGAAGCAAACTTTGTGAAGAAAATCAAGAGAGGTCATGGGAAAATACAAAGGTAAGTTGCCTTTTAAATGTTTTGAGTGTGGTAAAATAGGACAGTTTGCTTCTAAATGTCCTTATAAAGAAAGAAGTGACAATGATGATGAGAAATATCATAGTAACAAAGCAAGGAAGAAGATGTACAAAGAAGGAAATTTTGAAAAAGGTTCAACAAGCAAAAGAAGAGTCTATATTCTAAAGAATACAACAGCTCATCAAATGAAGATGATAGTGATAATTATACAAGAGATCTACTCTTCATGGAATTAGAAGAAGAACTTGAAAATGAAAACATTGAGGATGAAGTGAATGTTGAAGTAGAATTTGAAGGGGAGCTTATCAGTGCTTTAGATGACTTAAGTAAAGCAAGAAATAGGAATAAGTAGCTAAAGGAAAAATTGTTGAAGTATGAAGAAGAATTCATTGAAGATAAAAAAAATAGCTACAAGAAGCAAAGAAAATAGAAGAAGATCTAACAGGACAACTGAAAGAAAGCGAGAAACGATGTGTGGAATTGGAGGATATAAATGTCCCTTTGAGAAAGGAACTGCAGAGAATGAGCACCCAATTACATTATCACCAGAGATTTGGCAATAATAAAGTATTAAATGAAATCATCAACAGCCAAATACCATCTTATAATAGGTCTAGATTAGGATATGGATAAGAAAATGTTAATGAACATTCAAGCTCAATGGTACCTAACCATGAAGCATAAACAAAAAGTTATGCAGATGTGATTAAGAGTTCTATCAAAAGGGAAGACAACAATGTCAAAAGGAAGTACAACCAACAATCATCTCGCATGAACAAACAAGTTGTTCCACCTAGAATACCTCTTATTACCAGGTATCAAACTCTCTTTTTGGGTCATTGTTATTTTTGCAACAATTTTGGTCATCAAGCTATAAATTGTAGAGCATATACAAAAGATGATTTTGAGAGAAATAGAGATTCCTATAAAGTCTCCAAGTTTAGTCATGTGAACAATGAAATTAGAAATCCTAATGGAGATATGAATGGAAACCTCAATCCCTTTGATCCCTTGGAACTGGAAATTGAATGCTACAAATGCCATAATTATGGCCATAAAGATCGAGACAGTAAAACCAGTAGATGACTATACAACAAAATGTAATAAAGGATTCCTATTCTAAGCATGAGAAAGACTACAAAAATTTGCAAAGAAAGATAGAAAATCCAAGCCAAGAAGAATACGATCTATCCTTGCATGCTCAAAGCAAAAGGGGTCATTGGTATATCGACAATGACTGCTCAAAGCATATGACATGAGATAAAGACATATTTCTAGGTCTTAAAAGGGAAAAAGGAGGCAGCGTTTACTTTGGAGATGGTGGCTCTACAAAATTATTGGAAAAGGAATAGTAAGTCTTGGGAGTGAAAAGGCTAAAATAGAAAATGTCTTGCTTGTTGAAAATATGAAGCATAATCTTCTCAGTGTCAGTCAAATGTGTGATCAAGGGCACATTCTCACTTTTGATTCTAAGAACTCTAAAAAAGGAAGGGAGACTCATGCATATTAGTTGCAACAACTTCCATAAATCCAAACAATGTGTACATATTGGATGAGAGAAAAGAAGAAAAATGTTGTATGGGACAAGTAGATGAAAGTTGGCTTAGGAACAGAAGAATGGGTCATATAAACTTTGACAATCTGGTTAAGATCAACAAAAGGAAAGCAATAAGAAACATACCTAAAATTGCAAAGCCCTCAAATTATGTCTGCAAGCACTATTTACATGGAAAACAAACAAGAGTAAGTTTCAAGACAAAAGAATATTCTACAACAAAACATTTAGAACTAGTGCATATTGATATTTGTGGGACAACTAGAACAAAAGTTCTAAATGGTGAGTCTTACTTTATTCTCTTCATTGATGACTATACTAGAATGACTTGGGTCTCTTTTCTGAAAAGAAAATCAAAATCTTTTGGGATGTTTTAAAGTTTTTAAAGAAGTAGTTGAGAATGAAATTGACTTAAAATTCAAGTGCCTAAGATTAGATAATGGGGGTGAGTACACCTTGAATGAATTTGAAGAATTCTGTGAGCAACATGGAATTAGGAGACAATTCTTAGCTATCAAGACTCCATAATAGAATGGAGTAGTGTAAAGGAAGAACATTATTATGTAGGAGATGGATATAACAATGATAAATGATTCCAAACTATCTGACATTTTTCAGACCCAAGCAATTCATACTATTGTCCATATTTTAAACAAGGGACAAATCATAGTTGATAGCAACAAAACTCCTTATGAACTTTAGAAAGGCAGACCAGCAACAATTAAACACTTTAGGGTGTTTGGGATCAAATGCTACATTAAAAGAAATGATGAAAATTTGGGAAAGTTTGACTCCAAGTATGATGAAGGAATCTTTCTTGGCTACTCCTATAGAACAAGGCCTATAAATGCTATAATTTGAGACTAAACAATATGGAAGAAATTCCATATGTGAAAGTAGATGAAATAATGACGCATGGATCAAGAATACCAGTGGACATGGATGAATATGATCAGCCAGTAGTTGAACAACAAGTAGAAGAACCAAGAGAAAGAGAAACAAAGAGAACAACAAGAATAATAAGAAGAAACTGGAAGACCAGATACAAAGGCTCCTTCTAGGTATGTTCAAAATAACAATTATGAGTATTTAATCATTCTTGATAAAAGTGTAGGTATACAAACAAGAAAGAGGACTCTAGATATCTCAACTAGATCAAGACATTTTTATTTCTCAAACCAAATATGCAAAAGAAATGTTGAATAAGTTTAACATGGAAGACTGTAAACCAATGTGTACTCCCATGATCACTGGTTGCAAGTTAATAAAAGAAGATGAAGCAAATGAAGTAGATCAAACACTTTACAGATCAATGATTGGTAGCTTGTTGTATGTGACAAACTCAAGACCAGATGTTATGCAAGTTGTAGGACTGGTTGCAAGGTTTCAAGCAGCACCTAAGGAGACCCATGTTCAATCTGTAAAAAGAATCTTCATTAATCTAAAAGGAATCTTGGATTTTGGCTTATGGTACCCACGAGGTAATTACTTGACTATGATATTTTACACTGATGCAGACTGAGTAGGAAGTATAGATGACAATAAAATCATAAGTGGAGCAGCATTCTTCTTGGTAAATTGTCTAGTATCTTGGTTGAGTAAAAAACAATCCTAAGTGTCATTGTCTACAACAGAGGCATAATACATTGTAGCAGCAACATGTTGCACCCAAGTTCTTTGGATGAAGGAAACCTTGAAGGATATATAGGTAGAGTACGTTTAGCCTATGCCAATTTTGTGTGATAACACAATTGTAATTAGAATTTCCAAGAATCTTGTAATGCACTCCAAGAAAAATCATATCCCTATCAAATATCATTTTTTGAGAGAACAAGTCACCGAGAACAAAGTCAAGTTGGACTATGTTGCCACCAAGGAGGATATTACAGACATTTTCACAAAGCCTTTTCCTAGGGATACCTTTGAGTATCTCATACATAAATTGGGAGTAATTCCTGTTAAATATACAGCGTCAGGAGACATTCTCCAAACCAATCTTGTGTAGACAATATGGATCCTCCCGTATAGAGGTGAGCACTTTGATTACCTTCCATGTAAAGTTTATTCCTCCCGTATAGAGGTAATTGATCAAATTAATGATGTTGTAAAGTCTTGTTGGACAAGGCTCCAAGCTTGTGTTTACAGACAATCCATCAGCGCAGACACTAACCGATCTCCCTAGTCCAAATGGTTCAGATCTAGAACAAAAACAATACAGAACGTAGAAATATTTCCTAGATTAACCAAATTGCAAAAGGTATGAATGAATGGTTTACCTTATGATTGTAGTGATACCTCCTTGTTTGATGTAGCTCCTGATCTTTAGCTACAAGACAATGCACAAACAATTGGATACATACAAATACCAATAATATGTAATATAGATTAGTCTAAACTAGTAGTCAAAGAAACCAATTCTAGAGATCTTAATACAACAAGACTGTATGGAAAGAATCTATATTATTGTAAGTGAAAGAAATACATAGGGAGATATTACAACCAAGATTTGACATTGTAACTTCTTCCAAATGGTCCTAGCCTCAAAGATCCAATATTTTTCCTCTTAATGGATGAAAGGGAATAAGCTCCAACAGAATTTCTCCAGCGTTTAGGTGCTCTATCTTTCTCCTCCCTAACTATGAAGAGAGGGCTTGTATATATAGGCTTAAAGGGATAGAAGAGGTTGATGATTTGTGGGAGAAGGTCAAGGGATTATCCCAAAAGTTTAGGGGATCGAATGCCACCTTTCTTAGTTCATGGGGATAGGCCTCCACGAATCCATGGGTTCTAGAAGGCACCCGAAGCTTCTCTTTTTCCTTTTAAACTGACAGTGTCGCACTTTGTCAATGTAAAACATCCATCTTTGAGGAGTGATGCACTCTGTTCAATGGCGGAAGGTGTCAGTGACGCGCTCTGTCAATGTGCAGAGCTCAGCACCAGGAGTCTGACACACTTTGTCAACGTGCAAGGTGTGTCGGGGTGAAAACAAAGGGAAAAAGGATAACCACAAGTTTTCCTTCAATCAATTTGGCTTAAGTGCTTTAGGACTTAGGAATAATTAAGAACACATAACTCATAATGACGATATTTTAGTGTAACAGAATGCCCCCCAAGGCATGAATCTAACAAGATAGGATAGGTGAGGTGCTTTGATATATGTAAATTCGAGGCAAGGACCATTGGTTGAAGTGCTGAAAAAATATTTTTGCAATACAATAACTCTGAGATATATGTCTCAAATGACTTGTAACATGGTTTTCGACTAATACATTGAAGATCCATGTTATTAATGACTGAATAGACACAATCATGGCTATTGGACACAAGCGTAGATCCATGATGAGATTATTACACGGCCATGACCAATACAAGAGTGGATCCGTGTGATATGACTCAAAAAATCTCCATCGCATCCTGGGTAAAATACATAAGTTAGCCCAGGGTTTTTAACTCGAAATCGCAATGATACGAATCTAACCATGTGATTGCAATGTGTTGAAGTCGAACATGGTAGAAACCACTTGATTACTAGTCATTAATGTATACCATTAACAAGTGCGAGGGAAATCATCAATGATGTCAATGATACCCAAGGTATCATAGTACATATCGCCGAATTTGAATCAATGAGTTAAGCTCGAACATTCGGTGGAATATTTCAATCAGAATTCAATGATGTGAACTTACTGTTGAAAGCGAGGCAACCTTCCATTAAGGCATACAGGCCCAAGGTACTCGACTATTTTCCAGGTTCAATCCTTGGATGATGTGTTGAAGTCGAGAAGGATAAACCCCGTCGAAGGAGGGCCATGATGTTTCCCCCATCATCGACATGAAATGAGATCAAAGATGTTTTGAGGTATACCGGTCTATAGAGTAAATTTTGAAACCGACTTAGAGGTAACTGATACAAAAGAAGGTATAACGACTGCGAAGGTTGACTCAGCAACATACTTCCCTTGAACATGGAATGGCATGACTTGGTATCACTGACATGATGAGATGAATACCAAGACCTAATACAACAAATGGTCTATGCATTCTTCGAATGACCCAAAGGAGTATGATGACTCATGGAATTAGTGAGACTCGAGGACAGGCAGATTATCCAAGTGGTTTGAATAAGATGCAAATGAGTGCCATGTTCAAGAGCGACTATAAACTTCCATTAATACAGGTGAATACAAACTCTTTCCTTATTCCCCATCATGATTGATGAGTACCTATTTGTTTATTAATGAGTTTGAGGGGGGTAACAGATGCTCGGTATAGCTCGTCCTTCAGACGAGTCCAATCTCACATGTTACAAACCTGAGATAGGAGGGGTTCATCCCTAAAAGGGACCTTCAATGCCAAATTTTAACGAGTCCAAAGAAGGTAAACTCGACGTCATTTCATGTTTAGAGAGTCTGAAAGGACTAAAGAAGACTCTAATGAGTACGTTTTCATAGATTTTAGTCTCCTTTCTCAAAAAGGGATCAAACGACATGAGAGAGAACTCTTCTAGCCATGATTAACTAGAGTATTCATTTTTCGTAAGTAGTCTCACTGGTCTGAAAAAAGGAGTAAACTATCACCAGAAAGACGACCTTTCTAATACTTTTACAAGCATGAAAGAATCAAGTTCATTTGGCGATATTTTATTATTTAGGGAGTTTGAAAAGAGCTTAAAGGAGAACTCCAAAGGGGTTCCTTTTTCGTAGAATTTTTTACGAGCCCGAAAAAGAGACAAAAGCTAACTCGATGACTTATTCTCATGTATTTACGAGCACGAGAAAGAACATAGACTTAGCTCGACACCTTTTATACTTAGTTTTAATGAGCATGATAATGATACCAAAGATGCTCTCAAGCATTTTCACACTTTTGATAAAAAGTATGAAAATTCAACAATGGTCTACGTCATAATCAAACGTCACTAATCCCAACCTGCAAACATCAGAACAAATTTTAGAGCTATGACGAGGATTTAAAACTAAAAAATAAGATCAACTATAGAAAAAAACCCATGGAATAATAAAAATTAAAAAATGAATATTCCATTTTGATTATAAAAAAGGGTAAATAGTAAACAACATTTACCATTGTGTTTTTACCAAGTTGAAAGTGAGAAAAAATCCCTTCCAAGCTCAAATTTGTGGTGAATATTGTGGGAGCATCGATCGACCATTTAGCTTCCCGTCAATTCCAGGTAATCCTAAACTCCCTTCCCTTCAATTTCATGGTCGAAATTTTGATTTTTATGCATATTTTGTGTGTTTTTGGAGTTCATTCCATAGGGGGAAGTGCACGCATTGGGTGACGCACTTCTCCCTTTTGGGAAGTGCATCACTCAGCAGTGATGCACCCTCCGAATGGGCTAAGTGCATCATTGACACCCTATCTTCAAAGACGGAGTGCGTCGGCATAGATTGGCCCAAAAATTTGGAAATGGGGGGAAAAAGATTATTTCTCTTGTAATGAGATGGACCTAATACCCTTCAAATTGATGTTTATGCATGGTTTGACATGCAAAATGGTTCAATGGAAAGAAAGTGAGCATGAATTGGAGGATGTGAAATAGGAAAATGGTCCACATTCCATCAATGCTTTGAGAGAGTGTGGGTTGCTCAAGTTCTTCCATGTACAGGGGATGAGAGCCCAACTACAACTATTGGATTATTTGATCCAGTTGTGGGAATGTAGCAACCGTATCCGGTTGGATTCTTAGTACAACCGTATCCAATGTAATATGCCATCCTGTATCCAGGTTAAGCTAGCCTGTATCCAGGTCTAGGGAGGAAGATGTTCCATCTTCAAATAAAAAATATATATAAATATATAATAATTAATGGATGATAAAATACAATGGATATGGCCACCTTAAATATGGTTGGGCCATCCACTATTGAAGAGACATTCCTCTTCATAACTATAATAATAATTAATTATTATTACTAATAGTTTATAACCTATTTATTTGCTAATTTATTGTTGTAGCATTGCCTTTCCCTTGGGAAAGCTTTGTCCTCAAAGCTGAGTTTTCTCATGACGTCTTTTATTCTGGCTCTATGTTGCACTGATGACTTGAGAGATGCGATTTTTATTACGACCATTGCCTCATTTTGATTATTTTGTCTTGGTATTTGCATTAAGTATGAACTTGGTGAAGTTTTGTTTTCGCTTTTTCTACTTGTGTGATTGCTTCTTTTAACTATGTTTGTCATCAATTGAACATGCTCAACATACATTACAAACTTAACTATTTTCGTGTTGTTATTCCCAACACATTTTGTGTCAGTTCCTTTGAACGGGCTCTTTGTTCTTATAATGCTCATAAGAACACCGGTCTTATCTTGTGTCTGATAGATATTATAGTTGCTTTCCTTGATGTTCTTTAGAAAAGTCCTTGTGTTGGCATATGTCCTTTGTGCGTTTGTTATTGTGATATTATTGTCAATGCATTGATCATTGTTATTGTTAGTAACATCGGCTTGTCTTTTATCACAATCTTGGTGAGGATCATCTTTTTTCTTGTCAAATATTTCGTTGTCACTTTCTTCATTACTATGGTAGGTTATATCCTTGTCTTGCACAATATCTTTATTGATGCTATTACTCTCATCGGAAATGACATAATAGTCTATTGTATTTTCACCTTTTACATTAGCTTGGGTGGTTTGTTCTACCCTATTTTCACATCCATCTTCATTTTCTTTAAACGTTTCGTCAATAGATTTCTTTATTTCATCTATATCCTTAAGGATTTTCTCAAGGAGATCTATGAATTTGTCACTATAAGATGCCATGGATGTTTGAACAAGGGACTTGGCCTAAGAGATAAGACGTTATTATTATATTTAATAATAATAATATTTTTTTTCATAATATTATTATTTTAACAATATTAAAAATAATAATAATTATTATTATTAATATTTGAAATTTTTGAAATATTATAATGTAATATTATAATATTATAATTGTTGTTTGTCTTTTTGCAGGTTTAGGGTTTTGTGTGGAGGGAAGGATGCAAGGGGGCGCACAGGTTGTGAGGGAGAGTGTTGGAAGGTGGGAGGGTGTTGGATGAAGGAGGATGGACTGCGTGTGGGTAGGATGTGAGGCGTGGGGTTGGGGTATAGTGAAGGTGGTTGGGTGCAGGTAGAGGAGGATAAGAAAGTAGGGGAGATGTGCGAGAAGGGAAGTGGAGTCGAGGAGGATGGAGGGAGTCATGGGAGGATGGAGGTGAGTGGGGATCGTAGCATGTAGAGGGAGAATTGGAAGGGACGAAGGGTGGTGAGAGGGAAGGAGGTGCGAGCAGCCAAGGAGGGGGGGTGCGCAGGAGTTGAAAGGGAGATGGAGGTGTAAGATGGGAGGTGGGGGCGCACAGGTGGTGATGGAGGAATGAAAATGACGATCAGGTAGGAGATTGAGTTAGGCGTATGGGGAGGAGAGCAGAAAGATGGTACGTGAGGTGTGGTTGGGGAAGAATGGAGGCATGGAGTGTGTGGAGTGGGCGAGTGGTTGGTGGAAGAGTTGTAAGTGGTAGAGTGCAACAACGATGGGGACGTAAAGGGAGGAGTTAGGAGGGAAGTGGGGGAATAGGAATATGTGAAAGGAGGCAGGAGGGTAGCGGAGATGTGAGCGAAAGGGAACAACATCAGTAGGAGGGATGGTGAGCGTTGGGAGGATGCGCGGGAGGAGGGAAGTGATGAGAGGTGCACAATGTGTGCAGGTGGTGGAGCATAGGAGTGGTGGAGATTTGGAATGGTAGCAGGCGGAGAGGTTGCAGATGGGAGCGAAGATGGTAGCAGGTGGAGGTGGAATGGAAGTCGGAGGAAGGGGAGCACGACGTGGTGTGGTTGGAGTGGAAGGAAGGGGAGACACATAATGGAGGAGGAGGAGGGTAATGGGGTGGGAGAAATTGGGAAGAAGAGTGGAATATGGAGGAGATATGAGAGATGAATGGAGTGGAGAACACTGGAACAGATTCTTGCACGAGAAACTTCACGCAGTGAATACTTACTGGAGCAAAAACGTGCCCAGAGCCGAACGAGCTATGATACCAAATGCAACAACCGTATCCGGTTGGATTCTTAGTACAACCGTATCCAGTGTAATAAGCCATCCCATATCCGGGTTAAGCTAGCCTGTATCCAGGTCTAGGGAGGAAGATGTTCCATCTTCAAATAAACAAATATATAAATATATAATAATTAATGGATGATAAAATACAATGGATATGGCCACCTTAAATATGGCTGGGCCATCCACTATTGAAGAGACATTCCTCTTCATAACTATAATAATAATTAATTACTATTACTAATAGATTATAACCTATTTATTTGCTAATTTATTATTGTAGCAGATCCAGACCAACAACACTTACGAGTTGGAGCACACATCCTCAATTTGGATATCGAGGATATATACTTTCTGATAGGAATATCAAGGTGTGGGGCCCCAATGTCACTATACGGACCTAGGGGTGGTGACCAGACCATCGAGGATCTTATTGAATAGTTTTTCACTCCAAGTACACAGATGTTGGGTGGGAATATTCCCATCAAGAACGTCCAGGACCGTCCCTTGAGGACCGTACTGTTCACTATTGAGCGAGTGGCAGGCAGTAGGGCCCCACATCAGGCAACCAGGGCTCACATGTTGTATGCCATCAAGTGCATGGATCCTACAGTGTTCAACTGGTGCGAGGGGCTCCTCGTAAACTTGAAAGAACAGTTGACCAAGTGTCGAAGAGGGGATCTCAAGCAGTTTGGTTATGGATCCATTGTGGTCTCTTTCTTTCTGGAGAGGGTTCCCCCTCTACGTCCCCAAGTAGATATCAGTGATCTCGATTTGCGTGACCCACGTATGCAGTGGTGGGATGAGGTGATGGCCCGTCATGGTGGTTGTGAGCCAATGATCACCTATGGACCTACTTTCTTCAGGTGGCTGCATAGCCAGCTTCTCATGGTGGAGGACTATGTGTAAGAAGGGGCAAACTTCAAAGGAGACCCAGAATTAGTTCTTCCTGAGGGAGAACAATGGGGAGAGATAGGTAAGAAAAATACTCTCATTTTTATGTATTTTATGATTTTCTCATTTTTGTGTAGTTCTAATACACTATACCTTGTTTACACAGATGTTGGCCCTTCAATGCCTACAGGATCCTCACCCATTGAGAGGCGAGGGGTTGTCCACGAGATGGTAGCGGTTCATCAAGATGCTATGGAGGAGTTGGACGAGTTAGAGGAGAACCTCCAGTGGCTGACTACAGAAATTCTCGATATCTCTATAGACGACATGCCACGAAACTATCAGCGTAGGACTACTGGAGTTTTGGGTCATTTTGGTCGATTACTCTGTCGGGTGGCCAGGGCCATCATATGTTATCATGAGCACCGTCTATGACAAGCTGTATATGTGATGATATACTGAAATCCATGAGATTCATATTTTTTGTAGATGTGACATACTGAAATCCATGGGATTCATATTTTTGTATCAGTACCATTTTGTACAACATTTTTGCAAGACTTAATATAAAATATTATCTAGCGTTTTATACAATGTTTTTTCATGATCGATATGGGTCTTATGTGTGTCTGCTTATACATTAATGAATAATTTACATGTCATGTAAATTATGCATCTTTAATAAAAATGATTACGAATGTGCAATGTGCCAATCTAATATAAAGTTATCCAACAAATCGGCAACCGTGTTCATACATCTTAGGATATGTTGGTATTGGATGAACTCAAGAGACCTTTCCAAGGGACTTGCTCGCTGAAACAAACGAAGTAGTATAGGGTCACGAATAGAGTAGACTCGGTTCAGATGGGATACCACTAGTTAAGAATCGAGGTAGATGACAACGTGGTCCACACCAAGGGAAAAAGCGTCGGTCAACAATCCAATCATTGCATGATATTCGGCGACGCTATTAGTTGTAGGAACTAGGTAAGTTCCTCCTAATATTATCATTTCACCAGTAGGGGAATAGAGTACCCAAGCTACCGAGGCAAGGTTCCAGGTGTTCCAGCTAGCGCCATCAGCAAATCCATAACAGTTTCCCATCTACACATCCAGGCAAAACATGGTATAAGCAAAAATCAAGATAAGACCCTAACACACTAAAAGAAAGTGTCACACCAACAAAAACACACGTCATGTACTATATATATAGAGTACTTATGTAAGATAACTTAAGCATAGTACCACTTTAGGTAGAGCCCATTCTGAGGCTCCCCTAAGGATATTCCATCATAGTGTGGTCATAGTCAACCAACTCATAAGCTCCCTTTTCCAAAACACGTTTTACGATTTATGGACCATGCCATGTTTACTCAAGTTTACCTAGCCCCATCTTATCATGTTTTTGGTCGTAAGTCAAGACCAAATCACACTCGTTGAAGATATGGGGTTTCACGGATTTGTCATACTGGGCCTTGATGCATTTCTTATGTGCTCCATTGGCTAGAGCTGCATCGCGGTGAGTTTTGTCGAGTCTAGCTAAGTATAAGAATATTTCTTTGTCAATGGTTGTGTTTGGTAAAAGTTCAATGGCTAGTTTCAAGGATGGGACTTCACACTCGATAGGAAATACTGCCTCTAGTCCATACACCAATTGAAAATGTATGAAACCAATGGCGGTTTTGATGGAGGTCTAGTATGCCCAAAGGGATGAAAAGAGCATCACATGCCAATTTGAATTGTGAGTGCCTACCATACGCTGAATCATGATTTTCAAGACCTTGTTAATGGCCTATACTTGTCCATTTGATTGAGGGTAGTAAGGGGTTGAGTTTTCATGATGAAAGACCAACTTGGTGCTTAATTCAACTACCATCTTGTTTTGGAAGTGTGATCCATGGTATGTGACAATGGCTTGTGGGACTCTAAATCTAGCGATGATATGATTGAACATAAAGAGTGCGGCAGTTTCGTCGTCTTCCTTGTATGTAGGCATAGCCTCATCCCATTTGGTAAATTAGTCTACAGCTACAATGATATAACCATGCCACCCGAATGAGGCAGGCTTACAGTGCATAAATTCAATGCCCCATTTTGCAAAGGGGCCAACGATGATAAATGGATGGATTGGGGTTGAGTGTGTGCGCTTTTTATGATGAAAAAACTGGCAAGGAGGACACTTCTTGACTGCTTCCGTACAATATTTGAAAATGGATGGCCAGTAGTATCCAACGTGTAAAATATTCTGGGATGTATCCATCCCAGAGAGATTACCGCCACATACCCCCGAGTGGCAATCATTCAAAACATGCTCGGCCTCTTCGTGAGTTAAACATCCTCGTAAGATGGAACCAATGATACAGAGATAGAGGGTATCACCAATGATCAGGTAATATTTCGCATGGTGACGGATACGACAGCATTCATCATGAGATAAGTGAGGTCCAAAGAATTGTGTTTGGATATACAAGGTGATATCTCCGTACCAGGGTTCAGAAGTACTGATCATGAACAATGACTCATCGGGGAGAGAGTCAATGGGATCAGATTCTTGATTAGTACAGGGAAGATCACAAATGAGCTCTGTGAATACTAATGACTTTTTAGATTTATCCTTTTCAAACTGGAGATCGAATTCTTAGAGAATCAAGATCCAACGTGAATATTTCCCCCCTAGTACCCAACGTGTGAGGATGTGTTACATAGGGTTAGAATCGGCGATGATAGTAGTAGTTTGGAGAAGGATATAATTGCGGAACTTTTGGACAGCGATGATGGTTTCCAAGGCTAACTTCTCAACATGCGAATAATGGGTTTCAGAGTCTATGAGACCCTTACTAAGGCAGTAAATCACATTTTCCTACGTGTTTCTATCCTCTTGCACTAGAACCATACCAATAGTTGAGGTAGAGGCACCAAGATAGAGGATATAATCCTTGGTGTAATCTGGTGGTTGTAACACGGGTGCATGGGTAATAGTGTGCTTGAGATTGTCAAAGCCACTTTGGTCATAGCCATCCCAAATAAATGGGACATCCTTCTTTAACAATCGAATATAACCCTGTGTTTTTTCCACAAAATTGCACACGAAACGACGCAGGTAGTTTTCATTCCCCTGCAAACTTTGAATTTATGTGATGTCCGTATGTGGAGGTAGGGCTAAGATGACCTTTACCTTGAGGGGATCAATGTGGATCCCATCCTTCGAAATGATGAATCCAAGGAGACACCGGACTCCACGCGGAATATGCACTTGTGGGGATTTAAATAGATGTTATACCGTTGACATGTGAGAAACACAACCATCAGATGATCGATGTGAAACTCATGACGATTTGAATGAGCGAACAAATCATCGAGGTAAGGTTCCAAAAAATCCTTGATATCATGAAAGGCATATGACATGGCCCACTGGAATGTGGCACCAACATTTTTTAGGCCAAAAGGTAATTTGTGATATGCAAACGTACCACATGGGCAGATGAAAGGCCTTTTATGTTTATCTGTTGTGTGGATCTCAATCTCATTGTAGCCAGAAAAGCCATCCATAAATGAGAAGATGAATGGGGTAGGGTAATTGTCCTTGGGACTGTTACACCAAAATGTCGTCACCCTTGTGCAAGTGTCGCAAGTGTTGCAATTGTCATCATCATGACCTAGTGTCGTCACCATGAACGTTGCAAGTGTCATCATCATGACCATTGTGATTATCTCGTCATCTTGACCATTGTGTAAACTCTTTGTTTTGACCCCTAAACTCATTCTAGGCTAAAACACATCCAATTGAGAGATTTCCCTGTCTAGTTGACCTCTTTGAGTAGGTTGTCGCACTTTTCCTTCCTACAGGGTGAGACAGACCCCCTCTGTTGTAGTTCTTGGTCAGCTAGGGTGAGACACTATCACAGTTTATCCTCAGGCAAAGTACGACAGGCCCCTCTATCACTCTGTGTCCTCTACCAGGGTGCGACGAGGTTGGTTAAAGCCTATTTTGGGGAGTCTCGAGGTCTCTCTAGAAGTTTGTTGAGTTGGAGACCTATCCCTAGGATTTAGGTGAGGTGGCATTTCGGTTCCTAACCTAATGGGAGGATCCCTTAACCATCTCCCTCTAATCCTCAACCTACCCTATCTCTTTAGCCCTATATAAACACCCACTCTCTCCATGGGAAGAGAGAAAGGTCTATGGTATCCTTATGCTAGTAGAATCCATATTGGTGATTGGGAAGCTTGTACCACCTTGGAGGCTTGGCTTGGACATGTTGGATGGAGGATGTGACGTTGAGGCTTTGGTTGTAGCTTCATTCTTTCTATTTATTCCCACCTTTTAATACAGTTAATATAATCTCTTTCCATGAATGTTGTCTCATTGATGATGTTTAGAACTTTCTTCCTCAACTGTTAATTTAGATCAATTTTTTTTAGATATATTGTACTGCTTGTATCTTTTCCATATTGTCTTGACAGGTCTTGCAGCTGGAGATTTGACGACCGCGAGACTTGGAGCAATGACAAGGAGAAGGATCTGCGATCTGAAAGGTACGATATCTAAGTACTTGATCTATAATTGATCTAGGGAAGTAGATTCATATTCTGTCCTATTTTTTCTAGACTTGCGTTGAGCTAGGGAGATCAAGCCTCGAGTCCCCAGTATGGTCTCCATATTTGTTTGGATTTCAATAAAAGGCCTACCGGACCTTTAGGGATTCTTCCGTAGTTACCTGTCACCTTGGGAGGTAAAATTGTTTATGTTGATGTCATGGTTGTCCAAGGTCCTTTAGATTTCAATTTGCTCCTTGGGCGTGATTATGTCTATGCTATGAAAGTCGTTGTGTCCACACTCTTTCGAGTGATGTGTTTTCCCTATGATGGGAGGATTGTGACCACTGATGAGCTTTCCTTCACGACACCAAATCATCGCATGACTGCCATTCAACAAACTTCCTTGAACGTTCCACAAGTATTAGTGGTTTCTTCCCCTTAAGCATGAGGGGCATGTCTCCAGCCTCTGGACATCATGCTGGGGGGCACACTACTAACCTCTGGACGTCATGTTGGATAAGTGCCTTATCTTTGAGCATAATTCCCTTTTTGTGTCAAGCTCGTTCAAAAATGAAACAGGTCATAGGAGCATAGTTCTTTTCCTGTGTCAAGCTATTTAAAAAATGAAACAGTACCCCCTGAGCATGGTTCCCTTTCTATGTCAAGCTCATTAAAAAATGAAATAGGTTCCCATGAGCATGGTTCTTTTTTTGTGTCAAGCTCATTACAAAATGAAACAGGTTCCTACAAGCAGAGTTCTGTGTCAAGCTCGTTAAAAAATGAAACAGATCCTTTCCCTCTGAGTCAATTCTTCTCGTTGACTTAGTACTTGAACCTTATTTTCATCCACCTATGCCTTAGGCGAATGAAATGAAGCTTGGGGGGCATGCCTTCAACCTCTAGACGTCATGTTGAATTCAACTCGATCACCTCTCTACATTATGTTGGAGCTAAGTCACTTACTTCCAGCAATCATACTCGGGGCATGTACCAACCTTTGGATACCATGTTTGGAAAGAGTCCACCAATGGGAAGTTTTTCGAGCATAATTTCTTCTAGGTTTTGAGCTCGCTAAACCATGAAAATAATATCGATCATATTTCATTTTTTGTTACAAGCTCGTTAAAAAATGAAGCAGACATCATGAGCATTCTTCCAACCTATCTTCAAGCTCGTTAAAAATAGTAAGATGGTGTTGAGCTTACTTTTCACTTTTTTCGTGCTCTGGTTGAAACATGAAAAGTGGTTTGAGCTTAGTTTTTACTTTTTCGTGCTCTGGTTCAAACATGAAAAAGATTTCGAGTGCTTTTGACACCATTATCGTGCTCGTTAAAATTTTGAGTAAAAAGTTGTGTCTACCAAGTATAGGTTTATCACTTTATCCGGCCTCGCTAGACTATTTACGAAAAAGGAATTGTGTCGAGTTTACTTTTTCCTTTGTCGTACTCAGTCATCAACCATGACAAATTTGTCCATGGAGTCCTCTTTAAGCTCTTTTTAGACTCCTAAAATAGGAAAAGATGGCCAAGCGAAATTGATTCGTTCATGCTTGTAAAAGGATTTGAATTATCGTCTCCCTGGTGATAGTTTACCCCCTTTTCGGACCAGGGGACACTACTTACGAAAAAGGAATACACCGGCCAATCATGACTGGAAGAGTCCTCTCCCGCATTGTTTTACCCTTTTTCAGGTGACGAGGCTAACTTTACGAAAAAGGACATTGGAGTCTTCTTTAGTTATTTTCATACTCTCTAAACATGAAATGACGACCAAGTTTTCCTTCTCTGGACTCGTTAAAACTCAACACTGAAGGACCCGTCATGGGACGAACCCCTCCTCTCCTAGGTTCGAAAAAAATGAGATGAGTCAAATACCGAGCATCTGGTTACCCTCATCAAGCTCATAAAAAACACATGAGGTACTCATCAATCATGATGGGGAAAAAGGGAATATTTTGTGTTACATATTAATTACGGCAGTACGTAGTCACTCTTGAACATGGCACTAATTTGCATTTGCATTCAGTACTTGGGTAATCCTTTTGTCTTTGATTCCTATCGATTCTGTGAGTCTTGCCACTCCTTTGGGTCATCCAAAGAATGCTTCCATCATTAATTGCATTAGGGGTTGGTATCATTCTCGTCATGTCAATATTTCCAATTCATGCCATGCCCATGTTCAAGAGACATTTGTTATTCAGTATCTGCATTCAGTACACCTTCAATCATGTCGGTCTACTCTAAGTCAGTCTTGCGTGTTACTGTACCATTCAATCTACTCCAAACATAAGTTGTCGTGTTTCGTGTCAATGATGGGGAATTCATCATGGCCCTCCTTCGACGGATTCATCCTTGTTGACTTCAAATCATCATCCGAGGATTGAATCTAGAAACCAATCAAGTACCTTGGGCATGCATGCCTCAATGGTAGGTTACCTCGCTTTCGACATGAGTTTACATGATTGACTCTTGATTGAAAGATTTCATTAAGCTTTCGACGTCAACTCATTTATTTGCGCTTGACGATATGTACTGTGATACCTTGGGAATCATTGACATTAATGGTGATTTCCCTCACGCTTGTTAAGGGTATGCATTAATGACCGGTAATCAAGTGGTTTCTACCATGTTTGACTCCAAAACATTGTAATGACATGGATAGATTTGTATCATTGTGGGTTCGACTTGAAGACCCTGGGGAAGTCATATTGTACCCAGGTTGCGATGGATATTGTTTGAGTTATATTACACAGATCCACTTTGTATTGTTCATGGTTGTGTTATCATCTCATCATGGATCTACGATTGTGTCTAGTAGCCATGATTGTGTTCGGTCGATCTTTACTGTCATGGATCTGCAGTGTATTGGTCAGCAGCCATGTTTTGTGAGACTTATGGATCTCATGTCATTTCTGCAGCAACTCCTTCCAACCAGCAAGTCCTTGCCATTTTTCTTACTACAAAGCATTTCACCTGTCTCATTCCGTTAGCTTCATGCTTTGGGGGGCATTATGTTACACCAAAATGTCGTCACCCTTGTGCAAGTGTCGAAGTGTTGCAAGTGTCATCATCATGATCTAGTGTCGTCACTATGACCCTTGCAAGTGTCATCATTATGACCAAGTGTCGTCATCATGATCGTTGTGATAATGTAGTCATGTTGACCATTGTGTAAACTCTTTGCTTTGACCCCTAAACTCATTCTGGGCTAAAACACATCCAACTGAGATTTCCATGTCTAGTTGACCTCTTTGAGTAGGCTGTCGCACTTTTCCTTCCTACAGGGTGAGACAGACCCCCTCTATCGCAGTTCTTGGTCAGCTAGGGTGAGACACTGTCATAGTTTGTCCTCAGGAAAAGTACGACAAGCCCCTCTGTCACTCTGTGTCCTCTACCAGGGTGTGACGAGGTTGGTTAAATCCTATTTTGAGGAGTCTCGAGGTCTCTCTATAAGTTTGTTGAGGTGGAGACCTATCCCTAGGATCTAGGTGAGGTGGTATTTCGGTTCCTAACCTAATGGGAGGATCCCTTAACCATCTACCCCTAATCCTCAACCTACCCTATCTCTTTAGCCCTATATAAACACCCACTCTCTCCATGGGAAGAGAGGAAGGTCTATGGTATCCTTATTCTAGTAGAATCCATATTGGTGATTGGGAAGCTTGTACCACCTTGGAGGCTTGGCTTGGACATGTTGGATGGAGGATGTGACGTTGAGGCTTTGGTTGTAGCTTCATCCTTTCTATGTATTCCCACCTTTTAATATAGTTAATATAATATATTTCCATGAATGTTGTCTCATTGATGATGTTTAGAAATTTCTTCCTCAATTGTTAGTTTAGATCAATTATTGTTTAGATATATTTTGTTGCTTGTATTATTTCCATATTGTCTTGACAGGTCTTGCAGCTGGAGATCTGACGACCGCGAGACTTGGATCAACAATAAGGAGAAGGATCTGCGATTTGAAAGGTACGATATCTAAGTACTCGATCTGTAATTGATCTAGGGAAGTAGATTCATATTCTGTCCTATTTGTTCTAGACTCGCGTTGATATAGGGATATCAGGTCTCGATTCCGCTCTTGGTAGATTGTCCGTCAAATAGGGAAAAGCCTTATTGAGATCCCTGTAGTCAATGCAAACTCTGATGGTTCCCTATTTTTTTGTAACCGGGATGACATTAGATAGCCAAGTTGTCAAGGTGACAGGATAAATGAATCTAGATTTCAACATTTTTCCAATCTCTGCTTTGATAGCCGCAGTCTTTCGAGGGTGCATTGGGTGGAGTTTTTTCCAAATAGGTTTTGCGTCGGGATATGTTTTGTGTACAACGATAGCAGGATCAATCCCAGGCATTTCTTCGTAGCTCCATGAAAATACATTGCGGAACTATTTAAACAAGGCCATATAAGTCTTGATTTCATCAGGAGAACAAGTTTGGCCAATGTGGATGTGTTCCATGATGCATGGTTTTACCGATATGACTATGGTGGTGGTAGGTGTGATGTTTTCCAAATTCCCCTCAGTCACCATATCCTGGGTAAGAATAGGAGATTGAGGGTTAGGAAAGACATCTAGTGAAACAATAGTGTGAATCATGTTCTCTATTATGTCTAAAGGTGGGAGGAAAGATGATCTATGATGATAGTCTTCCCATGGAGGCTCACCCAAACTCATAATCTCCATGATCGATTCATCAGAGTGAAAATTTTGGAGGAGATGATCTCATGATGGTGAGGATGAGTTCTGTTGAGATGGCAGAGAACCTAAGTCAGATGCCACCAATTGGTGGCCATCAGATGAATCTAATGCCGATTAGATGTCCTCATAAGTGGATTCAGCAGGGCTGAGAGGCATCGCATCTCCAATAGAATCGATATGATTAATATCAGACACAATCCATGGGTCCACCGAGTTGGAGGAGGAAGGGATCATGGATGATATCATGTTCACCGTAGCAACATGTGATGGGGGATCGGGTGTTGGAAAGACTCCCATCAATGATGATTCTTTTAGGATTCCTACCCCCACACTCTCATAAATTTGTGATGAGTGTCCTAAAAGAGGGATATTATCTACAGGATGTGTTGTGGTGTCCGGTGTACAAAAATCTAACTAGTCGATAGTGACAATTTTCCCATAATGGGTAAATTGCATGACGCAGGAGACGGAAGATGCAACCGCAATCATGGCATAGAACCAATTTCGACCAAGTAACAAGTTATAATCCAATGGAGCAACAACTACTTCCACGTTGATGGAAACAATCTTACCTCCCAACTCAATGGCTAAAGATTGTAAAATCCCGTGTGGTTGAAATCCACGGTCGTCAAATGATTTTAGAGTGGTAGGGGAACAATTCAATTCAAGAGTGTCGATGGCTCTCCAACAAGACATCGACATAACAGAAGTAGAGGATCCTTCATATAAAATAGTACGATGGATACTTTTCCCAGTGACATTGGTAATGATCTGAAATGCTAATTGATGGGAAAGCATCATCTTGAGGTATTCCAATCTAGACATGATAGTGTTAGAGGAATCTGGATCCACTGATCCAATAGCAGATAGAATAGTCTTACGCTGATTGGGACAATTTTTTAAGACCTCAAGAGTCGACATAGCACATGGTGCCTGGGCTAGATCTTCTACAATATTGTAGTTTTGAGCGGCCCGTGCATTAGGGTTGAAAATGGCTTTTTGAATTGTGCTTTTTGGTGGATGCAATACTCCATCTGGTATAGGTTTATCTATGGTCAAAGGACCTTGTGGCAGAGGAATAGTGGATGTAGATGTGGAGTATTTTTCAGTATTACCTCCATTGGATTATTTGTTAGGAATATAATCGTACGTATGTGACCTAGTAGATAGGTTAATTGTTTCGTTGCGAATCATGAGAACATGAGCAGTCGTGGATGGTTGTCCTTGAGGAGGAGTTGGTTGTTATGCAACCATTTGTTGTTGTTGTGTGGGGAATGGGTCTGTTAAAAATGTGGGTGGGGGGTTTCCTTTGAGAAAAGTTTGGACCTCTTCACGATGTGGAAATTCTTTCGTAAAGTGGTCGTCATCGCACAGTAAGCAAGGATATTTAGCCTTCTGTCTCGATTTTGTGTCAGGGGGATCATGATTGTTTTTATGTTCTTGTTGGTTAGAAGAATTCTTGGATTTGCCTTTGTTGTTATTTTTACCATTGGATTTCTGAGATGAAGCAAATTGGACTGAATTCACCTTCGCAGTGGAAGCAGGACTAGGTGACTGGTTGGTATTGTTTCCATCATGTGATGAGGTTGGGGTTGTAGCCATATGGCTCTGTGATCCAACTGATTGGGTAGTAGGCTAGGTATGAACGGAACCAATGTTTCCATCAGCATGTGATCCCATAGGAGGTTTTTTCGGGTCATGGGTGGGGTGTGGGACATTAGGAATTATGTCGTATAGCGTTCCAGATTGAGTGTAGACTAAGTCTAAGTACTGAGCATGCGAGATGGATTGTTCTTTCCTAACGGCCCCTCCCATAGAAACGTCGTTGGCTATGATAGGTAGTAATGACTTAGTAAACCAATCGGCCAATAGTTGATCCAGAATGGGAGCCTTAATGAGCCAACGTCTTCTTCTTCACTCATGAATATGATCAGAAATGTGAGTGGAGGTTGATTGTCAAAGAGAATTCAAAAGATCTATATAGGTTTCATAACGGATTGGTAATTGGAAGTGAGTCAAAAAATCCATAGCTAAAGATCTAAAATCGACGAAAAAGTGTGGTGGTAACTCGATGTACCACTTTGCGGTGGTACCAGTGAGGGTTCGTTGAAAGAGCCTCAAACAGATAGAATCATCCATTAATGAGTTTGAGGAGCACCACAAATGATATGTCATCATGTGGTTCTTGGTATCCTCAATAGTTTTTCTGTCAAATTTGGGTATGTCCGATGGTAACTTCATAGGAATGGGTGACCAATTAATGCCATGTTGGATGGGATCGCTGGTCAAACATGATGGGTCCGATAGATCTAATGTAGCCATAAATGGTAATTGTCGGGTTGGCTGTGGATATTGGTAATATTTATAAGGAATTTGGGTACCAGTAGGACCATGGATCGATTGATCATAAGGTCCTACGTCCATAGAGGGTTGGCCATACAGAGGTGGTCCTGCCATGTTAGGAGGTGGACCTGATGGGGGTACTCCTCTTAAATGTGAAGGGCCTCCTCTGGAATACAGGGGTCCTCCAGATGGTGGAGGTGGAGGTGGGACAGGTGGTGGGGGATGAGGTGGTACAGGTGGTGGTGCTGGTAGTGGGGAGGGGTGGGTCATCGTCTGGAGGTCTAGTCGTTGGAACATTATGATTCCCCCAAGGGGTCTTCATGTTTCTAGGATAAGGTACTCCAGGATAAAGAGTCCCTGGATAGTTTTGACCCATTGCTACGTTATGATTATGCGGATATGTATACCCCCATGGGGGTTGGGTCCATGTAGATGGTCCCCCACTTGATAAGCCCATTTAGGTTGTCCCATGGCTGGGAGTGAACTCCCAACCATATTGTAGTTTATATACAAAGGATATCCTCCACTTACACTTTATCCCCTAACTAAAGGTTTCCCTCCAATTAGATTTTTTCCACTAACTAGGGGTTTCCCTCCAATTGAATGTTGTCCACCAACTGAATTTTTCCAAGTAATTATGTGTTTTCAACTAACCGTAGGCTAACCCATGATCATATATTGACCACTAACTAGAAGGTAACCTCCGCTCACATTTTGAGTCGGAGGTGTTGTTCCAATTATGAAGTTAAGAGTAGATGAAGGTTCCCCCCCAGTCGTTGGGATCAACAGGGGTGTAGAACTGGCAGAATAGTTTTGATGCATACTAGACGGAAAAGAGGGTTGGCCTGGTTCATAAGCGGTCATATTAGGGATCGACACTCCTGGCGAAGGGAGGGTAAAAGAATGTATAGGGGAGTGGTGTTCAGGAATGGATACCTTCGGAGTGGATTGGGAAGGGAAACTCTGGCACCTTATCTGCTCTCCAAGTGTCCGTAAGAGAGCCACGGTCTCTTGAACTGGGGAAAAAAATTCCATGTTCGGAATAAGTCTAGTAGGGCGTGGATTTGGTGGATTCTCCACAATCAGAGGTGAACCAAAATCAGAAATGACATGTCCTAAGGAGGTCCCCCAAAATGATGCAGTTGGACCAAAAACAATTGTTATCCAGTCCTCTGGGGTTCGAGCATAGATCCAGTCAATATCTCCAACATTACCTTCAAGCAAGTGATGAAAATGTGTGTCATGCGAAGGAGGTTGTTCCAACAACAATGAACACATAGGATCTGTGATGGGTGGATTCACAAGAGGAGAAAAGATTCAATGATAGGAATCCCTTCTTCGCGCGGTCCAGATGTAGCAGGTTGGTCCATGATTACTCTTGATTTTTCCTCCTGACTATGGGGATATTCAGGTGTCAAGTTTAGTATTATGTAGGGTCTTCTTAAGGGTTGTTCATCCAATATGGTTGATGAAAGATTTCTCCTATAAGTCTTCTAAAGGAAAAACACACTTCAAGGCCTACTCAAGCTAAAGCCGCAAGCAAACTTATATGATAGGTGAGATTAAGGGCGGGAACCTCACGAGAGAATCAAGGCATCGCAACTCATGATATACTACAGGGTCCAATAGTAATACGTGGCCCAATGTTTCAGAGCATTAACTAGGGAGGATTAGGACCGTACCCTTGACCATATTGCCCGACTACCTAGAAGTGCGTGCATAGTATCTCCCTGAGTGTTGTTCTTAGTGTATTTCCATGCCAAGAAGACCAATGGTTGACTCAAATGGTTTCAGGTTCCTAGTGGGGTCTCCCGATATACACAAGGTATGTGGGAGCTCCAATCTGTAGTAGTGTTGTCTAATGCACAACCGTATGACATAAGCCTTCCTATATACCTTTGAGTACGTGAAATACCTTTCTATATACCCGAAGGTACGTGAAAGGTTGTTCGATATACCGACTAGTACATGCAAGAACTGCAAGTCCCCAAGATGTAGTGCAGGTAGATAAAGACATCTTCTACATTTTAAGATGTCTGAACACGTCTCTACCCTATCACATGAGTTTCTGGAAAAAAATTACTTAGGCTACCACTTGATTTTATCTTATACGGTTAGGTGAATGCATGAAGTGTAGACTTGTAAAATAAAAAAGAATGCACAACTAGGTTAAATGAAGTGCAAGTATTTAATTTTTTCGATGAAAACTAGCTAATGGAAGGAGAAATATTTCTATTCCGAGAGAAAATGAATAAAGTACCATTTTTACTTTCCTTTCCAACCAAACCAAAAGACTACAAACACTCTTTCATTTAATCCAACATAGCGAAAATAACATACCAAACCAAAAATATTTTTTTCTTTTTTCTTTTCAACTAAGCTAGATCTCCAAGCAAAAATTAAAAGATGAACTTCCTTTTGATTGCAATAACTCTAGTTTCAAATCAAGAACACAGACAAAGTGAAAGGGAAATCCAAAAGCATAAGAGCATTCACTAGCTTTTAAATACTTTGAGAAATCCTAAATCCACTTAATATTTTCAAGGAGGTGAAGATGAACTTTTCAACACCAAGAATAAATAAGAACACAATTTTTCAGCTCTTTCAAAGATTTTTAAGCAATTATCCAAAGCATAAAACACTCTTCTCAACAACTTCAAGCAATCCACTCAAAATGAACAGATTAGAGAATTTTTTATTTTCCAAACTAATGTACTCAAAAATAGCAAGAATGATATCACTTCTTCGATGTCAATTCAAAATACTAGAGACTACTACTTACTACTGCAATCTTTAAACAAATAGAAGTTCTCAAGAAGTTAATCACCCAAAAATGTAATCCAACACAAAACTCACACCATATTGTGCAAGAATCACAACGACCTAACTTTTTTTTAGGACTTAGAAATCAGAGAAAACAATTCATAGATACTGAAAGGAGTCACAAGACTGGTTGCACTCGCGAGGAATTGAAATTTCCCATGACTCGGAAAACAACTGCTTGACTAACTAGGACTCAAATCAAGCTCTAAATTCTAGAGTAAACCAAGGACAAATCACACTGAAGCTGAGAAGTACTATGGCTGCAATGAGTGAGACATAGACCTTAGAAAACCGAGCAAAAACCAATTTTTGTGGGATTTTTTACAGTATATACTAATATTTGCAAGGTGACGCACCCTGCAGGTATACACCAAGGCATAGGAAGACAAGTGACGTAGATTGTAGATAGAGGAAGTGTGTCAGTGACATGATTTGAACACAGACAAAAGGCGTTAGCGACGCGATCTTCCTTAAGGAAAATCCCATCAGAATTACACTGACGCACGCATAAAACTGCCTAGGTGCGTCGGGCGAGATCCAAATTTGAAAAAATAAAAAATCCCAAAGCAAAAAAGGTAAATGCCTGAGCTAAATGTCCCTATCAGAGATTGGATCACTCAGTAACCCTCTGAGAAACAAATCCAAAAGGAAGCAATTTAGAGGCTATTGGAGGAAAAACAAGAAAATAGAAATCACAATCCAAACAAATCAAAGACTATGGTACTTTCCCCAGTATGGTCGCCAATTTTGTTTGCGGACAATCCGTCAGCATGGACACTAACCGATCTCCTTAGTCCGAATGGTTCGGATCTAGAACAAAAACAGTACAGAACGCATAAATCTTTCCTAGGTTAACCAAATTGCAAAAGGTATGAAGGAATGGTTTACCTTGTGATTGTAGTGATACCTCCTTGTTTGATGTAGCTCCTGATATTCAGCTGCAAGACAATACACAAACAAGTGGAAACATACAAATACCAATAATATGTAATATAGATTAGTCTAAACTAGTAGTCAAAGAAACCAATTCTAAAGATCTTAATACAACAAGACTTTATGGAAAGAATATGTATTACTGTAAATGAAAGAAATACATAGGGAGAGATTACAATTGACCAAGATTTGGTGTTGCAACTTCTTCCAAATGGTCCTAGCCTCAAAGATCCAATCTTTTGCCTCTTAATGGATGAAAGGGAATAATCTCCAGCATAATTTCTCAAGCTTTTAGGTGTTCTATCTTTCTCCTCCCTGACTATGAAGAGAGGGCTTGTATATATAGGCCTAAAAGGATAGAAGAGGTAGAGGATTTGTGGGAGAAGGTCAAGGGATTATCCCAAAAGGTTAGGGTAACTAATGCCACCTTTCCTAGTTCATAGGGATAAGACTCCACAAATCCATGGGTTCTAGAAGGTGCCTGAAGCTTCTCCTTTTCCTTTTAAACTGATAGTGTTGCACTTTTTCAATGGGAAACATGCATCTTTGAGGAGTGACGCACTCTACTCAAAGGCAGAAGGTGTCAGTGACGTGATCTGTCAATGTGCAGAGTGTGTCACCAAGAGTCTAACGCACTTTGTCAACATGCAAGGTGCATCGGGGTGACAACAAAGGGGAAAAGGATAACCACAACACTTCCTTCAATCAATTTGGCTTAAGTACTGTTGATGTATATGTAACTTCAGAATGTATTTCACATCTATGTATATTGTATTCCTATAGAGATGTTATTATTCCTCTATACGGAAGTGGTTGTATTCCTATAGAGATGTTATTATTCCTCTATACGGAAGTGTCGTCATTTATATTGTAAGTGTCATAACTTATACTTGATGGGTTATTAGACCACCTTGTTGGGGTCGGCCCTGTATAAGTCATGTGGGTCAAAGGGTTATTAGACCACCCTATTGGGGGTCGGCCATGTGGGTAAAAGGATTATTAGACCACCCTAGTGGGGATCGGCCCAGTCAGCATTATGTTAAGTGGTTAAGTTGAGGCCGACCTAGTTGAGTAAAGGTCAAGTCAAGTTAGTGTATAAATAGAGAGTGTGTCTCTCTCATTTTACACATTCTATTCTCTCACTCACACTTTGGAGAGTGGTGCACTTGTGGAGGAGGAGGCTCTGCTACTAGGAGAAGACTATCTCTTGTATTCTGGTTGTATCATTGCTCTATCTATCTCTGAGGTAGTTATTGGGGTTTTTCACCTTTATGGTTTTCCCCAAGTAAACTCTGTGTCTCTTGTGTGCTTGCATTATTGTGTCCATGATTGATATGCTGTAGATTTGTTGCTCATGTTGTTCTCTCAGTTAAGATCCTAGATCAGATTGAAGTAAATTCTGAAAATTTAACATGGTATCAGAGCTAGCCTAAAAGAAGGCATGATATGGCATTTATGACACTTGTTGCACTTATGATGCTAGGGATTGATATAGAAAAAACTAGTCATCGTAGCACTTTCGCTATAAATCCATTTTGGAGAATTTTTTGGATCTAAAACCTTTAAAGGTCGAAGATCAGATCCCCATGTACCTTGTGTCCAAAGTACAACCTCTAATTCATTGTACTTTGTGATTTATGATCTGTACAATATAGGGTTTCTGCCTCTTCCAGATCTGAGTCAAAAACAAGTCACCTTGGAAAAAAGGTCATAACTTGGGCTAGGAAGCTCCAAATGAAATTTCATAAAAAGTGACAAGTAGTACACAGACTTTACTATCTCAAGAAAAATTTTCAAAGGCCGAATTTGAAGCAGTGACATGTGGCAAATCGTACAAGTTCGCTCTCCTGTTTTATCCCATAAACAGGTCACGTTGTGACACTTGGCATAACTCTCTCTCAGAGAATCCAATTTAGGTCAAACCTGTCGGGATGGAAAGATGACAGATCGGGCTATCTCAGGAAAATATTTTAGACCCTGTGGATCCAAAAGTGTGGAGTTACACCAGAAACAATCAGGTACATATTTCTGTCAAAACAGAATTATTTTTTAGCACCTTCATTCATGGCTTCCGGAATTTAGGGTTTCGGAGAAAGTTGGAATTATTGTAATCAAAGACCACGGCTAAATGCTACTCATCAAAATCGAAATTTAGATACCAAGATCAGAATTTTTGGTTGGGCAGAAGGCCAGGCTTGATCAGACCCTAGTTCGGGACTTTGATAAAAAAAAGTGGAAAATTAGGGCTTCTGTAAAAATGGGAATTTTTGAAATCTGTGACCATGGCTAGAAGCTACTCAGAAAAATAGAAGCTTAGAGCCTTGGATCAAACCTTTTGATTGGGCAGAAGAGTGGGCTTCATCAAACCCTAGTTCGGGGTCACATCTAGTGATTCCGAAAGTTTCAAAGGCAAAATTGAGGGGTGAAACTTTGCAGTTTTCAAATTCTGAATATACCAACTTGATCAACTCATCAAGGCGCATATTTCTATCCTTTTGGAAGTTTGAAATTCAAAGTTTGAATTTTTTGGGTTTCTTTGACAAACCCTAATCCAGCTCCAGGTCCAGTTCTTGCAAATCAAGTGGATTGGGTTAATCCTAGAAGAAGATGGATTGGTCACCTACATAAGTGAAGAAGTTCTTGTCTCAGAGAGAGATGAGGCTAAGGTCTTCCATAAGAAGATTACAAGCAATCTTGACAGGTATGGCTTACAGGTATGTTTCATGGTTAAGTTTATGATATGTTTGTCTTCATATCATTACAGTACAATCTTGATTAATTACTAGACTTGTCGTATTACCTTAATAGAAGATATTCATTGATTAAGGTTTTGACACTTATGATTGTACTAATGCATTATGGTGTTGTATGAGGTTTATGTTGTCTGCTAACATGAAAGGTACACCAAGGAAAGACAAATCATTTTCTGGTTCAAGAACATATGATCATGATGACAGGAGGAAAAAGATTCATCCATTGTCATGGATCGCTTAGAAGATCTACTTACGAGGTATGTATAACTTGGTCCTACAATGGATAACTTATGAGACATGCAGGTTACTAGCACAAGTCATTGAAGAGAACCTGAAGACATTATGCGGGTATGTTAGACATAACTAGCTAGCATGCTAATCCAGGTATGTTTTTCCTATATCAAGCTAGAATCCTACCTTGTGTTAGGATCTTATACTGTTGTGTTGTTGATAATGATTATTCATGAAGTCATAGGTTTGAATAGTCATGGTTGTATGCATATTATGTTTCTTACCATAATTGATGATATGACTAACCAGAAGAATCATGAAGGTATAGGTTTGAGTAATCACGGGTTTATGCATTGATGATTTAACTAATCAGAAGAGACCTATGACCAAATAAGAATATGCATGAGTAAAAGAAGACTTCTCTGAAACCTTGAATACTAAGGTTTATTATCTATGAATGATCATGACTATACATGTTTAAGATTATTGTGTTTTGATAGTATTAAGATTATACTAATAAATGTGTGATTATGTATGAGACCTCAAGGATAACACAATGACGATAATAATAAACATGCATAGTGATTAAGGATGGATATAAGTTCAAGGAAAGGTAATTCAGGAAGCAAAGATCAAGAGGGAGCACACTCCAGTTGTTCCTGCAAGAAAGCAAAGGAGCACACTTCAGTAGTTTCTGCAAGGATGCAGATATTCAGAGGGAGTTGACCACTTCTCATAATCCACATCAGAATGGAGTTGCAAAGATTCAAAGGGAGTCCACCCAACAAACAAACAAAGATAAGTATTTGAATTGTCATTTCTTACATAATGTTATTCAATGATGTATATGCTTATGTTCCTAGAATTAGGTTGTGTATTATGCATATTATAATAGTTGCATTGATGAATAGTATACTACTAATATACATGGGTAAGTGGCCTATGGCACTGTACAACATTCCATTGCTACTTATCTAGAATGAAACCTCTTTGCTGACATGTTAGGAGTTGTGCACACTCTTAACAATGTTTTGGTAGAGATTGGAAGGCATCTAGAAAGTTACGGAATATGGATAAATGTTGTATTGAAGCATTGGCTAAGATAATTGCATGACTATATGACATATTTCTTTATGTGTAAGAATTTGTTCTGAAAACTATGAGATGTTTTATAATCATGCAATTTAACTTGTTGTGTAGGAAAGATCGTATACCATCACCTACAAAAGAAGGACTACAACATTTGTTTAGCAACAAAGTTATCTATTGAAAATATTGAAGATATTGAAGTTACCAAGATCTGGGAAGAATGCCATGATCGAGGAGTACCAGTCGATCATGAAGATGTTTGGGATGCAGTCCCAAGACCTAAAGGGGAGTCTGTAGTGACTTCCAAGAGGATCTACAAGATCAAGCATGCTGCAGTGATGAAGTGGAAGATACACCAGATAGATTTCAAGACAGCTTTCTTGAATGGTGTAGTTGAAGAAGAAGTGTATGTGGAGCAGCCACTTGGTTCTGAGACACATGACAGGGAGTCATATATGTGAAGAACTTGGTATGGTAGGATAGACAACTTTCTATCTAGTTTGGGCTTTACCAAGAATAAAGTGGATTCCAACCTTTACTACAAGGTTGAGGAAGGAAAACCAGTGATACTACTATGTGGATGACCTATTTGTAACAGGTGAGGATAGATTGGTTGCCGACATGCAGTGGAAGCTTGCTGCCGAGTTTGAGTTGAAGAACTTGGGGATGATGCACTATTTGTTTTTGGCATGGAGGTGTGGCAGAGTGCAGATGGAATCTTCCTTGGACAAGGGAAGTATGTAGTAGATATCCAGAAGAGGTTCGGGATGATGGACTGCAAGGCTATGGCCACACCTATGTCATCGAACCTGAAGCTTCTGTGTGATGCTTCATCTGAGCCGATTGATATCACTATGTATCGTCAGATGATTGGGTCCTTGATGTACCTAACGAACACGAGACCAGATATTTTCTTTGCGGTGAACACATTGAGCCAGTTCCTGATGGATCCAAGGAGTGTTCACCTAGTTGTTGTAAAGCATATTCTGAGGTACCTGAAGGGTATAGTTGATTATGGGCTCAAGTATGATGCGAATCAAAAGTTTAACCTGCAGGGTTATGTTGATTCAGATTGGGCAGGCAATGCTGCAGATAGGGATCAGGTGTGATCTCTTGGTTTAGCAGGAAGCAATCCTGCGTAGCACTAAGTACAGCCGAAGCAGAGTATGTTGCGATGGATGAGCAAGTTACAAATGTATTGACCAAGCCGTTGGCCAGAGTGCAGTTTGAGTACTTCAGAGAGAGGCTTGGTGCACTTCAGATCAAGGTTCCTTCCAAAGGGAAGTGATGAGTCCGGAAGATGCAGATGCACATGAGCTTTTCTGACATGGTTGATGTGTTCTCCCTTGGTCGTGATGTAATTGATGAGCCATTTTTCACATGGTGATAGATGTGTTCTCCCGTGGTGAAAAAGTAAGGGCTGGAGCCTTCCCCGAATGGTGGTAGATGTGTTCTCCCATGTCGGTGGTGTAAGTGCTAGATGATGTGCATCTGGGATGTGCTTCGTGGATGATGAGATGATCTAAAGAGGACGATGCTATGATGATCAGGAGGATCATGGATGATGAGCATTAGGACGATGCTCCAGTTACTGCTCTATATATGCATCATGTTGGATGCTAGATATGATTAGTTGGATCATTTATATGTATATGTATGTATGCATCATGTTGGATGCTGGATGTGATCAGTTGGATCATTTATATGTATATGTACGTATGCATCATGTTGGATGCTGGATATGATCGGTTGGATCATTTGTATGTATTTTGTATATGCATCATATTGGATGCTTGGACCATGTATCAGGTGGATACATTGTATGATCAGGTAGATCATGTATGTTGATATATATCAGGTATGATCAGGTAGATCATGTATGTTGATGGACATTGTGTGGATCATGTATCTATGTATTAGGTGGATACACAGTGTATGGTGATATGTATCAGGTAGATACTTGGTATGCATCAAGTGGATGCATTGTATGATCAGGATGATCGTGGATGACGAGCTTCTCCAGATGACATGCATCAGGATGATGCAGTGATGATGATCAGGATGATCATGTGTACATCAGGATGATGTATGGTGAGTATCAGGACGATACTTTGTGGTCGTGGATCAAGTTGTGCAAATGAGCATGTCTAGGAGATCCTATAGGTCGAAGTTGTGTACCTGTAACATCCTAGGATGCTCTTTCAAGAAATTTCTCTGGGAGGACATGTAATTTATGCCCTGTGAGATCTTCAAGTCGGAGTTGTGTACCCATAACATCCTGAGATGCTCTTGCGAGGTTTTGTCCTATGGCATGTAATTTGCTCCTGGGAGATCTGGATAGGATGAAAAAGGCCTCAGATGCTTCAGCCAGGTTTTTCCATGACCACATGTAATTTTCTCCTGGGAGATCTAGACAGGATGAAAAAGGCCTCAGATGCTTCAGCCAGGTTTTGTGGTGGACCACATGTAATGTGCTCCTGGGAGATCCAACAGGTAGAGCTGTGTGCTCATAATAGCTTGGGATGCTTCAACCAGGTTTTGTGGTGAGATCACATGTAATGTGCTCCTGGGAGATCCGACAGGTAGAGCGGTGTGCTCGTAACAGCCTGGGATGCTTCAGCCAAGTTTTGTGATGGGTCACGTGTAATGTGCTCCTGGGAGATCCAACAGGTAGAGCTGTGTGCTCGTAATAGCCTGGGATGTTGCAGCCAGGTTTTGTGACACACGTATTAAGTCCTGAGGATTCCACAGTATGGCCAGTGATAACGAAGACCTGCAGGTTGTGGGCCTACATCTAGTATGAAAAAGGACTGGATATGTAGAACTTCCTATGACGAGTAGATTCATAGATTGATTGAGATAGCACCAGCAGTGACGATGATGATAAATCGATGACGATTATCCAGTGACGATGATCCAGAGAATATGACTTGTGCTAGAAGACCTGTGTCAAGAAATACCTTCCTAGTTAAGAGGGAGTGTTGATGTATATGTAACTTTGGAATGTATTTCACATATATGTATATTGTATTCCTATAGAGATGTTATTATTCCTCTATACGGAAGTGGTTGTATTGCTATAGAGATGTTATTATTCCTCTATACGGAAGTGTCGTCATTTATATTGTAAGTGTTGTAACTTATACTTGATGGGTTATTAGACCACCTTGTTGGGGTTGGCCCTGTATAAGTCATGTGGGTCAAAGGGTTATTAGACCACCCTATTGGGGGTCGGCCATGTGGGTCAAAGGATTATTAGACCACCCTAGTGGGGGTAGGCCCAGTCAGCATTATGTTAAGTGGTTAAGTTGAGGCCGACCTAATTGAGTAAAGGTCAAGTCAAGTTAGTGTATAAATAGAGAGTGTGTCTCTCTCATTTTACACATTCTATTCTCTCACTAACACTTTGGAGAGTGGTGCACTTGTGGAGGAGGAGGCTCTGCTACTAGGAGAAGACTATCTCTTGTATTCTGGTTGTATCATTGCTCTATCTATCTCTAAGGAAGTTATTGGGGTTTTTCACCTTTATGGTTTTCCCCAAGTAAACTCTGTGTCTCTTGTGTGCTTGCATTATTGTGTCCATGATTGAAATGTTGTATATTTGTTGTACATGTTGTTCTCTCAGTTAAGATCCTAGATCAGATTGAAGTAAATTCTGAAAATTTAACAAGTACTTTAGGAATCAAGACAAATGAAGGACGCATAATTCATAATGACGAGATTTTAGTGTAACAACTTGTGTGTCAAGTAATGATTCTCATGTGAACCTTTCGTATAAAGGTATCCATGGGATGGACATCCCGTATAGAGGTGCACCTTCCATATAAAGGTCATGCTTTGTTAAAAGCATTTAATGTTGTGTGATGTAATATTAACCATGATCACCAATTGCTATTAAGTCTCCTTTAGAGATGGATCACCTCTAAAGTGAATTACTTTAGCATATGATCATTTGGTCTAGAATAATATAATATGATCACAACATCCGATAATTCTTCTTAGTATAATGTAATGTGATGGATAATTAAAGTTAGCACATATTTACCATGCAGTAAGAGATAAAGAAATAAAATATAAAGCATAGAGATCAAGACAATTCGAAATTGCCCATGCAGACATTTCAGCTAATTAAAGAGAACTCGAACTGTTAAAGCTTCAGTTAAGTATCAATGTATGCCTCAATCAATGCTTCAATTAAATCATCAGTTAAATATATGCCTCAATTAACTAAAGAACTCATAGTGATCACTTCAAGTGAATCAATCAGTATGATTTCAGTTAACTAAGTGTTAAATAAGAAGGACTAGTTAACTAAAGTGTTTTCACTTTAGTTAAACTAAAAGACGACACTGCAGTAAACCAAGGAGAACTCAAATTTATCATTACAATGTGTTATCAAGAAATAATCAGTTAAAGAGAGTTAACTAAGTGACAACAAAGAAGATCTAGTTAACTAAGTATTATTGCATGGCGACACTTATGTTAAACTAAAATACAACACGTGAGTTGCGACATTTTCATGTTAACACTTAAGTTAGCCACCTAACTAAGTGGGAAAGCTTTTAGTTAAGAGGTGAGTTCATACTAAATGACAACTCAGTCAGATAAATCACTACATGAGAAGTGGGGTGCACTTCTTCATGCAAGATTGATACATCCAGTTTGTGGGAGAGTTCATCCTGAAGTTAGAAGATAAAAATAGAAGAGAGGAATGTATAAATATGGTATACAAGATTGATTAATTTAGTGTGAAGAGAATTCTCTTCTCCTTTTAAGGCAAGGCACTTCTATTTGTGTGCAAGATATTATTATTGAAGGCAAGGCACTTCTCCGATTGATTTCTTTTCTCTATTGCTAGGATTTTTGTTCTCATAGTTTTGAGGATTTTCCCCAGGGTATATATTTTGTTATGGTTGTATGAATTTCATGTGATTGAATTGTCTCATTGCTTCAAGGTTCGGCATTTAAAAGAATTAAAGATAAAATCTCAACCAAATATTGGCATGGTATCATAGATTAGGGTGTGAAGGAGCTTAGTTTTGCATGCCAGCTAGAGCCTACATTGATCTTGAGAATTTGAGCACAAGATTTGAAGACCATGGCATCTATCTCTATACGACCGAAATACCGTATTGAGGGCACCTCAAACTTCAACACTTGGAAGGCTAGGATTCTCAACATACTAGAGGAACATGACTTGGATGTATATGTATCGACTGTGGTGGAGGATCCTACATCTAATGCATAGAGCATCAAATTCAAGAAGAACCAAGCTAAATCCAAACAGATCATCTATGATTCGGTAAAGGACAATTTGTTGTCTGTGATCACTCCGTTGAAGACCGCAAAGGAGTGTTTTTATACATTGGCAAAACTATATGAGAATAAGGCCCTGAGTCAAAAGAGGGAATTTAAGAATAAGCTTCAAAACCTAAAGATGGCTAAGGATGAGATAGTGGCCTCCTTCTTCACCAAGATCTCTTATGTAAGAGATTAAATTGCTAGTATTGGAGTAGTGGTGTATGAAGATGATCTTCTCCAAACCGCTATTGATTGTATCCCATCCTCACGAGAGACATTCTTGATTGCGGTAAATGGATGAGAGGTACAAACTAACTTCGAAAGGTTGTGGCATGACTTCCTCCAAGAGGAAGGGTGAATCTAGAGCAAGTCAATGTGCATCAAAGAAGAAGACCTTGCCCTCACAGCAAGAATGAATAAAGGAAAGAAACTCTTCTTCCAAAAGAAGTTCTCTCATCCAAAGAAGAAGTAGTTCAACAAAGGATTTTACAAGTCAAAAGCTAGATGCTTCAATTGCAACAAGAAATTCCATTTCTCAAGAGAGTGTTGAGTAAAGCATAAAGGAAAGTTCCATGCTTATATCGCCATAGAATATGAAATCACTCAAAATAATGCATCCAAAGAAAAGGAGACAACAAGGGAGTATTACCTTGTCTCATCCCTTTCGGGATCCGTCATCATAAATGAAAACACATGGTTGATTGACAGTGGTGCATCCAAACATATGACTGGTTACAAGTGTGCCATCACTAATCTAAAGGAGAAAAAGTTCACATGCATGGTAGAATTGGGGGACAACTCAACACATTCGATCCAAGGAGTTGGATCCATCTCATTCCAGCTGAGCACCGATGATATTTTACATGTGGAGGACATTCTATATATTACAGTATTGAATAAGAACCTTCTTTCAGTTTCGGTTCTTGAAGACAAAGGATTCTGAGTTATCTGCATGGATAACAAAGCACTTTTATGGCCGAAGAACAAAAGCCTAGAATATGTTGTTATGATTGGAGTTTGAGATGGATGACTCTACAAGGTACCTGGGAAGTACATTCAAGATATGATTCACCACACTATCAGTCCATGCGAGCTATGGCACCGAAGGCTTGGACACCTACACTATAAAGCGCTGCCAGGACTTCAAAAGATGATAAAAGGTATCCCCGTATTTGATTTCTAGCATGATAGTGTATGTCAACATTTTGCACTTGGGAAGAGTGTTAAGAAAAAAATTTCCAATAGTACTACTAGATCTAAAGGGATTTTATATTTAATACATTATGATCTATGTGGTCCCATGTCACCCCCCTCCCTGAGTGGATTCTTATATTATGTACTGCTCATAAATGATTTTTCTAGGAAGTCATGGATTTATTTCATGAAGGCTAAAAGTGAAACTCTTAGCAAATTTAAAGAGTTTAAAGCCTTATTTGAAAATCAGGAAGAAAATCACATCCATCCATTAAGGTCTGATAATGGAGGTGAATTTGATTCAAATGCATTTAATGAGCTATGTAGTGATGCAAGAATATGTAGACAGTTAACAGTACCATACAGCCCTCAACAAAATGGGGTTTCCGAAAGGAAGAATAGAACCATATGTGATGCTGCAAAATCCATGATGTATGATCAAGATATGTCTACCTCATTATGGGAAGAAGCCACTAGTATAGCTGTTTACATCCATAATAGAAGCCCACATGCCATTCTAGATGAGAAAACACCCGAAGAAGTGTTTACCGATGAGAATCCAAACATCTCACACTTGAGGATCTTCGGGAGCCTAGTATACATTCATCTACTGAAAGAAAAGAGAACAAAGATGGAGCCTTCTAGAAAGAAAGGAAACTTTGTGGGTTATATCGAGTCATCCAAAGCATATCAAATATATGTACCTGGTGAGAGACACATTGAAGTCAGCCAAGATGTTACCTTCCATGATGAAACTGCTTTCAAAAGATCAAAAGAGATTCAAAGTGATTCAGAGATGGAGTATCCCAAGTCTGATTCTCCCCCTTGATATTTTGAGAGGGAGAAACCAGAAGATGCCTCAGATTCACTAGCTCCTGAAGAACCGGTAGAACTGATTGAGAGGTCACTTAACTAACCTCCCTCTAAAAGAAGATATGCTTGGTATCGAGATATCTTACAAGATGTAGAGAAACATGGAGCACTAGCAAGCTCATCCGGAGAGCGCAAGCAACCTTATAGATATTTAGGGTATGTTGCACTGCTTGTTGATGTATTTGTAACTTCAGAAGATATTCACTTGTATATTACATTTGTACTTTATTCTATATCCAACAGAGATGTATTATTCCTCTGATTGGAAGTGTCGTCATTTGTATTTGAAAGTGTCACAAGTTACATTGTAAGTGTCATCATTTGTATTGATGGGTTATTAGACCACCAGTGAGGGGTCGGCCCTAGTTAGGTCATGTGGTTGGGTTATTAGAATTGAGTAGCAAGTCGACCCCAGTGATTTATTGGTAGGTCAATTCAGTGTATAAATAGAGAGGTTGTGTCTCTCATTTGATTCATTCACTCACTTATCAAGCTTGCATAGCTAAGAGAGAAAGTGGCACACATGTGGAGGAGGAGGAGCATCTTCTAGAGACATCTTATTGGGTTTGATCCTTGTGATCTTGTATTGGGGCTTATTCTATCTCTGAGGAAGTTGCGGGGTTTTTCACATTCTTGGTTTTCCCTAGTGAAACTATGTGTCTCTTGTGTGCTTGCATAATTGTGTTTATGATTGATATGCTGTAGATATGTTGTACATGTTATTCTCTTAGAGATCCTAATGATAATGGAATGAAATTATCAAAAAATTAACATGGTATCAGAGTTGACCTAAGAAGAAGGCACTGTGCAGTTGTGGAAGATAGGGCTTCTTAATATTTGGGTTTCTCTCCACATATCATCAAAGGCAAGAGGCTAGATTGACTCTCCTAGCAAGGGTGCATCTTTCGGTCGAGATAAAATTCAATTCTGAGCATTTTCAGTTTTTCACCTAAAAATTAGGGTTTCTGCAAAAATTGGAAGAAATCCGAGACCATGGCTGGAAGCTCCTCTGAAAAATTGAATTTTAGAGCTTTGGAATGAAATTTTTGGTTGGGTGAAGCTCCGAGAAATTCAAACCCTAATTTAGGGTCTTGTCCAGTGAATCCGGAAGTTTCAAAAGCAATTTTGAGGGGTGAAACTTTGCAGAATTCAAATTCTAAGTATACAATCTTGACCAGCTCAGCAAGGCACATCTTTCTATAATTTCATAAGTTTGAAATTCAAATTTTGAATTTTTAGGGTTTCTTTAACAAACCCTAATCCAGCTCCAAATCCAGTTTTCAGCAAATCAAGTGGTAAGACCTAAATCTTTTTCTATTTCCATTTGAATTACTCTTTAAGATGTCTCACCACGGAAAGCTTGAGGATAATGTAGCGTCCCCTTCCATCATCGAATGCAGGGAAGGAAACCATTAACAACACACTGGGCTTTTAGCAAACTTAGCCCCAATTCTTTTTCTCATAAATACATAACAATTAAAAACTTCTGTGTACAGATACAAACTCAATAAAACACAGCGGAATTAAACATAACAACACACATAAGCATAGATTCGTATCAACATACTTATTTCAAGCAATTAATAGGCAGAGAATTCAATCCCCTTCTTATGCTACTTCATATCGATTTCATTAACATGCAGAATAATCATTCAAATACCACATTGCAGAACACAGAACATATATATAAATTAAAATCACAGAGAGCACTTATCTTGCAACGCAATTGTCCAACGACTGGCTACATGAGAGCAATGTACCACCCAACCATAGATCTCTGTCCAGCATGTATTCTTTCAGCTGAGAGATCACCCCCGAGCTAGGCTGTGTATCCACTAAGGAGTAACTAGATGGCTCACTCACAGTCAGGGTTTCACTCAGACAGCCATGCTAAGCCAACACACAGTTGGGTTTTTCAAGCATGCAATGGGAAATGGAGGAGGATGCTAGTCCACTGAGCTCAATCCCAAAGCCACATACACTTCAAGCTGGACTCAGCAATCCCATCCTCTATTCATACATCCACTTTTGGATTTCTCACAACTCTGTCACAAATAACCCCAAATCCGTCACTGATTTTCTGGGTTTACCCATGGATTTTGGGGTAGCTATTACTCCCAAATTCGCCCCAAGGCTCATACCAATGGATCCCCCATTGGAGTTCACTGTCCAATACCCATTCTGGGCGTTTTTGGCTTCCCAAAACGTGGGTTCATTCCAAGTTGCGATTTCTGGTTTTCTCACTCATGGGAGCTCATTTTTGGATGGATCATGATACTGGTTTTCCTTCACCCCCCCCATGGGGATGAGGAAGAAGCAACTTTCAAGAGGTAGAGTGACTTTTGGCACAAGTAAACAGAGCTCATTACTGCCCATACGAATTTTTGGGTTGCCCATGCTACATCAAAGTCATTGACTTAATTCTTCAACCACTTTCTTACAACAGGAATAAATGTCATCTAGAAAAGTCAAATGGGTTCTTATAATGACATATGGCAACCTATGGTTCACTCCCTTAGCCCCCTCACCACTCCCTAGTTGATACACGTGGCCCCTTCTCATTCGTTGCCTCCGTAGCCAGTTTTGGTATTTTATATTGCATGATGTTTAATTACATCATTTTTACAATTTCCATGGCTTAAGAGCACATGGGCATCAAAATATCAATGCTTGCCTTTTAAATCAAAATTCAGGCTTTCACTAGCGGGGCCTTGGCCTTGAGCTCCATGCTAGGAAAACATACATCACATGTACACATTATTTACATTAAATGCTAATACATCCTGAGAGTCAGAATGGGGTATTACAGATAAGCTTGAAGGGGCTGATAATTTCCGATCCTGGAAGTATAGGATTGGGTTAATCCTAGAAGAGAATGAGTTGGCCAACTACATAAAGGAAGAGGTTCCAGTTCTAGACGGAGATGAGGCTAAGGAATTACACAAGAAGAACTTGGTCAAAGCCAAAAAAATCATTGCTTATTCTATTAAGGACCATCTCATTCCCCATGTGTCTTCCCTAAAGACACCTAAGGAGATGTTTGACTCTTTGACGAAGTTGTTTGAAGGAAAGAACATAAATCAGAAGATAACTCTGCAGAACCAATTGAAAGGTGTAAAGATCCAGAATGGAGAGACCATTCAATCCTACTTCTCTAAGGTCTCTCAAATCAAGGAACAACTTGAAGCTGTGGATGAAGTGGTGGAGAATGGAGAAATTGTCATGACAACATTAAATGGCCTACCTAGGTCATGGGACTCCTTCATCCAAGGAATCTGTGCAAGAAAGAAATTGATCTCCTTCAGTAGATTATGGGAGGAATGCTCACAAGAAGAAGCTAGGCTTGTGGCTCGAGAAGAAAAGATGGGAAGTGAGAATCAAGCTCTCACAACACACACCAAGAAAAGCAAGTTCAAGAGAGAACCATCTCATCATCACAAAAAATATTCTCACTACCATCCAAGAGATAAGAAAGATTTAAGATGCTTCTCATGCAATGAGAAAGGACACTTTGCTTCTGAATGTACCAAGAGAAGGAAAGAATCCAATAACAACAACAATAAGAACATCAAGAAGAGGCATCATGCTCATGTTGTTGAGGATGATGAACCTCCCAAGAAGAAGAATAGGGCAGAAAGTGAAGACTCCTCAAGTGAGGAAGAATATGTGTTGATCTCTACTCTCATAGGTACTATCTCACATGGATGTGATGATTGGCTTATTGATAATGGGGCTTCCAAACACATGATGGAATTTAAAGAATCCTTTGTAGGCCTATATGAACATGAGTGACCTCATAAGGTGAAACTTGGGGATGACTATCAATATCCCATAAAAGGAAGTGGTGAAGCCTCCTACAAGTTAGACTCTGGGAAGTCTTTGAAGATGGAAGATGTTCTATATGTACCTGGACTCAAGAAGAACCTTCTCTCCATATCATCTTTGAATGCAAAGGGAATGAGAGTTGCATTTATAGATGGCCAAGTACTCATGCGGCCAAAGGGTAAGACACTAGATGATGCAGTGGTGATTGGAGAGCAAGAGGGAGGATTGTACAAATTGAAGGGACAACCTGAACATGCCATGGTACATGAATCTATGGAGCCAAGTAAAATTTGGCATAGAAGGCTTGCTCATGTGCACTATAGGGCACTACCAATTGAAAGCAAAGCAGTAAAAGATCTTCTTAAAATACAGTCAAAGCATGAAGGTATTTGCAAAGGGTGTGCAAAAGGAAAGAACACAAAGAAATCATTTTCAAGTAGTGAAAGCAAGGCATAAGGAACCTTGGAAATTATCCACTCCGATGTATGCAGTCCGATGTCATCAAGTTCTCTGAGTGGTGATTCATGGATTAAGAGGGAGTTGACCACTCCTTACAATTCACAACATAAAGGAGTAAAATAAGCTACTTCAGAGTCAGACTCTAGCAGCTCCTGCAAGAAAGCAAAGATTGAGAGGGAGTCCACCCAACAAACAACAAAGATAAGTATTTGAATTGTCATTTCTTGTATATCTGATTACTTAAATAATATTGTTCAATGATGTATTTACTTATGTTCCTAGACTTAGGTTGTGTATTATGCATATTAGAATAATTGCATTAATGAACATTATACTACTAATATGCATGTAATGGGTAAGTGGCCTATGGCACTGTACAACATTCCATTTCTACTTATCTAGAATGAAACCTCTTTGCTGACATGTTGGGAGTAGTGCAAACTCTTAACAATGTTCTGGTAGAGATGTAAGGCATCTAGAAAGTTACGGGATATGGATAAATGTTGTATTGAAGCATTGGCTAAGATAATTACATGACTGTATGACATATATTCTTATGTGTAAGATTTTGTTTTGAAAAACTATGAGAAGTTTCTAATCATGCAATTGAATTTGACTTGTAGGAAAGATCGTGTACAATCACCTACAAAAGAAGGACTACAACATTTATTCCAACAATGAAGTTCAAAGAAAACTATCTATTGAAGATATTGAAGAATCTGAAGTTCCCAGGATTCGGGATGCAGTAATGGAAGAATGCCATGATCGAGGAATACCAGTTGATCATGAATAATGATGTTTTGGATGTGGTCCCAAGACCAGATGGGAAGTCTGTTGTGACTTCCAAGTGGATCTATAAGATCAAGCATGTTGTAGATGGTAGCATAGAGAAATACAAGGCGAGGTTTGTAGCTCGTGGCTTCTCCCAGAAATAGGGATAGATTATGAAGAAACTTTTTCTCCTGTATCCAGATACACTTCCATCAGAACAGTACTTGCTCTGGTTATAGTGATGAAGTGGAAGATATACCAAATGGATGTCAAGACATCTTTCTTGAATGGTGTAGTCGAAGAGGAAGTGTATGTGGAGCAGCCACTCAGTTTTGAGACACATGACAAGGAGTCATATGTGTGCAGGTTGAAGAAAGCCTTGTATGGCTTGAAGCAAGCTCCTAGGACTTGGTATGGTAGGATAGACAGCTTTCTATCCAGTTTGGGTTGTACCAAGAGTAAAGTGGATTCCAACCTTTACTACAAGGTTGAGGAAAGAAATCCTGTGATACTACTACTGTATGTGGATGACCCGTTTGTTACAGGTGAGGATGGGTTGATTTCCGACACAAAGAGGAAGCTTGCTGTCGAGTTCGAGATGAGGGACTTGGGGATGATGCACTACTTTCTAGGTATGGAGGTGTGGCAGAGTGCAGATGGGATCTTCCTTGGACAAGGGAAGTATGCAGTAGAGATCCTGAAGCGGTTCGGGATGATGGACTGCAAGGCCATGGCCACACCTATGGCATTGAACCTGAAGATTCTGTGTGATGCTTCATTTGAGCCAGTTGATGTCACTGTGTATCGTCAGATGATTGGGTCCTTGATGTACCTAACGAACATGAGACCAGATATTTGCTTTGCGGTGAACACATTGAGCTAGTTCCTGATGAATCCCAGAGGTGTTCACCTGGTTACTGTAAAGCATATTCTGAGGTACCTGAAGGGTACGATTGATTATGGGCTCAAGTATGATGCGAATCAAAAGTTTAACCTGGAGGGTTATGTTGATTCAGATTGGGAAAACAGTGCTGCAGATAGGAAGAGCACTTCGGGGTGCTGCTTCAGTATGGGATTAGGTGTGATCTATTGGTTTAGCAGGAAGCAGCCCTACGTAGCACTGAGTACATCCAAAGCAGAGTATGTCGCAGCTTGTTCGGCTAGTTGTGATGCAGTATAGCTTAGGAAGATACTATCTGAGTTATTTGATCTTCCATTGGATGTTACTGGTATCTTTTGTGACAACCAAAGTTGTGTGAAGCTGTCTGAGAACTCGGTGTTCCACGATGTAATGTCCCCATTTTGACCCCCTTTGCATTAAATCGTAAATGATGTAAATATTGTTATTTAATCATGGCGAGGAGCTCAAGGCCAAGGCCCCACCATTGATTTAGTGTTTTATGTATCGGCAATTAAAAATAGATGCCCATGGTTCTTGTGCTAGATAGGCACAATGTAAATTAAGACATCATGTAAATACGAATTTTAATGAAAAACCCACAACTAGCTATGCAATGCAACAAAGAGATGGGGGCATGATTCTACAAGGAATAGGGAGGGAAATTATTCAAACCCTTGAGCCAATGGTGTTAATCCATGTGTCAATGAGAAAACCCATAAACCACCAACTACCCATTTTGGGTTATGCATCCAAGCATTTAATTCTTCCAGAAATTGGTTGAGGTAGTTAATGCCTTGGGAATGAAGAAGTATAGCAGCCAATTTCGTGTATGGGCAAGCCATCAACCTGGAAAATCGTATTTTTTCTCCTTGGGCAAGAAAACACCCACGAAATGGTGCCCAGAGCCATTCTAAACCCATGGCCTTTGCCCTCTCACGCAGCCTGAGCTAGCTGGGCTTTCCCCATCATGTTTTTCATCATTTTCCTACATTTTTCCAGGGCTGGGAGCTCATTTTTGTGTTACACAGTGGTTGGGAGAGGAGGACCATGATTTGGGACTGTGAGGGAGGTCATTTTTGCCCCAAAATACCCATGGGCATTTTTTTTTTTTTTTTTAAACGGTTTTGCTCACCAAGGTTGAATCCCCAATTGCCATTCCATTTTTGGGTTTCCCACATTTTTTTGAAGCTAATGAAAACCCCATCTTTGGGCATCTCACTGTAAAAACGTTTCTTCATGCCCAACACTTATACTTCTGCTATTATGGGCATCCATGTTTTGGTTTGAACCTGTGAGCAAAAGATTTGGAGTGGTAGTGGACAGAATTGGCTTGATAAACCTAGTGGGGAGAATAACCTCTCAAGAAGATCAAGAGGGCTGGCTACTCTTCTATGCACACCTGGGACACTCTAGAATTGGAAGGTATGGCCTGAGGGACTGTGAATTGGTGAAGGGAATACTTCCTTAAGTGGGGTGTGTAGGCATTGTGGGTGCCAAGCTAAATAGATCTTGTAGAGGTATCCATAGCTCTGTGGTTGAGCACACTAGCTTAGCAATTCTTCCTTCCCATTTCCTAGCAGCCTGATAAACCCAATTGTAGATTGGCTTGGCTCATTTTGGTGTATGCTTGGCTATGTGTGAGTCTGTTGTTCCCTGGTTCCTTGTAGAAATCATGCCCATCTCGGGGGTGGCAGTTGTATCAAGAGGTTGATAAGCACAACTGGCCTATGGTTGGGTGGAACATTGCAGATGCATAGCTGGTTGCTTGGGACTACTTTGTTAAGATAAGTATTCTCTTGTGTTAACTTTGCAATTATTTATTTGATGAATATCTTGAATGTATGATGAATGTGTAATTGAAAATTACTTCCGTTGTGTTTTCTTATAATTATACATTTCCATATGTTCTTTTATATTATATGAATGCTTATTTAAAATTTCATGGGGCTAGATGCCCTGGCTTCAGTCTAACATTCTCTCCATCGCACTGGTATGATGGGTGGGGACGTTACACACGACAGGTCGAAGTACATCGAGATCAAATATCACTAGATCAGGGATATGGTGCAAAGAGGAGCAGTGAAGCTCCTGTATGTTGCGACAGATGAGTAGGTTGCAGATGTGTTGACGAAACCACTAGCCAGAGTGAAGTTTGATTACTTCAGAGAGAGGCTTGGTGTTCTTCAGATATAATATACTTCGAGGAAGAAGTGATGGGACACATTTGTAGGATCCATTCCAAGCATGGTGAGAGGAGGATCCTTCCCATGGCTGTGGATGTAAGCGTTGTGTGATAAGCATCAAGACAATGCTTCAGTTATTGCTTTGGATATGCATCAGGTGGATGCTTTGTATGATCAGTTGGATCATGTATATGTATATGCATCGGGACAATGCAATGACGATGATCAGAATGATCATGTGTGATGAGTATCAAGATGATGCTCTGGATGATATGCATCAGGACGATGCAATGACAATGATCAGGATGATCATGTGTGATGAGTATCAGGACAATGCTCTGGATGATATGCATCAGGACGATGCAATGACGATGATCAGGATGATGATGTACATCAGGATGATGTGCGGTATGATGATGACCAGGTTGATCATTAGCATCAGGATGATGCTTTGTGCGAGGATGATCAGGTGGATCATGATACTCAGAGGTCGAGGATATGTGGCAGGTTGTGCGGGTAGCATGTAAAAGATCTTGGGAGATCCGATAGGTTGAGTTGTGTGGTCATAATCAGTCCTGGGATGCTCTTTCGAGGTTTTTCCAGGGAGGCATGTAATCAGTCCTGGAGATCCAATAGGTTGAGCTGTGTGCTTGTAATAAGTCCTGGGATGCTCTTTAGATATCTTGTCGGTCGTGCTTAGGCACGTAAACTGTTCCTGGGATATTCTTTTAAGGTTTTGCCTAATCACAGGTAATCAATCCTGGAGATCCGATAGGTTGAGTTGTGTGCTCATAATAAGTCCTAGGATGCTCTTTAGAGATATTGTCGGTTGTGCTGAGGCACGTAAACTGATCCCAGGATACTCTTTAAAGGTTTTGTGAAGGGATGCATATAATCCCTGGGAGATCTTGTCGGTTGTGCTCAGGAACGTAAACTGTTCCTGGGATACTCTTGTCAGGCATTGCATATGCACGTAATGAGTCCTGAGAGACCACCTCTATCAGACCACTCGCGGTGATGATGAATATGTACAGGTGGTAGGCCTACATCCAACATGAAAAAGGGCTAGCTCTATAGAACTTCCTATAACGAGCAGAATTCAAAGATAGCCCAGTGATCGAGATGTCATGTACAACAGTAGTGATGATGATGACGCTCCATGATCCAGTGATGATGATCCAGCTCCAGAATTGAATACTTGCGCCAATATGTATTGATGACGTGTGTTCAGAATACCTTCCTAGTTAAGAGGGAGTGTTGATGTATTTGTAACTTTGGAAGACATTCACTTGTATATTACATTTGTACTTTATTGTATATCCAACAGAGATGTATTATTCCTCTGATTGGAAGTGTCGTCATTTGTATTTGTAAGTGTCGCAAGTTACATTGTAAGTGTCGTCATTTGTATTGATGGGTTATTAGACCACCAGTGAGGGGTCATCGCTAGTTAGGTCATGTGGTTGGGTTATTAGACTTGAGTAGCAAGTCGGCCCCAGTGATTTATTGGTAGGTCAAGTCAGTGTATAAATAGAGAGGTTGTGTCTCTCATTTGATTCATTCACTCACTTCTCAATCTCGCATAGATAAGAGAGAAAGTGGCGCACATGTGGAGGAGGAGGAGCATCTACTAGAGACATCTTATTGGGTTTGATCCTTGTGATCTTGTATTGGGGCTTATTCTATCTCTAAGGAAGTTGCGGGGTTTTTCACCTTCTTGGTTTTCCTCGGTGAAACTCTATGTCTCTTGTGTGCTTGCATGATTTTGTTTATGATTGATATGTTGTATATATGCTGTACATGTTATTCTCTTAGAGATCCTAATGATAATGGAATGAAATTATCAAAAAATTAACACTGATGAGTCACATCAATGATTCAGAACCATCCTCATATGAAGAAGCTGCAAAGTAGCAAGTTTGGAAATATGCAATGACATAAGAGTACAACTCTATAATGAAGAATGATGTTGGTGAGGTTGTTCCCAAACCTGATGGGAAGTCCATTGTGACTTCCAAATGGATTTGCAAGATAAAGCATGCTGCAGATGGTAGCATTGAAAAGTATAAAGCCAGAACTGTTGCCAGAGGTTTCTCTCTGAAAGAAGGCATCGATTATGATGATACATTTTCCCCAATGGCAACGTACACCACAATCCGAGCAATGATTTCACTTGCATATATTCTAGGATGGAAACTTCACCAGATGGATCTGAAGACATCCTTCCTCAATGGTGAGGTTGAGGAATAGGTTTATATTCAGCATCCTGAAGGATTTGTGGTGCATGGGAAGGAGTCCCATGTTTGCAAGCTAAAGAAATCTCTATATGGGCTTAAGCAAGCCCTTAGGTATTGGTACTCTAGAATTGATAGCTACCTTCAAAAATTGGGTTTCTGTAAGAGTGAAGCTTATACAAATTTGTACTTCAAAGTATTGAAGAACCAACCGTTGATATTGGTTATGTATTTTGATGATTTGTTTCTCACTAGAGAGGAACATCTGATTGCTTGGTGCAAGAGGGATATCACCTTAGAGTTCGAGATGAAATACTTAGGTCTAATGCACTACTTTCTTGGCCTTGAGATGTGGTAAAGAAAAGATGAAATTTCTCATGTGAGCCTTCCATATAAAGTTATCCATGGGATGGACCTCCAATATAGAGGTGGACCTTCCATATAAAGGACATGCCCTACTTGTTAAAAGCATTTAATGTTGTGTGATGTATTATTAACCACAATCACCAATTGCTATTAAGTCTCCTTTAGAGATTGATCACCTTTAAAGTGAATTACTTTAACATGTGATCATTTCATCCAGAATAATATAATATGATCACAACTTCTGATAATTCTTCTTAGTATAATATAATGTGATGGATAATTAAAGTTAGCACATATTGACCATGCAGTAAGAGATAAAGAAATAAAATATAAAACATTGAGATCAAGAGAATTCAAAATTTTCCATGCAGACACTTCAACTAATTAAAGAGAACTCGAATTGTTAAAGCTTTAGCTAAGTATCAATGTATTCCTTAATCAATGCTTCAGTTAAAGCATCAGTTAAAAATATGCCCCAATTCACTAAAGAACTCATAGTGGTCTCTTCAAGTAAATCAATCAACATGATTTCAGTTAACTAAGTGTTAAATAAGAAGGACTAGTTAGCTAAAGTGTTTTCACTTTAGTTAAACTAAAAGACAACACTTCAGTAAATCATGGAGAACTCAAATTTATCACTACAGTGATGTTATCAAGAAAGAATCAGTTAAAGAGAGTTAACTAAGTGACAACAAAGAAGATCTAGTTAACGAAGTGTTATTGCATGATGACACTTATGTTAAACTAAAAGACGACACGTGATATGCGACATTTGCATGTCAACACTTAAGTTAGCCGCCTAACTAAGTGATCAAGCTTTCAGTTAAGAGGTGGGTTAGTCCTAAATGACAACTCAGTGAGATAAAGCACTGCATGAGAAGTGGGGCGCACTTCTTCATGCAAGATTGATACATCCAGTTTGAGGGAGAGTTCATCCTAAAGTTAGAAGATAAAAATAGAAGAGAAGAATGTATAAATATGATATACGAGATTGATGAATTTAGTGTGAAGTGAATTCTCTTCTCCTTTGAAGGCAAGGCACTTCTCTTTGTGGGTGGGATATTATTATTGAAGGCAAAGCACTTCTTTGATTGATCTCTCTTCTCTATTGCTTCCACATCTTCACAAAGAGTGTTTGGTGATCTCTTATCTTCTGAAAGCATTCTTCTATGTTGTAAAAGAAAGCATTCTCTGCTATCCATTATATTATACTGAGAAGAGTTGCTGGGGTTTTTGTTCTTATAGTTTTTAGGATTTTCCCCAAGGTATATCTTATGTTATGGTTGTATGAATTTCATGCGATTGAATTGTTTCATTGCTTCAAGTTTTGACATCTAAAAGAATTAAAGATCAAATCTCAACCAAATATTAACAATTCCCACTCCTCATTAATTTGATCAAGCCTCATCAAAGTCGGAAGTTGTGGGAACACAATAATGCTCACGAGTAGTCAAAGAAATTGACAAAAATGGATAAACATTTAGATAAGGGGGATCAATATAAGAAGAAAGAGAAACATGAGTCCATGGGGAAAATCCCTTTTCCATTTATGTCAAAGGGGGAGAAATTGTAGATATTGCACATGGGGAGAGATTGCAGATACTGCGCAGAAACAAAATTGCACAACAATATAATTGTCCGGATACACACAAATGTTTCACAACAACATAATTGTCTAAAGGTTAAAGGGGGATATTGTTGAAAATATTGTTGTCAATGATGTCAAAGGAAAGGGAGCTACAGATAGAGATTGCAACATGAAGATTATTGGAAATATTGTTTTTGGATGCCCAGTTTAGACACCCTATATTTGAAGGAATTTTTACTATATATACATAGCTCAAATTTGAGTATAGATTACATAGTTGGAAATATTGTTCTGTGACCTTTCCAATAGTATATGGAAGTCCCTCTAACTCCATATGAATGAGGAGATATGAAATAATTTATAAAGGCAACCCAGCTAGAATTTTAGGTCGGCCCTACCAGGATATTGTACAATGTTATGTTAGCCCAGAAAGTGATTTAAGACCTACATAACTAAGTGGATAACTCTCCTCATTTGTTTATCCATCCAAGAAAGTATGGAACAATGAAAAGGTGCACAATTGCAAGGAGAAGATGAATTTTCTAGGGTTCTTGAAGATGATTTCTTGGGTTTTACTGAAGATGTTCTTGAAGGATTCTTGAAGATGTTTTTGAAGGATTTCTAAGAAGGAGGAGGCACACTTGTGAAGAGGAAGGGATGTTTTCTTGTAGGTACTTCTTTGGTTAAGGAAGAATGTAGGTATCGTGATGGATGCATAGCGGTCAAGGTTATCTTACTCAATGTAGAGTGCGTAGAGAAGAGTGCAATAGTGTGATAGTAGTGAAGTTTGTCTTGCACAGTGTAGAGTGCAATAGAGCATAGTTTGCGTAGTAGTGAGGATTGTCTTGCACAAAGGATAGCATGACATGAAAGTTGGCACACGATACAGAAGCTAGGGTTGTCTTATGTAGAGCAGAGTGAGACATAGAAGAGTGCACAGAGCAATGTGCAAAGAGCATAGTGCAACATAGAAGAGTGTGACAGAACAGATTGTGCAAAGCAGAGTGCACAGAGAAGAGTGTGATTGAGTAGATTGCAAGAGGTGAAGTGTCATGCAGTACATCGTTACATAATTCTGGGAGTTGGTGCTTCCTTCTAGTTGGATCCGGAGAATCTAAGGAGTTGGCGCTAGAGAATATAGGGAGTTGGTGCCTCCTACAAGTTGTTTCTTGTAAACTTGGTAGATTGGTGTCTCCAACAGATAGGTGTCTACAAATCATTGTAATCATTGTTTATAGAGAGAACATATTTTCGTGGTTTTCTCCCTCATAAGGTTTCCATGTTAAAATATGTTGTCTCTTGTATTGTGCATTTTTGTGACTGTTGTTTAATGTGATTGGTAAATAAGTTTCGAAAGTGTAAAATCTGTCCTATACTGATTCACCCCCCCTCTCAGTATAGTTGAATATTCCAACATTATTATACATGGTTTTATACGTTATCAAAAAAAAACCAAGACTTTACAATATTTTATAATTTAGCAAAAGATTCGCAAAGACTTTACAAGGTTTTAAAATTCAGTGAAAGATTTGCAAAGATTTTAATATGTTTTATAATTTAGTGAAACATTCACCAAGATTTCACAATATTATATAATTTAGTGAAATATCCTCTAAAAAATTATATATGCATATTATATTATCAACAAAATAGCCTTCAAATTTTCCTATGTATCATATGGGTTCGTCCATTTATTATACATATAAATTTAAGGGGGGTTATTAAAATTTTCCCTGCTTTAGAGTCACATTGGAATTGAAGTATCAATGTCCATTTGTTGGGCCTCTTCATTTTTTCTTTTTTTCATCCTCCTAGTTAGCTTTCAATTCAACCTCTTGTTGTGTTTTGGCAACTAGATCTCCTTCTTGTTGTACTTTCAATGCTTCTTCATGAACCTTGGCATCAAGTTCTTTCTTATCTTTGGTAGCTTCATACTATGCTTCAAGCCTAGTCTGTTCTAAGTCATCTAGTTCTCCTTGAATCCTCGCTAACTCTCTTGTTGTTACTTTCCTCTCCAATTGTTCACACTTCAAGGAAACATAACCTCTTGCTTTGCTTCCCATTCTTAATTCTACCTAGCATAATGAGGGACCTCTTATGCAGTATTCTTCTTCTTTCCAATGCTCATCTTATATGGCCATGTAAATTTGTGGGCCTAGTAGTGTTGCTATACTACATTCCAAGGATCATGCATCTTCAACCTTTATTCTCCAAAATGGAAGGCTTCAAGTGTACCTTCTTCCTCCTTGGATTCTTTAATATTTCCTATGTTGTATGCACCTGTAGTTATGCAGTAATTAGTAGAGAAGTCCATGGTTCCTTCCTAGCTACTAAGAAAATAGACCCACTCCATTAACAAAATTTTGATATGCAATATCTTGCAGTAGTAAATTTTATGGGATAAACTTTGGAAGTGTGGGCTCTAGTTTGTAGCCCCAAATAGTCCAAGGTAGGTGCCATTGGAAATTGCATACCATTAACCTATGGTGTTGATTGTTTGCATGTCCTTCTTTGTCATGCACTGTGTAAGTGCACAAAACAAGAACTTATATATTGGTTCCAATAAATGTTCACAAATCTTGGGGTAATGGATTCTATACTTGTGTCCCCATAACATTCGGCAGTAAACATGGACAAGGGGATCACTTGGCTACTATCTCCACCCCATTTTTGAAAAACTATTAGAGGCACATACTGTGTCAATTAGATATGGTGACATAAAAAATGACGGGGGATCACTATGGCTATATGCTTGGCTCTTAAACTGGTATGGGTGTGGGAGGCTAATAAAAATAAGGCCTAGTTAAAGATTGTGTCTATCTATGTCACTTGTTGGATTAGAGGGACCTATGTTTCATTGAACTAAGTAGCATCTTCTTCCCCGTAGAGTTTGTTGATTAGCACTATTGTGATTTTGTAGGGAGTCCTCATATACTTGGTGGGGTATGATCATGTCTTCTATTTTTTTAAATATTTCTTATTGATCCGCCGGGTTTTCAAGAGCTCATGGTAATTGGTTTTGAAATGAAGGACCCATCCTTCTAATAGAATTACTTAAGGAGTGGGAAATTTGTAGCTCACTTCCAAATTTGAGGGGCATAATGAAGCAATTTCCTTTCCCTTGGCATCTTTAACCATTATGTTATCTATGCATGCCTAACTAATCATCCAGGACACTACCTCTGCATAGGGAAGAACTTATGGTCTTGCAACTACTTTGTTTAGATATGACTTCCTAATTAATTCATATACTCCATCATTTGGATTGATTTTTCTAGGTGGATGTGGTAATTCATGGTAAGTTTTCCTAATTGAACATCTAATAGAATTTGCCCCATCAGTAGCAAGTGTTCTTATCAATCTGGTGCTTGGTCTACTCATAGGATGGGCCAGAGGCTGTGGTATATGCTTTGATTTTTGGCTTTGTAGATTCTTTTCTTTTTGGGCTTAACTCCATGATCACCTCCTTTTGTTTCCTTTGTATTTTGAAATCCATTTAAAACCCCCATTCTGTTCATGAGAGTAATAGACATAATACAAAACCAACGAGGAGATAAATCAAATGGGTAGTGGAGGAATATTTGGGCCATTTGATTTTGTCCCACAGTGAATAGATTATGTGAAACAAACATCCCAGTGCATATTGTGTGGGAGCTTAGGAACCTATGGTGTCCTTTGGATAAGGTAAGGGAATAAAGGTCTTGGTTGAGACCTAAGTTTTCTAGTGCAACTTTGTGATTATTCCATGGACGGTAGACTATCAATGTTTAAACTATTTTTATGTGAGCCATACCCACATTTTCATACTCCATTCATGGTTTCTAAGGAAATTATGTGGCTTAGCCATTGTTTCTTTCTCATGGGTCACCAATGTAGCAAGGGCCACGACTATATGAAAGAGAATAAGTGAGCTTGAATCCTCATGTTGTGCAAGTCGGGAGCATCCTTGAGGTGTAGCCATAATTTCTATATCATGAGAGATGGTGGGGGGTTAGATCCTTGTGTTCTCCTCCTCTAGTTTGCAACATCATTGACTGGCTAGCGAGGTTTGAGCACAAATTGAGATTGGAGAACTAAAAACAAGGGTTACTCAATGGTGAAAGGGATTGGAGAAGGAGCAATCAAAGCACAAGGTAAGCTAGGCATATCGAGGCAATGAGTATAACACATTTTTTTTTAAAAGGGAGGGCATCAATCGACTGATTGGTTGGTGGACATGTGTGCTTTGGTCATTTCCCAATCCTCAATATATATGTGTGATCAATATATATTGAAAACCAAAAGGGGATTTATAAATGCCTACATGTGAAATAGAGATAGAGGGAATCATTCTTGCAATAATCATTAATCCTCCTCATTTCTTTAAAGGTGGCAAATAGTAGGTTTATTTCCCCAATAGCTAATTATCGGGTTCAATGTATGGGTTTCACCTTTATATTCTAACCGACCTCTAAACAACTAGTGATACATTAGCTTATACCCTAGAATAGGCATCCAAATGCACTCAATCGACTCTAACAACTTAATCTCTTATATGAACCTACCATAAAACCATGTGTTAATTATTTTCTTGATATCTCAACCACCTCAGATTGAGAGAATTGATGGGATATGCTCTTTAGACTGTATATCTATTTCTGGTTATTGAAATCCAATTGGTTTACAACTACTTCCTTTTTCTTCCTCTTAAAGGAGAAGATATGGAGATTGATTGGTCGATAAGCAATTAAAATAGTAAAGTCAAGCACTCAATAACTATAGTGGGTGCTACCCTCACCTAACAACTTAATTGAATTGAATAGGGGTGGCTCATTGTGACATCCTCACCCAAAACAATTTTAGGTTTCACCTTCAAAAATTGAATACAACCTCTTTTCCTCTTCTTACCACCAAGATTATCACAAACCTTCTCTTCAACTCCCAAGATTGACCTCCTTACTTTATATCTACTTTGCCACCCTCTTCAGCTCTATCACTTTTCTAGAAACATGACCCTTTTCACTCATTTCCACACCAACCAAAGCCTCAATTGCAAAGAGTTCCTCAAGTCCTAACAAACGATTCACACTACCATCCTACTCCTTTATCGAAGTCTAAGCCAAAGTACATTTAAAAATCTCGAGAACTATTTGAGGCCGAATTATTTCATTACAACTCTTCAATAACCCTCTGACCAATGCATTTGTTCTTTCGCATCCCATCCTTAGATGATGAAATTAAAGTTAACCTTGTCTCATTAACAAGGCCATCATTTTTCCTTAAAACCCGTGTCATATCCTCATTACTGAAGTTTTATAAAGGATATTTTGAACCTAATACATAGTCCAAACCTAATAAATAGTCCTTAGGCTCACATTGAAGTTTGGACCCATTACTTCCTTCATTAAAGAATACTTGAATACCTTAATCTCCATGAATTGTCCTCCATCTCCACCTCCACCACAACTAAGCAAAGTGAAGGATTTAATCCAATTATCTTTCTAATTTGGTGGAATCAAAACAAAGTTTAATGGATCAACTATTCTTACTACCTCCACCACAATTAAGCCACTAAAGGATTTAATCCAATTATTTTCCTAATTTGGTGGAATACAAACAAAGTTTAATGGATCAATTATTCCTCATTTTAAGTATTTTGTGTGAGCATTAGAGTTACAAGTTTAATTACCAAATTATGTCTTAATTACAAGTTTCTAAAAAAAATATTTGTAATAATAATATTGTGAAAATATAGCCATATACAATGATTTGTTTGAAATGAAGAGGAAACTGCTCTTCATTTCAAATAATAATATTGTTTAATTAATAATCTTAAATATTAATTAAAACCACATTATTAAATAATTAGTGTAATTTTTAAAAGATGACAAAACATACTTTTCATATCTTGGTTGTTACTAGCTATGCAAGTTGACTTATCACTTTTATTAAAATAAACCATGCGACCTAAAATAAACTATGAAAGTTGACTTATTATTTTTATTAAAAAAAACTATGCACCTAAAATAAGCTTTGACAAACTTATACATACCTTTTAGATATTGAGCCATTAATCTATTTCCTTATCTCCGATAAAAACTAACTCTTAGCCAATTAAAAATAGTTTTAGTCCATCAAGTTAAGATTACTTAAAACCAACCAAACTCAGATTAACTCAGATTTATAAGAACTTGGACCCGCTGAATCACTAGAATCTATCAATTTTCATGATAAAACAATTCTTTTTTATTGATTTTAAGTCTTACTCCAAGCTCTAAATAATTTGTATTATACAATAAATACAAATATATCAAATAAAATAAATACATATTTTATTTTTAATCTATGTTTCCTTTATCTTTTTTATTTTGATTTTAAGTCTTACTCCAAGCTCTAAATAATTTGTATTATACAATAAATACAAATATATCAAATAAAATAAATACATATTTTATTTTTAATCTATGTTTCCTTTATCTTTTTTATTTTGATTTTAAGTCTTACTCCAAGCTCTAAATAATTTGTATTATACAATAAATACAAATATATCAAATAAAATAAATACATATTTTATATTTAATCTATTTTTCCGATATCCTTTTAAATCCAAAAATAAGACATTCAAAGATACAAATATATCAAATAAAATAAATACATATTTTATTTTTAATGTATTTTACCTTTATCCTTTTAAATCAAAAAATAAGACATTCAGGACCTTTTCTTGATTATAATTCATATTTTGGACAACCAATGGTTTAAAAAAAGAAACAGTTTACTCATTGTTCCACCTTATTTTTCTTCCCCGAGGAGTTCTGGCAATATCCGAATTGATCTAAAACCCTCGAAAAACCTAGAGACCAGATCATTGGAAATCCTGAATTTATTTTCTCAGATTCCAACCAGGGTAGCTGGGAAAGAGCATTTTGCGTTAACTTAGACATCGCCTCTATGCCTCTTGTAAATTTTTATATCAACGTAAGTGGCGCACCAAATAAGCAGAGGTTCACAGGGTATTGGAGCTGTTTGAAACTCTCCCAGTGCTCTGTCGTTTTTTAAGGCCTCTGGTTTTCCTAAACAGTTCAAAATACAGTAAAATTTTATTGATTTCTCTATAAATTGGCCATCTTTATTATGAAAAGTGGAGAGTATCAATGTGCAACAAAATCACAATCATGGGATACGCCACTGAAGTAGTGACAAATTCCTGCTAAAATCAAAATAGCTCCGACAGTATCAATTAATTGGAATCAGCAGGCCGAACCTCATGCGTTTCACTATCAGGGCTCTGGTAGCCCGAAATGATAAGCAAATACATTTTCTTAAGAATGCCTTAGCAATCCAGTTATGTAATCAAACATACCAAACTGCTACCGGGCATATGGACTTCAGCACTTCTGCCATTGGTGTTGACGAAATTTACAGAGAAAGCCCAAATAATACAGCAATCCCTACCATTTTAGAAGACATAGACATACTCTGCAGGCGGGGGCGCTTGATTGAAGCTGTGGGAACGCTGCATCATTTGAACTCAGCAGACTTCCAGGTACGTTTCAATGTCTATTCATGTCTCTTGCAATGGTGTGTTCAGATGAAAGCTTTGCCAGAGGGTAAGCGAGTGCATACCCATTTAATTAAAATGAATTTCAGCCCAGGTATAGTTCTTGGAAACAATCTCATGAACATGTATGCCAAATGTGGGAGTCTGGTAGAGGCACAACAAGTCTTTGACAAAATGCCTCTGAAAAATATGTGTTCATGGAATACCACACTTGCCGGTTATGCGAAAAGTGGGAATTTGGAGTATGCGATGGAAGTGTTTGACAAAATGCCTGAACGAGATGCCGTGTCGTGGACAGTGATGATTGCTTCATATAGACAGTATGGGTTTTACAAGGAAGCTCTGCATCTCTATGAGCAAATGCTAGAGGCGGGCACGATGCCGAACCAATTTACATTTACTAGTGTTCTAAGTGCATGTACTAGCCTGGCAGTTCTTGAACAGGGAAAGACAGTCCATGGTTGTATTGTTATATTAGGACTTGGTTCGTATATTGCTGTGGGCAATGCACTAGTTAGCTTGTATGCTAAATGTGGCAGAATTGAGGAGGCACGCCGCATGTTTGACAGCATGCCTCTGAGAAATGTATATTCATGGAATACTTTGATTGGAGCATATACCCAATCTGGTGATTTACATTATGCACGTGCCCTGTTTGACAAAATGCCAGCACGAGATGTAGTGTCATGGAACTCAATGATATCTGGATATTCCCAACATGGGTGTGATGAGGAAGCCATACAACTATTTGTCGAAATGCAACTGGATGGCATGAAGCCTGATTTGTTCTCCTTCACCTCTGTATTAACTGCATGTGCCAACATAGAGTCTTTGAAACAGGGTAAGAAGATTCATGCCCATGTTATCAGAAATGGGTTTGAGATGGATGGGACTGTGGGCAATGCCCTTATGAGCATGTATGCCAAATGCGGGAACACAGATGATGCACATTTCGTATTTGACAAAATGCCTGAACTGAATGTCGTTTCATGGACTTCAATGATTGCTGGATATGTTAACCATGGGAGCATAGAGCATGCTCGCCAACTGTTTGAAAGAATGCCCGAACGAGATGTAGTTTCATGGACTGCAATGATTGTAGGATATGCCCAATATGGAGATGACAAAGAAGTTCTACAACTTTTTGAAAAGATGCTGCTATCAGGTCCAAAGCCAAATCATTTCACTTTTGCATGTGTTCTAAGTGTTTTAGCAAGCTTAGCTGCTTTTGAGAATGGGAAGCAAGTCCATGCCCACACTACGAAAGTTGGATTTGATTCCTACACATCAGTTGGAAATTCCCTAATTACCATGTATGCAAAATGTGGGAACATAGAAGATGCATGCAAAGTGTTCAAACATATGCCTGAAAAAGATGCTGTTTCATGGACTGCAATGATTGCAGGAAATGCTCAGCACGGTTTTGGTAAGGAGGCCCTCCAGTTATTTGAGAAAATGCTATGGGTGGGCATGAAGCCAGACAGTATTACATTCGTTGGTGTTCTTATGGCATGCACTCATGCAGGCCTAGTGGATGAAGGTCGACACTATTTCTTTTCTATGAGTCAAGACCATTTCATCACTCCTAGAGTGAGCCATTATGCATGCATGGTTGACCTTCTTGGGCGAGCTGGGTGCCTTGAAGAAGCAGAGGATATGATAAACAACATGCCAGTGGAACCCGATGCTTGTGTGTGGGGGGCATTGCTTGGTTCCTGCAGAATCCATAATAATATGGCTTTAGCAAAACGAGCTGCAGAAAATCTTTTGATTTTGGAACCAGAAAATGCTGGAGCATATTCTCTGCTGGCAAATACATATGCTTCATTTGGTAAATGGGATGATGTTGCCAAAGTGAGAAAAATGATGAAAGACAGAGGAGTTAAAAAGGATCCGGGGTGTAGCTGGATTGAAATTAAGAACAAGGTACATGTATTTGGGGTAGAAGATGGGCGCCATCCTCAAACACAAGAGATCTATGCAACGCTGGAGAAACTGTCTCAGCAGATTAGAGAGGAAGGGTATGTGCCAAATATGAAATTTGTACTGCATGATATTGAGGAGGAACGTAAAGAACAAATTCTCTGCCACCATAGTGAGAAGCTGGCTATTGCCTTTGGGCTTATCAACACACCCCATGGTACAACCCTAAGGATTATTAAAAACCTTCGTGCTTGTGGGGATTGCCACACTGCTACAAAATTCATCTCCAAGATAGTTGGACGTGAAATCATTGTGAGAGATGCCAACCGCTTCCACCATTACAGGGATGGCTTATGCTCTTGTGGAGACTATTGGTGAGGCCGGGTTTGTCAAATACATGAGCCTTTTGCATGTTGTCATTGCCTTACTAGGCATGACTGCAGGTGATACTTTGGTTCCTGGTACACTCAAGTGAGTGAATATATGACAACTTTAATGGAAGAGAACACTTGCAAAGATTTGATGCATAGTTCTTAATCTGTTTAAATCCTGTGATTATATTCTGGGTTTATGAGGCATACATATCTCATCATCATGCGTGAATGATATTCCTGCAGAACATATGATGGCATGATTTATGCAGATTTATGACTTGCATGATTGACTTGTTATGCAAGTAAACCATATGCAGAATTTCTAAGAGATGTGCTATGTGCAAGCTGGGGCTCCTATCTAGTCCAAAAATCCTGTTAACAGTACTAGTAGTAGGGTCAGTAAATTCGGATGTCTGAAGATTCCAAGATCTAAGTTCAGAGGCACTTGATTCATCTTAAAGAAGATAGTCGGAGGTGTTAGAGGTCCAGATTTCAGGGCATTTATGAAATTCAAAGAGATACAGTCTGTACAAGTTTTCTCTCTCTCTCTCTCTCTCTCTCTCTCTCAAAACAATAGGGTTTTGGGCCTAGCTCCATGTTGGAAAATCCAAACTGAGTGAGACCACTTGCATTCAAAAGCAAATACTTCAGGCAGTTATCGGTTGAATTTCATTGAAACAAGGGTAGAAATCACAAAGGTATAGCAACTACAACGCTGGGTTGGAGACCCCTGGTGCACATCTCCTCTAATTGATTGCCTGCACGGGTGTGGCTCATTGGCGGTTCAGTTGTTATGAAGTCACAGTTGTAAATGGAGGTCACGAGTTCAAATCACACCCGGCTTTACCCGTGTCCCATGTTTGCGGAGTGTGTGGGACACCTAGGGGTATAGTGGTAGCGGGATTGGATCCCTGGACCCCGTGTCACGCGAGTACCAACCCAGTCTCCAGTTGCCGATTCCCCTAGTTAAAAACAAAAAAAAAACAAAAAACGCTGGCTTGGAGACCAGTCCCCACAGAAGGGTCTAAAATACAGTAGCAGAATTTGGCTGAATTGCCTCTCTCCTTGTAAGGAAATTTGGCTACAAATTGAATTTGGTGGAATGTTCGTGTCAATTCTGATTTGATTCAGTTAAAGGGATCATTCACGGAATCTAAATCCAAATCCTAATTGGAATAAGCAAGAATTAGCTGTGCAGTACAGTGAGATATGTACTCTTGTATTGAATTCGAGTTCAATTCAATTTTTTTCGAATTGCATCAAATCTGAATCTGAATACGTATTTGGTAACTATGGTCTAAAATATCAGATCAACTAAAAGACAACATAACTTTTGATTGGTAAATTCAAGTTAAATGATTCAAAGGGCAGTATTTAATAGGAAATATGGGAAAATTTTATGCAAAATTTCATGTCATTTGCATATATGTCAGGGAGATATTAAGGTTTTAGGTTTCAGATACAAAACTAACTCTGATAAATTGATACATTCATTGTAAGTTAGCACCTTAAAACCCTATTTTCTTTCTTTCTTTTTAGTCTATGATTGGACTACCATGGATGCTAGGTTAGGGAACACTTACCAAATGGCATTACCATTAAAAATGATGCTATAATGTGAAATCAGGTGGAATGCCAAGGAAGAAATGAGTCCTTACAAGAGTTCATGAAAGTAGCAGTAGTAAGTGCAACAATATATTGTGAATCCCTAGAGAAAAGGATCTCTCAAGAATTTAGTATGAGAATAGAAGGATTTATGAACAAAATCTCCTAGGACATTAATTCACTAAGAAATAGCATTTCTCAGCTCCAACTGAACCAACAAAAACCAACTACCAATTTTACAGGATTCTAGACCTCAGGTAAAGCCACTGATCACTTCATGGCTACATAAATCATGCAAGTCACACATATGCAAGTGACTTCCATGATGTATAACTAGATGTACAATTCGTAACTTGCCAAATCCAAGGAAGGTTTCCACATTGCGAAACCATAAGGTATGTTTTCCTTTAGCACCCATGTCGAGAATCGAGATGGCATCATGAGCACTCTCAGTTCTCTGAATTTGATTCTCTTGTTTAAATGCCCCTATCGTCCTGTTCCCAATCTTTCTCTTCCTCGGCCTTGATTTTATTTAAACGAAGGTCATCGATTTGAAACCTATAAAATCATAGAGGAATTTTTAACAGGAATGCAGGGGAGCAGCAAATTGTTCCTCTGCTCAAACACTTAAATTTTTGTCTGAGTGCAAGTATATACGAGCCTTGAGCGGAATTATGAATTCCTCAAATCTGAGGGTTTTGTCTTGCCATTGAGTACCTGTAAACAGCTTTTCTCTCAGCTACTCCATCAAGCCCTGAAGGCGAATTCCATTTATGAGGCCCAGAGTCTAGTGGATTACGTCAAATGCATTGTTGATTTCAGTTATGATGCCCTCAGGGAAGCAAAGCTCGAATTAGGGTTTGGTAAATCCTCAAACTTTGGGACTTCATGAACCCATGTTGATTCTCAGTCATTCCTGTTGACATTCATGAAATGGAGACTACAAGGCATTGAATCTACTGTTCACCCAGATGTCCAATTTGCATCCTTGTAGAATTGCTTTTGATTTTCCTTAAACTCTGTTTGGTTGTGAATTGTGGGCTCTATTCGGTTTAGGAGTTTGGGCTCTGTTCAATTTGCATGGCTTCCCTTCAGCTTTGTTTGGTTTTGGAGTTTGGTCTTTGTTTGATTTTGGATTTTATGCTTAGGACTTTCGGATTTGTTATGCGGTGCCCTATTTGGAATTTAGGCTCTTGGCAGAATTGGAGTCTCTATGGTTTTGAAACTCCTTTCACATGCCTTGCTGGCTAATTTATCAAAGGACATAAACTTTAAAGCCACCAAGCCTCTGCTCTGGAATCTTATCTCTGCAGAGATTCTGATATTATAGCACGTTCACTAGTACCAACAGAAAGGACTTATGATGTATTAATCATAATTGTAGTTTATCTATATTCAAGCTTTATCTGAAATCTACAGGATATATTGAAAAGCTTGGCTCCAACGAACAGAAAGACCATTGCAACATCAAGGAGCAGAGCCCAATTTATTTCAAAACAAACAGCATATTTCCATGTTCTGCTAGTAGAAATGATCCTAAATTATTATTACAGAGAATAAGAACTAAAGCAAAACAATGCTGCAATAAAATCCAGGTTCCACTAGCAAACTAACAAGTGCCCAGATTAGGAAAAGCCATCCTGCCTAGGAATGATGTAAAATACCCTGAGCATGAATTGGCTTCTGAGCTATAAAGTTCTATAATTTTATCACAAGGACATATGGATGTATGTTCTCTTAGGAGAGGAATAGTCTTCCCAGAAGCACAATACAGAAACATCATTTGCAAGTTGGCACACTTCTTTCTCCTGATTGTTTGATCTCAATTTTTGTGTTGCATTCTTCCAGCGCCTGCATAAGGATATATGGTTACATTTATGACTGCTGGGTTCCTTTTTGAAAAAGCTTCAGTGAGGGCAGACTGAAGCTCCTAAGGAGTGCCAACGAGATAACCTTTGCCACCAAATGCTTCCATCATAGTATGGTACCATGCTCCTGGAACAAATGACGCTGGTGCAGGATCATCTTTGTGAGGCCCTTGGATATCTTCTGCATTCTTTCTATCTCCACCATAGACACCACCATTATTGAAAATGATGAGAACGACTGGTAATTTGTATCTGACCAATGTTTGCACCATTAAAAGTCATAAATCATCTCTGGAATATGCTTTTAACAATATATCATCCTGACTGCTAGTGCATGATCATCTAAGAACCATTTTGAATAGAATTTTATCTTTTCAATAATGATTTCTGCAAATTAAATGAAGATGTCTGCTAATAACTTGCTAAAACATCTTGCCATGTAATATAAATTTATTTAAGATTGTGCAAATTTTTGACCATTTTGCACAGGCTGTTTAATTTCAAATGCGATTTTCCTCATTTCCAACCAAATTCTGTGAGGCTCTTGGTTAAAATCAGTTGCCTTTATCATTAACATAGTTGTGTAAGGGAATTCTGTAAGAAGTGTGAAGAAAAAAAACATTCCAAGCATATCTTACTTGAACAATCTGTGCAGAATGTCAATAAAGATTACCCTTTAGATTTCCATTGTCAAATGATCATGAATTGTATCATTCAACTGGAATGATAATAATAAAAATAATAATCTAATTTTCAAAGTCACGGCCTAGCCAAACACCAAATTGATCTATGAGACCCCCTTGTTTGTGGAACAAGGGACCCCCTCAGGCTCTCACATTCCCAAACCACAATGAGAACATAGGTGCCTAATAAGCATCAACAAGAGGAAGTTGAAATACTACAAAGATTTTATAAATCCTAATTTCACTGAAAACTATTTTTCCAACATTGTGAGCTTAACGCACTAAATGAATATTGCCAAAATCAAATCCAATGCTCATGACCTCTATAGTGAAACTGGTATTTGGACCAACCCTTAAAGAACTAAATGAATATTTCCAAATCAAAACCAATGCTCATAACCTCCATAGTGAAACTGGTATTTTGACTAATAACCCAAAAACACCTTGGAATGAACAAATTTTATAAAATTTGTGATACAAAGGAGGTTGAAAATGAGCACCATTACCTTCTAACTTGCCCTACCCTTAATCATATACAACAAAAAAATTTGCACTTTCATAACCTAACTACTTTTCAAGACCTCCTCACCCATGAAAACCATAATGATCTTGGTACTTTCATTTCCACCATTTTCACATACATAGAACTGAAATTCTGAAGAATAATTAGTTCAGCTCTCTTTACTTGTCTGATAGACCTTGCTGGTCTTAGGGGAGGGTTAACATCATCATCATCATTAGCATCATCAGCATGGAATTTTTTTTTTTTTTATATTACAGCTCAAATAATAAAGAAAATAAAGTGAAATCTTTCACACATCAAGCTATCAACATCATGTCTATCCTCTCTAGCTGAAAGAGAGAGGCAGGCACTTGGAAAGTAAAGATAGGAAGAAAGAAACAATAATGTATTTGACCCCAATTAAGCTCATGAAGAATCAGACTTAACCTCTTTAAAGCACTTGGAATTTTATTTTTTCCTACTTGGACTGTATCCTGGGGACATCTGATGAACTTAGTATTGTCTGAAACAATCTCAGAGCAGTTACTCAGAAAAATGAAATCAACTTTTGAAGCAGTGATGGGGTCCATGGTGACTACTTCCCTATGAATGTAATCTGTTTTGTGATTGAATTCATGTTTTGCTTTATTTTCACCATCTCTGTATGGCCTTTAGAATTGTAGGGTGTCATGTAATAGAGGTGTGAGTTGGGACACCAGTCCCAATCATATCTAAGAAAAGGATAGAATCTGAACGGTTTCATCATGGTTTTCAACTACAACTTACAAAAATAAGGATAAGCTTGATGGCAGGAAGCTTATTACTGTAAAGAAGATTTCAACATTTTAACACAGTTCTTCCAGAAAACTGTTTACAAAGCTTTTACTGTGAAGAACATAGTCTGTAACCATTGAATTTCTTATGGTCACCACTATTATAGACATTATGACTATGAAAATGTTGAGGCGGGTGTTGCAAAGGAGCTCATGGCACATCCAATTAAGTCGCAGTATTACCTGCCAGAAAGCATTTACGCATATTTGATCCTATTGAGCCACACCCTACCAATCCAAAGAACTTCTAGTACCGCGTTGCATTTTCTACTGATTTGAGAATGATACAATGGTTTCTTTTGTTTCTTTTGGAGAACCTTGAGTTATATTTCATGAGAAAGATGGCAGAACAGAATGAACTCAGAATATATGTGCACATAGGTCATGCCCATTACGCCTGAGTTCAGTGGTTGATGAGCGCATCCAATGCCCATGCCATGGTGGGGAGTATGCAACAGATGGTGCGTGTGAGAAGATACCATATATGCATGCATGGAATGTTCACATTAAATCAATCATGTGTTGAGCAAGTTGGGATGATCTGGGTATGACCTGGTACAGCTATTTCTCATATGCTTTGTACAAGAACCGATTTGGGAGTTTTAGTATTTACATATAAGCGTAAGCTAAATATCGGAAATTTTGAAAATACTTGGAAAGAAATTGTTTATCAGTTGCAAATCTTCTATTTTATATGGATCCATGTTCAACATTAAAGTCATCATGCAGGATAGTTTTAGAGTTGAAGAAAACAAAAGAGAGAAAAGGTACATAAAAAAAGAGAGCTTTTCATGGTCTGTGGATTGCTCCCGGAAATAAGAAATACCTCTAGTAGTGCTTCTAAAGCTTCATAATCAACCACTTTTCTTATGAAGCAGTGCTCACTTGGAGTAGTTGATGGGTCTTCTTAATGTGGTTCTCTACAAAGTTGAAGTCAAGGTTCAATCACAATCTTCATATGGAAAGGATGTTCTGAATATGGAGAACATTCGAGTTGGAGATGAAGCTATGTTGAAAACGGTGTCTAATATTAATTTAAATACTAAAAGGTTGTTTTTCACCCATCACTTTGCATGAAGTGGTTTTTTTTCTTTCAAGGAGAACTTTTAATGTTGCAAGTAGTCTTGGAGTTGATGTAGACATCATCTAAATAGGGTATAAAAGGTTGTTTTTCACCCATCACTTTGCATGAAGTGGTGGTTTGTTTCAAGGAGATTTTTAATGCTGCAAGTAGTCTTGGGAGTTGATGTAGGCATCGTCTACATAGGGTATAAAAGGTTGTTTTTCACCCTGTTACCAACATTTTTGTACCATAGTTGGATTATCTGAAAAGCCGCCATTTGACAAACACCATAAGTGTTTGTGTTTTAGTGTATCAGATGATCCATCCTTTGTGCCTAGCCAATTTTGGCTAGTCAGTTGTTTTTTCTCTTGAAATGTCCATGCCCCACGAGGTTTTTTGTAAAAGGTGTACTAGTAGGGTTTGAGTGGCTCGGTCACCCATGACTGGTTTATCAACTAAGGTATTCCAGGGAGTTTTTTACCCTGACTAATTATACTTTGCCTATGGGCGAGATATAATTGACAAGGTTTTCTCCCGCTTCCTCCAAAGCTGGAATGCTTGATTTTGAAATTCTGGCCATGGGGGGTTATTAGAGTCCAACTGATGAATATGAACCTACTAGACACTATGGGTCGAGTCAATGGTCATTTCCTAGGTTTGTAGAGGTTTTTAAACGTTGTCCGAAATTTTTTTTACCGGACGCGTTGAACCATAATTAAGGTTTGAAACGCCACTTTTCATAATGGGTACTGTGTTATCCCCGAGCACTTCACTAAACCCTCAACACAGGAATCTTCGAGAGTTAATTATTTTGTTTTTAATAATTAATTTTTCCATAGTTTAAATGGAAAAATTCAAATTGTAATATGTCATCGTCTGGGGGTGTTTTTCAGTGATTGGAGGCTTGATTCCTAAGCCAAAAAATCATACTTAGACCCCGGGCACCTTATCCTAAGTTTCGGATCGTTATTTAGCCACTTAATTAATAATTCCTCAAAAAATCAATAAAGAGGATTATTAATTAATTAAAATCAAAAAATTAATAATTGGAGATAATCCAATTTTTTCCAAAATAATCCAATTTGGATTATTTCAGTGGCTAAATGACACCAGCAGTAGAAATCTTTCGAACGATGTTCCCTCACTACAAGTGGGAAAAGTGTGGCCTTGGGGACAAGCAATGAGCGAGGTACTGTCACCTGAATCCCAACTCCTCCTTTTAGGCTAACTCCTAACGAAGCCAAGGAGGGTAGTCCCTATAAAGAGTTTACTATGGCTCTTTTAAAATGTTTTTGGGTGTTGAGTGATGCAGATGGGTGTTGTTTAGGAATTTTTTAAATGATGAGATCACAATTTGAGATGAAATAACACAAGACAAAAAACAATCCACGTTGCGAAACAAGATATGACATTAACAGTATACAAATACTTATGAAATAAAAGCATCCACAAATATATAAGATCAAACAGAATTTCCAATGGACAAATGGCCCAACTTAATTAAAACATGAAAAAGTGAAATGACCAATGCCAAAATGGAGTCAAAGAAGTGTGTAGTGTTGGGGGATGCTGAAAATGTAAGTCTTGAAGTAACTGTTCGTGAGATCGTTTTGCAAATTATCTTGGTAAATTTAAAGTTTTAATGATCTTTGATTATTAGGGCTAAGAAAAACAAGGTAAGCATCCGACCGGGAAAGTATACTTTCAGTGGCTTCCCCTCTGATGGTATGACGGACCGTCCAGATATCGAGGAGTAGGTGTCTTAAGACTTAACCACCCCGAAGTCTAAGACAACGGTAAATTCCGGCCCCACTAGGTTTAGGAACTTTTCCCACTTCCTGAGTATTTCTCGAATAAGCAACGTCAGTTCGTTGGTTGTGGGGAAAAGATTTTATTAATGTTATCACTTTCAAGATTAACAAATCCAACACCCTTCTGAGTACTAGTCCAACCTTTTCAGATTGGCAGAGCATATGGATGTTGGATAGCAACGAAAAGATAAATTATTAAAGGGGGAAGTGAATTGGAATGTTTTAAGATTTATTAGAGCACACAGTTCAACTCTCCGACAGAGAGTGCTCTTGACTTTGTCTTATGACAAGGTTCAAGAGACTTAGCTAGTCTATATGCCTAATGCAAGGAAAATGCAATACTATTATGCTCTCCGACAGAGAGTACTCTTGACTTGGGTTATTTCAAGTTCAAGAGACTTTGATTCTTTGTTAAGATAGAAACAGATTGTAAGCAAAGAACAAATATGATAGCTCAATAAAATAAAAGATGAACAATGATATATTAAAAGAAATGAACTACTTGCAAAAAAGAAACTAGTGTTCTACCACAACATAAACTAATCTAACAAGTGAAGTCAAAGTGACTTCTGCACATCGCTCATGAAACTTCCAGGTTAGCCGGTCCTATGCAGTACACGGTGGGGAAAGAGAAGCAACACGCAGTGTTAATACGACACTTGGGATCAAATCCCAAGAGGCTTCTCAGGTCAAAACTTGAAATAAATTTTATTCTAAGTACACAAATGAAAATTAATCTAGAAAGTTTGAAGCAAAACTAAACTAAGCATGCACAAGACACTCTTCCCCAAATGGGGAAGAAGAAACCAAAGTGTGGGAGGCCTTATCCCACCTAGCCTTTTTATTAATGAGTTACAAGTGCCTTTGGGAATGAAACCCTTGTAAGGTCTTTTAAGGAAGAATGAAACTGAAATGAAAAAAAATCAAACTTAGAAGACCTTAAGGGCTTTTACAAATGAGAGTGTGTGTAATTTGTCTTCTTGGTTCAAGTCTTCTCTTTGGGTTATAGTATTGATCTTCTTTGAGTCTTGTTTTTTCAAGTTTTTCTTCTCCTTCAAAATACCTACACAAGCTTAAATCAACTCAACAAGGCACCCATTAGATGTTAATAAAATAAAATAAAAGCTTTGAAACTAAGTGCAAGCTAAGATCTAATCTACATGCCAAATCTTTTTCAAATGCAAGTTTTAAAACTTTTAAATGAGATCTCAACTAAGTAAGCTAAAAACTTGACAAACAAATGCAAATCTAGTGTTTAAAAGTGAGATCTAAAATGTAAGTGCAACTAACAACCTAAAAGTAGACTAGATGCCTTAAAAAAGGAACTAGATCCCAACAAAAACGAGTGCAAGATTAGAGATCCTAAATGCCTAACTTAAAAACTTTCAAAGAAAACAATGCAACTAACAAACTAAGAGAACTAGATCTTATCAAATGAATGCAATATATGAGATCTAAAAAGTGCCTAAGTGTCAATTTTTAAAAGCATGAAACTATTATTAAAATGCAAAAGATTAGAATCTAACTACTAACTTTTCAACAAACTAACTACTAACAAGGATGATGCTTGTTTTGCTTTTTGAAAGGGCTCCTAGAGATGGATGAAAGGGATGAAAGGAGAGGACTTGAATGGGTTTGAAGGCTAAAACGAAAGGGGATGAAGGTTCAAAGGGAAGTGGACGAAAGGAGGGATAAGGGAAGCTAAAGTGAAGTAGACGAAAGGGAGACTATAGGGGAGATCTAAGGGGGAAGCAAGGAGCCAAACGAGAGCTAAAGGGAGGCTAAAACAAAAGCATAAAGAGAAGAGGAAAGAAGGTGGACGAGAAGGAGTGGAGAACTAAAGGATGGGAAGGAGGCTTAGACAAGGATAAGAGGAAGTGGGACGAGAACAAAAGGAGGGAAAAGACCAATGTACGCCAAAAAAACGAAAGGCAAACTTTGGCAAAAGTCTAGGCTTGGAGAATGGTAGATCTAAGGCTTTCCACAGCTTAGAGATGGGTAGGACTAGTAACCAGTAACCGAAAGTGTTTTTTAGAACTTTGTTGGAGAAGGCAAGAAACACTTGGAGAAGCTCGCAACCCTGCAAACAAAATATTTAGAAAAATGGAACACTTGAATGGTGAAGGTATTAGATGCCAATAGCTCTCAATGGATGAACTCCTTCATATGATATGAAGACACAATGCCAAAAGCCCAATCGAATGACCTCCAAAGTCTCAAAATATTTTATTAATCAAAGAGCTTACAATTTTCACCAGAGTTTCTTTGCACAAAAATCCATGTGAAAGAAGGAGACAATGCCATCCTTTTATAACAAAACTAAACTACCTCTAACCTAGTTCGAATTGGCATCCATAAGAGCCAATGGCACCAAGTCATCAAATCGAATTCCATGTCAAATCTTCAATCAGGATCCAATCAAAACGAATATGGAGTGAAAAGCTATCCCATAACTCGAGTTGCAATCACTAGGGAGTGGGGAGATAGCCTCCACCTAGGAAAGGCGCCCCCCACTCCTTTGGAAGTATTACCATCAAATACGAGCTAGCCAAGTGTGATATTCGAGCTCCAATGCAGATACACGTGATCCTTCAAGGTTTAATACATTGAGAGATTAGTGGGATATGAAATGAATGCTAATAGGAGCCAAGCCATAAGGTGGCTAAGGCGCCTACCATGGCATTCATTACCCTCCCAACCATCCACAAAGGGTATGCCATGTATCAAAATCGAACTCCATGCTTGGATATACGTGAGCCCTTCCTTAGTTAATGCATGAGATAATAAAGGGATGTGATTCGATTTATAAAGGAAACCAAGCCTTATGATTGCACACTTTTAGGAGGTGCCTACCATAGGATTTTAATGCCATAAACCAACCCATTCCTTATGTGCCACATGCCCAATTCGAGTATCTCTTCAAGCTTGACGTGAATGCATGCAAGATCGTGATCTTTGAGTGGTGCTAAGCTTGGAGTTTGACTCTTAGCTAACTCGAATCTTGGTAGTTGAGAGTGGGAGGTGGCCTCCACCTAGGCAAGGCGCCCCCACTCCCATTAATGTAACTCAAACCTTAACTCCTTTTCCATTTAATACCTTTGCCATGTCATAAATTCGAATTTGCACACGAGGAGGGCAAATATTTTGGAGTTAATCACTGATGCTGACTGTATAGCTCATTGGATGATGATTGAGATGATTGGAATCCTTATTAATTCCTGGTGCCATGTCATTTAGCCATTGAAATAATCCAAATTGGATTATTTTGGAGAGAATTGGATTATCTCCAATTATTATTATTTTTTATTTTAATTAATTAATAATCCTCTTTATTGATTTTTTGAGGAATTATTAATTAAGTGGCTAAATAACGATCCGAAACTTAGGATAAGGTGCCCGGGGTCTAAGTATGATTTTTTGGCTTAGGAATCAAGCCTCCAATCACTGAGAAACACCCCCGGACGACTGACATATTACAATTTGAATTTTTCCATTTAAACTATGGAAAAAATATTTATTAAAAACAAAATAATTAACTGTCCAACACGTCCGGTAAAAACATTTCGGACAATGTTTAAAAACCTCTACAGACCTAGGAAATGACCATTGACTCGACCCATAGTGTCTAGTAGGTTCATATTCATCAGTTGGACTCTAATAACCCCCCATGGCCAGAATTTCAAAATCGAGCATTCTAGCTTTGGAGGAAGCGGGAGAAAACCTTGTTAATTATATCTCGCCCGTAGGCAAAGTATAATTAGTCAGGGTAAAAAACTCCCTGGAATACCTTAGTTGATAAACCAGTTATGGGTGACCGAGCCACTCAAACCCTACTAGTACACCTTTTACAAAAAAACCTCGTGGGGCATGGTCATTTCAAGACAAATGACTAGCCAAAATTGGCTAGGCACAAAGGATGGATCATCTGATACACTGGAACACAAACACTTATGGTGTTTGTCAAATGGCGGCTCTTCAGATAATCCAACTATGGTACAAAAATGTTGGTAACACACCCATCACTTTGCATGAAGTGGTTGTTTTTTTCAAGGAGAATTTTTAATGCTGCAAGTAGTCTTGGAGTTGATGTAGACATCATCTAAACAGGGGTATGACAAGTATATCATCACTCTTATGTGAATCGATGTCCTTTTTATAAATAAGCAGGGTTGCTTATTGACAATAAAGAGTGTTTGGTCAAAGCCATTGATGTTCACAACTCTGAAAGGCTTGCTTGCCAATCAAAGTTGATAGAGGGAGAGGTTCATTTGGAGTTTGAATTGTATTAAGTGCACTCAGACCTGAGAAATACAGTAATCATCCAGAGAAATATAGTAATCATGATAATAATCCATAAAATATTTCATGACATTGTCCTCCAAGTTCAATGCATCTTGGGTCATCCACGTTGACAAATGTTGGTCAAAATCAAGCCTAGAGACTCTATTCTATTAAATTCATTTGAAAATTGTTAGCTATTTTCATATACAGATTGTTTAACTGTGTACTCCTTTCAATTAGCTTTCTAGTGAGTGTGAGCTTGCTCTAGATGGATTTCAAAGCTATCTTTATGCCTCCTAGAAGTAGCAACTTACGACTTTCTGTAATTCTATGTGACTGCAAATTAAGGTACAAGACCAACTTTTGCCACCTATGAAAAAAAAGGGGCAAGAACCAACACAAGCTTTGTATTTAGCATGGGTAGGGTTCTATATCCCGAGACCTCAACAATTTCAGACTGATCTTACACCGCTCTAATCAATTTCTATGCCCCTCGAAAATAGGGACTTGTCAACTTTTGCACTTTGCCCAACCTTGTGTTAAACTAGTGCAATTTGCTATCTTCTAATAGTGAGGAACTTGTAAAATTTCATTTGCCAAGGATCATTAATTTGGAATATATCATAGAATAAATCTTGGCTGGGATGATCTTTCCATATTCCTTGTTTAGGGTCACTTTTCCTTAGTACTCATATCAGTGAGTATTTTTGCCAATGAATAGTGTACTTGGCACCAAACTGACAAAACTTCCAAATGGAAACTTTTCTATAAACTTTTCCTCAGTTTGTGTGAATGGAAACTTGTATTGCATGTGTACTTATGGTTTATAAAAAATTTATAAATTCTTAGTTCAATGATTTCATGGCATATTTCTAATTATCATTTACAAGGACATATTTCTAAATCTCATCAAGTGGGGAATATTTATAGTTATTGTCTCTTACTAGATTTCACTAGCATATTTTGGTCTTATTTTCTGTCTTGTCATATTTCCTATAAATTAAAGAATTGTATCAATACAGTTTCCTTTATGAATCATTTCTTTTTATGATTATGTTGCTTTCTGTTGGAATGAGCTCCCTACAACAGTGTATGGGCATTGTTCTTGGCCTTGTGAAAGCATCATTTATTTCTATTGCAATGTGTCTAACTATTGCATTTTGCAGAGGTTGTACTCTGGGATAAGATCGTTTGTTTTTCTTGCTCAGACAAAAGCACTATTTGTTTGGCCTAAGGCTAGTTCTAGGTTAGAGTAGGACTGGTCATCTTCCATGGGTAGCTAACATTATCTAAATGGATGAAACGTTTGATAGAAGAGGACTAGAAATCGCTGGATCAGTAGCTCCTCAGGGTTATATTCTATCTACTTAATTTATTATGAAGGAAGTGTAGTGCTATTAGCTAGGTAGTGGATGAAATTTACCAACTATCATAAATATATCACACTCTGAATGATTGGCCTTTAATTAATATTAAGGATCTTGTCTCTTTATGTTTAGCCATTGGCCAAAGTAAAGCAATCGCCCAAACCCAAAAGCACATATATGTTGACCCTATATTCATAATAGGGGTGCTTGGAAGATATAGCTAATTTGACAAAAATGAGGCCATGTACCTTTGTTGCCCTCTAATTTATTTATTATTTTAAGGGTTCCCCATTGCACTTACACTCTGTGCCCCTGTTCCAGAGTACGATTAAATGAAATCGATTTGATAAATGTCTAGGGCATGCAGGGGTTTGAAGAAAACTCAATTGATGGGATGCTTTAAAATCTATTAGTCCTTCAAAATCCATTACCATTTCCAAAACGTGTACCCATTTCCCCTCTATGTATTTTTCCTACTAACCAAATTCTGGTGTGTGTTGGGTCGTTGTCCAAATTTACAACTGAGAAACTTAAATTTTCCTCCATTTGATAATCCGAGCTAAGTTGAGGTCACTCTTTAGAAATAATATAATAATATATCATTATTAGTGAATGGAATGTTTGAATCTTAACCCCCCATACCATGGTAAGAATGTGGGTGTCTTTGTTTGAGCCCCAAGCTTCATTGACTTATAATCAAAAGGAAACCAATATGTCCTTGTTTTTGTTCAACAAGTGCAACAAATGGTGAGATTTTAAGCTTACACACTCTAATTGATAGCTTCTCTTAGTTTGTTATAATTATAGGTATAGGTGTGGTAGTGCGACAAATGGTGGGATTTTAAGCTCAAATGCTCTAATCGACAACTTCTCTTAGTTTGTTATACTTATAGGTATAGGTGTGGTAGTTAGTAGTTTGCAATTTCTAATAAACGTTTTGTTTCTCTCAAACCATATATATATATATATTATAGTGAATGGAATGTTTGAAGCTTAACCTCCCATACTATGGTAAGAATGTGGGTGTCTTTGTTTGAGCCCCAAGCTTTATTGACTTAGAATCAAAAGGAAACCAAGATGTCTTTCTTGTTTTTTTCAACTAGTGTGACAAATGGTGAGATTTTAAGCTCAAACTCTATAATCGATAGCTTCTCGTTTGTTATACTTATAGGTATAGGTGTGGTAGTTGGTAGTTTGCAATTTCTAATTAAAAGGTATGCCATCCACTCTCATGTATTATATAACACTAATTCACAGTTGATCTGTTTAGTATTTATGCTTAATCAAATCCCAATGGTCACCCATGCAAAATGAGGGGGGGGTGGCAGTCCCAACACAAGCATTATCCCACCAACCACATGATTTGACACTCAGGTCTGGCCAGCTAGTCTATTAATTTTTTATGTCCCTTGATATGTTAGCGTGTGCAACCTTAATGACGACTCTCCCATTGGCATAGCAATAAGGCATCGATAGAAAGAGAGAATTCATGCCCATTGGCATAACAATATGGTATCCACACAAAGAGAGCATTCAAGGCCATTGGCATAGCAATGAGGCATGATAATAAAGGGCATGGTCAACATACAGTGCAAAAATATATCGCAGAATATCCCGAATATCCCATCGGGAGGGAATAATGAAGAATGCTACAAGATTAGCTTGCTCCAAATAAAATTCCTACTATTAAAATTTAAGATATTAAAATAATTTTTACAAGATACTTTCTAATGGTAACAATAATCGGGTTGAAAAGAAACGTAGTAGGACTAAAAAACATCAAGCTTCCATGCAATGCTGTTATGTCCTGTAAATATGCTACGCATGTACCTATTATAAACTTTGGTAGGTTGTTGAAAAACTGAAATGAGTGGTTTTGCATGACTTTAAACAAATTTTGGACGAGGGATTTTCACCATGTAGATGTGTGGAAAATAAAACAAAACCCTGCATTCAGCCAAAAGAAGGTGAATAAGGCTGAAAAAGCTTGGGTATGGTGTTGTTGTTGTTTTTTTAGTGTCCTATTACTAGTAATCCTCACACGAACAAACCCCATGATAAAAACAATGGAAACACTTCGTGTATCTCACTACAATCTCCTGCCCAACCATTTTGGAGATGACTTTGATTGCGAAATGGAAGTCTCCTCAGACACGAAGGTTTTAATGACTTGAATAGGTGTACCAAAAGGTGTCTTGATAAGCCCGAAAGCAATGGCTAGCTTCACTATGCTAACCAAGCATATGCCACTTTTTCTCCTCATTAACATCATGCATCACAAAGTTTGTGTCAGGTACATATCCTGTGTGTTTCATTTGCAAGGTCAATGTCTCTAGCTTTGCATCAATCTTCTGTGTTCCCAGTAGAAATGTATGGATACGGTTCTCTACTTCAAGACATCCACATCCTGGTTTCCTTTTAACCCTATGTTTTTTATCATTTTTCTTACATTTTCTACATCATCCCACCTGCTAGCTGCAACATATATATTTTCCAGTCGCACATATGATCTAGTGTTCTATGGGTGCAACTCAAAAGGGTGCTATGCTACACGTTTTCCCAATTCTAGATGGGCATGGATTCTTCATGCACCAAGCAAGGTCCCTATACAACAACATCAGTTGGAATTGGCATTTCATTGATAAAAATCTCCATCTCACTGAGGCACCCAACAACCAAGAAGGTCCACCATGCAAGCATAGTGTTCCGCGCTTGGTGATGAAATGATCAACACTAATCAAATTGAAAAAACACCATCCTTCACCTACTAGGCCTACATGATTGCATGTTGATATTACACCAACAAAGGTGATATCATTAGATTTTAAGGTGATATTAATGACGTATTGATTTCAGATGCATAATTGAACAAATTTCCTGATTTGTTATCATAAAGATGTAATACAAGGTGGCATAATTGGAAACCTATATATTCTAAATATTTTCTGAGGTTTCTATGTTCGATTTCTGAAACTACAGTTAGGCCATCCCTCATACCCATTTTGCATTTCCTTTTCCCAAAGTTAATGGCCCTATCAATTTTACAAAGATAGTGTTGAACAAGAAGTCATGTTAACAATTAACATCCATTAATCTCCCACATGCATAATTAGTTTGGCCCTTGGGACATGAAAATGTCAGTATTCAACTGTCATACCTACACTCCTAAGCACAAGGAATAGCATGCAGTAGTTAGCATGTGATTTTTCGTTATTTATAAAGGTGACAAGATATCATAGTGTTACGATGGTACTAGCACCAACGTACCTGTAGAGGTGCCCCAGGGAGAGGGTGTCCTTTTTCTGACCAGGAGGGGTGTTTATCCAGCTCATTTTGAGGTAAGGGCATGGCTAGACCCTCTAGATTCTCTTCTGGAAGTGCTATGGATTAATGGCATCGCTAACTGCCTCATGAAAGGGTTTGAAACCCTCAGGTTGGTGTCCAGGTCTTCCGGGGGTGGGTCACTGGATCACATGCCCCCCCCACCTTGTTTCAACACTCTAGCGGCATTTGTTCCAGCAATGAGACTCACTCTTATCTTCCGGAGCACATCCAACACCCTCCTAGTCCTCCAATTCAGCAGTTCCCTCCCTCTGGGCCCTCCTTCAGAGGATGACATCATCCTCTTGGCAGACTGTTTGCTTGCTAAAAGGGGGGGGCGTTGAAGGTTTTCATCACTGTTGGGGTTAGGTGGGACATGCCGACCCCCCCTTGTACAGTATGGCCTTTCGTTTCGTCAAATTTGGCCTTGTTTAGCATATTTTAGTACCTAGGGGTAAAATACCCCAGGTAACCTACAATAGGCCATCTTTAGATTAATTTATATTATTTTTGTTATATTTTTAAGTTGACATTTTTAAATATTAAATTGACCTTATTTTGTGTAAAGCGAGTGTGAGATGATATAAATAAGATCTCCTCACTTCATTTTGAGACATCAACTTTTGGGATAAGATCATTATGTCTGCTATTTTCCCTAATTAGGGCTCTTTGAAGGAAGGCACTCCTTGATGAAGGTTATTTTGCAAGCTTGAAGCATTTCTTGGAAGTTTTACTTTTGTTCATGCCATTGCTAAGGTGAGGCTAGAGTTGATTGCTTAACACATGCACTTGGAGGTATCTATACTTTTTGTTTGATGTCTCTCTGTTAAATGTATGAAACTGATGATTGTTAGGATTGAATGGAAGCCATTGTTGCTTCATTTTATCTTGATTTGCATGTCATTTCCGTCATTGATCACCATTGCAATCAAGCTTGAGCTTTAGGTCTTCATGTCTTGCTAAGCTAGGCTTCCTCTACGGATTTTAGAGATTGTTGAGGTGAACCCTAGCTTGCTAAGCTTGCCAAGTACCATCTCAAGGAGAGTTAACCCTCTCATTGATGCCCTAGGTTTGGTGAGTAGTTGTCCTTTTGAAACTCTAGTTGTTCATTCTACTTCATTAAACCTAATTTTCTAAGTTGTAATTATTTGACATATTATTCTAAGGTTAGCTTTTGTTTTTATGAGTTAGTTGTTAAATTTTATATGCCAGAAAAACCCTAAAAAGCTAGTTAAAAACCTAATCAAAACCCTAGAACCATGAAAAATTCATAAAATTTCAAAAAAATCATTTTTTGGCCATTTTTTTGGACCTCTGAGAATGTGTCCACCCCTTGGTATATGAAATCATTTGAAACTACTTCATGTGCATAGTCTATCTTCATATGAACTTGCTTGAGGTGTGCATCCAAGAACTTCTTAGGGTCATGCTTCCTTTTGGGGGCACCACCTAGTCTCAAAGCAGCTATCTGGCCACTTAGAACTGCAGCCTAGGTTGAAGTTGGGATGACCAATTGACCAAGGTTGATAGAAAACTTAGGCCAACCCTTCTTCTTGGGACCTATGAGTTTCTTGTACATACCATCAATGACAGTTTGAAAAGAAACTTCCTGTATTACCATCCTGTGTGGGACAATCCTAGGAAGCAGATGTATTGTGTCACTTCCCCAAATCCTGATATATGAAAAGTACTCACCTACATACCAATCACCCATGGTGTTGATGAAAGCCTTGGCATCTTCTGAGAATGCAGGTGGCTGCTGCCGGAATATCTTAAAATATATGGTACCCATAAAGCAGTCACAGATGTCATAATAAAGGTACAAAATTTCCTTCCCATAGTGTTGAATGGTAAATGTGTACAAGTGGGTCTGAAGGAGTCCAGTTCCAACCCAAGTTAGGGTACTGAAACTCCAAGCAGAAAACATCAAGGACATATGCAGATAGGAAAAAGGGTGGCTTCTTGCGAGCTGGTGCCTTCTGATATTATTGAATGGCATTTTTCAGTTCTGCTAAGAGGATGGAGGCCCATGGGAAAGACTCTCGTGTGAGTAACACATGGTGTGCTAGGGGTGCCCATTCTGCTTTGAAATGAGAACAATTTGGTTGGCCAAAAAGTCGGTAGAGCATGGCCGCTAGTAGAGAGTAGGGTTCCTTAAACCAGATGATGGGATAAAGGTGATCTGCCGTAGGTACGAAGGCATTAGGCTTAAGCATCCATGACTTAATCATCTCATTAAAATTATACCGATTTTTGGATGATTGTATAAACTCGGGAGAGAGGGTCTGTGTATGAGGTTTCAGAGAAAAAGCTCGAACAAAGACTTCCGGGTGAAAACTTGTTAATTGACATCCCGCGCTATCATTAAAAGAACGGTCTTTAACACTGGCATTCTCAATTATCCACTTGACTGCATCTATGTAAGGCAGGATAGCAGGACGCACAATAATGGCATGAATTTGGGAAGCCCTAATTCTCTCGTACACTGGTCTATCATTCTCAATATGGGAAAGGTCGGCATTATAAAAAATGGCGTAAATTTTTTACCAATCCATCTAGTACGTTTCAGAAACTCGCTCACTAGTGTCAAAGAGAAAACCAAATTTGGGTCTTTGGTCAGGGGGTCTTTGTCCGACATTTTAGAATGTGTACTTCTCAACATGGTGAAGAAAACTTGCAGTTTCTGATCAATACAGAAATCAAAATCAAACTCAACCCAAAAATGGCAAAAGGTACAGACTAGCAATTTAAGGATGTGGGCTTACTTGAAATAACCAACAAAATGAAAGACGGCACCTAACACGCAATCCGCAGTAAAAACAACAGTGCGACAGAGTAATTCTTCAAATGTAAAAAAATGTAAAACTAAAATAGAAAAAACCCTATTAAAAGACAGATTAAAAGACACTCGCGCGATCAAAACGAACGGACGGCTGAGATCGACCGAAGCGGGGTGCGAGGTTTAGTTTTATTCATTAAGTTTATTGAAGGATCCCGTAAGCCAAAACCCGACAGTATGGATTGCAGGTTGCGAGACTGATTAAATTGCAAAACGGAAAGCCCATTCCAGAAAGTTGCATCCCAAAATTGCGGGTTGCGGTTTTTGCACGAAAATCTTACTCACAAAAACTTGTTAAAGGATCCCGAAAGTCGTAACCCGAAATTGCGGGTTGCGGGTTGCGGGGTCGCGCGATGGAAAGGTGGAAAAAGGGCTTCCAAAAGCCGAAAGCCGCAACCGCCGGGTCGCGAGTTTACCAAAATCCAAAACTTGAAAACAAGGTCCCGCAACCCGCAATTACGGGTTGCGGATTTTGGGACTTCTAACTGTCGAGTTGATTAAAACCAAAGGTAAAATACTCAAAATTTGAGGAAAAATACAAACCATACAGGTGAATATCATCCCGAAAAAAGAAAAACACGCAGAACAAAAGCATGGGTAGGAGATCTAAGCATACCAAAACCAACTACTCAAATTTACATTGAAAACTCACCCAAATACCTCTGTATTTATTTAAAAAAAAACAAAAAATGGGGCTCCCTTGCTTGAGCTAAGCATGGGATCTGTTGTGGCCACAACAAATGGCGACTGGCTGGGAAGAACCAGTTATCTCTGCAACAAAATTCAGCTAGAATAAAATATGTTAGCCACATCACTTTTTCAACCTGAATTTTCCAAAATTGTTCACAAGAGAGACAATTAACGAGCATGGAACATGAAACTGATAAATCCCCATACATGATCATGTTGAAAATAATGCAAATCTGATAAGGGGGTTTTAAAAAACAAAAACAACCAAGATCCTTTACCTTTATGTAATCATGGAGAAGCAGCTTGTGTTGAACCTAGGCACATACTTGAAAATGCTCCTGGATATCCTAATTACACATCACCTTGATTTATCGGGATTTTATTTACACGCAATATTTGATGAGATTCTTCCTTTTTTTTTTAGGTCTTTTCTTTTCGAAAGAACTGTGTATATAAGACCACTGCCCTGACTTGGTGATCAGATATAGGCAGTGCCATTCACAAGTAAAATTCAGAAACTGATCAAGCCAACTTGACAACAAGACTCCTTGTCTTCCAGTTGCAATACCGAAAGCAACTATCATGGCTTGGAGACCATATTATGATAGTTTCAATCCAAATAAAACCCATGATCATGGCAGGGATGGCTTGCGATAAGACCCCCTTGTCCTTATATGCACAAGCATCTTTTCTAAAAAAATAAAAATGAGCAAACCAAATTTTATTAAGTTGAAAATTACAAGGCACTACCACGGCTTGGTTACCATATATTGGTAGCGTTACTCACTGATGCTTCGCTAATTATGAATGGACCGACCTGCGATAGGATCTTCCAACTCCCAGTAAAACTGAAAGTCATATTCCAAGTGTGGTAGCTTGAGCGAAGATGCCATTCTGCTTAGCACCTATGAACCTAATGGGCTAGCTTGATAACAAGACCTCCCACCTTGCAATTTACATTTATTAACAGGTTTATTAACAAGGTGATTGTAAAAGGATCCAGAGCAGAACAAGCTGGACAGGTTATTATGATATGCAGTTTGAACCACGAAACATGAGACAATGGAGACTCTGCCATTCTTCAGACCCCAATTAAACAAATAAAACATGTGTAAGATAATGACCATGGTGGAGAGATATCAATTCAGGGTCCTGCAATCATTAGCTGTATGCCCTTTGTTGAACAACCTCCAATACAGGACAAAATTGTGGCTGGCAGACAGTTATAAAACCCAAGCTGAAATTATCACCAAGAGAGAAACTGATCAATAGATACGCCAACTGTGTGGAGTTTAAAACAAACAACTCAAAACCAAAAACTAACCAATCAGGAAAATGAATAGCAAAACAAACCTATGTACAAGTACATCACCCAGATCAAACAAAATACTTCTTGAGGAGTGAGACATTCAATGGATAAGTGTCCACAACTCCTTCCAGTGTCTATAATCGGACAGTATCAGGACCAATCTTTTCTATAACAATGAAAGGTCCTAGCCAGAGGCGTTGAAACTTGGTATACTGATTCTTATCTTTGTGTTGTTTGTCCCATCTTAAAACCAAGTCTCCAACCGAAAATTCCCTGTCAGATGAAGATTTTTCATCAAACCATCTTTCACCATCTGCTGGTGATGATATAACTTGTTCTTAGCTATTTCCCTGTCTTCCTCCAGTTTAAGTAGTGTATCAATTCTCTGCTGGAGGGGAGAAGAATCGCCTCCTTGGACAAACTGGGCCAATTGTAGTGAAGGGATGACAAGATTAGTAGGAAAGACGACTTCTTTGCCATATACTAGACAGTAAGGAGAATTTTCAATTGTTGCCTTTGGGGTAATTCGATCTTCCCAAAGAGCATTGTCAAGCTATGTATGCCAATCTCTATGATGAGAAGCTACGGTCTTCTTGAGAATGTTGATCAAATTTTTGTTTGAAGACTCAGCCAAACCATTACCTTGTGGGTAGTAATTGGCAGAAAATTTGAGTTTCATCCCCTTTCCAAAAGCATATTCAGTTATGTCAATAGAGGAGAAATAGGATGCATTATCAAAAACTAGGAATTTTGGAGTACCAAATTGTGAGAGTATGTGACTTTCTAGGAAAGAAATGACTTGGGAGGCATTACATTGCTTGAGTGGGACTGCCTCCACCCATCTGGTGAAGTAGTTAGTTGCTGTAAGAATGTATTTGTGTTGAAGGGATGAAGTAGGATTTATGGGTCCGACAAAATCCAGCCCCGATTGCTGAAATGGAAATTGAACCATGACGGGTTGCAACGGGAAGGCGGGTTTCTTGAACTTCCCTGTGCATTTCTAGCATGGTTCACACCTCCTTACAAAAGCATAAGCATCTTTAAACAACGTGGGCCAGTAATACCCAACTCTGAGAATATTATGAGCTGTTGTCTCACCTAAAAAATGATCTCCAGCTGGTCCTGCATGAAATTGGAATAATATGTCATCAGTTTCATGTTTTTCCAAACACCTAAGAAAAACCCCATCATAGTTTTTCCTAAACAGAACTTCATTAATAAACTGATAAGGTGTAGCCTTTAATCTTAAGGCTCTTCGTTTTTTAAAGTCCAAGGTTTCAAGAGCAAACCCATTATTCTGGAAAAATTTAATATGGTCATACCATTCCGATGTCGGGGTATCAATAGCATTGACAGAACCTGTAGGAATGTCTTCTTCCTGTTCCCATTCAATTTGTTGCTGCTGGGGATCGTTAGATTGAGCGGTAAGAAGGCAAAGGCCTTGACCTTTGACAATTTTGGCTGGCCTTATTTCCAAATCGTACTCTTGCAGAGCAATCATCCAGTGGGCTCTTTTTTCGCCCAACTCCTTATGGATCAGCACGTTTCTGATAGCAGAATACAGGACAATGACCTTCGTTCGAGATTTTAACAAATAAGGCCTGTAATGTTTAACAGACTTGTAGACTGCGTAGGCTTGTTTGTCAATTTGTGAATAGTTGAGCTCTGCACCCTTGAAGGTTGAACTCATGAAAGAGATTGGAATCTCTGTATCGCTGTCCTGTTTCTGGGTCAGAACAGTTGCATAGGAAAAATCAGTGGTGAACGTATAGAGAATAAAATCCTTATCAAAATTTGGGGACATGAGGGCAGTAGATTCAGCAATAGCCTTACGAATTTCTACGAATGCATCCCTTTGTTCCTGTGACCAGGTAAACTGTACATCTTTCTTAACTAAATGCTGTAAAGGTTTGACTATCTAAGCAAAAATTAGGTACAAACCTGCGTACGAAGTTGATCTTACCTAAGAAGGACTGCATTTCTTTGTGTGAACCTGGTAAGCCGATCTTTGAAATTGCGTTTGTGTGTTCGGGGTCGATGATCATACCTTCCTTTGAGACGATGAAGCCTAACAGCTTTCCCTCCGTGATTGCAAAAATGGATTTCTTTGGGTTCAAGGAAATGCCAAATTTTCTGCAACGTTTGAAAACCTGCTTAAGAGCAAATAAGTATTCATGTCGTTTTTTTGAAAATATGGTAATGTCATCTAAATAAACCACGAAAAAATTATGTGTTAGACCTCGGAAAACTATGTCCATAGCTCTCTGAAAGTTGGCTCCTGCATTAATCATACTGAAAGGCATTCGCCTGTAAGCAAAAGTGCCCCAAGGACTTCTAAAAGCTGTCTTTAATTGGTCATCAGAAGCAACCATAACCTGGTTGTATCCTGAAAAACCATCTAGGAGGGAAACCATTTCCGACCCCGCTACCTTTTGGAGAATCTGTTCCATGGGGGGAACGGGGTAGTTATCCTTTTCTGAGGCCCGGTTCAAATTCCTGAAGTCTACGCACAATCAGATTTCACCACTTTTCTTGCATACCGGTACCAAATTGGCTATCCATTGTGTATGCCTCACCAGAAAAATAATTCGGGCTATGAGTAGCTTCTCGATTTCCTTTTTCATAGAAGGCTCTAAACTGGGATGCATTTTCCGCAGCTTCTGTTGATATGGCTTAACTTCTGGTTTCATGGGTATATTATGATAGATGACGCTAGTGTCAAATGTTTTCAATTCGCCATAGGTCCAGGCGAAGACATCTTCATATTCTTTACACAGTTTAATGATAGGTCGCCTTTCTTCTGGGGTGCAATCAATTCCTAAATTGATCAAATGGGGCTCTTGCTCGGTCCCTAAATTGACTTGCTCGTAATTAAGTGAAGAGCTCTATGTTTTGAAATTGGTTTTATGTCTGAACTTGTCTTGCAAATCATAAAATTTCTCCAAATTAATCACAGACTTCAGGATGACATTCGAGGAATCGGAAAGAGATTTTTCATGTTCACCCTCATCTATAGCCGTGTCCTGAAATGTGTCCTGGTTTGTTAAAAAATCAAGTATCTACTGATCATCATCGAATACTTTCCAGTTTGTCATGTTGTCTGGTATGGAGTGCCTGTACATCAATTATATTGAAAATGTTTGAGGAGATAAACCCTTTGGTGGAATCAATCTGGAAGCTATATTCTCCAACAAGTCAGCATCAAAATTCTGAGACCTAGGGACTGAATTAATATTGAATGCAATAAAAGAGCTGGTGAGATCCCTTACCAATTTCTGATAATTTAACAGGCGAGGGGATAGGCAATGTATCTTATTCCTTACCTGTTTCACAATGATTTCTGAGTCTCCGAAGCAATGGATGATTGGTACTTTCAAGTCAATAGATTTTTTTAGTCCCTGTATCAGGGCTTCATACTCAGCCACATTGTTAGTAAAATCGAACTCTAATCTGCACACAATCATAGTTTTTGTTCCTCTTGGATCTATAAGAACACATCCTACACCGGCTCCATCCTTAGATTTAGAGCCGTCAAAAAACAATGTCCAAGCATTGGGATCTAATCTAAAATTGGTATTTACATTAAAAACATTATGTACAATTTCTCCTGAGAATGGTACAGAAGTGAAATGAGTCACCTGAGATTCGTTCTGTGCATTCTCCTGTGGTGAAACATCAGCTCATAAATTCCCGAAAAATGTATCAAAGGTAAAACTTTCAATGTGCGTGTCGAAATAACCCACAGGCTCACTTGCATCATTCAAATCTGTAACTGTCTGTTTCATAAAAGGTTCCCTGCTTATCTTGATCTTGTTTGGCTGACCATTATAGGGTAACTACAAATGGGACCAATCAGTGGCAAAATATCCTTTTAGCTTTTCTTACTAGTCTCTACTAAGCCACATACCATATGCTTCTGGAATATCAGCAATGATTATATCAATTGTTTGATGGATTCAAGGATCGGCTGATAATGTAATTAAAACATTTATGAGCCTTCCTACCACTCTAACTTTTGATATGTCAAGTTGTACTATCTGAGTGGGGCAATGTTCCCATGTGGCATTCAACTTTCTGCAGATAGAAAGGGGCATCACATTTGATGAGGCACCTGAATCTATCATGTAGTTATGTACGTTTTGGTTGAAAATCTCAAAGGTAAGTAGAAAAGGCGGTGTCCTCTTGCTGCCAGACTTTTGATCATCTGGTTTAGTGAAAGAGTCAAGGTTATTATTCTGCAATTCTCTTGGTTGTTTAACCACCATACTTTTGGGTAAGGTATCCCTCATCGAAGGGATTTTCAACAATTCAAACAAAGAGATGTTTGCCTTTACTCTTTTAAGATCTTCAACTAAATTGTACTCCATCTCAGGAATGACTATATCCTTGTGGGGGACAGTCTTGCCTTTATTAGGAACAGGTGCAGAGGATGAGGGTTCCTGAAGGGGTTGAGGTTTAGACCTTGTGTTATAAGGATGTTGGACATTAAACACAGTCTCAGGTTCTTCTTCTTCTCCATACATAGGAAGCTCTGAAAAGTAATTTACAGTGTTGGTTTGTGGATCCTCATGCTCATTTTCCTCTTCCTGAGGGGTTTGTGGATCAGGAACGGTTTGATCATTAGGGACTTCAGGGGTGTTCTGAGATTCTACTGCTAGGGCTCTAAAGATAGAATAAATTTCTTCATTTGTGAGGCCTTCTGTTGGATTAGGAGGTGGTGGATTTGCTGGAGGTTGATAAGGTCTCCTAAAAGGTGGCCTCACAAAACCTCTATTCTGGTTTTGATTTTCACTGTTGGTTCTTTTCAAATCTACCGTCTCGTTTGACATTTTCTGGATTAGCTTTTTCATGTTAGTTATGTCAAACGTATCCTTGCTTTGTGTAGTGGGGTTTAGGAACACTGTCATTCTTCTTCTTGGAAGTTGAAGGCTTTTCATCTGCAATCTTTGGATTGTCCTTAAGACAAAAAATTTCCTTCTCGACTTGTATTGCTTCAGCAAACACTTCCAGCAAAGTCCCCTTTTGTGCTCGTTTCACCCACATTGAAATCGAAGCAGGTAGGCCCCTTTCATAGTAGGCTATCAACAATTCTTCAGCAGGAAAGAGATTGATAGGAATTCTGTTCTTTAAATATGAGAACCTCTGGTTGAAATCTTTAACCCTTTCTTTCCCTTTAATTTTCATGGAAGACAATTCCAGAACAAGATCCTGTGGTGTTTTGTCATCTCCAAACTTTTGGATGAATAATTTCTCAAACTCATCCCAACAAACAATAGACCTTGGTTGCAGGGCAAAATACCATGTAGCTGCTTTTCCTTCAAAAGTATAAGGAAAGAGTCTGCAGACCACATCTTCGTAAATGACACTTCTATGCCTAATAGCCTGCATGAAGGTTTTAACGTGGTCCAGGGCAGGTGATTTGTCATCTGGGTTAAACTTGGGTAACCACTTGTCAGGGTTTTTGGGTAGTCTATGTTGGTCTCCAAGTACCCATACTGCATCTTGGTCAAGCCAAGGTCTATTTTGGCCTTCTGTAGCCATCAGTGGTTCTTCCTCTTCTTATTCTGATGAAGAGCTTGAAGAACGTTCACTGTCTGAGGAAGAGGATGAAGGAGGAGATGATGGTGGCCCACCAGTCTCAAGTTTTGGCTGATCTTGTGTTTCCTGAAAAAGTTTTCCAAGGCTGTATTCAGGGGAACCTGATTGACCAACCGCTTCTTGATTTTGAGGTTGTGGATTATCTGTTTGTTGATGTTCAATATTGTGATCAGTTATCTGTTGGATAGTTGGTTCATTGATCTGTGAAACTGTGTCTTGTTGAAGTTCTAGATTACTGGTTTGCATAAAGTTTTGTAGGTTGATCGATGCAAAACCACGTCCTCGTTGATCAGCAAGTCTTTGTTCTTCCCTAGCAACCCTATCGGCTGATATTTTCAATATCTGCTTGAGTGAGAGTGTTCCTCTGGTAGGTGATACAATAAAGATATTCTCTTTGTTTTCCTATTGTGCTGCAGATACAACAGGTGCAACAATTTGTTGAGCAAGTGTAACAGGGGCGACCGTGGGTTGTGGCTCTGTTGGTTGTTCAGATGTTGAATCCCTTGATTGGCTTTGAGTTTGAACCGTTGAAGTATTTGCTGGAGGATGTTTCTTAATGGCTTGTTTAGGCATGTTGTACTATTGTCCCTCCTTCTAGCGCCATTTGTTGATTCCTCGGTTGTGCAGGTTAGATGCAAAAGGTGCTGGAATGTTCCAAGACACTCAACAGAGGAAGAAAACCCAAGTTGAAAGGCTTCAAAGGACCCTGTGCAAGGGAAATTCTATCCCCAACCTGTTTGGTGTGGTGATCCCCCACGGATATTAGGCCTCCGCTGGCACTCTAAGAGTAAAATGAGTTGACCTATGAGATCAGTTTTCCAGTCAAGGAAAACCAAGGTGTAGATATGGTAAAACAAAGCTAACCTAACCTATTTTAGAAAAGGGAAACTAATCTACGTCAGTCCTGTTCTAAAATGAAAGCTTGATCTCGTGCAGATTAACCTTGAGTTGTGATAAATACGTAAATTACAACGTTTCACAAAAATGCTTATAATTGTTTCACTTATTCACTTAAATCACAATCCGTTAATGAAAATTAAAAGATAATAATTCAAGTACTTAAGCCTGTTCAAGATGAATCTGTAATTACTTTGTTAATTGAAAAATTAACAATAATTATTGTGCCATGAATCACTTGCAGAAATCAATAAAGTAAGTATTTAAATTGAAGAAACTCAATAAAACACTTATGAGCATAAATCAATCATACAGGGAAACCAATATAACAAATCCATACATTTAAACATATGCAAAAAGATATCATGCACTGTAGATGACAAACTGAAGTACACAATCAGAAATTCTCAAATAAACTTGAAGAATAACAAGAGATAGATCAAAAGATTACTTTACTGTATTAAAAGAGGTCTTCTACAAAAATTACAAAAATGATCCAGAGTATCCCCAGTCCAATCTCCTGTTGATTTGCAACTCCAAATTTACCAACCCTTAACTACGAGAGGTATCCTTCTTTAAATAATTACAACAGAGTGCCAAAATAGAGATCCCTAGAAAACAGAGATTACAAAATCGGATCCAACTATTGATCCAAGAAATCTTGCCATTTCTCATAAATGCCTAACAATTCATCTAAGTTTGGGAAATTGACAGATTCTAAAGATAACTGTGCATTGTACATGTTATTCTCCATGTCATTTTTAGCCAGCTTATGCCAAGTGCGAAGATACATATGAATCTTGCCCTCCATGATGACTGGTTCTCTAACCAAACGATCCACATCTTCGATGCTGACTTGTTCAAGATCCCGAATCTTCTGTGCAAACTCCTCACACATGCTCTCGAGTTCCTCAAGCCTGCATTTTGTTGGTAAAGCTTCCAAGATAGGGCTCATGAGTGGTAAACCCAGGACATCCATAATGTTGTCAACTACATACCATCGCCTAGTGCAAATGTCCTTGGATTTAGTGATAATGTCCTCAGTTGTTTCATTCAAATCAAGCCATGTGTTAAGAGAGGCCTTGGCCTTCTTAATCTGGAAACTATTGAGGATCGAGATGTTCTCTGGTACATTCTTAATATATCTTTGCCATTCACTGATTTCCTCTTCATCTTTAGAAGCTTGGAGTCTCTTCTCCTTTTGTTCTTCAAGGGTGGAGGACATCTTGGAAAAATTAATAAAATTCTCCCTGATTTCATCTAAAGCAACATATAAATCCTCCAGCAATTTATGATGATCCTGGTTCACCTTGAGGGCCAGATTCTTAAAATCACAGGGTGAAAACTTAAGAAAACTTGAGGAGGCTGCACTTGCAGTTGCATCCTCAACTTGCTTTTCCAAGGAAGCTATTTTTTCAATATAAATAGAATGCTGAGATTGTGAGAGACTGAGTTCAACAAGAAGAGTGGCATTTCGTTGCTCTTGGTCTTGCAACTTACTTGCCCAAGTTTTCTCGAGGCCGGCCACATCAGTAGAATGCTTTATTTTAGCTTCGGCCAATTCTTCTTTCGGGATTTTGATCTCTTCATCCCTGAGGTCAAATTCCCTATCCAAACCTTGGACAGAATCCCAATTTGCATTGGCAAAAGCTCCTAAGGCTGCTGCTGCTTCAATTGCTTCAATTCTCAGGTTATTTGTCCTAGGTGCCCATATTACTTGAACTGGTTCAGGTGCTTCCAAAACATCTTGACCTTGACCTCTTTTCCTGGTCTTCCTTACCACTGCCTTATCTTCCTTACTGTAGAAGTAATTCCCAAGGGGAACTACAGCTTCATCCGTGTATTCAACCATTTACTATGTGGAAGTAGCAGTGAGATTAACTGTCGTGATCAGTGAAGGTGTCTGGGTAATAAAAGAAGTAGGAATTGGTATGGTAACTTGAGTAGTAACTAAAGGGGTAATGACAGCTTGAGGAATTGACATAGCTGGATCAGGGGAAGGGATTGAGACAAAGGCTTCAGATAATAGAACCTGAGTATCAACATTAGCTTGCGGCAGTGGAAGTTGGCTATGAACTTTGATGGGTGAAGATGGTGAGGAAATCTTGGAAGATTCATTGGTGGTGGTTGTTAATAAATTAACTATGGATGACTGCAGAGGGACAGCTAGCGGCTGGAATTTTGTAGCAATAGGTAGTGGGATGGAAAGAGGGACTGAGTGTTCTGGCAATGAGGTAGTGGTGTTAATGAGGGCATTAAACAAGTGTGACAAACAGAATGGAATTGTTTCTCCCAGAGGTACAATAGAGGTTTCTTGAACTGATGGAATTACAACTGCTGATGATGCAATGACAGGAGCAACATTGAATTCCAAGACTGATTGCTCAGGGAAGGACTGATCCATATCAATACTATCCAGCAATTGAGTGTCGGTCTTAGGATCTCCAGTGACCTCTTCGACTACTGGTACTGGGGGAGGTGATATTATTTCTTCATCACAATCACTTATGTCAACTGCAAAAATATGTGATGAAGAAGGCATAACCTTTTATCTTTTAGCTGGGTTGGTCTTGGTTATGACCAAGTCATCATCTTCTGGAGTTTCAACAATAGAGACCTGAACATCTAGTGTACTTGGTAGCTTAATATTGACTGCAATCTTAGGGGGTTCCAACAACTGAGTCTTTAACATCGATAACAATTGTACCATATGTTGTTGGGATTCACGAGCTGATTGTAGCATCATTTTAGCTTCTTCACTAGCTTTCTCTTGAGAGGATTCCCATAGAGGAGCTTTACCTTTGTTTCCATCGGGGAATGTAATCATGAGAGGAGTATTGGCCTTCTGAGCCTCTTTATCTTCTCTGTCTCTCCTGGCTTGTTCAATGATGTTCAGCTGCATGGCCCTGTAACTCAGAACTCCAACCTTAAGCTCATTCTGGTATTTTAGAATGTCCTGCTGATTTTGTAAGTCCTTTGCTCTAGCCAACACCTCTGAGAATGTGTCCACCCCTTGGTATATGAAATCATCTGGAACTAATTCATGTGCATAGTCTATCTTCATATGAACTTGCTTGAGGTCTGCATCCAAAAACTTCTTAGGGTCATGCTTCCTTTTGGGGGCAGCACCTAGTCTCAGAGCAGCTATCTGGCCACCTAGAACTGCAACCCAGGTTGAAGTTGGGATGACCAATTGACCAAGGCTGATAGAAAACTTAGGCCAACCCTTCTTCTTAGGACCTATGAGTTTCTTGTACATGCCATTAGTGGCAGTTTGAAAATAAACTTCCTGTATTACCATCCTCTCTGGGACAATCCTGGGAAGTAGATGTACTGTGTCAATTCGCCAAATCCTGATATATGAAAAGTACTCACCTACATACCAATCACCCATGGTGTTGATGAAAGCCTTGGCATCTTCTGAGAATGCAGGTGGCTGCTGCTGGAATATCTTAAAATATATGGTACCCATAAAGCATTCACAGATGTCATATAATAAAGGTACAAAATTTCCTTCCCGCAGCGCTGAATGGTAAATGTGTACAAGTGGATTTGAAGGAGTCCAGTTCCAACCCAAGTTAGGGTACTGAAACTCCGAGCAGAAAACATCAAGGACATATGCAGATAGGAAAAAGGGTGGCTTCTTGTGAGCTGGTGCCTTCTAATATTCTTGAATGGCATTTTTCAGTTCTGCTGAGAGGATGGAGACCCATGGGAAAGACTCTCCTATGAGTAACACATGGTGTGCTAGGGGTGCCCATTCTGCTTTGAAATGAGAACAATTTGGCTGACCAAAAATTCGGCAGAGCATGGCCGCTAGTAGAGAGTAGGGTTCCTTAAACCAGATGATGGGATAAAGGTGATCTGCCTTAGGTACGAAGGCGTTAGGCTTAAGCATCCATGAATTAATCATCTCATTAAAATCATACCGGGTTTTGGACAACTGTATAAACTCGGGAGAGAGGGTCTGTGTATGAGGTTTCAGAGAAAAAGCTCGAAAAAATACTTCCGGGCGAAAACTTGTTAATTGACATCCCGCGCTATCATTAAAAGAACGGTCTTTAACACTGGCATTCTCAATTATCCACTTGACTGCATCTGTGTAAGGCAGGATAGCAAGACGCGCAGCAATGGCGTGAATTTGGGAAGCCCTAATTCTCTCGTACACTGGTCTATCATTCTCAATATGGGAAAGGTCGTCATTATCAAAAATGGCATAAATGTTTTACCAATCCATCTGGTACGTTTCAGAAACTCGCTCACTAGTGTCAGAGAGAAAACCAAAATTTGGGTCTTTGGTCAGGGGGTCTTTGTTCGACGTTTTAGAATGTGTACTTCTCGACATGGTGAAGAAAACTTGCAGTTTCTGATCAATACAGAAATCAAAATCAAACTCAACCCAAAAATGGCAAAAGGTACAAACTAGAAATGTAAGGATGTGGGCTTACCTGAAATAATCAACACAATGAAAGACGGCACCTAACACGCAATCCACATTAAAAACAACAGTGCGACAGAGTAATTCTTCAAATGTAAAAAAATATAAAACTAAAATAGAAAAAACCCTATTAAAAGAAAAATTAAAAGACACTCGCGCAATCAAAACGAATGGACGGCTGAGATCAACCGAAGCGGGGTCCGGGGTTTAGTTTTATTCATTAAGTTTATTCAAGGATCCCACAAGCCGAAACCCGACAGTACGGATTGCAGGTTGCGGGACTGATCAAATCGCAAAACGGAAAGCCCATTCCAGAAAGCCGCATCCCGAAATTGCGGGTTGCGGTTTTCGCACGAAAATCTTACTCACAAAACTTGTTAAAGTATCCCGAAAGCCGCAACTCGAAATTGCGGGTTGCGGGTTGCGGGGTCGCGCAACGGCAAGGTGGAAAAAGGGCTTCCGAAAGCTGAAAGCCGCAACCGTTGGGTTGCGAGTTTCGGGTTTACCAAAATCCAAAACTTAAAAACAAGGTCCCGCAACCGACAATTGCAGGTTGCGGGTTTCAGGACTTCTAACCGTCGGGTTTTGGGTTGATTAAAACCAAAGGAAAAATACTCAAAATTTGAGGAAACATACAAACCATACAGGTGAAGATCATCCCAAAAAAAGAAAAATAGGTAGAACAAAAGCATGGGTAAGAGATCTAAACATACCAAAACCAACTACTCAAATTTACATTGAAAACTCACCCAAATACCTCTGTATTTATTAAAAAAAAACAAAAATGGGGCTCCCGTGCTTGAGCTAAGCATGGGATCTGTTGTGGCCACAACAGGTAACTTTTCCTTAGTATTGATATCAGTGAGTATTTTTTCCAATGAATACTGTACTTGGCACCAAACTGACAAAACTTCCAAATGGAAACTTTTCCTCAGTTTGTGTGAATGGAAACTTGTATTACGTGTGTACTTATGGTTTATAAAAAAATTATAAATTCTTAGTTCAATGATTCCATGGCATATTTCTAATTATCACTTACAAGGACATATTTCTAAATCTCATCAAGTGGGGAATATTTATAGTTATTGTCTCTTACTAGATTTCACTAGCATATTTTGGGCTTATTTTCTGTCTTGTCATATTTCCTATCAATTAAAGAATTGTCTCAATACAGTTTCCTTTTTGAATCATTTCTTTTTATGCTTCTGTTGCTTTCTGTTGGAATGAGCTCCTTACAACAGTGTATGGGCATTGTTCTTGGCCTTGTGAAAGCATCATTTATTTCTATTGCAATGTGTCTAACTATTTCATTTTGCAAAGGTTGTACTCTGGGATAAGATCCTTTGTTTTTCTTGCTCAGAAAAATCACTATTTGTTTGGCCTAAGGCTAGTTCTAGGTTAGAGTAGGACTAGTCATCTTCCATGGGTAGCTAACATTATCTAAATGGATGAAACGTTTGATAGAAGAGGACTAGAAATTGTTGGATCAGTACCTCCTCGGGGTTATATTCTATCTACTTAATTTATTATGAAGGAAGTGTAGTGCTATTAGCTAGGTAGTGGATGAAATTTACCAACTATCATAAATATATCACACTCTGAATGATTGGCCTTTTATTAATATTAAGGATCTTGTCTCTTGATGTTTAGCCATCGGCCAAAGTAAAGCAAGCACCCCTATATTCATAATAGGGGTGCTTGGAAGATATAGCTAATTTGAAAAAAATGGGGCCATGTACCTTTGTTGCCCTCTAATTTATTTATTATTTTAAGGGTTCTCCATTGCACTTACACTCTGTGCCCCTGTTCCAGAGTAGGATTAAATGAAATCGATTTGATGAATGTCTAGGACATGAAGGGGTTTGAATAAAAGTCAATTGATGGGATGCTTTAAAATCTATTAGTCCTTCAAAATCCATTACCATTTCCAAAACGTGTACCCATTTCCCCTCTATGTATTGTTCCTACTGACCAAATTATGGTGTGTGTTGGGTCGTTGTCCAAATTTACAACTGAGAAACTTAAATTTTCCTCCATTTGATAATCCGAGCTAAGTTGAGGTCACTCTTTAGAAATAATATAATAATATATCATTATTAGTGAATGGAATGTTTGAATCTTAACCCCCCATACCATGGTAAGAATGTGGGTGTCTTTGTTTGAGCCCCAAGCTTCATTGACTTATAATCAAAAGGAAACCAATATGTCCTTGTTTTTGTTCAACAAGTGTGACAAATGGTGAGATTTTAAGCTCAAATGCTCTAATTGATAGCTTCTCTTAGTTTGTTTTAATTATAGGTATAGGTGTGGTAGTGCGACAAATGGCGAGATTTTAAGCACAAATGCTCTAATCGATAGCTTCTCTTAGTTTGTTATACTTATAGGTATAGGTGTGGTAGTTAGTAGTTTGCAATTTCTAATAAACTTTTTGTTTCTCTCAAGCCATATATCTATATATATATTATAGTGAATGGAATGTTTGAAGCTTAACCTCCCATACTATGGTAAGAATGTGGGTGTCTTTGTTTGAGCCCCAAGCTTCATTGACTTATAATCAAAAGGAAACCAATATGTCTTTCTTGTTTTTTTCAACTAGTGTGACAAATGGTGAGATTTTAAGCTCAAACGCTATAATTGATAGCTTCTCGTTTGTTATACTTATAGGTATAGGTGTGGTAGTTGTTAGTTTGAAATTTCTAATTAAAAGGTATGCCATCCACTCTCATGTATTATATAACACTAATTCACTGTTGATCTGTTTAGTATTTATGCTTAATCAAATCCCAATGGTCACCCATGCAAAATGAGGGGGGGTGGCACTCCCAACACAAGCATTATCCCACCAACCACATGATTTGACACTCAGGTCTGGCTAGCTAGTCTATTCATTTTTTATGTCCCTTGATATGCTAGTGTGTGCAACCTTAATGACGACTCTCCCATTGGCATAGCAATAAGGCATCAATAGAAAGAGAGCATTCATGCCCATTGGCATAACAATATGGTATCCACACAAAGAGAGCATTCAAGGCCATTGGCATAGCAATGAGGCATGATAATAAAGGGCATGGTCAACATACAATGCAAAAATATATCGCAGAATATCCCGAATATCCCATCGGGAGGGAATAATGAAGAATGCTACAAGATTAGCTTGCTCCAAATAAAATTCCTACTATTAAAATTTAAGATATTAAAATAATTTTTACAAGATACTTTCTAATGGTAACAATAATCGAGTTGAAACGAAATGTAGTAGGACTAAAAAACATCAAGCTTCCATGCAATGTTGTTATGTCCTGTAAATATGCTACGCATGTACCTATTATAAACTTTGGTAGGTTGTTGAAAAACTTAAATGAGTGGTTTTGCATGACTTTAAACAAATTTTGCACGAGGGATTTTCACCATGTAGATGTGTGGGAAATAAAACAAAACCCTGCATTCAGCCAGAAGAAGGTGAATAAGGCCGAAAAAGCTTGGGTATGGTGTTGTTGTTGTTGTTTTTAGTGTCCTATTACTAGTAATCCTCACACGAACAAACCCCATGATAAAAACTATGGAAACGCTTCGTGTATCTCACTACAATCTCCTGCCCAACCATTTTAGAGATGACTTTGATTGCAAAATGGCAGTCTCCTCAGACACGAAGGTTTTTAATGACTTGAATAGGTGTCCCAAAATGTGTCTTGATAAGCCTGAAAGCAATGGCTAGCTTCACTGTGGTAACCAAGCATATGCCACTTTTGCTCCTCGTTAACATCATGCATCACAAAGTTTGTGTCAAGTACATATCTTGTGTGTTTCATTTGCAAGGTCAATGTCTCTAGTTTTGCATCAATCTTTTGTGTTCCCACTAGAAATGTATGGATACGGTTCTCTACTTCAAGATATCCACATCCTGGATTCTTTTTAACCCTAGGTTTTTTATCATTTTTCTTACATTTTCTACATCATCCCACCTGCTAGCTGCAACATATATATTTTTCAGTCGCACATATGATCTAGTGTTCTGTGGGTGCAACTCAAAAGGGTGCTATGCTACACGTTTTCCCAATTCTAGATGGGCATGGATTCTTCATGCACCAAGCAAGGTCCCTATACAACAACATCAGTTGGAATTGGCATTTCATTGATAAAAATCTCCATCTCACTGAGGCGCCCAACAACCAAGAAGGTCCACCATGCAAGCATAGTGTTCCGCGCTTGGTGATGAAATGATCAACACTAATCAAATTGAAAAAACACCATCCTTCACCTACTAGGCCTGCATGATTGCATGTTGATATTACACCAACAAAGGTGATATCATTAGATTTTAAGGTGATATTAATGATGTATTGATTTCATATGCATAATTGAACAAATTTCCTGATTTGTTATCATAAAGATGTAATACAACGTGGCATAATAGGAAACCTATATATTCTAAATATTTATGAGGTTTCTATGTTCGATTTCTTAAACTACAGTTAGGCCATCCCTCATACCCATTTTGCATTTCCTTTTCGCAAAGTTAATGGTCCTGTCAATTTTACAAAGATAGTGTTGAACAAGAAGTCATGTTAACAATTAACATCCATTAGTATCCCACATGCATAATTAGTTTGGCCCTTGGGACATGAAAATGTCAGTATTCAACTTGTTCGGGTACACAGGGTACTACCAAAGAACCGAACACCAAGAGCAACCACTTCACACAAACAGATCACAGATCAACACACCGATGTTTTGACGTGGTTTAAACCCTCTTGAGGGAAACACTCCACGGCCCCGGCCAAATAGCTTCTACGGGACAATTTATTATGCAAAGAAAGAAAGTTACAAATGAGCTTCTCATAATCGATCAACTAAACAATGACCCTCCATGCTCTTTAAATAGAGATCATGGACCAATCGGGTGTTAAGCCACGGATCAAGGTTAGGTTTGATCTAAGAGAAGTTGAGCCGTCGGATCACTCTATGTCGGAAACATATCGTGACCGTCGGATTAAGTATTTACAAATGCATACTAATGCATACTAAAGAAACACACTATCCCTAACGGATATATTACACAAGTTGATCTTAACTAACTCCTAAGTGTCTAAATATCCTAACATCCCCCCTTAAGAACAACTTGGGATAGGATTGAAGGATTTACAAAAGTGACACTATTAGGAGAAGGAAGGAGGCATTAGAGCCTATCCCCCCTTAATGACAAGTTCCTGAACTCCTAACATAGATCGAAGTTTAGAAAACTTCGCTTCTGTAAGAGACTTGGTGAAAATGTCTGCAACTTGATCATCTGTAGGGCAAAACAGCACTTCAAGAACACGATCATGAACAAGATTTCTGATGAAGTGCATATGTAGCTCAATGTGTTTGCTGCGTTGATGTAGAACTGGATCTTTGGCAAGCTTGATGGCACTTTGATTGTCGCACCAAAGTGGAGTAGGCTGCTGCTGCTCGAATCCAAACTCTGAAAGGATCTGTCGAAGCCATAAAGCTTCCTGACTGGCATTAACTGCTGCTCGATATTCTGCCTCTGCTGAAGAAAGAGCAAGAGCTTGTTGTTTCTTACAAGCCCAAGTAATAGGTCCAGATCCCAGACTGAAAACATAACCTGCAGTAGACTTTCGATCATCAGGATCGCCGGCCCAATCTGAATCAGTGAAACCAACCAACAAAGGTTTCCCCCCTGTACTGTAATGAATCCCAAACTGAACTGTACCTCGAATATATCGAAGTATTCTTTTAGCTGCTTTCCAGTGACTTTCATGAGGTGTCTGCATATAACGGGCAACTCTACCAACGGCAAAGGAAAGGTCAGGACGGGAATGAGTTAAGTATAAGAGACAACCAACAAGCTGACGATACAAGGTGGCATCGACTTCAGGTGAAGTACAAGTGGCAGAAAGTTTGACTCCAGACTGGAAGGGAGAAGGGGCTGGTGTACAATCTTCCATGTGAAAGCGACGAAGAAGGTCACAAGCATACTTAGACTGAGAAAGAAGGATTCCTTCTTTGGTTTGCAGAACTTGGAGGCCAAGAAAATAATGCAAATGTCCTAAGTCTGACATTTCAAAAGTTTGTTTAAGACTGGATTTCACATGGGTTATAAGATTAGGGTCACTACCAGTAAGAATAAGGTCATCAACATATAGAACAAGTATGAGGAGATGGTTTCCTACTTTCTTGGTATAGACATTGGGGTCAGAATGGCATCTAGAAAAACCAGTGTCAAGGAGAAAGTTATCCATTTTGGCATACCAAGCTCTAGGAGCTTGCTTAAGGCCATATAAGGATTTCTTAAGGCGACAGACAAGGCTAGAGTTATTCTGAACATAGCCAGGAGGTTGTTCCATGTAAATTTCCTCCTGTAAATCACCATGTAAGAAGGCAGACTTGACATCCATTTGATGGACTTCCCAGTTGTGTAAGGCTGCAAGGGAAAGAACAAGGCGGATGGAGTTCATTTTGGCGACGGGAGCAAAGGTTTCATTGTAGTCAATCCCTTCAACTTGAGAAAAACCTTTGGCAACTAACCTTGCCTTAAGTCTTTCAACACTTCCATCTGATGCATACTTAGTTCTGTAGACCCATTTACATCTGACAAGTTCTCTTCCTTTTGGAAGAGGTACAAGATCCCAAGTATCGTTCGCCATTAAGGAACGATATTCTTCATCCATGGCTGCATCCCAATCTGGATTCCCTGAAGCTTCTGCAAAAGTTTCTGGATCATGATTCTCGGAAACTTGAGCCAAAAGAGAAGAGGCTCGCTGAAACTGAGAACGTGTTCGACGTTGATCTCTAGGATCACCGGCAAGATCACCAGCTGCTTCACATGTTGAACGGACCCATCGAGGAAGCACTTGTGCTGGTGCAACTGGAGGAACATGAGCAGGCGGAGGTGGATTTTCATCCTCACTGTCATCATCAGAAACTGGAGTTGGAAACCTGTCAAGGAAGTTGGAAGAAGAAGAAGAAGGCACAAACGCCGAATTAGGCTCGCAGGCCAAAGATGGCACACTCGCCGAGTTAGGCTCGCAGGCCAAGATATTTTCATCAAATTTAACATCTCTTCTAATGATTATAGCATGAGAATGTGGTTGAAGAAGTCTATAACCTTTTACATCTTCAGAATATCCAACAAATATGCACTTTTCACTTTTAGGCTGCAATGCTTTCCGTTTTTCATCCGGAATGTGAGCCCATGCTTCACTACCAAACACACGAAAGTGACTTACATCAGGTTTAATTTTACTCCATGCTTCTTCCGGTGTTATACCTTGTAATGCTTTTGTGGGGGTGCGATTTACTATGTAATTTGCACAATTTATGGCTTCAGCCCAAAATTGAAGACTTAGTCCCTTAGATTGGATCATACAATTAGCCATTTCTTTTAAAGTGCGGTTCTTCTGCTCAGCTACACCATTTTGTTGTGGTGTATATGGAACAGTGTGCTGTTGTTGGATGCCTTGTTCAGTGCAGAAAGTAGTGAACTGTTTGTTAACATATTCTCCTCCATTGTCAGATCTTAACTTAATAATTTGATGTCCAGATTGTTTTTCAACAAGGGCCTTGTAGGCCAAGAACATGTTAAATACTTCGCTCTTAAGTTTTAGGAAATAAACCCAAGTGCGTCTGGTGTAATCATCAATGAAAGTTAAGAAATACTTGAAACCAGAAAAGGAAGCAGATGGAAGAGGACCACACAAGTCACTATGCACAAGCTCCAAGGGAACCGAGGCGTGCCAAGAGGCACGTTTGTCAAAACTGTCCCGATGATGTTTTCCGAGTACACATCCGGAACAAACACCATCTCTGCAAGATACCATCGGAAGACCTGTCACCATATTTTCTTTACAAAGTTGTTGCAATGAGCGATAATTTAAGTGACCAAATCGCTCATGCCAAAGTTTGCTCAAGTTATCACTATGAGCAACAAAAACTGAAGGGAAAGGTGATGACCCAAAGTTGTTAAACTTGTACAACCTGGTAATATCATCAACAATTCCGGTAGCTAGGACCTGTTGAGGATCTTTAAAATCCTTGATTACAACTTGGTGAGGTGTAAAGGTCACAGTTTTACCTTCACCAGAATGAGTGATCTGATAGACTGATAACAAATTGCAGGAAATTTTTGGAACACATAGTACATCACTAAAATGACCATTATCTACTGGAACTGTTCCAGCTCCTACAACACTTAGAGATCTATCATCACCAACAAATATTTGTTTGGTGTTACATTCATGCATAGTAGAAAAGATGGCTTGATCCTTAGCCATATGATAAGATGCTCCAGAATCAATGAGCCATTCATTTGAAGTAGAAGAAGAAGATGCATTATAAGAATAACCAGAAGCACAAAGTGCATGTCCATGAGAGGTAGATTCTGATGGTGAATCTAGGCTGATGTGGTGCTTCTTCATTGCTGCTTCCAAGGCTGCCATCTTCTTGAAACACTTTGATTCATCATGATTATCTTTCCCGCAATAGTTGCAATGACGCTCAGTCTTCTTGCCTTTTGGCTTGGATCCTTTGTCATTTTTTAAAGAAGGAGCTGACTGAGAGGGTTTGGGACCCTTGTTTGACTTATTATTGCGAAAATTTTGTTTCTTGGGAGGCTTGGACTTTTCTTTCTGTTGGGACAATAAGGCTTTCCCAGATGTATCTGCATTGTTGATTATTCCAAGATGAATGAGTTTATCTTGTTCCCTAATCAAGGAATCACAAAAGGATTCAAGACTAGGCTCTTGATAGCTAGTTGCATTCAATGACGCTTTCATGGAGTAAAATGTAGATACAAAAACAGAATATGCAGGTCCAAGTTTGGAAAGAATATGATAAATGCATTGTTTGTCTTCCCTCTCAATCTTACATTCTGCACATAAGAGCTTGAGAGTTTTGTACTTAGATAAATAATCTTGAATGCATGAAAAGTCACTTGGATTTAAAGAAATCAACTCATTTTCGAGTTGGTGACCTCGAATTTCATTGTGTTTACCAAACACAGTTTCCAACTTGTCCCAAGCAGCATTAGGTTCATCAATTCCAGATATGTGGAATCGCAAATCAGTAGAGATTGACATCCCAATCAATCCACGAGCTTCATCACATCTATTTGCCCATTTTATTTTCTTATCATCATCAGTGGGTTCTTTTTCTTTCCCTGTTGTAATTCTGAAAAGTCCCCTACTTCGTAGAACATCCTCCATACGAGATTTCCATGAGAAATAGTTGGAACTGTTAAGTAGAATATCACAAAGGGCGGCCATATTTGTAAATTAATGGCTGTAAAAGCAGAAACCAATAGTCTGGATGTGAAGAGCTCGAAAAAATAGGCGGTTTCAAAAAAAACGGCACTGAAAACGGACTCTGTATGATGAAGTTATGCTTGAACAAAGAAACTGTTGAAGGTGTCCCCAATAGTGACGTGGCAGCTAGAGAATGTCCAGCAAAAAAAAGAACCCCCCTCTTCCCAAGATGAACCTTTTGACAATCACTTTACAAAAAAATTGCTTTTAAGTGAATCACTTTTGTAAAATAAGTGATTTCACTTTTACAATGATATTACTTTTAAATAGTGCAACAATAAATAAAAAGCTTAAGTGACTCACTTGTATTTTTATTTTTTATTATTTAAGTGAGATGCACTTTTACAATAAAGTAACTTGAAAATAGAAATTGCATGCACTTTTCTTTTTAAAAGTAACTTCCTAAGACTTGAACTCAAGACCTATTAAGGAATAAAGCAACTTTGGACCAAGTGAGCTAGTTTAAAAGGTATGTAAAATATGGAAATGAGGAAGGGGGCTTTTTTTTTTTTTTTTTTACTCTTCTTGCTCGGTTTGCGTGCTTGCCCTTTTTCCTGTAAAACAGACCACAAAACGAAACAAAAAAAACTTTTCCACACTCGTGGAGTTAGATCTTGTTAGCTTGCCCGGAAAGTCTACGTTTTCTCTCTGTTTCTGATTTGCCGAGATCACGCAAGGTGCACGGCAAAGAGCATACACAGCCGAGAAAAACCCTTTCCCTTTCTGTTTCTGATTTGCCGAGATCGCTCAAGGTGCACGGCAAAGAGCATACGCAGACGGGAAAGCAACAATCCGAACCAAAAAAAAATCTAACAGTAAAAAAAAATGAAATATGAGATTTTTTTCTTTCAAAAAACGAAATAAAAAAAATGCGTCACTGTAACATTATACCTTCAGATCTCATGAAAAACGCGTTTCTGGAGCAACCGGGAACCGTTTTCGATCAAACGAAAACTATTTCCCAATGGAAACGACGCTCCGGACGCAATGGAACACCTCCCACAGCCCAGAAATGCACAGAAATACCAGAACTAGAAACCCTTACGAGTTTCGGCAACAGCAGTTCAAGATCTAGATCATAACCGGAAGCGGCACTTCATAAAAGCTCTGATACCATGCTCGGGTACACAGGGTACTACCAAAGAACCGAACACCAAGAGCAACCACTTCACACAAACAGATCACAGATCAACACACCGATGTTTTGACGTGGTTTAAACCCTCTTGAGGGAAACACTCCACGGCCCCGGCCAAATAGCTTCTACGGGACAATTTATTATGCAAAGAAAGAAAGTTACAAATGAGCTTCTCATAATCGATCAACTAAACAATGACCCTCCATGCTCTTTAAATAGAGATCATGGACCAATCGGGTGTTAAGCCACGGATCAAGGTTAGGTTTGATCTAAGAGAAGTTGAGCCGTCGGATCACTCTATGTCGGAAACATATCGTGACCGTCGGATTAAGTATTTACAAATGCATACTAATGCATACTAAAGAAACACACTATCCCTAACGGATATATTACACAAGTTGATCTTAACTAACTCCTAAGTGTCTAAATATCCTAACACAACTGTCATACCTACACTCCTAAGCACAAGGAATAGCATGTAGTAGTTAGCATGTGATTTTTCGTTATTTATAAAGGTGACAAGATATCATAGTGTTACGATGGTACTAGCACCAACGTACCTATAGAGGTGCCCCAGGGAGAGGGTGTCCTTTTTCTGAGCAGGAGAGGTGTTTATCCAACTCATTCTGAGGTAGGGGCATGGCCAAACCCTCTGGATTCTCTTTTGGAAGTGCTTTAGCTTAATGGCATCGTTGACTGCCTCATGAAAGGGTTTGAAACCCTGAGGTTGGTGTCCAGTTCTTTCGAGGATGTGTCACTGGATCACATGCCCCCCCCGCCTTGTTTCAACACTCTAGCAGCAGTTTTTCCAGCACTGAGACTCACTCTTATCTTCTGGAGCACATCCAACACCCTCCTGGTCCTCCAATTCAGCAGTTCCCTCCCTCTGGGCCCTCCTTCAAAGGATGACGTCACCCTCTTGGCAGACTGTTTGCTTGCTAAAAGGGGGGGCGTTGAGGATTTTCATCACTGTTGGAGTTAGGTGGGGCATGCCGACCCCCCCCTGTATGGTCGGGCCTTTTGTTTCATCAAATTTGGCCTTGTTTAGCATATTTTAGTACCTAGGGGGTAAAATACCCTAGGCAGCCTACAATAGGCCATCTTTAGATTAATTTATATTATTTTTGTTATATTTTTAAGTTGGCATTTTTAAATATTAAATTGACCTTATTTTGTCTAAAGTGAGTGTGAGATGATATAAATAAGATCTCCTCAATTCATTTTGAGACATCAACTTTTGGGATAAGATCATTATGTTGGTTATTTTCCCTAATTAGGGCTCTTTGAAGGAAGGAACTCCTTGATGAAGGTTATTTTGCAAGCTTGAAGTATTTCTTGGAAGTTTTACTTTTGTTCATGCCATTGCTAAGGTGAGGCTAGAGTTGATTGCTTAACACATGCACTTGGAGGTATCTATACTTTTTGTTTGATGTCTCTCTGTCAAATGTATGAAACTAATGATTGTTAGGATTGGATGGAAGCCATTGTTGCTTCATTTTATCTTGATTTGCATGTCATTTCCGTCATTGATTACCATTGCAATCAAGCTTGAGCTTTAGGTCTTCAATTCTTGCTAAGCTAGGCTTCCTCTACGAATTTTAGAGATTGTTGAGGTGAGCCCTAGCTTGCTAAGCTTGCCAAGTACCATCTCAAGGAGAGTTAACCCTCTCATTGATGCCCTAGGTTTGGTGAGTAGTTGTCCTTTTGAAACCCTAGTTGTTCATTCCACTTCATTAAGCCTAATTTTCTAAGTTGTAATTATTGTACATATTATTCTAAGGTTAGCTTTTGTTTTTATGAGTTAGTTGTTAAATTTTATATGCCAGAAAAACCCTAAAAAGCTAGTTAAAAACCTAATCAAAACCCTAAAACCATGAAAAATTCATCAAATTTCAAAAAAATCATTTTTGGTCATTTTAGGGCCTCCCGAAATTTTTAGCCCCTATAATTTCGGCCCACCTCTACCATTTTCCCTCAGCCTCTCCTTTCTCCACTTCTCCTCCCTTCATCTTACCTTTCTCCACTATATTGGATGCCCTTTTCTCTTGCTTCCCTAAGGCTGCAACCTCCCCTTGCTTCCCTCTCCATCCTACCTCCTTCTTCTCTTCCTTTTTTCCTTCATCTTCCCTCTCTTCCTCCATCCTTCTCCTTCACCTTTCAACGTAGCCTTCCATCTCCCCACCGAGCCCTATCCTTCATAACACAGGTCTGCAAAATAAATTTGCAGACCCTGTGTGTCTATCCTAGCTGTACCTTACCTACAAAAGAACACAGAAACAAAAGCCAAAAGTTAGCACATTAACTTAGGTTGTTAGTTGAGTTAATTTTTGAGTTAGTTTCTTACCATTGCTAGTTTCATAAAACACTACTGTACCCTAGTATATGAAAGCCTAATTTTCATATCTGAATTATATTCTCTGCTGCTCTATGCAATTATATTTCTGTTTTTGTTCTATAAATTCATGTCTATTTTAGTTCTGGAAATTAATGGTTGAGCTTGGTTATTAAGGAATGGTACCCATTGGATGTTAAAGTGCCTAATTCAATACTGCATTTTTATTTACATACAAATCTGGGAGTGGCCTGGGTCTCATTGCTGCGACTTTATGTGCATTGTTCAACTTGATATCCATCGAAAAAACACTTGATATTTATATCTCTGTGACCCTTTCAAATTAATGTTTGCACAGATCTGGAAAGTACTTAAATAATGCTAACTATCAAATACTGAGGTGAATGGCATGGTCTTCTATTGGTTATTGGTATTCAGACTTGGTTAAAATTAGATATCTGCGTATGATCAAAGTGATACTTGAATGCTGCTAAATTACATTGTTGATTTGCTCCTAGTTGACAATCTCGTCCTTTTGACAAGTTGCAAATTGTTCATGAATTGTCTTATATCATACTATTGAATGACATTCACAATTAGTAGTATAGATGGTTTAGTTAGTGGTTTTTGTCAATATAGTCTTTTGATCCAATATTGATGTGTAAACGCTTATACCTTTCACTGAATAAACAAACTATCCTTGGTTAAAGTTTATTACATTTGAATCCATCTAGGCACTGGTCTAACTAACACTTCCATAGAACATCATTAGAGAAATTTTGAGGTCTAAAATGGGCCTCCTAAGGAAAATTATAAAATAATAGTGGAAATAATAAAATAACATTAGCATACCTCATCAAATTTTGGAGGAAAAAGGAAAAACTACTTCTTCAATTCGTATTTTCAACTTATCTCCCTGTATATTCCTTCAAATTTCGATCACGAGCAGCCGTTGGATGGGGAATTCAATTCTGCATCCAACGAGTACCCACTCAGCATACTTTTGATGGACCCTGCTGCCCCAAAATATTAAAGACATGAAAAAACGCGATGATGATGTTTTGATGGCCCCGCTGCCCCAAAAAGAAGAAATGCATGAAAAAACGTGATGATGATGTCATCATCACATTTTTTCATGCATTTCTTCTTTTTGGGGCAGCGGGGTCCATCAAAAGTATGCTAAGTGGGTACTCGTTGGATGCGGAATTGAATTCCCCATCCAACGATTGCTCGTGATCAAAATTTGAGTGAATATACATGGAGATAAGTTGAAAATACGAATTGAAGAAGTAGTTTTTTATTTTGACCCTTTTACTTTTTACTTTTTTACCCAAAAATGGTGATTCATCCCCCATGGTTGACATCATCACCTTGAATCCTATTGGTTGATTTTTATAGTACATTTCTTTTGTTTTCAAGCCCATTTTTTACCTCAAAATTTCTCTAATGTATAGTTTTTGGTTGTCCTAGTGTCTTACAGGGTTGTACAAGGATACTTCTCCTTGGAGGTTTCGACTTCCGAAGAAGTTGGAACGGTGACCGAGGTGACATTGGGTCACTATTCTTAGTTTTTCTTACTGGGAATTAGCCCTTCTAATTTGTCCGGTAATACATAACATGTGGTAATGGCATGTGGCTTTATGTTCCTTATGATGACACATGTTCATGTAGTGATGATAATGTTGTGATGGTGTGCTTTCACATGATAGTTTGGTATAGTTCCTTGGTATACCTGATATTGCTAGACATATGATGTTGATGTACAATGATGTAAATTGGGTTTGATAGCCTATGGTCCACAATATTCTTGATGTTATTGTGATGCATACGATATGATGATCATGATATTTTGATAATGAGGTCGTGTTGATCTATGCTATTCATAACAATAGTATGATGATGGTGTTATATGATGATAATCCATGATGATTGTATAGTTTAATTTACAATCTTACGATGGCATGAGGTAGCATGCAATTGTTTACTATTCATGATGTTATGATGGTGCATGATAATGTCATGTTCCTTGATACCCATGACAATGTTATGTTTTCGTGATGGCATGTAGTAGCATGCAGTTCCTTCATATTCATGGTGATGATGTATGGTTTCATGATGGCATGTAGTAGTATGTGGTTCCTTCATATTCATGAGAATGATGTTATGTCTTCATGATGGCATGTGGTAGCATCCAATTCATTGATACTCATGATGATATTATGTTCTCACAAGGGCATGTGATAGCACGTGAATCCTTGATATTCATGTTGATAGTATATGTTCTCTCATGTTATGATTATAACTAATGTTTTGTTGATATGATGTGAGGTGGAGTTTGACAGAAAATCCACCCATGGGCCTAGAGAATTGGTTCATTCAGTGATATCATGGGAACCCATAACCATGGAGGAGAATGTATACATGGAACACTTTATGGGTTGGGGACAAACTCAATCAATAAACCTATACTAGCAATTCCTTTCCTTTATATAGTTACTGGATGTCCACAACTTGAGGTATTTAGTTAGGGGGAAGGTATATGGAGAAAGACTTCTGATGCTTAGGGTTGATTTCCTGGTTGGAGTTGTGGAGGGAGTTTTGGGCCAACCTTACAAGATGCTTGGTGTGCATGGTTTAACGCACTAAACCAGATGCATGGTACCCTCCAACTGAGGCCTTGGGGCCATAGATCCTAGGTAAGGCCAAAAGGCCTTAATCCTTAGCTTGATACCATAATTTGAGGATATAGTGAGTGTTATATTCGTGCCTCCTCAGAGATATGATGAGACTTTTAATGGGTTTGTTGCGGTCACATCATGATGGGCGGCCCTTATACTAGTTGTAGTAGAGGACTCGTGCCATGGCAAGCAGGATCATCTGGAATATTGCGGGTGTTCAGAGGTTGATCGAATGGTATGGTTTTGGGTGCATGAGGGTGGAAGTAAACCATGTGAATGGATTGATTTGATGCATGATTGTTGCGCCGAGAGGCGCTCTACAACCCAATAGGGGGGATATCCTGTAACGTGATATAATGGTAGTAATGTTATAAAGTTGGTAACATTTCGGAAAAAAATAATAGTGATAGTGAATATCATGGGAGAGATCTTGTAACGTGATATAACGTTAGTAACGTTATAACATTGGTAACATCTCGGCCAAAAATAATAGTGATAGTGAATATTATGGGAGAGATCTTGTAACGTTTGTAACATTAAAGTAAAAAGAAGTAAAGTAAAGTAAAGTAAAAAGAAGTAACGTAAAGTAAAGTAAGTATGGGGGAGATGTTGTAACGTTTGTTACTAACAAAATAATTAAAAAAAATACATGTCGGATCATAAAATAAAAAATTATGGAAAGTATTTTTAAAAAATCCATATTGGTTCGTAAAATAAAATATTATGAAAAGTAATTAAAAAATAGATGTTTGTTTATAAAATAAAAACCTAAAACTTAAACCCGGATCTATCAATCAAGAGAGATCAAATTTCTTGAGTTTAAATTTAAGAAAAGAAATACACCTCACGAAATTGGATCCCTCTCGGTGCTTGATAGATACGGGTTTAAGATGGATCTATGCTGGTATAAATAGAATTGATGCATAGGGGTTGACTGGTGTATAGTTGTGTGACACGATTGCATACTAGGAATTCAATAAGAATAATCAATCATGTAGTTATATAGGGCGCTATATTTGTGATAGTGTAGGTACGAGAATTACTTGTGATGGCCACACAAGTAACTCTCACTCCCACACAATAGTACTAGTTATCTATGTGCATATTGTATGACGGTTGTGCATCTTGTGTGATGTTGTGCATGTCTTGCTTGTGAATAAGAAATGGGGGTGATGCAACTTCACGATGCATTAGAGGAAATTTGGGGTCTGTTGATGCCTCGAAATTCGCAGCACCAGCAGTTATGGATTCTCCCCAGTAAGAAATACCAATTAAAGTTTGCGGCCCGATCCACCGTTTATGTATTTTATATTTAAAGATGAGATGCAAGTGCTCTATTTAAATGCATGTAATCTATTCTAATCTAAACTGATCTATCTAACTATCTAATCTATCCCTGCAGGGAGCAAATCTGAAATATGAGTAATAAACTGGAAATGCAGCTAAGAATCTCACAGATAGTTGTTTCAATATTGCAAGCACATTTACAGTCGAACATAAAATATCTCAAAGATAGATCTGATGAAATTAAAACATTCTATTACTCATTAAGCACATAAATGTTTACACAGGAAATAAGAGCATTCACAACCATGAGTTAATTCAAGATGGTTAAGAACTGTCTCACAATATGCATATGAATGGTGAAGAAAAAATTCCACATAACATTCCACATCCCAAGAAAAATCGTTGTGCTAGCTTTCCCAGGCGAATAGATCCTTCTTTATTAATGCAGAAAAGTAGTTCTCATACAAAACAGTCCAGTTCTTTCACCTACAAAAAGTCCATCCATTCTATTCTCTTTTCCTATTTATAACTTTACAAAATTGTCTCTAGTGCCTCCTCACATACCCTAACCCTAGGGAATCTCAAAAATTTGTCTTCTAGTGTTAATATAATACAAAATTAGTTTCCAGCTGTCTTTTCTGCTTATACAATGGAAAATACAAACAATCAGTTTCCAACTGGCTTTTCTACAATAGAAAATAAAAAATTACCTTTCAACTGGCTTTTCCACCTCAGAGATGTATTTGGCCCACATGCCAGTTTCTCTTAAAATAATATTACTTCGTACAGGGGTCATCATCTTTAAGGAGATTTCATCAGCGTGCAGATCTGCTTCAAAACTTTTTACTCCTGTTGTTGTTGCCTGGAAGCTGTCCTCTAGAAAGTAGGCATGAATGGAAGCTTGTCCAATGAACTGATTGTCTTCTGCTATCAGTGTGTCTAGATTCTTTATGTAATCCATGTCTGTACTCAGCTCGTTCTGTAATTCTGACAAGTGTTGGTCTCGGTCAGGAAAATATTCTATGGTCATAGGTATAACCATCTCACACTTCTTGTGGATTTCACGGATTTTCAGGTAGAAGCTGACACATTGCTCAATGATTTTCAAGATTCTACTATTTATTCATATACCAGACTTTTTGCATAACTCAATGAGACCTAAATCCAGCTGTGAATCTGCCATGGTCTTGTGAGGTAGGTTCCCATGTAATTATGATTTCCCTTCTCTCCATTCAATTTGTTTCCTAATATCTTCCATGGTGCGCATGAACTTCCTTCTGAGTCTCAGAGCCTCGGCATCGATTTCCTTTATCCTTGAAATCATCACCTTCATCTTGCAAACTTCTTCTATGATAAGCTCTTGTGACCAATGAATTTTCCTCTGTAAGTCTTATGCCTGCTCATGGAAAGGAGTTAAGTATTGCTTTTTCTCCCCTGCAACTTTCAATTGCTCCATCAAAAACTCCTTTTCTTCTACCAACCTTCCAAACTAATACTTGTAGTGCCCAACCTGCTGCCTGTTGTCTTCTTCACTCGTCTCCAACTCTTTGATGCGAGTTTCTAAGTCTCTTTTCCCGCCCTCTGTAATTACCAATTGCACATTCAATGTATCATTTTCAGCTTGAAACTTTTGGCTCTCTTCCACTATCCTTTCTTTTATAGACAGGAGGGTGTCATGTTTTCTTTTCAGCTCCAATCCCTGCTCTCTCTCCTTGATAAAGTTATCTTTTACTTTGAATAGATTTTATTTCTTCTTTGCCACGTCGTTCATCATATTTTTGACATTGTCTGCAATTGCTTGTCCCATAGGTATATTGACTAATTCCACGAGCTCGGGATCCTTTTGAGTTTCCTCAAAGATTACGCTTTCTGTTACCATGACAACATCTTGGTAGGTTGAACATTTCATTTTCTTTTCCTCTCTCCTCATGATAGTTTTCCTTTTAGAGTCAAAAAAGATTGTATCCAAACTCGCCACCATGTGCCGCTTTGAAGGGGTAAATGAGGTGAGTGCGAGATCTGGAAGTGGAGAGTGTCCTCCGGTGGTTGTATTGGGTATGTCTATGTCCATATCCTATGTGCTCGGGCTTCCTTGTTCCACAGCTTCCTTGGACTTTTCTTCTTCTTCCTTTTGCCTCTGCTATTCCACCGCTTCCTTTTCTAATCTCTCTTTTATTTCTTGCAACCTTTCAGCCTCTTCTCTTCTTATCTTTTCGACTTCTTCTTTCCGAAGTCTTTCGGCTTCTTCTTTCTGCATTCTATCGGCTCCCTCTTTCCTAAGTCTTTCAATGAATTTTCTCATCTTGTTCCTTCTGGATTCTGTCAACTTCTTCCTTTTGGATTTTGTCAGTGTCTTCTTTAATCTTCTTTTGAGCTTCTGCTAACTGTGCAGACACTGCATCCTGGCGTTTCTTTTCTGATTCCTCCTTTTTCCTTTTCTCAGTTTCCTTGGAAGTGTTAACCTTGGAACTGGAACTAGCCTCGCTTTTGGGGCGATAGCGCTTGCCTAATTCGGTCATGTTCTTCGCGCTTCGAAAGAATGCTTCATCTTTGTCGAAAAGATGTGCGTAATCAAAAGTGATTCGGAAGGAAGCACAGTGGGAAGCAACTTTACCTTCGGGATCATGCCTTCTGAAACTCTTCATTCCAAAATGGAAGGATTATAAATATTGAGCAAAGTATACACCATCCTTTGCCTTGTGAAGCTGGTATGCTCCAATAGTAAACGGCATCGGCGGATAGGAAACCGTTCTTCTTGTCATGGAGAAACCTACTAGCTCCATTGATGAAGAGTTGACTCACGAATTCTTTATGCACGACGTAGTCAGTGGCATACCGAGGCAACAGAGAAGGGGGTCGAGTTCCTCCACTCATTCTGATAAACGTCCCTTCGGAGGAGAAGTAATAATCTCTGAGTTCCTCTATGACTGGCATAGCATTATCTGACAAACAATTTGGTTCTTCTTAGAAAATCAACTGATATAATGGCATAATGAACCTTTCACAAATCTGGGTGTAGTGGATCGCGTACTTATGGGCCCAAGTCATATGGTAGGCCACATGGAGGGGAGTCTCCTTATGGTTCCAGACACATCCCAAATCAGGGAAAGGGTGCTTGAGAAATAAGCAGTCCACTAGATAAGAGGACATAAAGAAATCAACTTTATTTTTGTGTTAATCCCCCTTGTGATGTAGTTATATGGGAGGACATACTATCGGAGATAGTATCCACCCAATTGAACACTATACTGTGTGTGGCAACGTGGTACATCACTAGCACCCAGCCGATTTTATACATGTTTCCATTTTCCATGCCAGAGACTCTGCTCAACATCAGGGCGATGAACCTATATGGGGTCCTAAGGTGCTAACTTTTGTATTCTCCACTGGCCCTCGACCTCATTTGTCTTTCAGATATTGTCATCTTTTTGGCGCAGTCTAAAGGATCCATTTTGAGCTGTGATACCCAATCATTTTTCATTAGGACTCTAGGGGGAGGCAACTTGTATGCCGCAACGATATGGTTTGGTTGGAAAGATGCGAGCCCTGACCCACTGAAATCTGAGATGATTCTGGTGTCGGTATTTACTTGGGGAAGGATCCAATCAATGACCTTCGACCACGGGAAAAAATATGGGTGTTTGGCTGCCTTATGAAGACCAGACTTCTTGATATTCTAGTAGACCATTCGTTCTTCGATAGATGCTTCGGGGAAATTTGTGTCTCTTATTTCTCTATATAATTCGCCCCATTGAAACTCTGGGGCGGCTCCTATCACAGCCTTGGTATCCCCAGACATTGTTTCAAGCGCGGTGTCCAATAGGATTTCTACGTCTGATCCTAACAAAGGACTGAGGAGAGAAAGAAACTAGCTCACTCAGACTTTAGCTTCCGGATAAACCACTAAACGGTGGCGGTTGGCATGAGAAAATGGGCCATAGGTGATAGGCTCAAAAGGAACGACACGGGTAACCTTGAGTGGGAGAGTGGTTGTTCGTAGGAGTCTCAAGTGACAGTCGAAACAGGGCACTAAGACCAAAATGAAAGGAAAACTTACTCCCAAACCTTCGAGACCAACTAACGGAGAACAAAAGTTAAAAAATGATGCTTTCAGTAGCCAACAAAAACATGCCAGTGTTAAGAATACCTACCTGTCAAAGGCGGAATGATTAGGGTAGCTGCGTGAGCCCAATGGTGAGCTAAGTGGCATCTTATCACTAGTATCAACTTGTAGATGCTCGAACGGCGTTTGTGCTTTGAAACTGGCGGTAAAAACAACCAAAAACCCCCGTTATATATAAAAACCCTTAACACTTAATTCGCATGGGGTTCGGTAGGTGAGTATTAAGTTCGCACAGGCTTTGGGTAGGTGAGAACTAAATGCGAACGTGTCCTTCTTGGTCCACAGGCCAAAAACTGTCCCACCGTTTCGGTCACTTTATCACAACTCCTGTGAAATAGTCAGCAGAAATTTCTCAAAGCGCAACGACCTTGTCGACGTGAAATCAATCAAAAAGTTGTGACGCGGGCGGTAAAACTTGCCCCAAAAGACAACGAAAAGTGGCAAAAAACGACGAACTTTAAATTGAGACAGTGTGAAATAGATAGCAACAGTTGGTGATTTTTAGGCCATACCACAGCGACATTGTCGACGGGTTTGGTCGAAATGTTGCAACCGATCAGCAATAACAGTTGCGGAAAAAATAACAAACTCCTAAGAAACGGTCAGCGCAAATGGCTGAAGAGGTCGTGAAACGGTCGCCACAATAATCATCAAACCCGCAACCGGTCGGCGACGATGAAACAAAAAACTTCAACAACGGTCGAAAAAAGGAGAACAGAAAATCAGTGGGACGGTCGGCAACGAATGGGTCGGAAAAAACACACCAAAAATAGCGAAACGGTCGACAAAAAATAATCTATAAAGAGCGACCAGTCGGCGCCGAAAATTCAAAACGTTGTGAAAGGAGTCGCGAAAAGATAAACCAAAATGATGCAACTAGTCGGAGAAAATAAACACAAGGATTGTGAAACTGGTCGGTGCCAACGGCCAAAAAGCTGCGAAACGGTCAGTAAAAAAATGAGCAAAAAAAAATGCGACCACTTCGAGTTTTCCTTAACCGAAAAAATGACTTTTCTCCAAAAATTTCTAGGAAGAAGAAAAACGCAAACGTAGGGTAAAAGGTGAACTTCAGACGAGTAATAAACTCTAAAAAATAAAAGGAGGGGCCCTAGAATTTTCTGAAAATTATGGGGATCAGGTTGCATCAGCAACAGGGTCTAAAATGGGCCTTATAAGAAAACGAGCCATCATATAGGAAAACGAGCCAACCATAATTTCTTGATGATTTGGAATTCAAGAACCAATAGAATTTCAATAAAATGAGTCCACCATAATGGTTGACTTGAGATATTTGTCATAAAAAAACTTTTTTTGTTCGTATTTCAACATATATCCCTGTGTTTTTACTCAAATTTCAAGTGGGAGCACTCGTTGGTTGCGGAATTAAATTTCGCATCCAATGAGGCTCCCGCTTGAAATTTGAGTAAAAAAACAGGGATATATGTTGAAAATATGAACAAAAAAGTAGTTTTTTCTTTCTTCCTCCAAAATTAATAAATATTATTTTATTATTTTAACTATTATTTCATTATTTTAACTATTATTTTATTATTCTTCTTAGGAGGACCATTTTAGACCTCAAATTTCCTTTAATGAAGTTTCCTGAAGGGGGGTGTATGTAATTCCCACTTAGTTAAATAAGTTATAACTATAGGTGCATGATAATATTTTTTTTAAGCTAGCATCTCTCTCTCTCTCTATATATATATATATATATATATATATTTTTTTTCCATAAGGAAAATATCTATCACTCTAAATAAAGAGTGATCATAAACTGTCCTCAAGGGACTTCATTATATATCATAAGAGTTACATAAACTGTGTTTCAAAAATTTACGCATTCAAGCATAGTTCTGGTTTCCTTTCCAGCTACAAAATTATCATTACATTCATTTGATCCTTGCTCTATACCATTTGTGCAAAATGGACATCTACTTGGTCAGGAGTTCGACCTTCCACATCTATAAGGCTAGGAGGGAGTGCAAGTGCCAACTTTGACAATTTGTCAGCTTCTGAATTCAGTTATATGTATATATGTGTGAAGTTGACTTGTTCAAATGTTGTTATCAGAGCTTTAATAGAAAGCAAAAGGTGGTGCATATGTGGAGCGTTGATTTGAATCTTCCCATTTGCCCAATCTATGACCATCTTGGAGTCTCTGAATAGCTACAAAGTCTTCAATTTATTTTATGATTCAATCTTTAAGACTACCCATAGGGATACAAGTTCATCTTTACTAGTGGAGTCGCCAAAACTGTAGCTAGGGTTTTCACCCTAGCTTGTGCAAATGGGCACCTACTAAGGAGAAGGGACTCCTTAGTAGAAGTTCAGTAAAATGATGAACTAAAGACAGTAAGTAAAAACAGTAAACTATTCTAGCATGTGCATAAGACAACAAAAGACATTAAAAATTGATTTTGTATTAAGTATACCTCAAAAGCTGAGGTTGGTGGAGCCTTTGCAGTAGTCCAGGGGCTGCTCCAATGCTCCAGTGTTGTTCCTTCTCCTTATTCCAAGGTGTTTTGGACATGGGCCAAAGGGGTTCTCAAATGGAAAGTTAGCTCCAAGTGGAGAGCTAGGGTTTCAAGAGAATTTTTGGCAGCATAAGGATGGAGAAATTGGGGATGTGAAATGGGGATCCTCCATCACCTATTTATAGGTTTTTAGTGGTGGAGTGTTGATCCATGGTTTTGGGCACCATATGGTTTAGGTCAACCGTATAGGGTTTTTGCTTCCTTTTTTTCCCTCTTTTTCCTCTTTTTTGTATTTTTTATTCCCTTTTTAGAGGGTTTTTGGCCTTTTGGAGGCTTTTTTAATGGTTTTTTTGGCCTTTAGGAGGCCTTTTTAATGTTTTTTTGGCCTTTTGGAGGCTTTTTAATGGTTTTGGAGGCAAATATGGTAGGAAATATGGACAAATGAGTCATGAAATGAGGGAGATGAGGTAGTGAGCACTTTTTGAGTGTTAACAGATTACCCCCTGATGTGTGAGGGCAGGAGCTCATCGTATGGCTGATAGACATCATAGGTCTTTTATGGTTTTCCTGGGATGTGGAGAGGAGAAGAAACGAACTAGAGCCCGGAACAATGGTCCCGAACAAACTGTAAAAACTGAAAATACATGACCTCAATAATGAATGAGGAATAATTGTTAAATTTTGAGCATTAATTGACAATACTCTAGGATCTTTGCTGAGAGAATAACATATACAGTATATCAATGCATAACAATCACAAGAAGCATGACAAGCATCACAAGAATCAAAAGCATGAGAGACAAGAGACATAGAGTTTTCGTGGGGAAAACCCTAAGGTGAAAAACCCCACAACTTCCTCAGAGATAGAGAGAGCAATGGCTCAACCAAAGTACAACCAAAATACACTGAGATATTCTCCTAGTAGCAAATGATCCTCCTCCTCACTAGTGCGCCACTTTCTGAGTGAGAGAAGTATGACTTTTTGAATGATCCAAATAGAGATCTCTCAATCTCTATTTATACTTAACTTGTTTTCCCAGTTACACTATGGGGCCAACTTTTCTATCTAGATACATCCACAATATAATATATATTTCAGGGTCGACCCCACACATGGTGGTTTAATATCCCATCGGCAAGTACACACACTTGCGACACTTTTCAATCCACATGACGACACTTCCTTATAGAGGAATAACACATCTCTAATAAGGGTACAATAAATATATATGAAATACATAGATGAAATACATTCCGAAGTTACATATACATCAACACTCCCTCTTAACTAGGAAGGTATTTCTTGACACAAATCTGCTAGACAAGTCTTCTTCTCGAGATCATCATCATCAATGCATCGTCATTGTCATCGTCACTACTGCTACTATCTCAACCAATCTCTGACTCTACTCGTCATAGGAATTTCTACAGAGCCAGTCCTTTTTCATACTGGATGTAGGCCCACCACCTGCAGGTCTTCGTCATCACTGGCCATACTGTGGAATCCTCAGGACTTATTATGTGCGTCACAAAACCTCGAAAGAGAATCCCAGGCTGTTACGAGCAAACGGATCTACCTATAGGATCTCCTGGGGCCATATTATATGTGACCTCACCACAAAAACTCGCAAGAGCATCCCAGGCTTTTATGAGCACACAGCTCTACCTATAGGATCTCCCAGGGACAAATTATATGTGGTCACCACAAAACCTCGCAAGAGCATCCCGGGCTGTTATGAGCACACAGCTCTACCTATAGGATCTCCCAGGGACATATTATATGTGGTCATGGCAAAACCTCGCAAGAGCATACCAGGACTTATTACGGGCACACAGCCCAACCTATTGGATCTCCCAAGGACAAATTATATGCCATAGGACAAAACCTCGAAAGTGCATCTGCCAGATATCCCAGGGCCATATTATATGCCATAGGAAAAACCTTGAAAGACTATCTGCAGATCTCCCAGGGCCAAATTAAAAGTCCTCCCAGAGAAAAACCTCGAAAGAGCATTTGCCAGATATCCCAGGGCCAAATTATACGCCATAGGCAAAACCTCGAAAGACTATCTACAAATCTCCCAGGGCCAAATTATATGCTCATCTGCACAACCTGATCCACGACCATAGAGTATCAACCTGATACTCACCATACATCATCCTGATGTACACATGATCATCTTGATCATCATCACGGCAACATTCTACTGCATGTCATCTGGAGCAACATCCTGAAGCTCGTCATCCATGATCATCCTGATCATACAATGCATCTACCTAATGCATACCAAGTATCTATCTGATACATATCATCATACATGATCCACCTGATCATACAGTGTATCCACCTGATACAAATACAAATACATGATACATATCACCATACATGATCCACCTGATCATACAATGTATCCACCTGATACATATACAGATACATGGTCCAAGCATCCAACATGATGCGTACATACATACGAATGATCCTACTGATCATATCCAGCATCCAACATGATGCGTACATGCATATACATATAAATGATCCAACTGATCATATCCAGCATCCAACATGATGCGTACATGCATATACATATAAATGATCCAACTGATCATATCCAGCATCCAACATGATGCGTACATGCATATACATATAAATGATCCAACTGATCATACAAAGCAGAAACCAGAACATCATCCTGATGCTCATCATCCAGCGCTTACATCCACAGCCATGTGAAGGATCCTCCTTCCAAAATGCTTGGAATGGATTCAGCAAAGGTGTCCATCACTTCTTCCTCGAAGTGTCATTAATCTGAAGAACACCAAGCCTCTCCCTGAAGTACTCGAACTTCACCCTGGCTAGTGGCTTCGTCAGCACATCTGCAATCTGCTCGTCCGTTGCAACGTACAGGAGCTTCACAGCTCCTCTCTGCACCATATCCTTGATATAGTGATATTTGATCTCTATGTGTTTCGACCTGTCATGAAACACTGGGTTCTCAGACAGTTTCACACAACTCTGGTTATCACAAAAGATACCAGTAGCATCCAACGGGAGATCAAATAACTCAGACAGTAGCTTCCATAGCCATACTGCCTCACAACTAGTTGAACAGGCTGCAACATACTTTGCCTCAGCTGTACTCAGTGCTATGCAAGACTAATTCCTACTAAACCAAGAGATCACACCTGATCCCATACTGAAGCAGCACCCAGATGTGCTCTTCCTATCTGCAGCACTGCCAACCCAATCTGAATCAACATAACCCTGTAGGTTAAACTTTTGATTCATTTCATACTTGAGCCCATAATCCACTGTACCCTTCAGGTACCTCAGAACATGCTTTACAACAACCAGGTGAACACTCCTCAGATCTGTCAGGAACTGACTCAATGTGTTCACAGCAAAGCAAATATCTGGTCTCGTGTTCATTAGGTACATCAAGGACCCAATCATCTGACGATACATAGAGACATCAACCGGCTCAGATGAAGCATCACATAAAAGCTTCAGATTCGATGCCATAGGTGTGGCCATGGCCTTGCAATCCATCATCCCGAATCTCTTCAGGATATCTACTGTGTACTTCCCTTGACCAAGGAAGATCCCATCTGCACTCTACCACACCTCCATACCTAGTAAATAATGCATCATTCCCAAATCTTTCATATCGAACTCGGCAGCAAGCTTCCTCTTAGTATCTGCAATCAATCTGTCATCTCCTGTTACAAATAATTCATCCACATATAGGAGTAGAATCACAGGATTCCCTTCCTCAACCTTGTAGTAAAGGTTGGAATCCGCTTTACTCTTGGTAAAGCCCAAACTAGATAGGAAACTGTCCATCCTACCATACCAAGTTCTGGGAGCTTGTTTCAAGTCATACAAGGTTTTCTTCAATTTGCACACATATGAATCCCTGTCATGTATTTCGAAACCGAGTGGCTTCTCCACATATACTTCCTCTTCAACTACACCATTCAAGAAAGCAGTCTTGACATCCATCTAGTGTATTTTCCATTTCATCGTTGTAGCCAGAGCAAGTACTATTCCGATGGAAGTATACCTGGCTATAGGTGCAAAAGTTTCTTCATAATCTATTCCCTCTTTCTGAGAGAAGCCACGAGCTACAAATCTTTCCTTGTATTTCTCCACACTGCCATCTACAGCATGTTTGATTTTGTAAATCCATTTGGAAGTCACAACAGACTTCTCTTTAGGTCTTGGGACAACATCCCAAACATCATTCTTCATTATTGATTGGTATTCATCAACCATGGCATCCTTCCATTCTTTCTTTTCCACTCTTCATAACTGGAAGGTTCTTTATTCATGATGTCACAGAGCAAAGCAACATAGTTGGTATGTGATCTAGTTCTCTTCTTTGCTCTGTGTTCTTCTTCTGGAATGCCAAATCTTTCTGCATCTTGAATGAGCTCTCTAGCCCATGTAGGTTTCCTCTTGTGAGAGTTATCCTCACGGGGTGGATCTACAGGTTCTTGCGGATATTCAAACTCACGAACAACTTCTGGAATTGCTTCTATTATAGGTCAAACTTGCACCTCTCCGTCCATGATCATCCTGAGTTGCTGATCACACAAAAGGACAATTTGGATGGAGGAGCATGTTGACCTTGGATGATATGACAACTCATTCCATTTCCTGACATTACTGGAAAAACACAAAAAATATCATTTTGAGATACGAGCGCTACTATACTCAAAGAGACTAGCGCCCATACGCTACTCCAGTGTATAATAGTAGCGCCCATATCCAAGTATACGCTACTCCTTCTCAGCAAAGTAGCGCTCGACATTTAAAATTGAATGAGCACTAGTTGTTAAGCTCTAGGGTAGCGCCCTATACGCTACTCCATTGAACAAGAGTTGCGTACATCTTAAAAGATGATTTAAAAAATAAATTAATTCATCGAGGAGGATTAGTTGATGGTAGTTTCCTAACTTCCCCAACTTCCTCCATCGACCTAAACTACTTCTTTAATCCTATAAATACAAAGAAGGTTAAAGGAGAAGGGTTAGAAATTATTGCTAGAGAATCTAGAGGAGGAGTTGATGGAGAAACTTTAAGACATTGAAGGAGTTGATGTTGAAGACAGCCAAGCCAGAGAAGAGCAAGAGCCCAGAATCAAGTTGCAGGAGCCTGCTTCATTATCAGGTATACTTGTACATCATTCTACTTTTGACAAATAAAGGTTGAAGTGTTTTTCTTGTTCCAATTTGAATGTGTTATGAAATGGCATTTTAATTTGAATCTGTTTTGGTCAATGCTGAATGTTAAACATTGTTTTTTTTTCTTTCAAGCTTTATATATTGCCCAAAATGTTTTGAGAAAGGTATTGTTATTGCAGGTTTACTGAAGGGAAGGTGGATTTGGAAGTTGAACACGGGATCAAGTCAAGGCTAGGATCAGACTTCGATTAAAAGGTGTGTTCCCAAGATCTACAACTTCTTTCTTTTTTGTAAATGTCTCTGTGATAGCATCAATACACTTACCTGTCACCCCAACCAAGTTGATAGCACTAGTTTCCTTGCTATAGGGTAGAAATGCCCGCCAACAAACTGGCGACTCCGCTGGGGAAGGTTTAGTTTTGGCTTTAGGAAACCTTGTTCTTGGGTGTCTTCCCAAATTGCTTTGACTTCTTTGATGTGTTAAGAAACTTTATAGGTATCCCTTGCATGTTTCTTGTCTGCTTTCATCAGTTTTTGATACCTTCCAAAGTCAGTTTTCAAGCCTTTGAGATATGAGCGCTACTCTGCTATATATACAGTAGCGCCCATACGCTACTGTGCTATATATATAGTAGCGCCCGTTTTAGTAGGGGCGTGAGTTTCTCTACTACACAGTAGAGTACACTTTCTGAAGCATTCTATTTTTGGTTTGCTTGTGTTTTAACCTTTTGGTGATTTGCTGACTTTGTTGTAGGATCCCTTTGATGGTTGCATGAGGTTTTTAACTGTTGTTTAATTCATAAGAACCTTCTCTTGAAGTTTTTCCCATCTTTTAAACCACTAGTCGACCTTTGGAACTTTTGGGACTTTTTATTGACTTTTTGGAAGACTAGGGAGTGTTTGGTGTTGAGCATTTCCATTTTTTTAGACCCTGACTACTCATTGCCAGTTTACAAACCTACATACTCTTGTATCTGATGTTTGTGGTGACGTTTGTCTACTCTCTACTACCCCCATCCTCTGTTTTAGGGTTTGGTCCTTGGTAGAGCCTCTAGGGTGTCTTCTTTTTGGTCAAGTTTCATTCTTCCTGGACTTCTTGTCTTTTTGCTGGTTGCAAGTGCCTTTAAACAGCTGTAGGCTAGTTCATTTTCTCAGTTTCTTTGTGTTAGTAAGGCAGCTTGCTTGTCTACTTGTGCTTGGCATAGTGGTTTTGCTAGGGCTAGATACTTTAGGCCAGTCCTTTTGTGTCTTTCTCTTTTGTTTTCTTCCACTTTGTTCTCAAGTTTAGAGGATTTTTGTTTGTAAAAAACCTGTAGATCAAGTCTTTTTCGAGCTAGGGTTTCGACAGCTATAGGCCTAAGAACTTTTAGCCATACTTACACACTTTGCATATAAAGTTTTATTTGGCTTTCCATTTTTATATAGTTCTTTTTCGTTTATTAAAAAAGCAAAAAAATTGGTATTTTGAGTTTAAATGGAACTTGTTTTTGTCATTACAAGATAACTTAGGATATTTTGTATAATTTCAAAAAGAAAACAAAAAAATTTTAAGTAGGTTTGCTTAGATTTTCAGTTTTGGAAAGAAGTAGATAAAAAAAAATGAAAAGAGCTTTGTTGTAGAAAGTTTAGATTTTATTTGCACTTTTGTTTTCTTGTTATAACCACTCTCACACACCCACTACCCTTTTTGAGTAATAACAGCCCTAAAATTTGCTAATAAAATGAAATAGAAACATTTTTCTTTTTAGGGTACACTACACCAACTAGTTTTGGTTAGGATCTTGGCTTTAAAACACCTTAAACCACCCATTGGGCTATAAGATCACACATTGCGCAAAAATCGTAGTGAGACTATCATAGGTAAACCCACCTCACTCAAAATTTGCCTGGGATCTATGCAGTAGGTCATTGCGAGATCAGTTTGTGGGAATACTCCTCCTACTTTCTGTTCGAGCATACGCCAGGATCGGATTGCGTATTGGGGACTCTTTCAAGTTTCGAGCTTAGCTACCCTGCCCATGCTTTCTGATTCGACCGATGACTGTTCCCCCAGGAATTTTCGGTGTTGTGGTATCCATAGTATCAGACTCTAGGTTCATACACAGGTGACAGCAGAGAGTATATCTGTTGTACCTAAGACAAACGTGGAAGGAAACCCCTTGCAGGTCTTTGGGAGGGCGGTTGGGTGATTCCAGCGCTTGCACCCTTAGTCATTGTATTGTGGACCCCGGGTAACTGTCTTTCTTCCTTCATTGATCTATTATGGGCCCTCATCATCCCAAACTCTTCTCCGGAAGGCACCTTTGTTTGATTGGTTTGTATACTTAGGAATTTTTTTTTTTAGTTGGTGTGCTGTTTGCCCCCTAGTTGTAGTGGCCACTAGGTTCTAGTCTATTATTTTATATTTATAATCACGGAGAATCAACAACTCCGTAGATCGAGAAGGATTCAAAACCTTCCACCAGTTAGAACAGAACCTATACAGCCATCTAGAAGACAATGGGTAAACCCCGGTATTTCTTCAGAAATTACTCCTGAAATAGAATTACCTGAAGAAATTCTTGTAACAGAAAACCTTGAAATTGAGGTTCCTGAGGAACCACTACCAGGTACCACAGATCAGCAACACTTTAGTACAGTTGAGGTGGAAGATCTTACTTCCGCGGAGTATAGCACTCCTTTCAATCCTCCCTTAACCAATACTAGAATTCTGCTTCTGTCACCTGTTGGTTTCCAGCAGCCCCATTTCAGTGTAGATAATTTCTTTCCCGGACATCTGATGTCTAACTCAGGAGGTGAACAGGGGGTTCCCCAAACTCCCACTTTAGGTAGGAACACCAACACAGTTAACCCTTCTTTTACTACGACACCTAGTCAGGCACAAACTACATCTGTGCCTACTCCATCTTTCAGTTTCAACACTAGTACATTAGGTATGTCTAGTTCGACAACGATGGCATCTATTCCTACACCTAATGTTGGACCTAGAAATATGGCCAACTGTGCAACACCTTCTGCTTCTCAACCTTTATATCAGATTCCTAGTACTTGGGTTTCCACACCTGTGGTAGGACCAAGTGCTTCTGCAAACATGCCAATCATGGGTACCATGATTGCACCATCCACATCAGCTTCTACCGGTTTCAATACCTTTGTAGGCCCTAACATGCCTATAGGTAACAACCCTTTTTCCTTATTCTTAGGGGGAGGGGGTAATATCTTTAACCAGCAATATGGCGGGGCTAACACCCAGCCACAGTGGACGAATCCGCAAAGCACTAATCCACTTTCGTATGGGTGGGGAAATTTTAATAACTCTTTCACACAACAACAATAGATAGCTAGGGGCAACCCCTACCAACAGTTAACTGGGGGCAACCCCTATCAACAGATGGTAGGTGGCAACTCCTATCAGCACATGGTCGGGGGAAACCCTTATCACCAAATGGTTGGGGGAAACCCCTACCAACAATTCATGGGTCAAACGATGGGTGGTTCTCCTTATCAAGTACCATCCTACCGGCCTCGTCTACCATTTCTGGCAACCTTAAATTTGCTAGATCTTTCTAAACTGACAAATGATCCTATGTGTCATAATGCCACATGGCCATCAATTCCCACCAAATTACCTTCGGATATTCCAAAGTTCGAAGGCAAAGCAGGTGAAGACCCTGGTGACCATGTCACTACCTTCCACTTATGGTGTTCTTCAAATTCTTTAAATGAGGATTCCATCAGATTGAGATTGTTCCAAAGGACCTTAACTGGTCCTGCAGCCAAATGGTACATTGAGTTAGCTGCGGCTACTTTCTCTAGTTTTGGGGATCTAGCAACCGTCTTTTTTAACCACTTCCAGCTTCCTATTCGGTATGATGCCGGAACAGAACTTTTGTCTACTTTTAGACAAAATAAAGCCACTCACTTATCTGACCACATTCAGGAGTGGCGAAGATGGAAGAGGCTTATAAAGGCCAACATTCCTCCAGAGTTCCTGCTTGATTGGTACTTGAAATCACTCCTTCCTTATATTTCTAAGGAAGTAGCTACATCTGGAGTATCCAATGAAGAAGAAGCCATCTTAAGGACTCAACAGTTAGACCTTGTGTATGCACAATCTGGGTTACTGTACAAGATTATACCTGACGCACCGAGATCAAACACTGATCCGAGTAGACCGAAACCTGGACCACATGCTGACGGCATAGTGGGTTCAGTTGACTCTGCAGCCTTCGAAGCACTGACCAAACAGGTCCATGCCTTAGCTGTCAAACAATCGACCGCAGATATTTCTTCCGTCACAACCTCTCCTTCTACTTCTGAGCCTGTCAATCAGGTCCAGAACAATCAAAAGGGCCCTCGGCAGCCCAACAACAAAAAGAAGGGCAAGAAAGGAGAGGGGAACCAACAAAAGCCCAAAAAAGACAACGCCGAAGAGGGTAACAAAGAAGAAAAGAAGGTTAAGTTCCCTTGTAAACTTTGCAAGCAGAACCACCTTACTCATCAATGCCCTCTGCTTGAAGAAGCCCAGAATCTCTTAAGAGAAAAGAAGCCTGCCGTTCTGAAAGATCCATTCCCTAAAGGGAAAGGCTCAACTTCTGGCACCTCCAAAACTGGGGTCACTTCACACGCTTCGGTTGATCAAACATTTATAAACATGGTTAATTCAGATGCACTTTTGCAAACTAGAGCCAGCAACTATACCCCGGAAACGCAGAGAAAGGATAAGGAGGTTCCAGAATCCTCCACTCCACTCCACATACCTGTGGACCCAATGCCCAAGATTCCGAAAGGTGTCTTGAAAAAGGAATCGCACAATCCCAACACACGGGATGATTCTAACTACAATGTGGTTGAAGATTTAGCCCAGACCCCTTGTGCCATGTCTACTTTAGAAGTCTTGCAGAGTTGTCCTTTACAACGAAATGCACTTCTGGCAGCTATTGGGAGCATGGAATCCTACAACATGTCTGCGCGATTTGATATGACTGATGTCAAATACCGGTTGCCCTATCACGTTGCCCTTCAGATTGAGGTCGTTCATGGTCCAATGACCATCAGACGAGTTGTAGTAGATGAAGGAGCATCAACTTGCGTAATGTCAATTTCCTGTTGGAAAGCTCTAGGTTCTCCTGAGTTAGCCCCTTCCAACACAGTGCTTACTGCATTTGATGGCAGAACTTTCCGTCCACATGGACTTTTGCCATCATTCGATGTCACTTTGGCCGGTAAGACAGTTGCTGTTGAGGTAGAAGTTCTGGACGCTCCGCTCGATTACAATATGTTATTGGGCAGGAGTTGGACTTATGCCATGCAAGCTATAGCATCGACAGTTTTTCGAGTGGTCATGTTCCCATTTGAAGGTAAGATCGTTACAGTCGATCAACTTTCTTTCACTCAAGGAAAACACCAGACTTCTTCGGAAACCACAGTTCCTTTGATTGATCAAACCACCCCAGTTGGCGAGATTTTAGGAGCAGGACTTTTCGGATCACTAATTGGCACTTTTGACCTACCTGCTCCTACTTTATTTGTTGGTACTGACGGATGTTCATCGTCTGAAACTTCCATGGTTAGTTTAACAACTGATCCTGATTTTCCTTCAACTAATACAAACCCCTCCGAGCCCACCCCTGTTGTAGAAGTTACCCACTTGGATTCTCATCAAACTACAACAGAACATATGTCGACTCAATTGGTGTCTGTCGAGTCAAACATAGATTGTGCCACTACTCAGACACCTGACCCGATCCATTCTCTTGACAGTTCAGAAATCACTTTACCTTCTGACGAGGAAATGTTAGAAGCCTTGAACGACCCGGACCATCCTCGTGAACATATAGATCGCGCGTCCTTCTTGTTTCCTTTTCTTAACTTGTTAGAGAGAGGTGAATTTTGTTCACCACCCGATGAGAATATTGATCTCACTCCTTCACAGGTTGGTATTGTTGAAGCAAATAGATTACATACCTCGCTGGTGAACATTTTCACTAGAGTCAACGGAAACATTTTCTTTGAAACGGGATGTTATCTCGATGAGATCATTCCGTATACCAATCTTTTCCGTGATTTCCATAACACCTTTGCCCGGCCTCATGGGGAGGATCTAGGCATTGACCCTACCTGAAGAAGTATTATGCCTAGGCTGAAATACTTTTTCTTTTAACATAGCTGTATATTTTTGTAAAACTAGTTTTGTTATGCTCGTTCGGTGATCTTATGTGTGTTTCGTTTCATGTACCAGATGTCAACCGAACATTTCTTAGGATTTGCTGATGGCGCCAGTCGCCACACCTGTCACTTGGCTGCAGCAGCTTGGGTCATTTATTCACCCGCTGACCAACTTGTTTCTTCGGAGGGGTTTTGTTTGGGACCTACCACGAATAATGTGGCTGAATACAGTGCAGTTATAGAACTTCTCTGAGATGCTCTCAGTCATGGCATTTAATACCTGGAGGTAAGGCTTGACTCACAATTAATTGTATTTCAGTTAACAGGTGTCTATCAGATCAGGGATCCAGGATTGCTACGTCAGTTTCTACGAGTTAGACTATTGGAAAGACAATTTTATTCTATCAGATATGAACATATTCCAAGAAGTTTAAACACTTTAGCTGATTCATTAGCAAACTATGTGTTAGACTGGCATTTGCATCACACATTATCATAAACAACATTACACACATAAAATTTAAACGCATACACATGTAAATAACCGATACTGTATATAGTCGATACCGTATCAAAAAATATGAGTTTTGAGTCATGAGTCGATCAAGTCAAGTCATAAAAGTACAAAAGCTGGGCACGGTAGCCTCAAAAATATATACATAGAATGTTTTATTCTCCTATGGAGAAGGAGGGACCTCCTCATCATCTACCACATTGCGATAGCATATGACTAGTCTAGCAACCCTCCGCAGCAACCTAAGCCATGCTGGGGGCACCCCAACAACATCTTCCTGCATATCAACAGGTATCTGATCCATGCGGCATGCAGGAATCTCATGAGTCAACCGACTCATTTTTCTCTCCAGGGTTCCCAACATAGCATCCACTGCGGTAATATCTACTGGCCTCACATAGATGGTAGGATGTCCCTCAGGACGAACAGGCCCAACATCTGCATATGACACTTGATTAGAACTTCAAAACTCATTCATAAAAATCAAATACTTGAAAAAGTTTGAAAAAATTAAATAAATTCTCAAAATTTAAACATACCAATATCTCCCCAGGCTCCACCTGGCGGAAGCACCAGCTCTGGATCATGATGGAAATCCAATCCATCATAAGGAAACTGCTCAAAAGCGGGTACTTGCCTCTCCCACCACCCCCAGAAATCATCAGTATGATAGCAATAGTGACTTTCTCCACCACCTTGGTGGAGGAATATGTCACCCCAACGGCCTAGTTTGGGCTCACGGGGGTTAACCTGTGGTAGAGGCATCCCCAAACTAATAGCAGGCATCCTCTCGAAGAAGAAAGTACACAAAATACTTTCGTACCCAAAATTCTTCATTGTGCCGGATTTGCAACCTGTCAATTGAGACTTCATGTTTGCCAACAAAATGGTACACCAATCATAAACATGACCGTGCAAGCATTGTACACCAATATGCATCGAATGCCTGGAAGCTAAGTGTTGTGATGCACTGCCGGCTGCTCGATTGATCATGCTCACTATCACTTTCAAAGGGAGACCATCAATAGTTGAAATCAAGACTTGGCTTCCCGATTTTTCTGCTCCGGCAACACAGTATGTATTCACATATTCTTGCACTAATCGTGCACCCAAACGAGAAGACCCTTTCAGATTGATTACGTCTCCTCTCCTTGAGAGACCAATAATAAAGTATATGTCCTCAACGGTAAGCTCAAGAGTTTTCCCACGGATGATGAAGGTATTAATATCCACATCCCAATACTGAATTAGTCTCCGAAACAGCTTGTTTAGAGCCCTCATGTTTACGGTTCGATAAAATTTCAACAAACCGCATCTTCGGAGCGCATGAAGGGTTGTCGGGTCTTGCATGGCTAACCTATCCATGTCCTCATGCTCCCTCTCCCTCCATTGAAGGACCATCCTACACAAAAACCAAAAATTTTTGAGTCTCGGCACTTGTATGTAAGCCTTCAAGTATGTACGCTACTGTGTATACTACACAGTAGCGTGTAGGCGCTACTCTGTTTGAGCAAAGTAGCGCCCATCGAGTTTATACGCTACTCCTGTGTTTACACAGTAGTGCTCGCGCATAAATACTTATGAGCATTGCGTTGCAAGCTATTTTTGCTCAAAAATTTAAAAACAAACCATGAAATTGCAAGTCAGGGAGATTTCAACTTACTAGGTGGAGGAAGTTTGATGGTTGGATGCTCGGTTCGATCGCAATGGAGATTTGAAACTTGCAAAATGTTGCCCCAATTTTTGCCCTACAACACAAATTGAAAATTGATTTTTCAACAATAAAATTATATATAAATTGGATTTTGATTTTTACCCATAATTGTTATTTTTCTATAGTTTCAAAATTTTCACAAATCCCTAATTAATCAATTGAAACACACAATACGGTATAACACTGATCCAATATCAATTTTCACTTAATTTTTGTCGGATTCGTCTCCTAAGCTCAAATTTCTTGATGATAGACCTTGTCAATTAGCTAAATATTCCAAATTCGTATATCATTCGATATTTTTTGCCGCATCAACTAATATTTTGTTGAAGACCTAGTTTTGGCAGGGCATGAAGCTATGATCCTAGAAGCTGACCTTTAAAGTCATTTTAAGCTCTTGTTTGGACTATTTAAACCTAAATAAGATTATCGAGCAAGCTTGTCCTCTTCGAGCTCGTTAAAGTAATCGAAGGCTCATCCACTCAGGTATAGAATTACCCCTTTTCCGGGCCTCAGTGGATTAACTACGGAAAAGGTATACTCTAGGTATACTCCTGTATGCGCTAGAAGAGTTCTCCCTTCATTGTTTTATACTTTTTCGGGGGAGGAGACTAATTGTACGAAAAATTACCTTTTGGAGTCTCTCTTTAGGGTTTTCAGACTCTCTAAACATGAAAATACCAAGCGAGCATTCACCTACTCGGGCTCGATGTGAAATCCACGAGAGGGTATGTAGAGGACTGTTTAAGTTTTTCAACTCTATAAACAAGAAAACACCGCCGAGCACAGACTAATCCGGGCTCGATATAAAATCCACGGATAAGTGAAAAGAGGGTTGTTTAAGTTTTTCAAACTCTATAAACAAGAAAACACCGGCGAGCATTAATCTGCCTGGGCTCGATACTAAAATCCACGAGCAGATATATGGAGTTATTGTTTAAGTTTTTCAGACTCCTTAAAATTGAAAACACCGGCGATCAAGAACAGATCTCGGCTCGATATTAAAATCCAGAGATCAGTAAATATAGAGTAATCTTCTATCTCTTCTTCGAACTCTATAAATTATGAAGAAGGTGCTGAGTCTTCCTCCCATGGGCTCGTTAAATTTTTTACATGGTTGGATCTATTGAGTTTTCATTCTTTCTTGGACTCATTAAAATAACAAGAAGGGTATTCTTTTATCTAAAAAGAATAAGGAACGGGAAAGACATATCATATCTTCATTGTCAAAGGCAGTTTCAGTCAAGTTCTATCCTTGAACACAGCACCTACTTAAGTCTCTCTTGTCGGTTGGGTTTAGTTTTTGGCCTCAGGGTGAACCTTTCCTCCGAGTTATTTACTCCCCCGGTTGGTTATTCTTCCAACCATATGGAGGGTCTGCTAATGTCTCTTACATTTCAGACTTATTTACCCCATTATGTCAGAAACTGCCTGAGTCACTTTGTGTCATGCTCAATGTTCAAGGATATACCCTGTGTCGGCCATTCTGCAGTTTATCTTGACCTCATGTGTCGGCCTTCCTAGTGTTAGTTTTGTTATATATCATTCCATATCAGCTCTTACCAGTTGAGTGTTCCTCGAGTTGGATGATGGAGGATGCCTTAAGGCCTCCCTTCCAATGGACTTCTTCCCATCGACATCAACTCATTATTCTGGGATTGAAGTTTAGAGTTTCGGTTAGTACCTTGGAGATTGCAGTCACCAGTGGCAATTTTCCTCGCTGTTGAATGATGAGAATACATCAATGTCTCTTCTTCGACAGGATTCCCAAGTGTTCGACTCCAAGTCCATCTATTCACATTTGGCGAATCGTACTTGGTACCTTGGACCCCATCATCATTATCGGTGGAAGTCCTCGCGTTTGTTAACGGTATACATCAATGACCGGTCATCAAACGATACCCCCCATGTTCGACTATCAGCTCATCTATTCACATGGTTAGGGTTTGTACCTAGGGTTGTTGTGGGATGAAGACCTTGGGATTTTGGATGACATTACCTCATTTTGTTATCACCCAAGTTGCGCAAGACTGAGCCTCACTTATATTCGGCTCTCCATGAGACATAGATCCAGTTTGTTGTTATGGCTATGATCTCTCAGTTTGACATGGATCCACGCTTGTATTTCAAGTGGCCATGCTTTTATATACATCTCCTTGTTATGTATCGGAGATCATGCTGTATCACTGCACATCTATATGATGTCAACAATGTAATTGCTCGCTGAACTTGATCTTTGTTGCAGGTTTCTTGTGACTTGTGTTCTGCGGATCTTTGCTCCTCCTCTGGCTTTGGATTATAATGTATTTCGGCCATCGTTTCTCTCTGACCTCACACATTAGGGGGCATCTGTTATAGGTCAAACTTGCACCTCTCCGTCCGTGATCATCCTGAGTTGGTGATCACACAAAAGGACAATTTGGATGGAGGAGCATGTTGACCTTGGATGATATGACAACTCATTCCATTTCCTGACATTACTGGAAAAACACAAAAAATATCATTTTGAGAAACAAGCGCTACTATACTCAAAGAGACTAGCACCCATACGCTACTCCAGTGTATAATAGTACCGCCCATATCCAAGTATACGCTACTCCTTCTCAGCAAAGTAGCGCTCGACATTTAAAATTGAATGAGCGCTAGTTGTAAAGCTCTAGGGTAGTGCCCTATACGCTACTCCATTGAACAAGAGTCACGTACATCTTAAAAGATGAATTAAAAAATAAATTAATTCATCGAGGAGGATTAGTTGATGGTAGTTTCCTAACTTCCCCAACTTCCTCCATCGACCTAAACTACTTCTTTAATCCTATAAATACAAAGAAGGTTAAAGGAGAAGGGTTAGAAATTATTGCTAGAGAATCTAGAGGAGGAGTTGATGGAGAAACTTTAAGACATTGGAGGAGTTGATGTTGAAGACAGCCAAGCCAGAGAAGAGCAAGAGCCCAGAATCAAGTTGCAGGAGCCTGCTTCATTATCAGGTATACTTGTACATCATTCTACTTTTGACAAATAAAGGTTGAAGTGTTTTTCTTGTTCCAATTTGAATGTGTTATGAAATGGCATTTTAATTTGGATCTGTTTTGGTCAATGCTGAATGTTAAACATTGTTTTTGTTTCTTTCAAGCTTTATATATTTCCCAAAATGTTTTGAGAAAGGTATTGTTATTGCAGGTTTACTAAAGGGAAGGTGGATTTGGAAGTTGAACATGGGATCAAGTCAAGGCTAGGATCAGACTTCGATTAAAAGGTGTGTTCCCAAGATCTACAACTTCTTTCTTTTTTGTAAATGTCTCTGTGATAGCATCAATACACTTACCTGTCACCCCAACCAAGTTGATAGCACTAGTTTCCTTGCTATAGGGTAGAAATGCCCGCCAACAGCTTCAGTCATGGTAGTGTCTTGAAATCTAGTTTCCTTAGGTTCTTCATAAACTTCAATAGGTGCCTTCCTTGATTTGATGAATGCTGAGTTTTCAACAAATGTTACATCCCAGCTGACATCAATCTTCTTGAACCCTGGAAAGTATATTCTGTAAGCCTTCGAGCTTTCATTGTAACCCACAAAGATACCCTTCTTTCCTGAAGGATCTAGTTTGGTCCTCTTTTTCTTTGGGACATGAGTGTAAACTGGACAACCAAATATTCTGAGATGGCTAACTTCAGGTTTCTTACCAAAAAAGACCTCTTCTGGTTTCTTGTTGTCCAATTTCTTGTGGGGTGTTTTGTTCTACACATATACAGCTGTTCTAGCTGCTTCTGCCCATAGATGCATAGGTAGATCCTGGTCATGCAGCATTGCCCTTGCTGCTTCCATGATTGTTCTGTTCTTCCTTTCTGCAACTCCATTCTGTTGAGGATTATAAGGAGCATTCAACTCCTTCTTAATCCCTGAATCACTGCAAAGCTTCTTGAAGTCACCTGAGGTGAATTCTCCACCATTGTCGGATCTGAATGTTTTGATCTTCTTGTCAGTTTGATTCTCCATCAAGGTCTTGAATTCCTTGAACTTATCAAGCACCTAATCTTTGTTCTTCAAGAAGTATACCCAAGTCTTCCTGGAGAAGTCATCAATAGAAGAGACATAGTAAACATACCCACTCAGAGAACTGGATGACATAGGACCACATACATCTAAGTGGATGATTTTCAGGATATATTTTTCCTTACTTTCACTGCTTGGGAAAGCCTTCTTAATGTTCTTACCTTTTGCACATCCTTTGCAAACACCTTCATGTTTGGTCTTGATTTCAGGAAAACCCTCTATAGCCTTTCTTGCAATTGGAAGTGCCCTATAATGCATATGAGCAAGTCTTCTATGCCAAAGTTCACTTGGCTCCATGGATTCATGTACCATGGCATGTTCAGGTTGACCCTTCAATTTATACAAACCTCCCTCTTGCTCTCCAATCACTACTGCATCACCGATTGTTTTACCCTTTGGCCACATTAGGACTTGACCATCCACAAATGCAACCCTCATGCCTTTTGTATCTAATGCAAAGATGGAGAGAGGATTCTTATTGAGCCCAGGTACATAAATGACTTCTTTCATCTTCAAAGATTTTCCAGAATCTAGGTTATAGGAGGCTTCACCACTTCCTTTGATTGGGTATTGAAAATAATCCCCAAGTTTCACCTTATGAGGTGATTCATGTTCAGATAGGTTTACAAAAGATTCCTTAAACCCAGTCATGTGTTTGGAAGCCCCACTGTCAATCAACCAATCATTACAACCATGGGAGATAGTACTTGTGAGAGCAGAGATTAGAACATACTCTTCTTCACTTGATGAGTCATCATCACTATCACTTTCTGCCCTAGCCTTCTTCTTTGGAGGTTCATCATCCTCGGCAGCATGAGCATGGAACTTTCTTTTGCTGCCCTTCTTCTTCTTGCTGGAGTTGTTGTTATTATCCCTTTTGTTCTTGGGACAATATGAGGCAAAGTGACCCTTCTCATTGCATGTGAAGCATCTTAGATCCTTCTTATTCTTTTGATAGGATCTCTTGTAGTGAGAGTGCTCCTTCTTGGGCTTGCTTCTTTTGGTGTGAGCAGCGAGAGCTTGATCTTCACCTCCCATATTTTCCTCCCAAGCTACAAGTCTAGCTTCTTCTTGAGAGCATTCTTCCCGCAATCTGTTGAAGGAGATCAACTTCTTCCTTGCACAAATTCCTTAAATAAAGGAATCCCATGACCTGGGTAGGCCATTTAGAGTGGTCATGACAACTTCACCATTCTCCACCATTTCATGTACTGCTTCCAGTTGTTCCTTAATCTGGGAGACCCTAAAAAAATAAGATTGAATGGTTTTTCCATTCTAAAACTTTACTCATTTCAATTGGTTCCGGAGGGTCATCTTTCGATTTATGTTCTTCCCTTCAAATAGCTTGGTCAAAGAGTCAAACATCTCCTTGGGTGTCTTTAGAGAAGACACATGGGGTATGAGATGGTCTTTGATAGAATCAGCAATGATTCTCTTTACCTTGACCAAGTTCTTCTTGTGCAATACTTTAGCCTCTTCATCCTCTGGGATAGGGATGTCTTCTTTTATATATGAGTCCAACTCATTCTCTTCCAGGATTAACCCAATCCTATACTTCCAAGCTCGGAAGTTATCAGCCCCTTCAAGCTTATCCTCGAGCTTGGTGTGGTGAGACATATTAAAGAGTACTTCAAATGGAAATAGAAAAGATTTAGGTCTTACCACTTGAAATGCTAAAAACTGGATCTGGTCCCGGATTAGGGTTTGTCGAAAAAACCCTAAAAATTCAAAATGTGAATTTCAACTTTCTGAAAGGATAGAAAGATGCGCCTTGATGAGCTGATCAACCTAGTGTAATCAGAAATTGAGATCAACAAAGATTTACCCTTCAGATTTGTCTTTTTGTCCTCCCGAGTTCACTAAGGAGAGCCCTGAATTAGGGTTTGAGTTTCCCGGAGATCTACCTAGCCAAAAATCTCGCTCCAAAGCTCTAAAATTCGATTTTTGCAAGGAGCTTCCATCTATGTCTTCAGATTTCAGAAATTCCTATTTTTGTGGAAACCCTAATTTTTAGGGCCAAATCTGAAAATGCTCAGAATTGAATTTTGATTGGACAGATAGATTCTCCTTGATGAGTAGAGTCAATCTACTATACTGATTTTCCAAAAACGGTGGAGAGAAACCCAATAAACAAGAAACTCAAGTTTTCGTCACTACAAAATGTCTTCTTCTCAGGTTAGCTCTCATACCATGTTAAATTTTGAGCATTAATTGACAATACTCTAGGATCTTTACTAAGAGAATAACATATACAGTATATCAATGCATAACAATCACAAGAAGCATCACAAGCATCACAAGAATCAAAGGCATGAGAGACAAGAGACACAGAGTTTCCGTGGGGAAAACCCTAAGGTGAAAAACCCCACAACTTCCTTAGAGATAGAGAGAGAAATGGCTCAACCAAAGTACAACCAAAATACTCTGAGATAGTCTCCTAGTAGCAGATGATCCTCCTCCTCACTAGTGCACCACTTTCTGAGTGAGAGAAGTATGACTTTTCGAATGATCCAAATAGAGATCTCTCGATCTCTATTTATACTTAACCTGTTTGCCCAATTACACTATGGGGACGACTTGTCTATCTAGATACATCCACAATATAATATATATTTCAGGGCCGACCCCACACATGGTGGTCTAATAACCCATCGGCAAGTACACACACTTGCGACACTTGTCAATCCACATGACGACACTTCCTTATAGAGGAATAACACATCTCTAATAAGGGTACAATAAATATATATGAAATACATTCCGAAGTTACATATACATCAACAATAATCTCAACATATGGACGAGGCGGGCATTCCTATGCTCGTATCAAGATCTATAACAAATAACAATGAGATCCAAAAAATGGGGACCTGAAAGATACATGGCCTCAAATAATGAATGAGGAAGGATCTCAATATATGGACGAGGCAGGCATACCCATGCTCGTATCAAGATATATATAAACAGAACAATGAGGCCCAAAAATGGGGACCTAAAAGATCCATGGAGAAGCACTGTGTACATCATAAGGGTCTAGAGGGGACACAAATCTGGGATATACTGTCGAGCTGACCATGTCTGAGATGAAGAACTGATACACTGGAATAACAATAGTGTTGCTGAATGTGGTACCAGAGGAATTGATGAGCTGTTGGATCATAATAATGGGGAGCCATACCCTCAATGGTACACTGGACTGGAGCTGAACTGGGTACTCAAGGAAGCATATAAGTGGATGGCTTCCGAATACAATCGCCAACACAACCCAGACATCCGCGGGAACATATAAATGGGTGTTCCAAAGTGACTCACCAATGTGCTAGAGTCGGGGGAAATCCGGGGTCTTCGACCAATAACTGAAGGGATATATACTCTGTGCAATTCTCAACGATGCGATCAAGGTGTTGAAGTCGAGCATGTGAGAAACAACCACTCGGAGAGGCACTGATGACTCCTCTCAAAATGGTCCGTAGGAACTCACCACAAATGATGATGAGTCCAAGGCACAGGGACCTCTGGGTCTATCCTCTAGAATAGATGGGCTAGCGTCGACAGAGGGAGACCTGCAACTAGAAAGGCAATGATGTTTCCTTGATAGGAGCACAAGGTGGAGAACCGAAATATGAGAGTACTGATGGTAGGACTGACATACTGTGGGGGTGGGGAATAACTAGGCAAATAGAGTGGGTGGAATCAAACTTCCTTTGTTAAGAGTATGATGGCGGGGGTATTCGGAAGCATATGAAACTGACTGATGGGAAAGGGATCATAGCTGTAATGGACCAAGGATGGTGACTGGGATGAGTGATACTCAAGTTGGTGTAAGATGGCAATAGACTACAGAATACTCTGAAGAAAGGCGAACTTATTGGGGGTGCTGCCGAGATGATCGATCATAGTGCTGAGAGGCACGGGGGGACTTCTTCATGGGTTAAGGAACTAGAAGAAGTGTGTTCAAAATGGTACTGTCGTGTGGATTTATACGAGCCCAAGACAGTTCATGCTCGTGGTTGCTTTCAATTTTAAGGAGTCTGAAAGCGATAAGAAGACTCTGAAATAATGGAATGGTACCGTCGTGTGGATTTGTACGAGCCCAGGACGGTGCGTGCTCGTGGTTGCTTTCAATTTTAGAGAGTCTGAAAGCAATAAGAAGACTCCAGGGGGGTGCTTTTTCGTGTATTAGTCTCCAAGGCCCGAAGAAGCATAAAAGGATGCAATGAAGAACTCTTCTAGCCGGTGTAACTAGAGTATTCATTTTTCGTAATTAGTCTACCAGGTCCGGAAAAGGGTTAAACTTATACCAGATAGACGCCCTTTCAGGTACTTTAACGAGCATGAAAGGAAGCAAGATTACTTGGCGATCTTTTCATTCTTTTAGGAGTCAGAAAAGAGTTTAACAGAAACGCCCTAAATGCCTTTTTCGTAAAGGACTTGTCCGGCCCGAAAAAGGGATAAAATTATACCGAACAAAAGGAATGGCTAGGCAAGGAGGAAGTGCTCAATCAAGGAACATCGATGAGAACCAAAAATGAGGGTGGGGGGGAACACTGGTGGGCCTCCTTGTGGGATGATGAATGGTGGCAAAATAATGAAATAATTGCAGTATGACTGGAGTGAATGGCTCATGTAAAAATGTGTAACAATCCAATGGCGGCCGATGTGGCATGCAAACCGAGGAAACAAGGTGTTGGGACACAATGTTGATATTGGTCCTAGTGAGAGCGAGAAATGATCTCAAGCATCATCACGAGCTCAGAAAACTAAATCCGGCGATATAAAAAATGTCAAAAACGGAGAACGACCGAGGTGGCACGCAAACCGAGGTGACGAGGGGCATTTTGGAAAAAATACCAAAAAAATCTGGGAGTGAGAGCAAGAAATGATCTAAGGCATCATCACAAGCACAGAAAAATGAATCCAGTGGTGCAAATGGTGCAAAAAACGGAGGTCATAAGGACTCCGAAATGGTCAAAGGAAATAACTAGGTTAAAAAATGGTTGCAAATAAAGGTGAGCCCACCAAGCCAAGGATGCAGTGGTGGGGAGAAATGATTACCCGCGGGGGAGGAATACTAGGTGTATCAAATCAAATCAAATATACAAGTGATATGTGACCTCAAAAAATGGTTGAGATCACGCATGTGAAAAAGTGAGCAGGGTTAATGACCTGCCCCCATCCTATGTGCATGGGGTTTATGATTGTGGATCACATATGTGTTGGTTGGAACAAGGGGGTCATCAGCGATTCCTTTGTGGGAAACAATGAAACCTAACAACCGACCTGCCGGAATGCAAAAGACGCACTTGAGTGGGTTCAAGCAGATTTGATACTTGTGACAACACAGAAAAACTTGCCGGAGGTCATTGAGGTGGTCAGATAATTTCTTGGAATGTGCTGTGAGATCGTCAAGATAGACTAATAGGATATGGACCAAGTCGTGAAAACAATAGGTCATGGCCCGCTAGAAGGTGGCACCAACATTTTTAAAGCCGAAAGGCATAACACGATAGGAAAAGGTGCCCCATGGGGTGGTGAAGGCAATCTTGTATTGATCTTCCTTGTGGATCTGAATCTGGTTGTATCCAGAGAAACCATCCATGAAGGATAGGACTTCATGCCCTGCACACACATCGATGAGTTGTTCAATAAATGGCATGGGGAAGTTTTCTTTGGGACATGCTCGGTTTAAATCGCAGAATTCAGTACATACTCGGATGGTTCCTTGTTTCTTGTTAATAGGGACGGGGTTAGAAACCCAAGTGGTGTATGCAATAGGATAAATGAATCCTGCTATCTGAAGTTTCTCAATCTCTGCTTTAACGGCGGGGAGCTTTCATGGATGAATGGGGCGCTGTTTCTAGTGAACGGGGTGTACATCTGGCCACGTGTCAATGTGGTGCTCTATGATAGCGGGGTCAAGACCTGGCATTTCGGTATAGGACTAGGAAAAGACATCGCAGAATTCTTGGAAAATTTTCTTGTACTCTCTGATCTCATGCTCAGTGCAGGAAGCTCCTAACAAAATGATTTCAGGAGCACTGGCTGGGGCAGAGATATCAATGTGGATTATGGGTGAAATATTGACCATGTTACCTTCCTCGAAGGCATCGGGGGCGGGAATGGGATCTTTAAACTAGTTGACTTTGGTGAGGAGGAAATCTTTGGACTAAATCGAAAATTGGGTAGTTGTGGTGGAGGAGGAGTCTTCCGAGAGGAAATATGAACGATGGTGCATATCCTCCCAGGGGTAATCAGGGGCAATAAGAGCCTATAGAATCTCCTCATCATTGTGGAAACTTTGGGTTGTAAAATCGGTTGACAAGGGAGTGCTAGTAGAAGAGATCATGTAAATGGTATTAATCTCTCTGGTTGGCGGGGATGCTGGGGGGTGGATCTCTTCAATGGTGGGGGGATCCGTCTCAAGGTCCAAGTTATTCATCTCGTGGAGAGCTGCTCTATAATCTAGGAGATCTGGACAGTGATGTGAGTAATGGCCATAAATACTGCATATTGCACAAGGGTGGTTGGTACGCAGTGATTTATCATGAGGCTTAGGGGTAGGGTTGAGTTGGACAACCGGGATGTTGGGGTCGTCGTCAAGCATTTGCATGTGTTCCTGTAATGCGGGTAATTGTGGACATTGATGGGTAGCATGGCCCAACTCATCACACAACGAGCATTTGGGAGGAGCACGAAACACGGGGGGGTTTTAACCGTTTTGGGCAGGGGTAAAGCAGTGTATGGTTGTGGGCCTCTGCCCCTAGTGTGCTTGATAAGAGGGGATGGATTTATGGATGGGGAAGGAGTAGTGACACCGGGAGGTGGTTGACTAGTAGTGGTGATGGGTTGCACCAGTTGGAGGATGACATTTGGTCTCGGGGGGGAAACGGGAGGCGTGATGTACCATACAGGTAATCCTAAAGTTAAACCAGGGAGGCTGAGGGTAGCCATCACCGAGGCGCTTACTACTCCCGAAGGGGGGAATAGGAAGGGGATTGTATGGATGGGTGTAACACCAACATGACTAGGTACCAATGGTGGTTGAGGTAGCAAGGGCAGTTGATGGTTGGGTGTTGGTGTATTGTGGGAAAGGGTACATAAGTCAGATATTTCGGTTGCTGGTGACAGTGGTGGAATGGATTGGGATGTTGAGGTCATCGACGTATCTGAGTAGACTCCGGTACGTGTCCCACTAAGGAAACCAACGAGGTAGCTGCACCACAAGCAAGTTGTTCAAACATGGGGAGAACATTTTCGGGTGCAGCAATGGCATTGGGATCGTAATAGGTGAGTTGATCAACCTTGACCACGCGTCCGTCATGAGGGAACATCATGGTACGAAAAATGGATGAGGCAACCGCCCGCATGGCGTACATGTAACTGCGGCCAAGTAAGAGGTTATAATCAAGTTGGGCGTTGATGACCTCTATGTCAATAAGCACTGTTTTACCAGCCAACTGGATGGGGAAATTAGCTAAGAGACCTTAGGGTTGAGCCGAATGGCTGTCGTAGGCTCGTAACGCAGTGGTGGACTGCTAGAGTGTAGGGGATCCCAACTTCTGCCAAACAAATGTGGACATAACGCATGTAGAGGAACCCTCATCAATGATGCACCTATGGATGACAAGATTCCGAACGGATACAGAAACTTGGAACGCTAAAGTGGAAGGCAGGCGCGGTTCGGATTGGTCCAAATCGAAGACCATCATTCGTGAATCATTTGGGTCAATAGCACCAATGGCTGATAGCAAAGTCTTGCGCTGTGTAGGACAGTTTTTTAAGAACTCCAACGCAAACATGGCTGCGGGGGACTAAGCTAGATCATCTACAATGTTGTAATTAGAAGCAGCGTGAGCATTGGGGTTATTGTTGATGCGGGGAAGTGGGAAGCAAGGGGCTTTGGAGGTGCCGTCTAGTGGAGCCGGAGGTATGCGTAATGACTGATTAGTGGGATGAGCGTTGGTGTTTTTGTCGGTGGGAGGGGCTTCGACGGTGGAGCCATATTGGTTCCGACGGGTTTGAAGGTTGACATCGACGGACGACATCATTAACAAGTGATGGGTACCTGAGTCTATCATGGGTTGATCAGGAGCGACATAAGTGATTTGTTGTTGTGGTGGCGCGTTTCCTTGAGGGGGAGCTAACAGTTGAGTGTTCACCACGCCTTGGGTTGGTAAAGGGTTCTGTAACACCAAGGGTTGAGTCTGAGGTGGTGGGGGGTTAGGTGGCACCTGAGGAGCCGCGTGCCCTTGGCAATGGGTATCATCGGTCTAGAGTTGTCAAGCCCGCTCCAAATGTGGACAAGCGTGTGTGTAATGGCCATAGAGCCCGCAAATAGAACAAGGATCGCAAATTAGGATTTTTGGCTTGTTGAGGCGGCCGGTCGGGGTTTTGGTTGGCAGGTGCCGCGTTATTATTGTTTGGGGGATTAGGGGCCTGGCTGCCTTGGTCTGGAGGGGGGTTGTTCCCGCGGTTACGTCCTTTTCCGCGGTTTTGCTGGCCTTGCTAGCATTGGTTATTTTGGTTGGGCTGCGGATTTTGTTGCGCATACACTTGCCCTTGGGTGGCAGGTGGGTTTTGGGGTTGTGTAGGTGCGAGAGTAGGCTACGGTGGATATTAAGTGGGTGGAGGCGGTGCAGGTGCTGAACCTTGTGGGTGTTGTTGATACGTCTATGTGATGGGTTGTGGGTTTGTCGCAGGGACTGCCTGTGGCAGATAATAAGCAGGGGGGGATTGAGAGGATACAGGAGCTTGTGCGTCCTGCGAGTGGTAATATGGCGGAGGTGCGACTGGGGGGGCGTAAGCGGGGGATGCATGACCAAATCACTGAGGTGGACATGAGGGTCCATGGGAATGGTGTTGATGTGCCATGGGAGAATACGAATTGGTTGCTCCAGAGTGGGATGTAGCCCGCAAAAGGTCAGGGCCATGGCTAGGACGTGCTATGGAAAAGGGTTGGTTATGTGAGGCTATATGGCCAATGATGCCATCTACGACATGGGATGTCCCCGGTGCATCGTGTCGGGAAGAATTGCCATGGGGGGCGTCAGGTATGATGGAATATAGATAACTAGACTGGGCGTAAATAAGGTCAAATTGTTGGGCTTTGAGGATGGCCTCTTCTTCGAACTGGGGTCGCTCGGATGCCACATCCTTGGCAATGACAGGAAGGAAAGATTTTAGAAACCAATCTAAGAAGATACGGTCGTCTAACTTGATTTTGCAGAGGCTGCGGCGTCAACGCCACTCATGAATGTGGTCAGTGATGTGGGTGGTCGTATTTTGTCTACAAGACAGTGGGATCTCAACTCCCGCGTCATAGCGGACAGGTAACTGAAAGAACTGCAGGAAGGTCGAGGCAAGGGAAGTAAAGGTGGCATGGGTCCCATGGGGCTGCTCGATGTACCATTTGGCTGCAGAGCCAGTGAGGGTGCGTTGTAACAGACGGAGTCGAACAGAGTCGTACACTATGGAGTTGGAGGAACACCATAGATGGAAGGACATAATGTGGTTCTAGGGGTCCTCACCTTCCTTGCCCTCAAACTTAGGAATGTGTGATGGGAGCTTGGTGGGCATGTGAGGCCACGCATGGTCGTGTCTGATGGGATCGTTAGTCGGTCTGGCTAGGTCAGGAAGGTTGAGACTAGCCATGAATGGAAAACTAGTAGAAGGATGTGACATACTGGTGGTCGTGACCACGTTGGGGACAATGCCCCCAAGTGGAGGGGTTGGGTTCGGGTTGGGGATGTTACCCCCAGGGGGAGGAACGAAGGTGGTATGGGATGGTCCTGCACCGCCAAGGGTGGTGTGAGTCACTGGTGGAGTTGGGATGGGTATGTTAGCTACTGGAATGGGTACAGTGATCGAAACGGTGGATGTGGGCCCCATCGAGGGCATACCCAAAGTGGGTGTGGTAGCTGGGGTGGTGGTGGATGGTCCACCAGTGGTTCTTCCAAAGAAAGGGTTGGAATTCATGCCAGCCACGGGGCTGGTTGGTGCAGTGTAAGTGGGGTTTTCGGACTCTGCCTCAGAATCAGATGTGAAATAAGGGGCGTCTAGATCAGGGGACGGAGCTCTATGGCACCGACGAATGGAGTCGAGTGATGAAGCTCTAGGTCTATGATGAGTGGTGTCAAGTGATGAAGCTCTACGTCTATGACAGGTGATTTCAAGTGAACCATGCTGCAGGGGCTCGCCTCGAAGGCGCCGAGAATGTCTCGGGGACTCAATGGTGACAGATGGTGTCAAGTATCTGGGGGTTGTGTCGAGTGAAAAACAACTTTAAAACCCTAATGCAGCCGAGTGTGCAAAAGGAGAGCGCAAAAAATACAGCACTCAGGCCAACAACCAGCTCAAAACATTCACTGTAACAACTGTGCTACAATAAGCGGAGCCTCAACAACAATGGTCAGAATACCAACAAGTAGCAGGTTTTCTAAAAAATAAAAATAGTTGACTCGCTAGACCAAAGGGAGGTAAGGGAGCATGCAAACACCTAGCTAAATAGTATTCTGACTCAACCAGACATATCCTCTGCAAGGTGATGAAATCCAAGTTGAACAATATGGATAGTAGAGCCAAGTGGCTAAAGATATCCCCCTACCGGGAAAGACACCAGGTAGGACAATCCTAGAAGAAAGGCAACTAAGATACCCTGTTCATGACACATCCAGAAAAGGTGAATCTGCAGCTCTGGTCCTATCACCGTGTGGGACTAAAGAGAACACTACACGCAGACCAACGAGTAGGTATCCTTTGGTTACTGAATGGATTACGGTATTCCACTCAGGCCTCCGGAACCAGTCTGGCTACTTCAACCCTCCTAAGGGAGAGGCCCTATGATAAACTGGTTGTGACCGTGTCAAAAAATACTAGGGGATTTTGGTTCCCTAATGGACAAAAACTATGTCTCAAGTGTAAGCGACCGAGGGGTGTTATTTGGATGCCTATCCCCCCGACCCTACCTAACTACAATATTCTTATGTGTTCCCCAAGTGGGATTAGAATGTTGGTTGTGTTAAGTAGTATTTTAGGGCTCACTTGAATTAGGTGACAGAGTGTGTGCCTGTGAGGTAATGAACCCAATCAAAAGTGCCACGGGGGTGGGCAACTTTCTAACTAATAATAACAATGCATAAATTAAACTTGTAATGCAAAATTTTCTTTTTTCAATTGAAATGCTTAAACTTAAAAAAACTCTGTAAATGGAAAAGAAATCAAACTGCAAAAAAAGGCTGTACGTAAGTATGGCTGCAGATAGGACAGGTGGCTGTGCAGGTGCAGAAAATATTGTAGCAAAGTTCTGGGTTCAAATAGGGAAAAAGTGCATAAAACAGATCGCGGGTCTGCGGCGAAACTACACGGTTGGATCGCAGGAAACAGGCTGACAGCCGCGGGGAGATCGCAGGAAATAGGCAGAAAGCCACGGGCGGATCGCAAGGAACAGGCGGAAAGCCACGGGGAGATCACAGGAAACAGGCTGAAAGCTGTGGGCGGATCGCAAGGAACAGGCTGAAAGCCACAGGGAGATCGTAGGAAACAGGATGAAAGCTGCGGGCGGATCGCAAGGAACAAGCTGAAAGCCGCGGGGAGATCACAGGAAACAGGCTGAAAGCCGCAGGAGAAATGCAAGGAACAGGTTGAAAGTCGCAGTTAGATGGCAGGTAACATGTTGAAAGCCGCGGTCAGATCGCAAATAACAGGCTGAAAACCGTGGGGAGATCGCAAGTAACAGGCTGAGAGCCGCGGTCGGATCGCAGGTAACAGGCTGAAAGCCACGGTCAGATTGCAACTGTGAGGCAAAAATACGCGATTTCCGGCAGCAAACCCTACTGCCGAAAAGGACAGCCGAAAGGGGAAAATAGAAAAATTATTACAGAAAATAAAACTTTTAAAAATTATAACCAGAAACTCAAAGGAACACTAGTGGAGTCGCCAAAACTGTAGCTAGGGTTTTCACCCTAGTGTGTGCAAATGGGCACCTACTAAGGAGAAGAGACTCCTTAGTAGCAGTTCAGTAAAATGATGAAATAAAGACAGTAAGTAAAAACAATAAACTATTCTAGCATGTGCATAAGACAACAAAAGACATTAAAAATTGATTTTGTATTAAGTATACCTCAAAAGTTGAGGTTGGTGGAGCCTTTGCAGTAGTCCAGGGGCTGCTCCAATGCTCCAGTGTTGTTCCTTTTCCTTCTTCCAAGGTGTTTTGGACATGGGCCAAAGGGGTTCTCAAATGGGAAATTAGCTCCAAGTGGAGAGCTAAGGTTTCAAAAGAATTTTTGGCAGCATAAGGATGGAGAAATTGGGGATGTGAAATGGGGAGCCTCCGTCACCTATTTATAGGCTTTTAGTGGTGGAGTTTTGACCCATGGTTTTGGGCACCATATGGTTTAGGTCAACTGTATAGGGTTTTTGCTTCCTTTTTTTCCCTCTTTTTCCTCTTTTTTGTATTTTTTATTGCCTTTTTAGAGGTTTTTTGCTATTTTGGAGGAAATTTGAATTATTTTGAGGGAAAAGGGGGGTTTTGGCCTTTTGGAGGCTTTTTTAATGGTTTTTTGGCCTTTTGGAGGCTTTTTAATGGTTTTTTAAAGTTTTGGAGGCAAATATGGTAGGAAATATGGACAAATGAGTCATGAAATGAGGGAGATGAGGTAGTGAGCACTTTTTGAGTGTTAACAGTATATATGTGTGAAGTTGACTTGTTCAAATGTTGTTATCAGAGCTTTAATAGAAAGCAAAAGTTGGTGCATATGTGGAGCGTTGATTTGAATATTCCCATTTACCCAATCTATGACCATCTTGGAGTCTCTGAATAGCTACAAAGTCTTCAATTTATTTTATGATTCAATCTTTAAGACTGCCCATAGGGCTGCAAGTTCATCTTTACTATTGGAGGCACAACCTGGAGCATATTTGATTTTCCCCTTATTGCTATCTGAGAAATAAATAACCCCTTCGTCTCCTCTAAGGGGAGGGGCCCCCTGACTTGCTCCATCGAGGTAAGCCCATGGATGTTCTTTATTTATTGTTGGGCATGATAGTTTCCTTAGGGATTTTTTTGCTGGCTTGGACTTGTGTTCTTTGGTTTTCTGCAGAAGGACATAAACTGTAACATCTGGAGGGATATTATAATTGTGGAAAATCACCTTGTTACGAGCCTCCCAAATGCTGAAAACGAAGAGGGAAGGAAAATATTTAAATGAACATACCCTTCTGTCTTTCCACCATTCATCCACAGTTTGTTCCATCGATTATGGCTTCAAATATATTGTAAAGTTCAGACTTATGGTCGCTTTATCCCAAACATAGCCTACAAAGGGACAATAGCAGAAAAGGTAAGGGGTGATCTCTTCTGCACTGTAACAGAGTACACATGTACTGGGACCTTGGAATCCTCTTTTTTGAAGGTTTTCCCATGTAAGGATATTGTTGCTTAGGGCCAGCCAAAGAGTAATCGTAGTTTTTAACAGGGCAGGTGTTTTCCAAATTTTATTCCACCAGTTACGGGGTTCGCCTATCAGGAGTGAGCTACAAGTTGTTTCGTATCCGAGCTTTGCAGAGAATCTCCCATCCTTCTTGTTCTTTCTCCATATCAATTTGTCTTGTTCTCCTACCCTGAGGAAGATGAAGGGTTTAGCCAGGGATATTTTGTAACAATTCCAGGCTTCTACCTTATCACCTGTTAAACCTAATTGAAGGGCCAATTTCCAACTATCTCTATTCCTTGACTCTACCTGTTGTCATTGGGAATCAGCCAGGGTGAAAATGTTTTTGGAGTGAAGATCTTCTATTAGATCAGCTGGGAGCTTGAAGTATTCTCCTGCACCAGTCCAGGGGTCTTCTCCCACATGCACACTATGACCATCGCCTATCCTCCACGCGACCCAGTTTCCTATTAAGGGGAAAGCTAAGACAAGAGCTTTCCATCTAATGGACCATTTTTTGAATATTTTAGCGGGTTGTCTGAACCATTCTAAAATTGAATTGGGGGTGACAGTATTTTGTGGTCATTGTTCTACCCCATAATGAGTTGGGAGAGTCCACTAATATCCATAATTTTTTTGCTGCTAGTGATTTGCAAAAGAGATCTATATTTTTTAACCCCCAGCCTCCCATATATTTTGGCATAAAGAGAGTGGACCATTTAACCAGAGGAATACCTTCTCGTTGTTTGCTTGTCATCCAAAGAAAAGAGAAAAATTTATTTCTTATTTTAACCAGGATTCCTTTCGGAATATAAGATATCAATGCCTAGTAGACTGGAATGTTTTGAAGTACTGCTTTGAGCAGTACCAATCTGCCCCCTCTGATAAGAATCGGTTGGCCCAGAGTGAGATTCAAGCTTCAATTTTATTATATAACCAAAGCCAATCCTGAAATACATAAGCATTGGGATTTAGTGAGAAACCTAAGTACTTGAAACCCTCAGATATGTGGGAAGTAGGAAAGGAGAAGGACCATTCCAGGCTGGTTGTCATCTCCTCTGGAAGGTTGTTGTAAGCCAACCTAGACTTCTCTGAATTGATGACCATTCCTGTATCTTTTTTGTAAGTATCCAAGATCTTTGAAAATGCTAGAATATTTCCATGGGTCCCTTCGCCCAATAGCAGTACATCATCCCTGAGTTGGAGATACCAATTCCTTTGATCGTTCCATCCTCTCTTTCTTTGTGAATTAGACGACTCCGAGCATCTGCTACAAGGAGGAAAAGAAAAGGAGACAGGGGATAGCCCTGTCGAATTCCTTGAGTTGGACGAAAGAAATGGGAAGGAGATCCATTGATTACGACAGCATAATATGTTGATTGAATACAACCCATTATCCAATCCACAACTTCAATTGGCATTCCAATGTGTATCAATAGTAATTGGAGGAAGGTCCAATTTAACCTGTCATAAGCCTTGGAAAGATCTAGCTAGAGAGCAAAGGAAAATAGTTTTTCCTTCTTAATGGTGTGGATGGATTCCTGTGCGAGGGAGACAACATCATGAATTTGTCTGTTGTAAAGAAATCCAAATTGCTCTTCTGTGATTATTTCACTGAGAATAGGTTTCAACCTTTGAGCAATAACCTTTGCTATTACTTTGTAGACCAGATTGTAGCAAGCTATGGGTCTAAAATATTCAAAGGATTCTCCTTTTTGTTTTTTACGGATCAGAGTGATGAACGTTGAGTTTAGATTCCCTAAAACCTTCCCAGATCTCTGATATTCCTTAACTACTTTTAGAAGATCCTCTTTCAATAGATCAAAAAATCCTATGAAAAATTCCAAAGTGAACCCATCCGGGCCTGGGCTCTTACCTTTTTGGAATGAATGAAGTACTGTGCTCAATTCTTCCTCTAATACTTCCTTAGTCGTATCTTTTTTTATTTAATCTGTAATGAGACTGGGAAAAAGGTTAATTACCTCCAGTATCTCTGCAATTGGGAAGTATGTGGGAGCTGTAAATTTGGACTTAAAATGGTCAACTGCTACCTTAGCCTTCTCTTGAAAAGAAAAGGCATTAACCCCTTGATCATCTTTAACTTCTATTATTGTGTTGATATTCTTTTTGTGCATTGCGAACCGATGGAAGAATATGGTGTTCCTATCTCCTTCCGCTATCCATAGTGCCCTACTCTTTAGCCGCCATAATTGTTCTTCCTTTGCTAGGAGAACAACTCTTTTTCCTTCCAGAGACTTCAAAGAGAGAAGCTTCTCACTGGTAAAAGTCCCGCTTGAGTTAATGTTGTAAAGTTCCTGTAATTTGGCTTCTGTCTCCTTGAGCTCTTTCTAGGAGATGGTTGCTTGTTTCCTTCCCCATTCTTTTGAGAGAGATTTGATCTGTGAAAGATTGTTTGCAAATTGTTGCATGTATGTTTCTGAAGGGGAGTGGTAAAGCCATCTCCAGTTCTCTTTTACCAAATTGCAGTAGTCTTCATTATCCAACCAGGTAGGCTTAAATTTGAAGGGGGATGGCGGTTTCTTTTCCGGAAAAGAAATGGAGAGAGAGATTGGTTTGTGGTCATAAACTCCCCCTATTTCCACCGAAGAGCGAATAATTAAGCGGAATTGGATTAAATTGTCCGCAATTAGTGTTGATGTATATGTAACTTCGGAATGTATTTCACCTATGTATATTGTACTCCTATAAAGATGGTATTATTCCTCTATATGGAAGTGTCGTCATTTGTATTGACAAGTGTCGCAAGTTTCCTAACTTGCTGTGATGGGTTATTAGACCACCTAATGAGGGGTCGGCCCGAATTAATGTAACCATGGGTTATTAGACTGAGTTAGACAAGTCGTCCTTACTAGTTTATTAGGTTGTCAGGACAAGTATAAATAGAGAGCGGGAGCTCTCTATTTGATCATCTCATTATTCACTTCTACACTACTCGGAAAGTGGCGCACTAGTTGAGGAGGAGGAGTAGCTGCTAGTAGAAGACTATCTCTTGTACTTTGGTTGTATCATTGCTCTTTCTATCTCTAAGGAAGTTCTGGGGTTTTTCACCTTTATGGTTTTCCTCAGTGAAACTCTATGTGTCCATTGTCTTATGTGATTGCTTGATATGCTTGATATGTTGTACATGTTATTATCTCAGTAAAGATCCTAGAGTATTTTGAATTAATGCTCAAAATATAACAATTAGGAACCTGTCCAGCCTTTTGGATACTGCTTGGTCTCCTCCTCGGTTTTTCCTCCAGGTTGGTTCAATTTTTGTAGGTTGTATATCCACCAAATTCTTTCCCTTGAAAAGGTTGTTGAAGAACGGGGCTAGTGAGTCGTTGCGAGCATTTTTCCCCCAAAATTCTCCTGTTCCTAGGTTTAAATTAAGGTTGCCTACTAGGATGAGATTAGGTGAGTCCAGAGCACCTAAATTGCGAATAGATTCCCAGTATTCTCTTCTCCCGTAGAAAGGACCATAGACATTGAGAAAATTTAGTTGTATCCCCAATTCTGGAACTTCCAGTTATGTTTTGAGAGCGGAGTTATAGGAAGCAGAGGAAAGTTGAAGTAGTTATCGGCTCCATGCGGTGATTAAACCACCAGAGTGACCCTCTGCATCTATTGCTTCTGATTTCCAATCTTTTAAGAGACCATTCAATACTTCTATCGCTTTGTGCCCTTCCATCATTATTTCTTGTAATAACAGTATTTTTGGTTTCAGAGTCGCGAATATTCTTTTGAGGGCAAGTTGTTTGGGCCCACCCCCTAGCCCCCCTATGTTGAAATAGAGGGATAGCATTAAGCGCCTTTGGAGAGGGCTTTATCCACTCTGAGAGCCCTTCAATGGTTTTATGTTTCCCTTCCTTGATGTATTTGGCCACTTGAAGTTGAGCTTTGGATAAGAGAGATTTTCATCCCACTTGAATTTTAGGGTGTTGGTCCATAGCAAGCCCAATAGAGGAGACAATGGTTGGCTCATAATTATGTCGAGACTTGGAGCGTAACTTCCCGCTTGGGAGGGGAGAGGGAGTTCGAAAAATTGCTAGTAGGGGGGGAAGAGGTTTTAACGGAAGGGAGAGAGGTGGATGGAACCGCCATAAGTGGGGTCTTAGGAAGATGCGGAAGAGGGGGGGTTGACTTAGAAACAAAAAAAGGGGCAGTTGGTATTTTGACAGAAATACCTTCTATAGATTTGCCGTGTCCGGAGCTTGAGGCTTTTTCCTTGCTAGCGTTGTCAGTCAATGTTCCCTTCTCCGGTGAAAATACTGTTGTGATCTCCTTTTCGCATGCCACGTCCTTGATATCTCGGGGTGACGACAAAGCTGCAATTGTTGACCTGCATGCAGCATTATTGTCATTAACTGTGTCTTCCTTTGGAGGTGATGTATTGACACTCGGCGCCTTGTTCTTTTTTATTCACACCTTTTTGAAATAAGGTTTCGAAGCTCCCTCCTGCTGTCGTTCAAGTTGTTGTGGACAATCCTTCTGAAGGTGGCCGACCTTCCTGCAAGAAAAGCATATCAACGACAGCTTCCAATAGTCCAAACATTGGTTCCATATGCTGCCCCACATCTCCAGTCGAATTTATTCAAAAAGACCATTTCTCAAATCCATCTCCACCAGGATGCGAGCGCAACACCTGTCTTGCTTGGTATCCCAATCTTCTTCTAAGGCTACGAATTTGCTGAGTTTGTTGGCAATTGCTTCCAGGAAATATTTCTGCCAAAAGACCATGGGGAGGCCTGGTAGGACGACCCAGATCTGTTGGAGGTTTTGGGGTTCTCTTTTAGCATTGAAATTTACTATCCACTTTTTCAAGATTAAACTGGATGGTTCCCAATTCCATCGATGATTTAGTAAGGTTGCAGTATCCTTTTCGTCTCTAAATTTGAAGAGGAACCATCCTCAGGGTAGAATGTGGAATTCTGGAGTATAGCCAATCGTTGGGAGCCAATTACTATCCATCCAATATGAAAGAGATTCTTTCCCTGTGAATTTTCCGCAGAACCGGCCCACCCGAGCGTAATTTAGATAATCCAGAATTTCTGAGAGTTGGATATCCCTACCAACAGTGAGCTCAGGGCAGTTTTTCTTTGGTATGATGCTTTTCTTTTCAACACATGGGCGATGTTCTGTGTTATTTCTATGCTTCTCATTGTTCGTGCAGGGTAATGATGAAGTGTGTGAGGCCGAGGTTGCTGATGCCATTGTTTCGTTGATCGTGGAGGAGAGGGGCTTAAACAACGTAGGAGAGTTAATGTGCCCTGATTTGCTACAGAACTCTTCGTCCATACAAAACACTGGATCTAAGTCCGAGTCCTCGAAATCCATAAGATCATTATACATGGTAACCTATCCTTTGGAATAAGAGGTCTGACGGCGAGAAAGGACCAGGGCTTGAAAGGGGGGATGTTGAGGGGGCTCGGGGAAAGGCCGGACCAGGGAGAACAGAAGTAAAGAACTGAAAAAGAAGAAAACCGAGCCATCGCTAACTTCGCCTGCAAACCGCCGAGAGGAAAACCGCTGAAGGAGATCCTAGGACAGGAGCCGAGAAGCAGAGCTCCATTGTGTCCATCATATATATATATATATATATATATAAAGGAGTACATAATGTAAAAATTCAAAATTTGGGCATGCCGGAAGGGAATGCAGCCCAGGAATTAAACATGAGTTTAGTTATTTCTTCGCTATCTATGCTTCTCATACTACTGAAAGTGTTCAAACTAACATTAATTACATAATAAAATTTCTTCATGGTATTGTTTTAGACATGGCAGTTCTGCATAATATTAAAATAGACGTGACTGTCAATAGATTCAAAAAATACTAATTGGAGAAACATGTCTCTATTTTTTTCCTTCACAATCCTGGGTTGAAGTGTCTGGGGCCTGGATCGTTTGGGCTTGTTGCTGATCCTCAGAAGAAAAATCATTTCCTGTAATAGCTCTGTAGATACCATTCAACTTTCTTTCCATCCTTTTGTTTTCGGCCGGTTTGTTGTTTTGGTCAATTATCTCAACCATCATAAGAATAAGGCCATTGATTTCCTCTTGAGTATCTAAAATAGATTTGTTGATCCTATATTTGAGCTGCGAGTTGAGAGCCATTGTTTTGAAAGAAAAAAATCTACCTTGTCTGGTGTTTCCAAGGCCTTGTGCATACCCTTCCATATTTTCCATTATTTATTCTTTAGGAGTACAATTCTGGTCTAGCTGAATGTATTCCTTTAACTCCTCAATTCTTATTTGTATGTGGGTTGGAGTGAGGCGGAGGTAGTAGGAACAATTAAACTCAATTTCTTTCTTAATGTGGTTGTCAAAGACCGGGGCCTTTCCCTTACTAGAGTCCTGGGAAGGAGGGGTTCTCGGCATGATGGGGAAAGAAATGAAACAGAGGCAGGAGATAGAGAAGGGAAGATTGGAGACAAGGCATGGAGCTAGGCGTACCAACGAGGGGAGAGGATACCCTCTACTTCTTAACGATTCAACAAAATCAGGTGCAAACAGAGTTTCAATAGGGATTTCCAATTTCCTCAAGAACAATTGACGGGTAGCAAACAAGGGAAGAAGTGGACCATACATAGAAGATAAGAGTGAACCAAACAGAGAAACCAAAAGAGTGGAGGGGCATTTAAAAGAGATGCAGACCCAAGTAATCTAGAAATAAGCAGGACATCGAGAGTAACTGGGCGTTATGCTACTGCAGTATGAAATGATTGTTGAAAATCCTGAACCCGATGTATGTTGCTTCTCATGATGCCTCGACCAATCGCTTAAAAACTAGAGACCACCGTAGCTCTTAACCACTAGGATTTATGAATCATTTCATCTTTGGAAGTCGCGCATGTTCCCACTGGCGAGCTAGTAGGAGGAGTTATTAATGTTGTATGCATTCCCCAGGAGTCAAGTAATATCCATAATTTCTTAATCAGACGAACCACATAGTCGATCTATGACACGCTCCATCGGATCCAACATTGTTCTATGATCCATTGTATTTATAAATGAGAGTTGTGGGGTGGGATATCTGTCAGGAGGATGGACAGTTGGCCTAGCTCCTATCCTCTCTTTGAGACATGACACTCATCCTTTCTTTCTCTATCAAGCTAACAATCACCCGATCTAGGGAAAGGTACATGGTAATCTAAAATAACTAAAAAGTACAAATAATTAAATGCATATTTAGGATTAAAATGAGATTATTAAACTAAAAAGGGGTTTATTACATGTATGACAAGTGCCATCCATGTAAATAAACCTTATTTTTAATAATAAGGAATATGGGATTTTTAAGGGGGGCGAGAGGACTTCACGGGGGGTTCTTCTCTCCGTTTAGGTCGCAAGGGTGCTAGGTCTAGTTAGTTTGTTGCATGAGATTTGGTACGGTAGGAGGAGGTGGGTGTGCGAATTTTCTTACTATTGTGAGGAGGTGTGGGGAAGGATAGTGGTATGGCATAGTTTTATTGATTGAGGACTCGGGGGATCTCAGTCTTGGACTGAGAGGTAGGTTGGGTGGATATTTGTCCCCCACACGTTGTTTCCTTAGGGTTTCTACTGGTCTTGGAGATGCTTGTTGTTGTTGGTCCAGGCCTGCTGCTTGCACTCCTGTAAGTAAATTTTTTCCATGTTTCCATTTCCAGGATATTTGTCCCCCACACGTTGTTTACTTAGGGTTTCTACTGGTCTTGGAGATGCTTGTTGTTGTTGGTCCAGGCCTGCTGCTTGCATATCCTCGTTAGAATACTCTCACTCTTATAAGTTATATGTAAATATGTATGGTTTTTATGTTTCTATTGTTGGTTCTAGCAGTGACATTAGAGGATATGTTAATGGATTAAGTATTTTTATCAAGGTGGACATACTTTACAGGTATGGTCTTTAGACCTTGCAGAGGATAGATGATTCTTCTGGGGATTTTCTTGGCATATTGCATTGTCAAGAATTTTCAATATTTGAAATGTGTCAGAATTGAAACCAATTCATTTCTCATAAAAATTTTCTCTCTTCAATTTTGGATTCACATCAATGAATACTTGCAAGGTATCCAACTCATTTGCTACACAATGAGATTTCCAAATTTGATTTTTCACATCCACTTTTGGTAGTTTCTTACTAATAGCTCTTAATCGGAACTCATGAGGTTTCAGACCATGACTATTAGGTTGAGGACTTGGATATGTTTCCAGCATTTGCACTACTCTGTCTTTGAGTTGGTACACTTGCATGGGCTTATGAAAACCTACATGTGCATCTTAGGATATAGTTATGTTCTTAAATATTATGCACTTTGGTTATATATTGGGGTTGAACATTATATGGTTATCCATTTGGCATGGTGGTTATCTATTAATATACTATATATGTACCATAAGTGTGAATACAAGATTGATTTTGGATCTCACCATTTTCTGCCAAAGAATATTTTTTTCGCTCGTAGTTATTTCTTTCAATACCTTTCTAGCCCCTGTTAATAATTAACTCTCGAAGAGCCCCAACCAACAATTGGACCATGAATAGAAAACATTTCATAAGTGGTATTTGAACCAAAGTGGGGGGGGGATAACAACTTCTCTTTCCAACCACTTGAGCTAGACCTCATTGACATTTAATTTGAAGGGAATGAGGGTGGGATTTGATCCACTTAGGTGTACATAGATCATGATATCATTTAATATTATATCTCTTGGTTCAACCACAAATTTTACCACTATCTTAATGTTACCCCATGGTTCCAAGAAAATTGATCACAAGACTTGAACCTTGTCCACTGGTGAAAATATCATTTCTCATCACCAATGGATCCAACCCCTTTGTGTGAAAATTTAAATGGAATGGGGGGTGGGATTTGATCTACTTATGTGTGCATCATTTATGAGACATTTAACATAATTACTTTAGTTGTGACCATACGTTCAACCACTATGGCTCCAACAACATCCCTCGACTTGGGAATTGAACCTCGCCTACTTGTGAAAAACTCCTTGTTCCTCACCAATGGATCCACTCCATTTAGGCTTAAATTGAAGGAAATAGAGTTGTGCTTTGATGCACTTATGTGTAAAAAAAAATTTCAGATCATATAATATAATCCTTTAGTTGAAACCAAACATTTTAGCAATATCTCAAGGTGATCCCATGCCTCCAATAAAATCCCTCACGAGAATTCTAAATTTGAAGGACAATGGAGTCATTTTTTCTCCACTTGTGTGTGTACAGGTCATGAGATCATTCAATAAAATATATGTGGATTCATCCACATGTTCGAACACTCCCTCAAGATGACCTCATGGATCCAGAAATTGCTCTCATTGAAATTGATCATTTCCCACTACATAAAAACTCTCAACTTTTCATGAATGGATCCAACCACTTTAGTTTGAAGGGGGTGGAATTTGATCCACTTATGTGTGTGGGGGTCATAAGATCATTTAATATAATTTCTTTGGTTGCAACCATATGTTCGACCACTACCTCAAGGTGATCCCATGGCTCCAAGAATAACGCTCATGGGAAATCAACTTTTCCCATTGGTGAAAAAATCCTTACCCCTCACCAATGGATCCAACTACTTTGAGTTTATGTGCATATATATTTATATGTATATGTGTACAAAGGTATATACATATGTGTGTGATCCTTTTTTATTGTAAATATGAAAGAAATAAACCTATATAAATATCATAAAAAAATATGGATATAAGTTACACCTGTTGTAATGGTACATAACAAAATATGGATATAAGTTACACATGTTGTAATGGTGATGTGCTTAAGGTAGCATAACATAGATATTATTGTTCCCTATGTATGTAGACCTGAATTGAATCTATATATATATATATATATATATATATATATATATATATATATATATATATATATATATTGTTGTATGGAAATCATAGTGTCAAATCTTTAATTTACAATTAAATTGAATGGTTAGATTAAAAGTTTATAAATTCATTTTTATTATTATTTTCTTTGATGCTTTTATGCAAGCATTTAAATTCTCTTTCAATCAATATTACCTTTTGAAATTATATAAGTAGCCATGCATACTTGTGTATAAGTACACTTCCACTCATGTAATTCCAAATACAAAGAATCAATAATGTAACATCTAGTACAGATATCAAACCCTAGACATCACAACTATGTCTCAAGGACCTAAGACAAATTTTAACAGACACGAATGTTGTATTTTCCCCATTCAAAGAAATTTTCGATCATTATGATTTTGGTATTTCCCTTGTTTCCATGTGCATAATGTGATTAGATATGTTAGAAGCCCCTTAGGGAAGATAGACAAATGGCTAAACACAAAGCCAATGAAAGACACAAATTTAGGCGCGAACTCACAATTCTCATAAGGTATGTACATATAAATACAATGAGAAATATCCTTGGGTTCCAAATTCCCAAGGTATCTGTTGGACTCCTAGAGACTCTTCATCTCCTAACGGATTAGTTTCCAACAAACCCCCCTCTTAATCCGAAGGGGTGTATATGAGTCCAAGAAAAGAGAGCTGAATAAAAGGCTTGACAATCCGACTATGCCAAGCAAGTTAGCATAAGCTGACTTCTCTCACTAAGTATAAGCGCTCACTGAAGTGGTGGTTTTGGATGACCACAAAACAAAGAGGGATTGCAGAAGCTAAAGTATTCTACTACGTGGATGGTTTAAATCTAACCACAAAATCTCAATCTCAACAGCTGGAAAATCATGAACCATGAAGGTGGTTTAAGGATGACCACAAACTTTGGAACTTGGCTTAAAATCTTAGAGGTTCCTGGAACATTTTGAAAGGCTAACAAAAGCTATATGTCTTCTACTAAATGAGTGGCTTAAAGTTGACCACAAACTCTGAACTTGGCTCGAAGGATCAGAGGTTCTTGGAACATTCCAAAGTGCTAGTAGAATCTGATGTATGCTACTAACTGAATAGGCATGGCTATGGCTCTGGCTATGGCTACAACTCTAAGTTTGGCAGGATCAAGGCTTTCAATTTGATGCAGGCTTGCTTGTTCCCACTCACTTATTTCTGACTATTCATCATCCCCCCCTGTCAGGAACAATGTGAGGAGAAGAAAATTTCACAATTGCAAGATGTGTAAATACTCATGAATGAACTCTCTAGTATGACTTATATATCTTCTTGGTTGTTGACGACCATTGCCAATAAGTGATCCACTAGTAGTGAATCTTCTCTCTTATAGGTTTCTTCAAACTGAAGCTTCTGTTTGACGAGTCTGTATTTTTTCCACAATGATTACAAGGGTGAAGATCAAAACAACGATCTTTCATGTGGCCAACTCGATCACAGTGTTGGCATGTCGACTTCTGAACTGATGTGGATGAAGATGAACTCTCGTTAAGGAATCCAACACTTTGAAACTGGACGGGCTTGGAGAAATCAGGAATGTGAACTGTCAATTTCAGGCGCTTTCACAAAGATGATAACCAAAAGCGTTGCAATAGGAGCACAAAAGCAGTAAAATTCAAAAGCGCACACGCGTTTTTGGTTCCACAATTGTCAAACTTCCACTAACGCATCCATGTTGGCACAAAAGCACGCACGTGCTAATAACGCGCACGGGTTATTAATGCACATGCATTATTAAGAACACGCGTGCACTTTTATTATATAAATGAACACAATTAATATTTTGGCCATAATTTTTTTATCCTGAACTTGGATTTTAATGTTTCTTATACCGTTGGAAAGGTATTTTCAAGACCTCCAACTTTGTAGTTATATGTTTTCCATGATTCAACATCGTTTGTTTCCTATTTTCAAAAAACTAAATCTATGACTTTTTTTCATTTTCCTCTCTCAAGCATAGTCAAGGGAGGGAAGGATACTGTGAGAGAGAGAGAGAGCGTGATGGATGGTGAGAGGGAGAGGGAGGAATGGAGAGGAGGAGGGAAAGTGAGATGGATAGAGAGTGGGGGATAAAGGGAAAGAGAGAGAGGAGAAGGGAGGTTTGGTGAGAGAGAGTGGAGGAGGGTGGAAGATAGCGAGGGTGGCGAGAGAAAGATATAGAGAGGGAGCAGAGGAGTGAGGTAGAGAAGAAGGGAGGGTGACAAATAGAGTGAGGGAGGGAAGCAGAGGGAGGGAATGAGGCTTGGAGAGAGAGAGAGAGAGAGAGAGAGAGGGGGGGGTGGGGAGGAAGAGAGGGGGAGAGAGAGAGAGAGAGAGAGAGAGGGAGCTAGAGATGTAAAGAGAGAGGGAGGGAGGTAAATAAGGACCAAGGTGGGGGTTAGAGAGATATAGATGCAAGAAAGGAGGTAGGGAGAAAGGGGGGATGAGGGAGAGAAAAAGCAAGAGAGAGGGGTGGGGAGAAGAGTGATGGAGGGAAGGAGGAAGGGAGGGTAGAAGACATAGTGAGGTAGGGAGGGAGTAAGAGGGATGAAGAGAGAAAGGGGGGGGGATAAGGTGGGGTTAAGAGGAGATCATTGTAATAAGAGAGAGAGAGAGAGAGAGAAGGGAGGGTGGAATAGAGAGTGAGGTAGGGAGGGATTTAGAGGGATGGGGAGAGAAATAAATAGAGATCAGGGGGGTTGGAGGGATCCAAGGGTAAAATTGAGGGAGGAGAGAGTCGAGAGGAGGGAGTGATGGAGAGAGAGAGAGAGAGGGAGGGAGGGATCGAGGGGGGAGGGAAGGAGTGTGAGAATGTGCGAGAGAGAGAGTGAGTAAGGGAGCAAGAGGAGGAAGTGAGGGTGTGTGTGTGTGTGTGTGAGAGAGAGAGAGAGAGAGAGAGTGGGGAGGGATGAAAGGTGGGTGAGTTCAAGAGAGTGAGGGAGGAAGAGAAAGGGAGTGTGAGCGAAGGTGGGAGAAATTTGGAGAGAGAGAGAGAGAGAGAGAGATTAGGCTTAGGGGTTAGGGGGTTTAAATAGAGAGAGAGAGAGAGAGATTGGGGGTTGGGGTTTACATATATAGATAGGTAGAGAGAGAGAGAGAGAGAGAGAGAGAGATTGGGGGTTGGGGTTTACATAGATAGATAGGTAAAGAGAGAGAGAGAGAGAGAGAGAGAGAGAGAGAGAGATTGGGGGTTAGGAGTTTAGAGAGAGAGAGAGAGAGAGATTGCAGGTTAGGGGTTTAGAGAGAGAGATAATGGGGGTTAGGCATTTAGAGAGAGAGAGAAATCAAGGGTTAGAGGTTTGGAGAGAGAGAGATCAGGAGTTAGGGATTTAGAGAGACAGAGAGATTGGGGGTTAGGGGTTTAGAGAGAGAGAGAGAGATTGGGGGTTAGTGGTTTAAATAGAGAAAGAGAGAGATTGGGGTTTAGGGGTTTATATATATATATATATATATATTGTGGGTTGGGTGTTTAGATAGATAGAGAGAGAGATATTGGTGGTTAGGGGTTAGGAGTTTAGAGAGAGAGAGAGATTATGGGTTAGGGGTTTAGAGAGAGAGAGAAAGAGAGAGATTGAGGGTTAGGGGTTTGGAGAGAGAGAGAGATTAGAGGTTAAGGGTTTACATAGAGATATTATTGGTTAAGGGTTTAGAGAGAGAGAGAGAGAGAGAGAGATTGGTGGTTAGGGGTTTAGAGAGAGAGATTGAGGGTTAGGGGTGTTTATATATATATACACACACACACACACACACACACACACACACAGAGGTTAGGGGTTTAGAGAGAGAGAGAGATTGGGGGTTAGGGTTTAAAGAGAGAGATATTGGGGGTTAGAGGTTTAGATGGATAGAGAGAGGGGGGGGATGAAAGGTGGGTGAATTTGAGAGAAAGGGAGTGAGGTAGAGAGAGGGAGTGTGAGAGAATGTGGGAGAAATATGGAGAGAGGGATGGAATGAGAGGGAGAGAGTGGGAGGGAGGGAAAATGATAGGGAGAGAAAGAGAGGGAGGGAAGGAGGGAGAGAAAGAGAGGGAGGGAAGGAGGGAGAGAAAGAGGAAAGGACTAAGTTAGGAAAAGAGAGAGATTAAGGGAGATAGAGAGAGACAGAGACAGAGAGAGAGGGAGATTTGTAGATTGAAGAAATACCTTTCCAACTATATAAGGAGAATCAAAATCTAAGTTCTCAATCAAATTTTATTGCAAAAACAGTGAAGGCATATTCTCATGTAACAAAAACGTAAACGCATTTTATTCTATTGGTCAAAATATTCATAATTTTATTTTAAACATAACAAAAAAATTGTGAAGAATCATAGAAATCCTAAAAAACAAAAATTTTAGAGCTTATAAATACATTTCCAACAGTATAAGAAACATCATAATCCAAGTTCTAGATCAAAAGCTATGGCAAAAATAGTAAAGACATGTTTACATGTAATAAAAGCACACGCGCATTTTGATAATGTGTCTGCGTGCACGTTATTAATGTGTGCACATTTTGATAGTGCGTGTGTGTTCCTACAAATTCAAAAAAAGGCGGGACAACCTCTCTCCATCTACGTGGTGGATGAGTTGGTCACTTTAGTTTTAGGTTCAGATTGACAAACCTCTTGGTTCGGACTACATAAACCAAAACACATCCATTTCTTCAGCTCCTTGTTTTTCAATGACGATTCCACATATGCTCCAGGTGTTCATTTCAAATGAAACTGCACACACTTATAGAGTTGTGTGTGCAGATTCTAAAATATATATTTTTTCAAATAAAAAAATTTTCTATTTTTTATTTATTATTATTTGCACATATTTCAAATTTTTAAAATACATAGGTCTTTTATTTTCACTCTAACTTTTGATTGGCTCAACTATTTTGAAAATGGGAAAGAACCCGCACAAGTATAGACAAATACCTACAAACTAAAAAAAGATAGTTGGATGATTGGGTTAAGACCCTCATAGCGGGGCCTAATGCTCGACCTTGTCCTTCAAATGGCTTCATTGACTTCCTTAATTTAAAAAATATATAAAATCAACTTTGAAAATTTTGGAAAAATGGCGTTGCATAAGAACCGCCTGTTATCTACAACTCTACATAAAAAAAAAATTCACAAATTTAGACTATTTACATACCAAACCCAAGGCCTAACGCAAACATATGTATTATGTTTTAGAAAAAAAATAACATACCATTCTTAGAAGAATGCCATTTTTTGGAGTTATACTTATTTTTCATAAATAAAATTTATATATTACGGAAGGTGATCCGATTGTCTATATTTCATCTTTTTCCACCATAATCTAAAAAGTTGTGTAGGTACCTCTAAAAATTCATTTTAATGATCGGATTTCTGTTTTTCAGGAATTCCATTGCAACTAACGCGTCATAAGTGGGTATCATTACCTTGCACGAGCCCTTCCTTGTTGTATCCAAAATCAATTTTGTGCTTGTTATGGTTGATCTCTTCCCATGGTTCGATGATGGGCTTGGAAGAAACAAGAAAAACCTCTATATGCATGTCTTCATCTTCATTTGATTTTTCTTCTGATGTAGGGCCACTGATTTGCGTATGTGCTTCTGAAGTGGCATCATTCTGTGCATGCAGCTGAACGGAATCATGAAGGGGATTCTTCTAAACATGAACAAGTTCAGAATGTCTTTCTTCTTGTTGAAGCTACAACTCAAGCTATAGGAAATCAAGTGTTTCTTTTGAATATTGAACACAATCTCGAATGTGAGTGAGGGTGGTCTTGTTGATCATGACAGTGTTGTTGACATAGGAAAATAGTAGAGGGTGAAAAAATAAAGATGGGTGTCTATTTTGGGGGGTCTCGTGAGAAAATAATTTTGGTTTTTTCATATTTTTCGACTTCGGGCGAACAAAAGTGATATTTTTGTTTAAAATTTCACTTTGCAGTAAAAAGAAAACTTTTATAGAATTATGTTAGCTTTCTATTCATAATTTTTTCAATTTTTTTAATTAAGATTTGATATGTCGATTTCGCAAATGTTTGACAGTGTGTTCTTATAAAATGAAAAGACTACAAAATAGTTATGATTTGTTGCGCCACTAAAATCGTTGTTAGACTTATTTTTTACAAAAACAAAAAATGCTACGACAATCTACACACAATGTACTAGTGCCTGACTATAAGTTTGTAACCAATGGATCTATATACTAATTATTATATTTTTTTTAAATTCGATCAATGGGGAAACTCAGTCGATTTTCAACATCCTTTTTGTTGCGCCACTTTTCTCTCAATCCGCTATAAAAGTAAAAAATCTACGAACACCCTTTTGAAGTAGACACACTAATTAAGAGTCCCACATTTTTTTCAATTTTTTTGGTGCTGTATTTTTTAAGTTATGGATTTTTCTTTTCACCGTTTTTTTAAAGAATTGAATCCTAACTCGACACATGTTACGAAAATAAAACTTAAAAAATATCAGTTCTTATCTATATACAACAAAATTTATACCCACGTAAAGTAGATTCAATGATGAACCTACTGGTATCAAGTCCGACATTCGTTTTGTTGTGTAAGAGGTGGTTTTTCCCTTCCGAAAATGAAAAAACCTGAAAATTCTGCAGAAATGTGAATCTTTCATGTTTCAGAGGTTATTCGGCCGAATAACCTTTTTTCGTAACGGTGCCGTCAATTACAGTGAAGATTATTCGGCCGAATAATGAAATGGAAAAAAAACTCGTCGGCCGGGAAAAAAAAAATTATGTTTTTCATACTCATATAAATAAACCTAAAATTGATTCATTATTTTCGCATTTTTTTGTCAAACTAATTTTGAAAGAAGGAGACATTTTTTGCAAAATGAGGTTTTTACAAGGTATGTTTCTTTTTTTTTTTTCCAAAAGGCACATTGAAGGAGTTTTTTTTCTAAGGCATATTTACAATGAGTTTTTTCAAAATATTTCTTTTCTTATTGCATATTTGCAAAGAAGACATTTTTTGCAAAATGAGGTTTTTACAAAGTATGTTTCTTTTTTTTTTCCAAAAGGCACATTGAAGATGTTTTTATCCTAAGACATATTTGCAAGGAGTTTTTTCAAAATATTTATTTTCTTATTGCATATTTGCAAAGAAGACATTTTTTGCAAAATGAGGTTTTTACAAAGTATGTTTCTTCTTTTTTTTTTTCCAAAAGGCACATTGAAGGTGTTTTTTTTAAGGCATATTTGCAAGGAGTTTTTTCAAAATATTTCTTTTCTTAGACATGTTTGCAAGAAGGTTCTTTACAAGGATTGTATTTAAAAAGTGTGTATTCCAAAGTATTTTTGCAAAAAAAATGTATTTTTTCTCCTTATTTCTTTGAAATGGATTTTTTCAAAGAGTTGTTTTGGTAAGATACTTTACAAATGATTTTTTTCCAAAGTAGTTTTGCACTTCTTATTTATTTGAAAGATGTTTTTTCAAATAGTTGTTTTGCTAAGGTATTTTGCAAAGGGTTTTTTTCCAAAGTAGTTTTGCACTTCTTATTTATTTGAAAGGGGTTTTTTCAAATAGTTGTGTTGCTAAGGTATTTTGCACAGGGTTTTATTCTAAGGTAGTTTTGCACTTCTTATTTCTTTGAAATGAGTTTTTTCAAAAAGTTATTTACTCAAAGTATTTTTGCAAATAAGTTATTTCTTTACAATGGTTTTTTCCAAGATATGTTTACAAATAAGTTTTTTTTCAAAGTACTTTTTTCTAGTGGCTTTTTTCGTAGATATTTTTTCAAATAAATTTTTTTTCCAATGATTTTTACAACAAAGATTTATTTACAAGGTGTTCTTATTATTTTCCAATGGGTAGGTAATTTATTGTCAAGGAGTTTCTTATTTCTTTCTAAGAAGGTTTTTTTCAAAGAAGATTTTTGTTCAAAGAGTTTTTTCAAAGGAAAGTTAATTCTAAAGAGATCTTCTTCAAAAGACTCTTACAAAAATTTTATAAGGTAAAGTAAATTTCAGTTCATGTTTTTATAAATTCCGTAAATGTTTTTAAATCTTAATTTATTTATTTTTACTATAAAGTAATGATTCTTTAATTTATCATCTATAGATTAAACAATCATGGGCAATAAGAGAAAACGTAAAAAAAAGGTGATCGTAAACGTGATGATGATGGTAATAGAGAGAAACAAAAACTCAGATATATTGCCAAAAAACAAATGGTTGCCGAAACGAAAGAGAGAACTATTGAAGATATAAATACAGATTTACATGATAATGTTGAAGAGATGGAAATTGAAAATAGAGTACAAGAAGAACAAATTGAAGTTGAAAAGAACATTGTAGAAGATGTAAATAGTGATTTACATGCTAATGTCGATGAAGTCAATATTGAAGATCAAGTTCAAGATCCAGAAATTGGACTTGGTATGTATATATTATATATTTTCCAAATTCATTTTTTTATAATGAATTTTATTTTTGGATATATGTTAAATTAAATTTAACTTGATGTATAGGTACTTTTACCATTGATGATGAAATGTTAGAAGACATTGATTGTGACAAATATGGAGAAAAATTACCAATACATGTTGCACGATATCGTGCTACAAAATTTTATGATGAAGTTCTCAATGATTACTCAATAGCAGAACAAGCACAAATTTTGAGATGTTTATTAGTTTCCAAGAAGTTAGAAGGTGCTACATCATTATTGGGTATTCACAAAGCGACAAAAGAGTCGAAATTGAAACAAAATGTGATAGAAAATATAGGTGATGCAATAAAAAAAATTTGGAAAATCTAGGAAGAAAGATATCAGTGCTGCACGTAAAGCAATCCATACAGCAATTCTTTCAGCTAGTACTAAACAAAAGCGTTTGACAACAGAACTAGCAAAAGCAATTGGAACATCAAGAAAGACATTATACAAACATAGCAAATTCAGAATGCAAATAGATGAAAATAATGAACTTGTTTGCTAGGCAATTATTTGTAGACAACCTTACAAAGATAGATTGGGAGCAGATGTTAAAGATATTGTACGAGAATATTGGTTGGAACATGCTCGAGTTTCACCAAATTCAAGAGATGTGATACGCAAAAGAATATCACGAAATGTATATGAAAGCCAACCAAAACATATAATGGACATGACACAAGTACAATTGTTTAATAAATTCAAGGAAGATCATCATGGAATTAATATATCAATCACTACATTTGTGCAACAAAAACCATGGTATGTTAGACCTATTACTATACATGATACATGTTGTTGCCGTTATCATGTGCAATTTCAGTTATATTATGACACGTTTCTTGAATTTGGTAAAATGTTTTGGACAAATTCACCACCTCCGCCCACAATACGTGAATTCATATCTCAAATTTTATGTGAGAGAAATCACGATGAAGTATTTTATTCAAAGAAATGTGTCAATGGAAAACATTGTCATCATTGTGGAAATCTGGTTCTATTCCACAATAAATATCCTATCGATAATGATCAATCATTGTCAAATGTAAATGTTGATTGGAGGAGATACGAATACATCAATTATAGTACAAGTTCTAGTGATTCACATTCCAAAAGAATTGATTTGCTAGAAGACAAGATATGCGTAACAGATTTTCTCAAAAAATTTGAAAGCGAAATTTATAAATACACCCAGCATTCACATAGAGCACGATGGCAAGATCTTCAATTCAAACAGTCTCGTGAAATTTTTCCACCCGGAACAATTTTGTCCGTGGTTGATTTTGCTGAAAACTATACATTTGCTGCACAAAAAGAGATACAGAGTGAATACTATCACTCTGACCAAGTTTCGATATTTGTCCATGTTGTATATAGACATTCTCAACAGGATATTGATGGCATTGAAAGCACATGTGACAATCAGGATGTGATTAAAGAATATCACTTCTATATCAGCGATGATCGTACACACGATACACATTTTGTTCAACGTTGTATAGAAAAAATTTTCTATGACTCACTGAAAAAACGCGAAGTTAAATTCAATGAGCATTGGATATGGTCCGATGGATGTGCGGGTCAATTTAAATCTTCACGATCATTTTTTTGGTTATGTCGACTTCATAAAGCATTGAACATTAAACATTGCTGGAATTTCTTTGAAACTGGGCATGGAAAAGGTGAACATGATGGTGCAGGAACATGCGTAAAAAGAGCACTTCGAAGATGGCAAATGAACTATTCTTCTGCACAGTTTCATTCAGCTACAGAGGTTGTCCAATGGTGTCAATTAAATCTAAGCCATGATTATAATCAACAATCAAAAGATGTGCGCAAGTATGTACACTATTTTTTTAATTTATATTATTTCTTGAAATTTAAAAAAATGTATGTACTTACATGTACACTAACATTAAAAGTTGTTCTTTGAAAGTGATTCATCATTTATTGTGTAGGTTTTTTTGGCATGTTGGGATCCAAGATATAAATAGATCAATACCATACGACGCTAGCACCATACACGGGACTAGAGATTTTCACTCTATTCAAACAAAAGCCTTCCAAAACATTTATGCATTTGACAGTAGAAAGCAATCGTGCTTTTGTCATATTTGCATTGAAAATATTGAATCTACAGAAGTTTGTGAAAACATAATGAACAACTACGTGAAACATTGGAAACACACAGAAATTAATCCTAAAGGAAAAATGCCACTAGCAAGCATTGAAGAATTAGAATCAGAAGATATAGCAATATCATCTGATGGCGACAGAATTTCAGATCTCGTAAGAGAAGGTAATGATCAAATACCACTGTTTTGTCAATTGTTCATTCTTGTCATTCACCTTATACACATGTATATTAGTCAATTTAATTGAATTAAAAATCCTAACATCAATTGTAATTTGCACAGGAGATGTTTTTGCTGTGATTGCACCTGTCGACAATAGCGAAAATGTGAAGTATTATTTGATGCGATGCACTGAAGAAAAAATGAAGTTATTGGAAGATTACAATGACAATGGATATACATACAAGCGAGGATCCATCATTTTAAAGGTCTATTTTTTTCAACAAACCCATATGACTCAAAATTATGTCTACTTTCATGATTATGAACCTGATGTCATATGTTGTCAATATAGCCATTTAGTATGTGCATCTCGAATAAAATTGGTTCAAGTTCCATCGAAAAAACAATTAAAAAATAAGAAATGGACACTGTCCAAATATGACCATGAACGGATAATTGAAGACGGCATTCCATTGCGATGTTTTTAAAACTATATATTTAAAATTAATAGATCGATGGTTTTGTCGATGTCATTGTCAAATGTGTACAATATATTTTTTTATTTTTATGTTTATGATCTTGAAAAGAACTATAATATATAAAAGTTTAAATAATCGTATTCTAGTATGCTGAAATTTGAATTCAAAAATTATTTGATATTGAAAATTTCAATGTGTAAAATTTTTGACTTAATTCTGTTTGAAATGCTTTATTCGGGTCCCCATATGTCTATTAGACCACTTAAGGGATGAGATAACGGATCTGTGGTTGTCGCCACTCTCCGCCCCAAATCTTTAATTTAAAATATCGCTTGTATAAAATTATTTGGTAACGAAAACCTGAATGTATAAAATTTGTCTTAATTCTGTCTGAAATACTTTATTCATGTGGACCCATATGTCTATTAGACCAATTAAATGATGAGATATAACGGATCTGTAATTGTCGCCACTCTCCGCCCCAAATCTTTAATTTAAAATATCGCTTGTGCAAGTTCACATAACTGAAATCATGGCAAATGGAGACAATGATTATTTGATTTTTAATCACAAGAAAAAATTCCAGGATTGTGAAGCTTATGCTAAATTAGAGAAATGATTATTTACAACAAATCGATGAAAATTCATCAAATTGTTGTTTAAAATCATTGCTCTAATTTAGCACAAACTTCACAATCCTGTAATCTTTGCTTATGATTAAAAAACAAAAAACCGTTATCCCCATTTGCCATGATTTCAGCCGCATCAAATGTACCTGAACATTGAAAGTAAAAATTATTAATTAAAAATCCATATATCAAAATTTGAACAAATAATATTATTTATTTTTCAAGCTTCCTAAAATTTGAACTTAACATGTGTTCGCTTTTAAACTTCATAATTCATTCATATTTCTATCAAAACTTCTAACATTCATAAACTTCTTAACATTTAAAGATAACATTTGAATGTGTTCTTAACATTCATTTTAAACTTCCTAATTCATCATATTTTTATCAAAACTTATATAACATGAACATAATCTTCATAACATTCCTAAGTTTCATAACATTCCTAAACTTCCTATTTCATCCATATTTCTATCAAAACTTTTATCATTCATAAAACTTCATAACATTCAAAGTTAACATTCATGTTCTTAAATTTCATTTTTAAACTTCCTAATTCATCCATATTTCCATCAAAACTTCAAACATTCCTAAACTTCCTAACATTCCTAAAATTTAAACTCAACATATGTTCACTTTTAAACTTCTTCATTCATCCATGTATCTCTTTCAAAGCTATTACATTCAAAAATTTGACATTCATGTTCTTAGCATTCATTTTAAAGTTCCTAGTTCATCCATATTTCCATCAAAACTTATATAACATTCATAATCTTCCTAACATTCCTAAGTTTCGTAATATTCATAAACTTCCTATTTCATCCATATTTCTATCAAAACTTCTAACATTCCTAAAACTTCATAACATTCAAAGATAACATTCATGTTCTTAAATTTCATTTTTAAACTTTATAGTTCATCCATATTTTCATCAAAACTTCAAACATTCCTAAACTTTCTAACATCTCTAAAATTTGAACTTAACATGTTTTCACTTTTAAACTTTCCTGGTTCATCCATGTATCAAAACTTCTAACATTCCTAAACATCCTAACGTTCAAAGATAACATTCATGTTCTTAACATTCATTTTTAAACTTCCTGGTTCATCCATATTTCTATCAAAACTTCTAACAAATTATTAAACTTCCTAACATTCAAAGATAACATTCTTGTTCTTAATATATTCAATCTTAACATTCATTCATGTTTCAATCAAAACTTCCTCATTTATGAACTTTAAACCTATGTTTATCCATAACATTTCTTAAGCTTCATAATATTCAAGAATGTCATGTTCTTAACATTCATTTTTACATATTCATTCATTCATTTAAACATACAAATACATATTCTAAACCTTTAAATCACACCAAATATGTCAAATAAAATAAACTAGATCATTTTAACCAAGATTCACAAAATATGTAAGTTCAAAGAACATGTATATAATCTTCAAAAAAATACTCGTGAACATGTGCAAGTTCAATGTACCCACATATGTATATATCTAGTCCAAAAATAAATCTTCTCAACATGTCCAAAACAAATGTTTCCAATCTAGATGCATATCAACAACAAAAAAATTGTCCACCATGCTATAAAGATAAAATGTCCACCATGCTATCCTCCACTCGGGCCTTCCCTCCACTTAGGCCTCCCCCTGGACTCAACCCACCCTGCAACATGTGTAAAAAAAAATTATAAATATCATTTAAATTATTTAAACTATATTCAGAAAATTAAAATATTAAACTTATATATCAAAAAACAATTCAAATATTAACAATATTACATCAAATTCTCCAAATGCTTGTCCACCACCATCCTTCAAAGGAGTTTTTCCTTTGCCTCCAAAAGATTTGAGAGACCCAAGCTGCAACATATATAAAATCAATTTATAAATCTCATAAATCTAAATCCATAAAAATTAAAATATTAAAACAGTAAACAAAATTAAAACACTAAACGAAATTACCCCTCTACCAATATCTGCTCCATTAAGCAAAGAACCTATATCTCCCCCCTAAAATTTATGTTGTATTAATAAATAAAACATAATGCAAACCAAAAAAATTACTATGCCAATTAACTTAAAACGAAAACAAAAAGATTAAAAAAAATTAGCTCACAATAGATGGTAAATCATTTATAAAGTTCGTATCTAAAGAAACCTGCATGGATAAGTCAAATTAACAATAAGATGCATAGTTAAATTAACATTCAAAAAATAATAATAATATATATATATATATATATATATATATATATATATATATATATATTAAATTCAAACATAATTACAAATATGTTAATAATAAATATGTACCTCTCTCTAGATTTTCACTAATTGAAATGTGGAAAGAATGTTCGTTCATCATTCTTGAAAACTGCAACCAATTTAAACATTTACATAATGTACCTATTACTTTACATCAAAAAACATAATTTATCATTCATATAATGTAACAAAAAAAATCAATTCAAAATAAATAAAATATTTAATTAAGATCAAGTCATATCATAGTCAACAAACCTCTCCCAAACTCGATGTGTCATTGGATATCACATTTGCCGCTAGGTCACGACAAACCTTCGCATATGCCCTGAGATATTCAATGCTCATTCCATCTATCTCATCATCGGTTTTGTAAACAAACTTTTGACGAATAGCAGAACGAGCCCTTTCTCGAACCAATCCCACATCTACTCCAACTAATGCTGACGATAAACCATCACCAACAAAATTCCTTGCAATTGTCCCAAGTTGAGATGTGGGCTCTATCTCTGATTTTAATGCCACCAACCTAGGTGGATGAGATATCTGGGGTGGAGGTCGAAGAGTTGCAGGATCTCTAAATGCACCTTCTCGATCATATATTCGACCCTTTCCAACTCCATAAAATTTTGAATGAACATCGGTATAGTCTGGCTTCATATTTAAAAAAAACTCAGCATAAAAAAATCTAGCAAAATATTGAGAAACCTCATCGTTTCACGGAAATCGACCATAGGCTGCAAGAAACTGATCATAAAGTAGATGTGCAAGATGAGGATGCTTGAAATATTGCACTCTCAACATTTCTTTTTTCAGACCTTCTTTGAAATTAAACATTGATTTGGCATGTTCTTTTGTCACTCTCTCCTTCACAACATCCCATTTGTCTGGACCCATCACTTGTTCCCTTCGTCTTCGCATCAAATCTACAAAACCATCTGTAGTTCGTTCGAGGTTCTCATATGCCTGAATGAATTTTTGCAATGATCCCAAAACAATCTCCAAACTTTGTTTACTCTCTAGAGGGAGATCCATAGTAGACAAATCATTTGCCAACTTGTCGTAGTGGGATCTACATCTTTCAAGAGTCATTTGATGATCACCACCTTCCCATGGAAGCTCCCGAGGTAGATCAGATGGATATGTTGTAATGGGTATACAACCCTCAATTAATTCAACATATTGAGTCCTAGCTCGACCATCACCACCTCGTGTAGAATGGTGAGCCTCTTGAGAACCTTGCTTTGCACCCTCATCCATCTCCCTTGCTTGCTCTACTTCCCTCCCTATAGAATTACAAGCATCTTCCAAACCATGCTCTGCTTCAAATGAAAAAAAAAGTCTTATTTAAACACAAATACAAATTTTGCACACACAAAAAAACAATTTGCATATAAATGTTAAAAGATCGATATTCATATACCAATAGAGGGTCGAGATCAACGTTCTCCCACCGAAGATATAGCGAAATCATTTGTACCCCTTTCACCTTGTCGATGCGAACTATACAATAAATTAGAATCCCGAGGGGAGGTTGACAACCTCCGATTATCACTTGTAACACCAACCCCAGAAGTTTGTGAAGACCTCCTACGTTTTCGCCTCAAAGAATCCTCTCTTTCCATTTGATATATAATGCCTACACTTACACACAAATATCAACTAATTACATATTCAAATCCTACATGTTAATTCTACGAATTCTAAAACCTAACTACTAAAGAGACTAAGTTATTTAACAAGGACCTAGATTTACCTAATTTATCATCTAATAGTTCTCAAAAAAAGTTTAGCTAATATTGTTAGATGTGTGATGAATTAATGTACCAATTTTCTAAGTGTTTTTGATGTTTAAAATGAATGAAACCAATATAGTTAAGTACTAAGTGAAGGGTTGATTTCTTTATGTCAAAGAATGAGTTCATGAACCTGTTTTAACTTCTGACCTCAATCTTAAATTAATAATTTAAATGATATTTTAATACCTTAAACATAAATTACATCTTCAAATATTTTCATTATTGCACAAAATAAAATAAAAATTGACAATTCATGTATTATGTTTAGAGTTGAAATGTTTTCCAAATTTGCCATTTTTTATAATAGTTTTCAATTTCTTAAATTAATAATTTAATCAAGATATTTTAATACTCTAAACATAAATTATATCTACAAATATTCTCATTATTCCATAGAATAAAAAAAAAATACCGTTCATAGTATTATGTTTGGAGTTAAATGACATGTTTCCCAAATTGGCTATGTTCGACAATGGCCTTCAATTTCAATTTGATAACGGTAACGATTCTTGGTATTATGTTCTCCAAGTTTGCCATGTTGCAAACAAAGGAAAACATAAGACCAAGAATCGCCACCTTTACAAAAATAAAACTCAAGACCATTGTGGCATAATATCACCTAATAGTTTCTAAAATGACTACAACTATTATTGTTCAATTGCATAAAACTTACTATAGTACATCTAAATTACAGCCTATTCATGTCTATAGTTCCGTTGTACCTAAAGTCCATTTAAAGTTTTGTTCTATCAAAAATAGAGTTTAATTGTCTAAAGTTTTGTTGTATCTATAGCTATCTATCCACACAGTTTGTAATAGAACTAATATATTGATCTCTGCACTCTGTGAACATAGACAGAATTCATGAACTCTGTCCATGTCCATGTTGACAGAGTTCATGAACTCTGTCCTCGTCCATTTCAACAGAGTTCATGAACTCTGTCAACATGGACATGTTGACAGAGTTCATGAACTCTGTCCATGTCCATGTTGACAAAGTTCTCAGATAAAACAAGCCTATATATAAATGGGATATGTCCTTTACAAATAAAATTATTGTCCTACTTTTATTTTCATTTCTGAACACAGGCAAATCCAACAATTTAAAAAAAACAACTAACTGAACACTAACCATATTCCTCTTTATATTTAAATTTAAATCATTTTCGACAGACAATTTGACCAGAGCCCAAGAACTCTGTGGAAGTGGACAGAGTCCTTGGACTCTGCCCAATTTTGGGCAGATTACCACAGCCGGCACGAAAAGCAAACGAAACGATTGCAGGCGAGAAAAACGCAGGCGAATTAGAAAAATAATTTCTACATACCTCTTCAAACGCAGCCGAAACAAAAACAGGCGAATTGAAATCTGGCCGAGGAGAGCCCAAAGCCGAATTTGAAACACCCGAAACAAAACGAAAGAAGCAGACGGAAAGGAATACCTGCAAAAACAACAGCAACTTAAATGAGAAAACCTGCAATAACAATAGCAACTTAAATAAGAAACTTAAACAGAAAAACACAATTTAAAAACGAAAATTGGAAAACCTTTACCTCTGCACACCACCGTGTCGATATGTCGCCTGCTACAGAACCTTGGTGACGTTAGAATGGCCGAAACAAAAATACGACCGCGCAAGAAAGGCAGAACCTCGCGTACGTGCGGATGGCGAGAACAGAAGGTGGCGGAGAAAAGATTGGCAGAGGCGGGGTATAGAAACTACACTCCAACTACGACGAACCGCCGTGCACACGGCCAGGGTGGCGGACCAGCGACACACAGCAGCAACCAATCGGGTGGCAGACAAGCGACAAAGTAGACCGATGACGGAGAGGCAGGGCCACCATCAGCGCCACAGGGGTCCACAAGATCCAGAGAAAGTGACGAGTGAATGGTCGGGATCGAGCTTTTATGCCAAATAATTATTCGGTCGAATAAGTGTTCGGCTGAATAATTATTCGGCCGAACAATTATTCGGCCGAATAATTGCACACAGCACCGTGAGTTTCCTCCGTCCGGCTAAAACTTGGCACATACATCGAGGCCACCGTTAGGTCTAACGGTGGCCCGTTAACTGTTATTCGGCCGAATAAATACTAAGTTGTTCGATCGAATAAGTTTAATTATTCGGCTGAATAAATAAATTATTCGGCCGAATAATTAAACTTATTCGGCCGAATAACCTCTGCTATAGTTCTTCGCCCGCCGATTCTCACCAAAGTGTTACCCACCTTCGCGTTTTCACCCTAGAGTGTTCAGTAACTCTACCAAGTCATTTAATTTTGCCATGTGATTAATGACTCACTCAAATGGACAAGGGATTCTTGCAACTCCACCATTTTACAAACAATTGAGAAACTAAAACTCAAAAAATAAGAGTGTTGGTCTTAGACAAGAATGCACCCAAATACAATGCGATTTTCTTTCAATTTTGACACTTGTAAAACTTACGAATTTCACTTTTTACAAGTTTATAAGGAATGTTGAGTTGATGTATGAGTACCTTGATTTGAGTTGCACCTTCGATTATTTTGATTGAGTTTCCCAATGCTTATATGTGTTGTTGAATGTTGACGTGATCAACAATGTGTCTTTGGCGAGGATGGAGGTGAAAGAAATGCAAGTGGAGAACCAACAAAAACTGTATGCTTATGGGAACATATTATCTTAAGCAAAAGAAAATTAAAAATGAAACAATATTATAAGGATAGTTTAATTCTAGCATGTAGAGCTCTCTTGGGCATTATTGTAACTCGGTAAGCAGTTCATGTGCATTCTCTTGATTGTATCTGTCAACGTCTATTCTCTTTGTATTGCTTCACATGTACCAAATATGGTTCTTTCAGAATTTTCCTCACGACTTCGAGATCACTTTGTTATTTGTCAATAGAAAGAGACATTGGCTAGCCTTGCAACTATTATGATGGATTCCCTTGCTACGATTGAGATGATTAACCAAGAACTTCTCCAAGAAGATCAAAATGAAAAACGGAAACAATTGCTATCAAATATGGTTTTGATACTCAAAACCATAATTTTCAGCGACTATTTCACCGTTTTCAAATCATTTTTCAATATTTTGAGAGCTTACCTAATTTGCAGTAGACAAGCAAATTCAACACAACCTAGTATTCAGCTTTCAAGCAAATTCAACACAACGTAGTATCCAGCTTTCAATGCATAAACTTAGAGAAGCAGCTTCACTCAATGTAGCTTACCCTACACATAGGGAATGGAGTCTCCAATGTGGCTACTGTGGGAACGCTCCAATGCATAAACAATTCTTTTTTTTTAAACTAGGGAACAGCAACCTCTCAAGGGTATATCCAATAGCCCCTAATCCAGATATACCAGAAACTTGTGACTCAATAGGGGCCGAGTCGAGACCCTTTGCCTCTATCCGAGGGTCACCTGCCCTTCGAGCCTTATCACAACGAGTCAATGAGCAACCCTACCCGCCTTGACAATGTGTTACCTTCACGTTTGTGTTACCTTCACGTTGGGGAATGTCGAGTCAACAAAACATGGGCTTAGTTAGATTACTCATCTGCTTTCCTTCTTGAGGGCCCGAAATTTGTAAATTGCGGTCTTCTCTCAATAGATGGCTGATGGCACGAACCAATGGAGAGGCCTCATATTTTGGTGGATTTCTTTAATCTACAGGTGGAGAGGTGCAGTGAATGGGGAAGCCACGACTTCTACGTAGGAAGGCACCAACAATGAACCTGCAGGTTGGCTCCATGCATAGTGTTTAAACACGGTAGTAGTTAATCATCAACATAACTCACTGTACAGACTTCAACTCAACATGTCTTTAGGTCTCCATGCACAACAAATCAGCTGCTATTGAATATAAAAGATCTTGGTGATAAGTGTGAAATCGGTCTTGGTAGAATCTTGGTATCAGAGCCAGAGAGCTCAGTTACAGTGTTATTTCTGTAAGTGATTGTGCTTCAGTTTATTGTTTTATATCTACTAAATCTATTTAAGTTCTATTCTGTGTTTCATTGCTTGCAATCTAGTAAACTGCTCTTGTAGACTGTGGAAATGACAGTTGAGTAAATTGATTGGACATGAGGGATTTGAATGTTTGGGTTGTCTGAAGGAGAGGTCATAGCCGACGGGTAGGCGCAGTAAATCCTCGTAGTGCTAGAGACTAGCGTGAGCTATAAATCCCATATTCATCATGGATCCATCAATGGATGCAGTTTCACTCGCTAACTTAGATTGTGAGTTTGCAAATGATACAGAAGTTTCCTTAGCATAACGTAGATCATCTTTTCATGAACTTTTGGGAAGTGTAGATGGTATGCTCAAGACGAGTATACCTACCACCATGATGATGAAGCATGAATTTGAACCATTGATGGTTCTAGTCTGCCACTTCCATATCATCTTGTAGGTACAAAATAAAGTTTGCACGACGATTGACCCAATCTTTTCTGGGACAGAATCTATCAAGAAAGATATCAGCCCAATCGGACCAACTTTTATTTCTCAGATTTCCTGGATCTCCACAGATCACAATTGACCGCTCTTCTCTACAGAATTGGAGGATAAGGTTATAGGAAGTCCATGTCAGATTACCTTCTCCAATATCAACGTACCAAACTGGTCCGTCTGCTTCTTCATTGCAGTCAATCCACAGCTCTATGCAGTCACGAAGCTTCGAACCCGCATTCTCAAAACTTCTGAACGCATCACGTTCCCATCTCTCCAGAATTTGCAGCTTTAATGGGGATTCCTGGATTTGTTTGATTAGAATGATATCCAGGTATTTTTCAGCTTCTCTCCTGGAAGCAAAATCAAGTAACTGCCGCCTCTCGGCCTTTGTGAGAGTTTCATCCCATGGTTTCAAGAACAAACCATTCCTTGGCTGGTACAAGGGAACAACAGGAGCTTTTCCTTTATCTTTTGAACCGGAGCTTGACGATCCAGGGGTAAACATGTTGAGAGCTAGTGCTGGAGACTTTGAATGCTCTCTGGCCAACATATCCGCTAAACAATTAAGATATCCAGGCTTGTAAATAATATCAAAATCAAAATTGCTTAACCAAATAAACCACTTGACATAATGCAGCAATTGTTCAATATAATCAATATTTCTCAGAGAGAGGAGAGCGACGATTAGTAGGGTTATAATAACAGCAGGAGGAGGAGCAAGAGCCTCGTATCCAGTTGGAACTCAGTTCAAATATCATCAACAATAAGAATTCCAATCAACTCAGCTCACAAGATGCACGATGGAGCTGTGTCCGCGTGAATACAACTTGGCCTTCAAATATTCCATTGTGTGGGTGTCATTCAACAAGACTAGTGACCACCCTTGATTCTTCACCAATCCTCACGTAGCTCCACTCTACTTTCGCTCTGGTGGTGGTCTTCAGTTCATTCCACGCAGCTAAGGTACGCAGTGACTCCAGCAATCACGAGTCATCACACTTCAACTTATCATGGTCAGGTCATGTGGAGAGCAGGTCGTGGAGATACACACTAAGAGTTGGGAGGTCGCATTCACAAAGATGGGGGCCTACACTGTTTGGAGTGGCCATGCACAGGGATAGCGATATATAACACCAGGAGGAACGGTCTCTTCCACGTAAATATAGAGATACCAAATACACCACGCAATACTTACTACACTATGAAAATAGCCACAGGCAGATGACTCATGCTTAGAAAGCATAACCAGATAAACATTGCCACCGTTCACTAGAGCTAGGCAAACATGAAGACGCATGAGCACGGATACAAAGAGGAAAATGGAGCGCCCATCCAAAAACTTGTAGTGGCATACCACTGTTAGAAGCCCCTTAGGACAGATAGACAAATGACTAAACACAAAACCAATGAAAAACACAAATTTAGGCTGAACGCACAATTCTCATTAAGGATTTAAGGTATGTATATATAAATACAATGAGAAATATCTTAAGATCTTTGGGTTCTAAATTGTCAAAGCATTTTTTGACTAATTTATGTACATATAAATATAATGAGAAAGATCCTTGGGTTCTAAATTGTTGGATTCTTAATTACTTTTAGTCTATTCTTTTCACCCTTTTCAAATCTCGTTTTATGACACTTATTCCTTAGAACCAGACTTTGATTATAATTTTAGTCATACCTTGATTCTTCAAAATAATAAGTATCAACATTTTAATAAAATAAAAAAATTATTATTATTATTTCAACTAAAAAAATTTCTTATATTAAAGTATACTAAATTTAATAATTCACTCTATCAATCAAGAATGATATACTTCTTCCCATTTGATATACTTAAATGTTCAATTACTTCATTTGATCTTTTGGATGAAAGCAATTAGACCATTCATAGTAAGCATTGTTATTATCCTTTACTATAATATCATATCGTCATTTATGTTTTTGCAAAATCATATATTAGTTTCAATAACGTCATTAAATGCACAGTCAAACTGGAGTGATAGATTTAAATGCATTAATGATTATGAAGTTAGTAAAGAACAAGATTCCTCCTAAATAAATGTGCATCTACTTCCTCCCATAATCTATTGATACTTTATGCAAACATTGATTTTCTCATGTTAGATAAATGCATCAAATGCATGAAATCTTTTGTTTCTATTTAAATACCATAACATAGTTTAGTGTTTGATAAGTAAATGCAACATAGTTTAGTATTAGATAAGTAAATGTATGAAAGTCTTGTAATTATTATTATTATTATTATTTCATTATTATTTTAATATGATGTGATTGTGTAGGATAGCATTAAATAGGTGAATTTTTTAGTTTATTTATCAAATGTAATGTATATGTGTATGTAGAGATGATAGTGTTGCAGTAATAAGTAGGTAGGTTAGGTATCTTTGTTAAGTTTTGTTGAGTTAAAATATTTGAATTTGTGAAGACCAGGTTATGTATATGATTTTCATAGACATAGATCAATAAGCAAATGGTTAGGTATTTGTAATTAATGTATGATAGATGATGTTATTAATAAAAAATGTCTTTATTATGTAGCTTCTAAATTTTGATACATGGCTTATGGGAATTAAATTGACTAATAATAATAAACAAAAAAAATAGCGTAGTTTTGTAATTGAACTTCTCCCTTCCTTAAGTAATAAAACATTGTGGCAATTAAGTCTCACATATCGACTTTTCCTGTAGACAACCTCTTTGTCACGTCAAGAGAAGCATTGAGTTTCATGTTAGCTTGTGACCATTATTATTCTCGCCCTAATTACCATAAACCACGAATGTTATGTACATGCTCAAATGCTTGGGATGGTATATGCATCTATACATTTTCTTGTGGTAAAATGACTTGCCTTAGTCACAACTCATGGCTCACCCTCTTTCCCCTTGCGTGACGTAATTATATTCCTTGGTTAATGTGTCATTCTAGATTAAGTGGAGCCACCTCAAATGGATAAGTAGCCACAATGCAATGACTGCTTTGTTAGGAGAAAAACCTTAGTATTAATATTTTAGAATTGATGGTTTAGTAATGTTAATGATGCTCTTAATGATTTTAATGATTTCAATTCATTAATTTCAGTGAGTCACTTTGATGATAACAATTTGATAATACTTGTGAATTTGATCATGTTGATTCGATTGCACTATTGATCTTAACAAACTTTGATGATGAAAGTGTTATTGGTGTGATGATGATTGTTGATGTTGATGATGTTGATGATGTTGCTTATATTGTTTCGATGGTATTGATGACCATTTGGTAATATTGATTTGATCGATGATATTAATGATGTTGATGATATTGATTGATGTTGATCTAATTGTTAATGGGTTTCGTTGATGATCTTGAGAATGTTGTTGGTATTGATTTGATGGCATTGATGATCTTGATGGTAATGTTATTTTGATGATATGAATTTAAAAGTATTTATGTTCTTGATGATTTGATGATGTTGATTCTCTCGATATTAATGATTTGATGTTACTTCTTTTAATGAATTGATGTTATTGATGCTCTTAATGATTTGGTAATCATTTATCATCTTGATGTGTTTAGTGATATTGATGCTCTTGATGATTCGATATTGTAAATGCTCTTGATAATATTAGTGATTTGATGTTAATGTGTTTAATGAATTGGTGTTATAGATGATTTCACGCTCTTGATGATTTGATGTTAATGATCTTCATGAATTGATGTCATTGATTCTCTTGATGATTTAATGTTGATGATTCTAATGATTTGATGATTAAGTATGCTCTTTATGATATTGATGTGTTTGATGATATCAATGTTGTTGTTGTTGTTAATGATAGTGGCGATTTAATGTTGGTGTTCTTAATGATTTAATTTTATTGATGATATTGGCGTGTCTGGTGATATCGATGCTCTAGATGATACTAATGTTATTGATGCTCTTGATTGTATCAGTGCTTCCAATGATGTTGATGAGCATGATGATATTGATAATTTGAAGATGTCAATGATATGGATGATGTAAATGTTAGTGATTGCTGGATATTGATGATGTTGTGATTGGATGCCATCATTTTGTTTGATGATGATGTTGGTTAATCAATGATGATTAGTTGTTATTGATGTTGATTTGGCATTTGATTTACATTGATGATAATTTTGTTAACGATATTGATGATGGTTAATGATGTTTGATATTATTGATGATTTGATAATTATTTGTTGGTATTCATGTTGATTTGATAATCTCAATCATTTGGTAATGATTTGTTGATATTGACCATGCGAATGATGTTGATGTTAATTGGATGATCTTGATAATTAGATAATGATCTTGTTGATTCCCTTGGGGTGTGGACCAGTTGAAAATAGGGTGCTCTGTTAAGGAACTCTTCGTGATGTAACAGGTTCAAACCTCGACCGATTCCTCTGTGTCGCGCATGGGGAAGTGGTTGTATGCCCAAGGGTATAGTAGTAATGGACTAGAATCAACCTCGTGTCTGCGAGAACGAGCCCGACCCCGGTTGCTGATTTCCCTAGTTACAAAAAAAAGATAATGATCTTTGTTGATATTGATAATATTGATAATTCTATTGACACTGATTTGATGATGGTCTAAAGATATGGAGGATCTTAAATTGATTATATTGATGATATGTAATGACATTGATTACAGATAATTGGACAATATTTGATGGTGTTGGTTATTGAAATGGTTCACATGCATGCTAGTTGAATGTTGATTGATTGCAATGATTTGGATGAAGGTTCAAAAATGGTGTGATAGTGTAAATAGATTTTGTGATTACAAATAGGTAAGCAACAATATTTTGTGCATTTTGTGTGAAATATCAATGGAGTAGTTTGACCTTATGACCATGGTAGTTGTTCACCACATGATTTGTCACGTGGTGGTCTCTTCCCCAAGTGGTTTCTTCACCATCTTAGTTTGTTCACATGGTGGTTTGTTCACTAGTGCGGTTCATTCATGTTATAATTTGTTCACCAATATGGTTCATTTAGTGGTGGTTTAGTCACCATGGTGGTGTATTCATCAACATGGTTTGTTCACATGTTGTTTTGTTCAACATGGTGGTTCACTCATCGTTGCAGTTTGTTTACCAATAGTATTTGTTCACCATTATTAGATGCAAGTGTTCAAGCATGTATGGTAAGGATATTACGTTACTATTGTAGTTAATGGTTGGATGGTTCGGAATTTTTTTCTTTTATCTAACCTATAATATCCATGAGGAAATTTATTGCACAGGGAAAGCTAGGATGTGTACAAATGATCGAGCTCTGGGGTCATTCCTTTTTAGAGGGGGGCGGATTGTAACACTCCTAGTGCCTTGCGATGTTTGTTGGTACTTAATTGAGGTACTTACAATGATACTTATTTGTTATAATGCACTTGATTATTGATGATTACCATTTGAATGATTCATTGAGCTATTTACCTTAATGGTGTATCATGATTGATATTGCTACTGAATATTATGATGCTCTTTGGGAAAGTTGACTTATGCAAGTTATGTTTCCCATACCCACACTAACCTAGGTCAAATGATGGGAGCATCCCAGCCAAATATTAATTAAATATCCTGGAAATTGCATCCAAGGGAAGGGACTCTTATTCAATGACTATGTCCAACTTAATTCTTGCACCTAGTAAGTTTGGGAAGGGGATAAATTACTCAAAAAATCTTCCTAAAGTAAACTAAGGTAAAAATCATAAGGGGGATGAGTTACATTTCACCTTTTACCCACTCTTTGACACTTGTATTTCCTACTCCTAAGCCTAAGTTTTTCCTATGTGTAATTTGATAGGGGGGGTGGGAAAGCTAAGGGACATTCTTGAGAGGGATGTGTTATCCTTGGGAGATTAAAAAAGAGTTCCCTAGCTTATGTGACAACACTAGATATTGGATTATGGAGAATTTATTCATTGGGTAAGAGAATTGTTTTGATTGTGAATTAGTGGAAGCAACATGACCATTGCTACAACCTAATCTGTGTGGATAGATGATGTTGAGAGTGCACCTAACCAACCAAGGGTAATAATGCTCATTGTGCATGGAAATTGATTTGGTGTTAGTCATGCAGCCTCTCCACCACACTATCAATGATTAGTTGGATGCTTGAGCCTTGATTTGATCTATGAGTTTGAGTGTTTAAACTTGTTAAGTACTTAGTCTTCTTTTATCACACTTCATTGAGCTTGATCCATGCTTGGGGGAGGACACCTGGTTCATATGGTTGCATTGGTTGGATGGAAAATGACCCTTACGAGTGATTCCCCCCTTGGTTGGAATTTTTCCTTATGGAGTATTGGTTTGGACCAGTGGATAGACATTGGCAAGGTGGAGGACTTAAATTTCTCAATGCTTTGCTACTTACTATTTTATTTTATTGATGTGTTATTTGATAAGTTAACCATGGTTGATCTATTGGATTTCTTAGTTATGACTATGTTGTTTGTTACAATTGGATTAAAGAATATACATTATTTAACAAGTAACACCCTCCTTGCTGGCTATGTTGGGTATGGTTGTTACAAAAGCATCCCTTGGATTTCCCCAAGGCATGAAAACAAACTGCTAAAATAGAATATATATATATATATATATATATATATATATATCTTATAACCATGTTTTAGCAAAAATAAATTTCTTGAGCATTGCTTTAGTGGAAGTTTGGCATCATTTTTTTAATCTATATTTCACTGTAATGTCACTTCTATGATGTTTCAAACATCACTTCAAACCATCCTAACATCACTAAGGTGACACTTCGACTACGTAAGCAAATTTCCAATGTAACATGTTGATATGGATATGTTGTTTTTGCTTGCTAATGTGGATTCCTAGTTAGCATTAAAAATCGCTAAATGACATTTCAACTAATATAACCAGACTACATAGATGGATGTTTGTGGAGTGATATTGCAACATATTTTAACGAAATGATGACATTTAAACCAACAAATTTTACAACAACATTATAAAATAATGTTCTAGTGTTTTGCTAGTTTTCTATTAAAAAAAATTGAAAGAAACATTTTATACATCACAAAATCGTCAATTTTTAACCTAAATGTAGTTGTGAACAAAATCCAAGGCCTCCTTCATGTATAAATGCAGGCATATATGGTCTTGATACCAAAAGAAATTAGAGGTTTGTGACTCCTTGAATACACAATGAAACCTCCCCCAAATCTCATTATAAATATGACAGTGGAATATGAAATGGCCCTTTGTCTCAACATCTTGAGTATGACATGAGTGGTAGATCTTGACTAAATGGTAAAGTTGGTGATCAGCCTCCAACCAAAGCCTATGTGAACCCACTCTACATTGGCCCAAGGAAAAAGAGCAAGCATCCAAGAGTATATAGTGAATAATATGAATCACATTTTCACATTAGATTTTCAGCTTCTAGTTGTTATTCCTTGTTTAGGAGTTCTTCTAGTTGCAACCTAGTCTATTTCGATGTTTGGCATCACATAAATGTTGCATGCATCTGTAAAATTAAAAGTATATGTTATAGCTATTATAGACTAGTCCAATGAAACAATTCATTGAAATCAATATAATTATATCAAAAGTTTTACATATGCCATTAAGTTGCTTCTTATTTTACGAGATCCTTAATCTCATACAAAGCAATCCAATATGCAATGGACAACTTTTTAATATATCAATAAGAAGTCTATGATCTTATATAAGCATTCCAACAAAATTATCACCGAATCTCTGATTTATGTAAACATTCCAACAAAATTATCACCTAAAATTGATAATATCGACAAGCGTTTGAGAACATATTCACTATTGCTAATAGGCACATAAAGATTTCAATGCACAAGTCTTGCCCACAACCTCTTACCTCTTTCGTATCTCATTTAAACTAAAAACGAATCATATCTTCAATCCATTTAACACCCCAAATTTCACACGGAATAAAATAATTATAATTGTTATAAACTAATCCAATTGACAAACGACTCACTGAAATCAATAAAATTATAACAAAAAAAAATCACATAAGTTAAGGAAAAAACATGATCGTTATTCACATTTGAATTTAATGGATCAATAATGGAATCAAATCCCAAAGGCATTAGGATGTTTTATGTGCTTGCAAGCGAAAGGATTCAACATGACTCAATTGCCAAACGTCTTGCTAAAATCAAAATAACTATTCAGAAAACAAAAGATGACCATCATTAACGTTAGGGTGTAATAACTTTCCAAAACAATGAAACAAACACTCTCATCAAATCCCAAATGCATATGCCACGATTATCTAAGTTTGTATGCCACCGTCATGTCAACCACTTCTCTCATTAAAAAATGTTGGGAGTTTGGTTGTGCAGATTATGAACTCTTAACAAAGGGATCATATTTCCTCTATAGCACTCACTTGTCCTAGTATTAAGTACCCTCTAAATTGGCTTTTGCTTTTGAATCCACAAAACAATGTCTAAGCCAAGGATTTAAGTTTGTTGCCATTCACAAGCTCCCACAGTGAAAATCCAAAACTATATATCGAAATGTTTTTGTTAAGTTTCATGGTGTATGCATACTCTACATTTATCTAACTATCACTACGTACTTAAGCAAAATCACAACCAATGACCTGGAATGTGAATTTAAAATTTTAATTACTAATTAATTAACTGGAAAAATGTAGCCATAAGAGAGTATGATTGGACATGGAATCCTCTTTGCCCAACTTGTGAATATTTCTTGTGAGTCCAAAATAGACAATTTTGGCTTTAAACTTTGCATCCAACAAGAGGTGGGTTGATTTTATATCTTTGTAGTATGGAAGGAGAGTAGTAGCGTTCCATATAGCACAACACACAACACACTAACTGCAATCTTATGGTAAAGGGGGCATGATTGCACTATTTGTGTTTGAAATCCTTTTAGGGAATCAAAGAAGTTAGCTTTGGGCATGTAATTGTATCGAGAGAAGTGAGGTGAATGCTACAACTTGCTATTGAAGAGATTGGCATCTCTCCCATGTATTGTAATGTCCGTTTATCCATAACGATTACGTCAACATATGTCAACGCAATAGAATATGTTATAGAAAACTGATTTTTTTTAATATAAGTATAATGTTAGCTAAATAATAATCATTCACAAATCTTTATATATAAAGATGAACACTAAAAATATGAAATAAGATCAATTATTTGAAGATGGGGACTCCAAGTAAATACTATTTGGCACCATTCCTCTACTTTCTATCAACCCACAATATTAAGGGTGAGCTGAAAAATAACACTACAAAAACAAAATCAGAGCAATTATTAGAATAAGGTAAACCAAGGCAATGTTATTTGGCACCATTCCTCGTTATTTCCTATCGACCCACAATATTAATGGTGAGCTGCATAATACCAAACATGTGTGTGTGTGTTTGGTATCATTTAGCTCACCATTAACACCAACATAAATCCATCTTCACTCGAAGATGGATTTATGATGGAGTTAATGGTGGATTTAAGCACCGAGAGATTTGCATCTCAATTGTTATTTTATCCTGCTTGGTGCTCAATAGGTCCACATTTAAAATGGATTTGCGTTGATCATACACCAAAAGCTTCTGGTCATGCTTGAAATGCAACACAAGCTTCATGATCTTGTTATCCCTAACCTTCCCTAATGTCTCTACATCTACCTCAAATGTCGAGTCTTCGAAGGCCAATTTCACATAAGCCACTTGTTCACGCATAAGTGTAACCCTGTCTGTTAGTTTTGTACCTAGGGAAGTGTTCCCGAAGTGACGTTTGCCTAATGTCACTTAGAAGGGGGGAAAAGGTGACCCTCACATTAAATGACATTAATGAGACTTTATAAAATGAAAGTCACATTTTGCTAAAGTTAAGTGGGTGAGTAAATATTTATTTAAGTGATTTAAATAAAGTGATGTTTTTACTCTCATTGAATCTTAGCCATTAGATTGGATCATTTTTCCACAGTTGGATTAGAACCCACTTAGGGTTAGACAAAAAGCATGAGGGAAGCACATTTCATTTCACTTTTACTTTTGGAAAGTGAGAAGAGAGAGCAGAGAAGAAGGGCGCAGAAATCGAGGCAAGGGTTTGGAGTTATTTCCATTTGCACGATTCCCAAGCCAAGTCACAGCCATTAATAGCTACACAGAAATCGAGGAGTGTACGGACTGCATTTATTGCAGGCACAAAAATCGAGGCAAGGGTACAGACTGCATTTATTGCAGGCACAAAAATCGAGGCAAGGGTATAGACATTTATTGCTGCACTGTTTTCGAGGTGTACAGATCCGTGCTGTACGGTTTTTGCACAGTTTTCGAGGCACTATTTTGTGCACATAAATTGAGGGCAGATTGCACAGAAATCGAGGCAAACATTTTGGCATAGAAATCGAGGAACCTGCTGCACAGTTTTTGAGATAATTTTTGGCACATAAATCATGGGTCGTACTGCTGTATGGACTGTTTTATTTCTACACAGATTTTGAGGGACAGCTGCACTCAGTTCGAGGCTACTGGCACAAATCCCGAGGCTCTATCTTTTGGCACAAAAATCGAGGCATCAGCGGGGCACTGTTTTCTAGAATTTCAAGATGAAGTCTATGGTGGAGATAAGTTGATATTTCACTGTATTTTCTGTACTGAAATATTTTGCTGAAGAATAATAAAATCTCTCTCTTATTGGTTTTCCCCGTGGGGGTTTTTTCCAGGGCACAGTTGCCGAAAAATCCGAGTGTCTCTTTTATGGTGTGCATGTGTTAATATTTACTTTCAGCCTGTCATTGTGTTTTTACTATGTGTTTAAGTGTTTCAGCATTTTTTCATAAGTAACCTTCAGCCAATGCAAAACCAATTGTTGGTGAAGAACACTTGAAAAGATAACATAAACCAGCAAGCAGTAAAACCCAAAAAAATCTACACTGTCCACTTTTTTCGATCACCGTGTTCTTCATGATATTTTATGATTTAGGACGCATCAAATCTTGCCTTGTGGAACGATAATTGATTCTGTGTGTAGAGGGGTTTTCCTCGTGGGATAATATGGTGGTACATAAGATATATATATGGCATAATAGAACCACAACCTATAATCACACAAACCAAAAATGCTACAAGTATCCAAGTCTTCAAACATTTTCTAGCTTCCCAACTAGAGCAAGGTGACAGTGGCAGTGGTCCATTGCCATATATGCTTGATTACCTAGAAAACTATCGTTGTAAGCCACATTATTAAGAACAAGTAGAACAATACCAAACAACAGGTTCTAGAAATATTGAGAAATGCAGGGCCTTAGAATTCCCACCTTAGGGGTTTCTTCTACCAAATAGATTGTTAGGGAGATGGAATCTCTTCATATTTAGAAGGGATCCCAATGTTGAAGGAATCAAATATGAGTCTATTTTTCTAGAGTTCAATCCAAATAGTGATCACCCTGTGTTTATGGGTATTTCCACTAGGTAGTTGCGATAGAGTAAGGGTATACTCAAAGAACACAACCTTGTAAATTACTCGGGAGTACTTCCACATAGTTTGATATTGGATGTGTCCAAACATATCATAAATTGTAGCTTTCCAACATTTGCAAGAATGCTTCCATTAAATCAATTTTTGGTGACGTGCAAGTACAACAAACTTGAATTTGCAATCTTAGATTGAGGGATTTAGACACCAAAATTATTTCCTTTAATGTCAAGCATTGGCAGATTTGGAGAATTCCATAATCCTAGAGGAATACTTCCTAAGAGAAGATTATAATGATCAATATAATGCATCTCATTGAAATTGCCAAGCCTGACCAAATTACATGGCATTAAGACCAATTTCCACAACCTCTATGCGTTACCAAGTTCCTCCAAGTCCACCCCACAAGAAAATGGATTTTTCATCATATTCAAACTCATCAAATTATCAAGGAATGCGAGAATCACCACAATGCAAGTTTAAACCCGAATACAATACCTCAATCATGCTTAACATTCCAAAATCGATAGGGATTCAATCAAAAAAGTTGGTATTGTTCAAGTCCAAATACTTCAACTCATGCAAGTGAAAATTGTGATCCAACAAGAGTCTAATGAACTCATTTTGAGATAAATCAAGCATCTCTAAACACTTGCATTCCATTTACCCATTGGGAAACAATCTTCCAAATTTCCATCTTAAGACTAATCCCTTCAAATTCTAAACCCCACAAATTACAAAACCCTGTTTGCCACAAATGAACATTAGGGTGAAATTGACTTGTGCCACCACCTACCAAAATTTACTTAATTTGCTACAATGTACCCCATTCCATAAGAGCAATGCAAAGAAGAAAATATGTGTTGAAATTGTGGTAATATAGTAATCTAAATTGCATCCAACTCTTAAAGCATGTAGACATGATGAATCATGGAAACACAATTTCAGTGGGACAAAAGACAAACAAACAATAGACAATTTGTACTAAAGCCATTGGGACGACTAGACAATACACAATGTAAGAAATCTACTCAAATATTGTTAGTCTAAAGCATTTGGGATCACTGCAAGATCTAGCATTCACTCCGTTTAAGATTGACATGATGACCAGTTATCAACAAATCAAATTTTAAAAAAATTCTTGTATCATATTATTGAAAAAAAATACAAAAAAAAAAAATTAAACCTAAAACATTAAATATTTTTGAAAAATCCAAAACATATTTATTTTTGTTATTGTACCAGTTTAGCATTGAATTTACTTGCAAAATTCCAAAATAGTTACTCCACAAAAAGAGAAAAAACTCCATTAAAATGTTGTCTTGCAACTCAAATAAGCCTTAAACTAGGGTGACATCAACCCTAGGAGAGGTGACGTCACCTCTTAGTGGCTGGTTCAACCTTGTTTCAGATCTGATTTAACTGTTTTGGGGGTCCAATCTTGACAAAAGATCAAATCCCAACACTTCGGAAGGGTTCCAACTTCATCCTTGAGCATTGGGGGTTGACCTAGGGGGGTTTTGAGGTGGTTAAACAAAACAATCATTAATTTATGCAAGCTGCTACAAATATAAAGGTGTAAACAATCCTAAATTGCAGCATCTCACTGCCAAACCAAATGCACCCTAGGGGGGATAGACTCACCATTGGTTGGTAAGTGGTGAGAGGTATTTATCGAAACATTTTCACTGTCTATTTCAAGATTTCCCACAAGTTTATGTTGCTGGTTTTTACTGCAATAAATTGGCATATCTTACAAATCAAGCAGTACCAAGTTACACTGCTCATAAACCTTCCTAGTCATTGAGGATTAATTGGATATCTTGTTGACTGCATTCAAACACTGCTCTATTAACCTAACAGGAAAGTCTTGTTAGAAATAGCGTTGTTCTTGCTAAATACTTTACAGGCTATTTCTATCCATATTTGGGAAGCCTCCCCTAGCCATAGGAGCATTCTTGAAGAGAGAGGAGAGTGCATTGTAGTGACATTGAATGCATCTCATGAAAAATCGTCAATCTTAGCACTGACCCTTGTGACCTAGTCGGAAGAATGCTAATTTGTGCAGTAACAGTGTTTACACTCCTAAGTTCCTAGGATCCTTCCCTTTTTTTTAAGGCACTTGCACCAACCCTATAAGGATAGGTGGAATAAATCATATAGCAACAAGCTCTTGATCCCTTCTAGCTTTGCTTCCAACAATAACATCAGTCAAATCTATTTGGTGCAAACAAATAAATTAGCAGAAACACAGGACTGTCATCCGATACAACCATTTTGTTAATTCAATAATATTTTAAATCCAATAATAATGATGAATCTTGTATTATGCTCTCATTTCATTTTTTGTTGGACAAATATATAGGCTTAAAAACATATACAACTAAACTCCCTATAGTTAAATTTTATCACACTAAATTTTTGTTTTTTAAATGAGCAGCTTTTGCTTTAATTTATCTGTGGATTGAAATGCGGTTACGAAGAAACAGATATTCAAAGTTTAACAGGTCAATACACTGAAATAAAAAATAACCCCCGAGGCATCCATTATTCTCTAAGCAAATCTAAGATCCTGTGCAACATATTATACCACAAAATATTTCTTAATTACAAATAAATAGATCAGACATGCCCATAATAATACACATCTTCTACAACATGGTACAGAAAACTTTCAATTGAATTCACATAAAATTATAAAAATGCAATTTATGTGTGAACAGACTAAATTGGTAAAAATCCTTTTAAATCTACTTTTGTCTGCTAGGCTCATATTGACATCTCAAAATAACTTTTTATAAATTAGCCATGTATTCCCCTACCAAAAAAACAACAAAGCTATGTACTGGACAATAACTTCTAATCGTGCACAGAAACCATAGTGCTTCCATTTATGACAGATGTATTCATAATGTCAATAGAAATTCCTTAAATAAAGATCGAGGATGAAAGAGACGAGCATATTTATATGCATGTGATGGGTTTGATAATCCACTTGAAACTCATGAAATGTGCGAGGTACAATGTCTCTGTAAGCCTATACATCTTATGATGACAATGCCTGATGACTTCACAAGGAGAAACGGCCCCACCAGGGTTCAAATTTGAAGCCTTCAGGGCCCTTCAGAGGCCATTTTACATGTCATAGAAGGCCACTTCAAATTTTACCATGCAAAAAAAAAAAAAATTCATGGTAAGCCCTTCAATAATTAAATTAACCACTACTGTTTAAAATTGCAACAAAAGGGTAGCTTCAAATTTCACCCATTGACAGTTTTCAATAGAAAATTGGGAATGTGGCTACTAGCTAGGTGACTTGGGAGTGGGACTCGGTTACTCTCCAATATCCATGTGTTCGATCATCCATAGATCATGGACCATTGGGCCTCTAATAATATCATTGACCAACTTACGTGGACGGGCTTACTCCGAGCAGCCCATGGCTTGAACGCTTCTAAGTTCTCGTGTTTGCAGCGAGCGCTTACGTGTTTAACACATTTAATGGAAGCAACAAATTTATTAAACCTGGTTGGTGGCTCATATGTGTTGTTGGTAGTGCGCTTACCAAGTTACCAGTTATCACATACCAATTCGTGAATTATGACTCAATGAGTTAATTGAGTATTCAATGTATAATATATTATGTTAATGTGCTCCGAATTTGGCATTTCAGACAAAATCCACAATCCAAAAACTTCTTGTAATGTTGCAGGCTGTTGCTCCTGCCCGTGGCCCCTACCCACAACCCTGCGTTTTATTTGTTGTATCAATTTAATCCTACCATCTACGGCTCCCAGCCTCACACCCTGTGTTTTCTTTGTTGTATCAAGTCAATCCTGCGGCTCCCGAGTCCCACCTTGTGTTTTCTTTGTTGTTTCAAGTCAATGCTCGAATTCCATGCTTCCATGGCTCCGACCATCAATATATAATATTACATGAATAAAAACAAGCTTTTTCTTATACCCCTACTCCACTGTGGTCAAGCTACTTCCAAGTTCCACCTACCCTATCTCCTCCAGTCCTCCAAGAGAGTTTGCGGAGCGAAGTTGCCAATGCCAGCCTGCCATAAACATATATAAAGAAATTCGTTTTCTTTGAGGAGATCAACTTCAAGGCTGACTAGATTGCCGACATCCTATGAATTTACAGGTATGTACCTCATTTTATCCATTCATGATCCCATCAATTATTTAAAAATTTTGTTATTTGATTAAAATTCTGTAACTTCAAAGTTCAAACACAATATTATTATTTGACTGAAATTTTGTTACTTCAAATGGGCCTTGAAGGCTTCAAATTTGAAGCCTGGACCCGAGAGTGGGTTTGTCACAAATCTCCGTCAAAGACTGTTTAGAACGACATTTATCAATTCCCAACTGTAGCAACAACAACAACAATTGATTATTTCTTCATATGTCCTGTGTATATGCATATGATTCCATGTGCTCCTTGCCTTGCCCTATTTTCCATTGTCGCCCGATTGAAGCTCTTGAGAATTTAGCTGCCCTTTAACTTTCCTAAAATGGAGGGGGCAAGGAAGACCATTGTTTTCACTTTGAAACCGAGTTCTTCCCCATTCAGCTTCCATTGGCCACGGTTGCATCCCTATAGGAAACAAGTGTGCATAGTGCACCCCCCAGCTTTACCAAAAATCCTAGGGATTTGGGGAAGTTCCCACTCTGCCAACCTCCATGCATCTAGTTAATGAGTTAGATCAAGAATCCAGACTTTGTATCTAAAATTGTATTACATGAGCTATTTTCCCCAATTGCTCAGTCGTCGAATCGAAACCTTCCTCTAGTACACGGTTTAATATTCTTGGTATTTATTAATATGAAGACCACCGATGCTACTACACTTACAATCCGCATTCGACTGTACGAACTGGGACATGAATGTTTTTGTAATCTTGATTTTTAGAACGACAGTGCTACTAATTTACCTTTTGATTTTGTTGCCCTTATCGGCTGGTCAGGAATAAAACAAGAACTTCAACCATCTATGCATATCCTCTCTACTTGGTCTACCTACGTTTTACTTATGCTTCACAAGTTACAACCCATCCTCTACTCCATCATACCATAGATTTAGTATTTATAACGAGATCTAGGGGGGGAGCAATAGAGAAGAAGCATCTAGGGTCCTTAATCAGCTATTGAGAACAAAAGTTTCCTAGAGTCGAACAGTTCTCTTTGCTCAAACCATAACATAGCATGTAACATGTAAGGAGTGCTTAAACTTATTCTATCCCAGGTACGTGTGGCATTCATAGTGTTGAATGAAAAATCAAAACATATATTATTGTCATTGGCATTCAATTCTGTCGTAGGGTACACAATTAGAGTGACAAAGAAACTTGCTATTAGTTTTCAATCCAATCCAACTTCTTTGTTGAACTGTTCTCTCTAATATACTTGCGTGAAGGAGGATTATAAATGGAAATGCAGTTGTTTGATAGAGGTGCATGAAAGTGAATTATGGTCCTCAATTCAACAAAGTAAAAAAAAACTACCATTCAGATTCTTTCCCTTCACCTTCTTTACTGCCTTTCTGCATACATCTCTATTGTTCACTAATTTAGTAACAGATACAGACCAAACTCAACGTCCAATGTTTTTGGCTTATGAAACATTTTCTTCCTTTTTTTTTTCTTACATTTTAATTTTTCCATTGTTAAGTAGGCTAGAATTTATATTAGTTTGAAGAATGCTAGTGATACACAAAGATTGAACTTTTCCAAGAATAAGCATCACGTTGCTTTTAGAAGAGTTGAAGAACCCAATTCTTCATCGAGCTTGTAGTGTTTGAAGCAGCCTAGGAACCCATTTTAAGAGGTATTAAATATTGGATTGGAACTGGGCTAGCAAGCTAACTGTAGCTGATGCAGAAAAAAAGATCTATAAATTTAGTTATGGCAATTCACACTGAACATCTGGAAAGTGGATTTTCTATGTGTCTCCTAAGTTATGTTTCACTAATAAATTCCTCATGTTCAAGCAGATCATGAAAGAGTAAAATAGTATTAATTTTGGCTGTAAGGATGAAAGTTGGATTGGAATGGGGTTAGCACGTTAACTGTATTATTATACTCGTTAAAAGTTTAAAAGGCAAGATCAATTTGGGAAACTACTAAGATGGCAAAGGTGGCATAGTGGCCTAGAGACCGAGCCGCTAGATCGTGGCGAAATATGGTTGTGTTATAACTTATATGACATATATAACGTTCAGGGCTGCTATATCCACTGCAAAATAAAGCCTCTCGACTTTACTACGTAAGTAAACATTGAAATTTTGATGTACTAGTACATTGTCAAATGAAAATAATGACTTATTTTTACATGGCAACATTGAAGGGTTCAATATCTCATAGCCCTTCAAAGTGAAATGGGACCCCACCCTTCAAATTTGATCCCTGGGCCCCACCTTTCAAGGCTGTAACATCCAAGTCTCTCATCTGTGCAAGGTCAAGTTTCTGCAAATGAGTTGACCGTATATTTAATGTAGCCTTGACAGTTTGACCCAAGGAAACAGGTATGTTACATTAATGAGATCACGCAGTGAAAGGGATGGAACCAGCTTCTAGCATCCCCCCCTTCGATTGTATAGAGTAAAAGGCTAATCAGATTAAAACAGTATTCAATGATTTAAGTATGCAAGCATGAAGCAATTAGCCTTCTCGCATTCTCTTGCGAGCCAAATAGCGTTCCTTTGCTGCAGCCAATGCTTCTTGACTTCGTTTGTGATCATGGACAGTACCCTCGACAGACTCACTTGTAGTTTCAGTTTTATTCCCAATGTTTGCAGTGATTGCTCTCTTTTCACTTGGTGAGACATTTTCAGGTTGCACCGTAGACATGGTAGAAGGTGATCTGGGTTCTTGTACATTGCTTTTTTGGTGTAACAGACTGGATTTGTCAATATCATCCTCACTTACTTTTTGTTTGACTTGAGTTGTAGATTCTTCCATTATGTTCCTTACAGACTCAGGTAACTTTTCCAAATGAACTTCCAAGGGCTCAGCCTTTCCTTCTGCTTCAACATGCTGCCGAGAAGGCATAACTGCAACTTCTGTTTTATTAGAATTTGCCCCAAATGCTACATTCTTTTTTAGCAGATTACGGTAAAAGTCGCTCATATCACTTTTCTTGGTAACCTGCACACATGATCAAAAAAGGCAGTAAACTGATCAATGTTATGATAATTCATCTTCACATTTGGATATAAGGCTGAATGTTTTCTAGAAGGTATTAATTTTGAAAACATGATTCAAGGTTGTAAGATTGGGCAAGCAGAACTTTCGGAACTTTAGTACCAACTGGAAAATAAAGAAGGAAATATGAAAACAAGATTGATTGTTCTTTGACATGAACTGTCATTTTCTATCCTTTTCACCCTAAATGAACCCTATTTCACCACAACTTTGACTACTGTTGTATAGAGGTAGTACACGCACTTGTGATGATTTGTGTACACAACAAAAGAACAACTTTTACTACATGTAAAAAAATGAACCAGCACTTTCATGATTCCCAGATTAACAATTGTGATGCAAACTTACTAAGGAAATACCACAGGGACTGTTATAAAAAGCAACCTAAAAAATGAAGCAGGCAACATGAGCTGAGCAACTAGAACAAACCCAATATTTACACAGATGAGAAATTAGAACAAGTGTCTATTCTCATAGTTACTCTGTGCAAAGCAGTTTACCTGAACTATGACTTAAAACTTGAATGAATATAGTGGAAATGAAAGTCGGTGCAGTATTAGTAGGCACCCAGTTAGGTAATGAGGGCTTACAGTATTCAATGCATGACAGCTCAGGCCAACCTTACATTAGAAATAAAGATATGCAAAGCAACTCAGGCAATCTGAAATCAAGGACAACACTTTGCCTAAGCTGCCATTAACATTTTTCTAATGTACATATAAAGTTCTTAAAAACTAGCCAATCTCCCCCTAAAGCAAGAGAGATGAGCACAACTGAGATAAAATTCATTATGTACAGAGAGTTGTTGAGCTTAGTAGAAGATAATTTTGGTGGACAGGGGTGCATCACTAGATTTTTTTCCCTCTTCTAGGAGTTTATTGACCATGGAAGTTAGGAGAGCTGTGCAGAGCTCCCAGTTTCCTCCCTTATCCCTGCAAGTCCCTCTTTGTCCAGGCTACTCTCCAAACCAATGTTGCAAACATCATGGCGGCAAATGTATTACTAAATTTCCAGAAAGAAACTTATGGGCAACAACAGGGAAAATATCAGAAAATATCAGGAAACTAAAAAATTTACAAAAAGATTCAATTTTTTCGATCTTTTTAGACATCTAAAACAACAACAATATCAAATAAATGCATTGCCACATGAATATGAAAAGTAAACTGATATATAGTACATTAGATGTATAAGATGTCAAGTGATGCATCACACCTTGACACTGAATCCTACCCTGAGACCTGATTCCTTGGTCTCAAAATTACATCAGAAAATATAACAAATGTATCTCATGATCATCATCATGAGTCATATACAATGTAATCAGATAAATATACTATTGATTCCCTCTATCCTTTTTACCGGAAAAGGCAATAGCTCTTCCTTTAGAAGAAGAAGATCCTAGCATTGGAGTGGAACATCTTCTACTAGCTGCATGTGTCTGTGTCTGTGAAGGTTGTGCTGCACTCTCAGTCTCAATATCGTCCTCCTGTGAAGGTGACTGCACTAAAACACCACCCCCAGCACATCTTCCTATAACCACTTAGGGCCCCCCTCCATGACAGGCTCTCAGTTTCCACCCTCAGAGCCATGGTGTCAACCACATCTGGTGAAATAGCCTCCACTCCACTCGTTCTCTCAAGTTGCATCACCCACAGCACGAGATTGTAGTAGGCATTGACCATGCAATTAAGGCATTGAGATTCTCACTTGCACAAGGGTCATAAATTATAATAAATAAATAAGAGGGTGATGGGTCATAGATTATACATAATAATAAATTAAAATTTTAATTTTGAACATTTTTTTACTGGTTGAGCTTCTTAGTGTGTATTTACTATTTTTACTCAAGTTGAAGAGATGCATGTTTGGCAAAGCACCCGAATGCCAAGCTTTTGTAAATTTGGTATTCTGTTGCCATAGTTTGCCCACTGAGCATTTACAACAAATAAGAGAAATATAAAAAAAGAAATTGAAATATGAACAAAGAAAGACAAGAATGTAATTTGAAACAGCATGAAGCTTATGTAGCATTCTAGACTTCATGTCCTTAACAGCCATGACAGAACCAAATATTCTCGCAGCTATCCTATATATCTCCATTTCTTTAGATAGCATTGAGCATCCATGCAAACTCAGCACCTTCCTCTGAACACATGAGAAGAATTCATCCATAAACTAAGCATCAAATCTAAAACCACATGAAGAGAACAAGGGATTGAGGTAGAGTTTGACAACATGAATGGGCTGATGGAGTGTATTACTCCATTGACCATCAATCAACTTCAATATCAATAATCATTTGCTATATACCTCGTCCCCCATGTCCTCATAATAGGTACTGATGACTTCCTTGGCCTCATACAAGTAGCCCATTGCAGGCTTGTCCCCAACAACCAAGTGAAGAACCTTTAGTGAAGGTTTGCTAATGGCACACAGCTCCTCCACTCCCTCCCAAAAAGTTCCCTAGTACACTAGTTTGGATATAAACTGCACGTCCACTTTAGTGCTAAATGATAAATCATGCTACTCATCTAAAAGAAACATTATTTTCAACTCCACTATACATGTCAGAAGAGACTAAAGAGAAATGAAGCTATTTGTGAAAAGTGTAATTGCAAGACGCACCAACTCCCACATCCTCTAAAAGCAAAAATGCGCAATGGGTGGCACAATGAGTCCAAACAAGATTGGATACCTCACCATTAGCAACTTGCCAACAACCACATAATTAGCAATGTTATCCATTATGACTTGGACAACATTTTATGGATCTATCTCTTGGATGAACCCATCCAACAACTCATATAATAATGTTGCACCTTTAACATGTCTAGATGCATCAACAAATTTAATAAACATTGTCCCCCTAGGACAATTAACAAAGAAATTAAGGGTCATGCCCTTCCCATCAATCCAACCCTCTAACATCAAAATAGGTCATGCCCTTCTCATAGCTCCTCCAATTTGCGAGTGCGATCAATATTTTTGTTTTGAAGCATGGACCCTCTCAACTCATCATAAGGGCCTTGTACCTCGAGCGAACAATGGCAGCAACATCAAACATAGACTAGTAGAACAGGTTTTTCTTGGCAATATTGAAAGAAATGTCACTCCAAAAAAACATCTACCCACAAGCTTGTTGCTTCTTTCTTCTCCTTTATTTTAACCAATGACCTAATAGAAGGTTGGGCCCCAACAATGGTTCTTGAAACAAAGAAAATTGAGTTTGTTGAGGGCATTATCGAAGGTGAGGCTTAAGAGAAGCTCCCATTTCCCCTTGCCCCTGAAAAAATTGTGGTTGCCAAGGATCTTGCAACTCTCCAACTACAAGCTCAAGTCTCTAAGCTTCCTTCTCTTCTTTCTTTTTACCCGTTTCAATAAGTGATTGATTGGCAAAATGAATGATTTTTAGGTTAATATTTCATAAATTCCCACCTCATGCCCTTGAATCTTTGCAAGGTAGTATTTCAAGCCACTAATTCCACAAATCATTTCCTTTCCACACAACTTGCAAGCCAATTGCAAACAATTGTGAGACTCAAGCAACTCACCATATTCCCATAATGGGTCCAAAGCTTTCAACATTTTCATAGGGAAGTGATTAAGCCTAGGGCACTGAGGGACATGAAAAATCAACACAACCGAATGCTAGAAATAAAAAGCCAGACCTAGATAAACAGTAATCTCGCATCAAAAATCATGAAGAAGAGGGAAATCTAATGGACATTGCAAACCATATATTAAATCTCAAAATGCACACAAGAAATATGCTTAAATTGTTGTACATCCCTGGGAATATGGAAACAATAGATGAGAATTAATCCCCATTCTATTATAAACCTTTAATAAAGATGACAACCCTTGATTTCCACTCCTCAACTTGATGAAAGACGGTGAATTTCTCCTTTAATCTCAATCCCCTTCTTTGCTTTTAAAATGAGTCAAAAAAGTGAGAAAATTGGATTTAAAGGCAATTTATCACGTGCCGATTTTTTTATTAACTCCCGATATATTAGCAAGATATCATGATACTTATAAAAAATCATGTTTTTTACCTCTGATAATATCCCCAAGTTCAGAGAATCACTATGGTGAGATATCGCCAATATTTGCATGACTACTCCAAACAAAATTATCGGTCATTAGAGGAAATTTGGGATCTAAAATGGGCCTTATAAAAAAATGTGCCATGGATGAGTTGGATTTCTCAAACCAATAGAATTTCAATAACTTTGGTCAACCATTATGGTTGAGTTGGACATATAGAAGTCAAAGATGCTTATGTGTCATAATTTTATTTGACAATAGCTAACTTCATATAAACCTCACCTTGGTTAAGATTTTGAAAAGTTCATCTAGAAATATGATAAATATACTTGAAATAATAAATATAGAGTATTTTATATTATCACTACATCTAAGTTCTTTAAAATATAAATCTCACATTAATTAAGATGATAGTGGAATAATTTTGAAATAATAATATAGAGTATTTTATATTATCACTACTTCTAAGTTCTTTAAAATATAAATCTCACATTAATTAAGATGATAGTGAAGTAATTTTGAAATAATAAAAACAATTATATAATTAATATCTTACAAATAAAAATAAATAATATTTTAAAAAGTATCATAAATAAAAAAAATACGAGAGAGATAAAATAAGCTTTCGCTATTTTTGCGAAAACTTTCTCCTCCAATTTCGAAATTTGACGTTTTTGGTACCATTGGAAAGGTCTCGACAAGAGCTACAACTTTCAGTTTCGTGTTTTGAGCTAATCATTGACCTATTCAACACAATTTTATATTATTCTAGGTGGCTAAGGGCAACCTCAGCATTTATGTGGACCTTGAACCCCTTTATGGGGGGAGGCACCACCACCTCATAAATTATATATAAATCCACACCTTATGAGTCTTTTTATTGATTATTTTCCCTAAGGGCACTGTCTCTTATGCTTGTTCATGGGTTCGCTTCTCTTTATGTACTATTTTTGTTTTCAAGGTTTGTTAGGTTAGAATTTGCTCAAGTATTCACTGTAGATCCATAATCTTTTTATCATCCCAACATGGTTTAAGAGCTAGTGTGAACTATTCCTTCTCTATTCTGAATTATTTAAGGGTTGTTTCAAGTCTAGGGTATTTTTAAGGATTCAAATATTATACCTAAGTATATTATTCTAGGCTATTATTTCGGATTTGGAAAATCATCCATATAGATATGAAGGCGAAAATCAATAAAAAAACCTAAAATTTACTATTAAACTTGTAAATTTGGAAAATATTATCAATATAAACATATTTTATCACTGTTCCACCAAGTTTCCGGGAAGTGGGAGCGGGGAAACGCACATTGGGGACGTGTAGAGACACCCGCAAATTTTGGGGAAATTTTGGGGGCGGGGGGGCGTCAGGGTCCCTAACATAGGGGGGCATGTCTCTAAAATTATTAAAAAATTAAAAAATATGAATCCCTACATATAAATTCCTCATCCCATAACCATTTGCATACTCAATTGAAATTCATTAGTGTGCAATGTAAGCATGATATTCAATTCATAATGGCTATTTTAATTTTTTAATACATGCATGTTTTCCATTATAAGTTATAACTTTGAAATTTGACTCATAGACATAAATAGTACATAAATTTAAAATCATAAATCATAAATTTGAATTATAGACATGTCAAATAAACACCTACAAATAAAGAGTAATGAGTCAAAGACTTAATCTGAGTTCATCAATGACAGTAAATAAAATTCTAAAACTAAAAGTAGCAAAAAGAAATCATCAATAGAGCATCAAGGAGATAGTTCCATGGACTGGTCCTGTTGATGCATCTGTTGCATGAAGTCACCATCTATGTGAGTGTCATCATCTAAGTTAGAGTCACCCTCATTCTCAGCCGAGAGACTGATTTATTTTTTAGGTTTTTTTTAGTTTTTCATAAAAAAATTTAAAAATTTAGGAGGGGGGAGCACCTGGGCATCCCCCATTTTCGGGAGGGGGCATCTACAAGCCCCCCTCTACGGGAAACTCCTCCTAGTGCATTTCCCCAAGTTTCACAAAAAAGGGGGCACTGGGAAACGTTTCCCATGGAGCCTCCCAACCCCTGGGGCGTGGGAAGTGCGGGGGGCGAGCCCCCGATCCTGGGAGACGTGTCCCCGTGGAACACTGTATTTTATGTACAAAATAGGCAAACTTTTAAAGTGAAAATGGCCATTTGATCAACATATTTGCCAAAAAATGGCCAATTGGCGAAAGGTTGCCCCTCAAAACACCCTGTTCAGGTCCGAAACTAGGGTTTTTCAATACTCTTTTTGGGACAACATATTTTCAAGGTTGTTTACCCCAATCTTGCACGACTCGGACTCGGCAAAGACTCGACTAGCATATGACTCATCGACTTGGGAAAGACTCAGGACAGACTTAGCAAACAGGAAAAAAACTTAAATTTTGGGCACAAAATTAAAAATATGAAAAATAAAATTAAAAAATGAAAAAAACAAACAAAATGGCTTGGTATGAACCTTGATGAGTCTGCCATCCTTAACAGTGATGGGTTCACCCTCCTTCATAGACTTAGAACGCAACTCCAGTTTCCACTGTCCAGCCTCCTTCAACGGCCAAAGCAAGGGCGTGAGAGGTTCCACGGTCCACCAGTCCACCACACAGCACTCAACAACACTCAGCACTCAACACTCAGCTATGAGAAATCGTGATTCGTGAATGAGAGGGTGAGACCCGTGAGAGCTTTCCCTCCACGTCAGTTTTCCGACCACATTTGGCCCTTGGCCATTTACGACCCAGATTTTCTGCTGGAGAAGAAAGATTACTCTATTGCCAAACACAAATAGAAAATTCTAACTGAGTTCACTACTGGAAAAGGGGAAAGGGCGGAGTTAACATCTCTGTTGAGTTTCCATATGCTACTACACAACAAAAACAATATATATATATATATATATTAGTGCATTGTAAATCCAAAGAAAACTAGAATTCAAAAACAAAAATCTCAAATCCAGACCGAATATCTGTAGCGGGGGGTATCTGGAATCTGATTGGTATACATAAATACACAGACTCTACCGCCATCCATACTGTGACCGCAACTATCTAAACAAAAAAACTTCTGCAGCCAATCATTGTTGCAGCAGAGGTAAGAATCTGGTTCGTGAGAAGTAACACGGGCTCAAAATCGTGTGGAATCTCTGTGAGGCAGCTCACTGGTGTAAAATCGTTGCCCACTGCTTTCGTCTGGGGTCACATATTCACCGCTACCACTGTCTGTGTATTCGAGGATATTCTTAATCCCCAACATTAAATCCGAAACATTAAACGAGTATGGATTAAGGATGCACACCGATTTAATACTTCACAAAATCACAGTGTATCGGGTCATTGAAAGAAGTACTCAAGGGTAACTAAACAAGTAAATGTGAGGAGGCATCTCAGGTGTCGCGTCTACTGGGCAATCGCTTTTTTTTGGTTAAAAAAATAAGACCAGGTTTTTGGACCAAAAAATTGACGTCCGAGCTTATTTCTGCAGGGCTCTTTTTCCTGCCTTGTGCCGAGTCCGACCGAGTCCTAGGGGAGTTGACGGCAAGTCTGGCGATCCACGGAGAGTCTGGCAATCCATGGCAAGTATGGCGAGTCTGCTGGTTATGGCGAATCTGCAGCAAGTACTCGTTCCTGGGGTCGACTCGGCCATACTCGCGAGTCCCAGCCGAGTGGTGCTTCACTGGCACCCTCCTATGACAGTTTTTTGTCTTTTAAGTATATTTAAGAGGATCTTTTACAGGTTTCTACCCTTTTTATGGAAGCACCCTCCTTTGACAGGGTTTGGTCTTTTAAGTATATTTAAGAGGATATTTTACAGGGTTTGGTCTTTTAAGTATATTTAAGAGGATATTTTACAGGTTTCTACCCTTTTTATGGCAGTACCCTCCTCCTTTCAACTTTGTTAATCCAAATACTTCAATTTTTAGGGCTATTTCAGGTCTGAAACTAGGGTTTTTTCAGCCCTGTTTTAGGTCAGCAGTGCTTTCTAGGTTTTTTTCACTCTCCACCACCAGCTCCCTCCTTTTTCTGGTGTTTCTTGGTTTTTCCAGCAAAATTCAGGGATTCTTTTTGCAAATCAATGCTCTTCTAAAGATAGTTAATGAAGTTTCCATTTGTCCATATTTTGTGCAATTTTCATATTTGAATTTCAGCTGTATGTGTTCCTTATGCATTGTTATTTACAGACATTTATATCTTGCTGATTTGACATAGTAAAGGGGCAAATTGTCAAGTGTTTTGACATCTAAGGAAGAACATAAGGGGTTGATTTTACTGCTGTAATTATGGCTGCAAAAGTACACTTCCAAATATGATCATAGGTGATAAGTTGCCCTAGAAGCGGTGGATACTTATCTCATTGTTTGGTATCTTTTCTCCTTGAATTGCTAGGAACATTGGGACTGTTTGAAGTAAATTATTGTGATCTTTCCACTGCTTTTTTATACTCTAATTCACAGCAGTACTAAGGCTAAAAGTACTAAAGTCTAAAGTTGAGATCTGAGAAATCTCTAGACTTAGAGGTGGATTTTCTGTTTTGGATTAAAAGTCGAAGAGAGCAGAATTTCCAACACAGCATCAGAGATTGTTATAATTGAGAGCACTCTTGAGTAAGACAGAGTTTGTATTTCAGCTAGAGTTTACCTGAAACAAGTACTTGACTTAGTTGAGGTCAATGGGTGTGAAACCCTAGATTTCCTGAGAGAAGCACCTTCACCCATGGAAGGGTTTTATCTATTTCATATACTACTCATTTGTGCACTTGGGACTTTCTAGGATGTGTAAGGTGACTCGATTTAAGAGAGTCTAACAAGTTGGATGGAACTTCAACTTTGTTCCATGGAAACTCATGCTTCAAAATCTTATGGAGGAGGCCGATCTTTGGGAACATGTTGAGGACATTCTGGAACCTATCAATCCAACATAGTTGGTCACTCATTGGAAGAAGGAAGCCAAGGTGAAGAAGATCATACTTGAATCAATGAAGGATCATTTCATCTCACACATTGTTGATAGGAAGTCAAGAAAGAACATGTTTGATGCTTTGCTTAAACTATTTCAAAATTCTTGATGCTCTTGCGAAATTAGCTTTTATCCCTTCACATGAGCAAGACAAATACTATGGTGAGCTACTTCACCAAGATCAGTGAATTGAAGGAACAGCTCGCCACAATTGGAACTACGATTAAGGATCAATTGTTAGTGTCCATTGCCCTTAAAGGGCTTGTTCCTTCATGGATGCTTTTTGTTCAAGATACTTGTGCTTGGGAACTAGAGTTACACAAACTGTGGGTGTGATCGAAATCGACAGAAGAATCTGGTGCCAGTGCAATGCTTGTCTCGAAATTAAGAATCTGGGAATCAAAACCCTAACCCTAATTTTTGTACTAAATATATATTTAAAATTTCATTTTATATTGAAAAGCAAAAAAAAATGGAATATGAATTCAAAATTTAGAGGAATTGGTTAGTGAAATTTAAGTGTAAAGTTCATGTAGAAAGCAACAATCAATATGAGACATTATTATTCTCTCTATACTTGAGTGTCTGTATTATTGTGTATGCACCCATATAAATCAACATGGTATTAAGGCAATATTGGTGTGGAACTTGTGACCAAAATTGAAGATGTATGGTAACAAACAAGAGTTGAAGACAAGAGATTTGTTGAGACTGAAGACAAGCATCTCATTCTTAAGGCAGAAAGGTGTTAATGTGTAAAGTGAGACAAATTTAAAAATTCATTCTATAAGGTCAAGACTCAAAACTATGGAATATTGTAAATCATTTGCAGAGAATTTTTTAAAACAATTGCAAGTCCATTGCAAGGGGTGTCAAAGACAAGGGCTTTGAACATCAACAGTGGCAACCCACATATTTTGAGTAGCAGTTCTTCTCAAAGGTATAGAAATTTCTAGCTAGTAGATCACATTATTAATACTGCAAATTCACAAGCAAATATTGTAGGATGAAGGCATCAACAAACATTGTGACAATTGTGTTACCCCTCCTATATCAATGAGGGGTTACTTGATGATCAGATTTGTTTGTGATTCCATCACAAACTACTTGCTATAAAGGAGCTCTATCTTATCACCATAGATCATTGGTCAGAGAGTGTCCCAACCTGCTCAAATGGTTCTTGTGCCCTGGACGTACCTTGTGGAGACGGTGTCAAATGTGCTACTGTTGTGATATATCTCACCCTCTTTAACACTTGGGATGTTTTCTTTTATGATGATTTGATCATACGATGTTACTTTTATGCTTGGATTGTGGCTCATAACACTTAAAATTGTTATTCATTACTAAAATTCACCATGGTGTTATCATTATTTTATCTTAGAGAAGCATGTCATCCTTGAGGTTAAGTTATACCCCTAGTAAATTAAGCAGATGTTGCATCCATTTCATAACATTTTGCCTAGCCATTTTTCATTTCACTAGCCCTTTCACTCATTTCCATCAATTTCCCCTTTGTAAGTGATCTATTGTAATGTCCCTTGTTAGGAATTTTATTATAATGGCAATTTTCCACTTTTTTTCCCTAGTTCGAGCTTTGACTAGTTTTGATCTCTAGGTCCCAAATTTGCCCCAAATGATTTCAAATCTTCTGAGAAGGTATATGAATGAGATTAGAACATAAATATGTGTTTTAAGGATGCCTTTGGACCTTTAAAATACTTCTGCAAATACTCTTTCAATTCTGGCCAATGTAGGGAACTTTACTAGTAATTTGCCTTTGACTAGTATTGGTCTCTATGTCTCGAATTGACTCCAAATGCCTTCAAATCTTCAAGGAAGGTGTATGAATGATATTAAGACTTGAATATGATGTTCAGGGATGATATATGGCCACCAAAATACCTCTGCAAACTCTCTTAAGATTCTGGACCAAGTATGCAATTTTACTAGTAATTTGGGGTTCAAATCCCCCTGGGGTAAGTATTGAAAATGGCTTCCCAAATGCCTCCAAAGCCACTCAAATTTTTGAACAGAGGTAGGGAATGTATTAAGGATGTTATTAAGGTCTCATTTGCACCATTAATTGATTATTATATCTGTTCCAACCCTCTCCCATTCAACTGCAAAAATCACCAATTCGACCCTTGGGGAAATGGCACTATTTCTTCTCCCAGTGCAATTAAACTAAGTAAAAATACTTCAAATGCTCAAGTACAGTACATGAAACTTGTAAAATACATCCATGGCATTCCATTAATCACAAATTCATCAGAGAATCATCCATTCATTCGAAATCATCATCAATACATTGGTTCACAACAAGGTAGTGGGGAAATGGCATTGTTCTTCCATTAAAAATGAGATTTATACATTTCTACTTGGAATTTCGACCTGAAACTTTTTGGAGATGAAGAAAAGAGTATTTACTTCATATTACAAAAGAAATGGAGCATTAAAAGCTTCCCCAAAGAGTACAATAACTCACCAAAAACGCCCTCCCTCAAGGATCAAGAATATGCCATCAAAACCGGAAATGGTTGAAGGAGTGAGATGCAATAGAAGAAACCATGAGCTGCCCTGTAGCTTACACATGCAAATAAAGACTCCATTAAAGCTCCAAATGAAAGGTCTGAATGGCCTTTCCAATTACCAACTTGGATGGGAATCTTTCACCCTCGAAATTGGCTAAGGCAAGAAACTAGTCATCCACTAGCTCTCCCTCTTCACAAATGCAATTGCAAATTCTACAAATGATCAAAAGCTGGTTTAATTCTTTGTTATTGACATTTATAAACTTCTAATGTCCTCCATGGGTCGAATTCCTTCCAAGAGACTCATGCCAACTCAAGTTGGGAAGAGATTCCAAAGAACGCCACTTGTACAACAATTCCTAGTCTCCCACTTCCACCAAATCACATGTGGAAGCATCTTAGCTGCCCTAACACCCTTGAGCGCCCTCTTGGAGTCTATTTTTATCCCTGACATGTCATATATGTCATATGTCAGCCTTCAGGTCTGATTTGTGTCATAGGTGTCATAGCATCTTCATCATTGTTGTCATAGAGCTAGGGAATCTAGCCCAAGTGTCTCACTAGCTCCAAATTGCCTCTTCCTCTTCCATGGGAGTTACTCTTCCTCTATATTTCGACCTTGGATGAGTCATGCAATGAATAATACCTTTTGGACTCCCCCAAGTATGTTACCATTCACCTTGAATTCGAATTGGTGAGAGAATGATGCCAAATGTAGTGGAGAAATCTAGCCATATGTGGGTCCCACTTCCTCCATGTGTCTTCATCATGAAATGCCACTTTGATTTTCACTTGTATATATTTATTTATCTCCTTTATTAAATATTTATTCCATTCTAATGTTCAAACATCATTCATTATCCCCATTATTCCAAATCCCAAAGCTTCCACCCCAAAACTAGGAAACTAGTAATTTTCCTCCTTAGCGATTATTTGACCTTTAGCATCAATTTGACAAACTCTAATGAATAGAGCCAATGTGATTAGGCCATTGTGACCCAATACCAAATTTGGGACATGACATCTATTTAGTAATTCTTCAAGGTCTCAATACTATTCCAATGTATGAAATCCTAAATCAAAGTTAAAAGAGTCTAGTACTCTAAAATTGATGCTACTAATTAAATTGTAAAGGACATGAGAAATGCCCCCTTGCCAAAAGCCAAGTCCCCTATGTCCCAAGTTATCAAAGCCAAATCTAAAACAAAAAGGCTAAACCAAAAAAGGCTAATAATAAAAACAAAAATAAAAGGAAATAAAGTGATCACAAAAAAGAGACGCAAGGGCAGGGTAACTCATGATAAAATGCACTCCCTTTCACAAGGCACACATGTTGAAGAAACAACTATAACCCCTAGCTCTTGAAAGCTACGGGGTATACCTATTACACTCAGATGCTATGATGGTTAGCTTGCAAAGACCACTTTTATTTCCCTAAGTACAACATTCATTACATCACGCTCTCCTAACTTAGGAATCTACATAATGCACCTTGACTTAGGGGTTTTCACGTGTAATAAGGTTTAATGTTGGTCACACCATATTTAGCCTAATGTTTTGATGGATCAATTTTAAAAAAGTTATTGAGCCATTAGAAGGGTGTAATTGATCATTATTTCATGTATTTTCTTCATATTTGGATGCATTTCCTAAGTTAAATGTGGGTTGAACCCCTTTGCACATGGAAGGACTGGTGTTTCTCTATGATATAACACTTATGACACATATTGATGATGCCTAGGCTTACTTTGAGAAGTGCACCCCTTGCTCACACACATTTGGAGATAGACATGGTCCGTAGAAGCTCTAGGATGGGGTCGTTCCCTTCCTAGTTGGTGTTAAATTTTCTCAATACCAAATTATGATTTATGTTCTTAATAATTTTTATACTAACAAATTATAAACAAAAATACTTGATATTTTTAACCAATAATGTAGCGAAATAAACAATAAATCAATCACACATTTGACACAAGTATTTATCCTGGAAAACCCGGAGAAAAACCAACATTCAATATTTTCTTTTATTATCTTAGCTCATAGAAAATTAACAATTTACAATCAGAACCTGTTACTCAACCCCACAGAAAAATCGGCCTCGCTAACTAAATCGACCCAATGGAGAAAATTGACACACTGAAGAGAAATTTGCTTCATCCCAATCGAGCCCCTGAATCGGCCATGTGTCACACTGCGTCAATCGTATGGTTGTCGTACGAATCCATAGTGATCGTACGGTTCTCTTCGCGATTGGTACAAATTAGCCTCTTGTTGATTCGGTTGGTACTGCAACTGGATCGGACCCTCTCTCTCAGTGAAATTGGCCCCTTCTCTTTCTCTTAGATCTTCCTCTTGCTACAAATCTCTTCTCTTCTCAACCACTAAGTTTCTCACTCTTCTCTTCAAAAAATATCTCTATAAAATGATCTTGTGATCTCTTGTGTATTTCTCCTCTCCTTATGTTTTCTTTTATAGGATCTCAATGACCAAAACCCTAACCCCTAATCTCCAAAGTGATGGATGGCCAAGATTAGATCTTGAGCCTCACTTAAGATCAATGACTGTGACTTAATCTTAAGTTCACTTTTAGTCATTAGCCAACATTATGTTAAATAATGTGCTTTTCCTACGTTAAACTTAGGAAAGAGATATAAAAGCCACTTACTCAATAAATTGAGTTAGTACCTGTTGCCGTTGGAAACACACCTTGGGGTAAACGTGGCAGAAATCTTCAAGCCACTAAGTGTGTCCTTGGGGGCAAGCCTCGAGTCAGGTACTGTCACTTGAATCTTGACTCCTCCGTTTAGGCAAACTCCTAACGAAGCCAAGGGGGGTGGACCCTAAAGGTTGCTAAGGCTTATTAAGCTAGCTAGTTTTGATGGATGAGTTAGTTTTTTTAAGGGTTTTTTAACAACAAAACTAACACAAGAGATTTGCAATATAATTTGAAAGCATAACAACATAAAGATTAAACAACATAGAAATTAAACATGTTTATCAATTCATTCAACACATGATAGAAATTAAATATAAATTGTAATAATAAATCAAGAAAGACCAATGCTGAAAATGGAGTCAAATAAAATGCTATTTGTAATGCTTGAAATGAAATGTTGTGCAAATGTTCTTGGTCAATTTTAAATTAATGTGAAGATGAGTGGATTATTAGGGGAAAGGGGATTTCCAATATACCGTGAGGTACTGGAAATATGTTCGGATTATAGTAAGGTGGCTCCTCACTCAAAAATGTAGGCTGGATTGGAGTCTCTGGGAGGTGTTCAAAACTACACCAAACGAAGGTGTAGTCTAACAGTATCCCGAGGTCTCTACCCAGTGGTTCCCGCTTCCTTTGAGGAATTTCCCCACACTATGCCAAGAATCGATACGCCGGATTTTCGTATATGGGAGGTTTATTAGGAAGTGTTAGACTAATTACTAGTTACTAAGTCCCTTTCTGGTTTGATCAGCATGTTTACTAGTCACTAAGTCCCTTTCTGGTTTGATCAGCATGTTTACTAGTCACTAAGTCCCTTTCTGGTTTGATCAGCATGTTCAGTCAAAGCTGCAGTGATCTAGAGCATACGAGGACAAAGCCTTGCTAATTTTTTTAAAAGTTTTTGAACATGGTTTTCTTGTTTATTAAGAACTCCAAGAGTCTCTTTTCTGGCCAGTGCTCGGGCAAGCCCTTATCCTAAAATCGTACTTCAGGAAAGCAAGGGGGTTAACTGAAAAGTAAATGACCAAAAAAATGAAATATTTTCTAATTACTACACTACCAAGGTAGTGGGTTAGTATCCGATTTACTTTTGCAAAAGATGGAACAATTTGTAATGAAAAGTATACGGTCTACAAAAAACGAAATAAAAGTTCCTAAGTCCTAAGAGAGTCAATGGCCCAATATTTGGATTGAACCACGACATTGAATTTTAATTTATCTTGGTTGATTTTAGTTAATCTAATCTAATGTGAAAAATATTAGGTTTGAAAAATTGACAACAACCACAAAAAACTGAACCGACACCAATCTCCCCTGGGGGGATGAGAAGCAAGCTTTGTGAGCTTGCTTCCAAAAATACTTTTATTACAACATTACAATGCCAATCTTTGAAGTGAAAGAACTCCTCTTTCTCCTTATAGATCTTGGAGAAACGAGGTTACAAATAATGGAGGCAAGTAGGGAAGGAAAGGTATGGTTCAACGAAGGTCTTAGATCGTCCAATATGGTCAAACTGAGTGCTTCAAAACCTTCTTTCTGCTGTCATGCAACAAAAACCAGCGAACAATATTAGTAGGAAAAGTGCCCAAAATCACTTTAAAAGTGACTTGGGCAAAATAAAAAAATGCTAAAAATATTTCTAAGTTAAAAACTAGTTAACTAAAGCAAAGAACTAAGATGGATAGGCTAAAAAGCCAACCCTCTTAGGGTCTTGGATAGCCTTGAAAAGGTATCCAATGAAGCACTTATTTGCTTGATATAAACTTTAAAAATTTGAAGAAAATAAATCTTTAACTAAACTTAAAATTTTACTTAAAGACACTTTTCAAAGCAAGACCCAACAAAGGAAATGATAACTTTTAAACTACCTTGGATCTATGCATAAAAATCAGACCTATTCTTTTGATAAGCTTACTAAACAAATCAGATCTGAAAGTATCAAAAAACCAATAACCAAGAAGAAAATAATTTTAACGAGAGAAAGAGTAAGGAGAGAAAAGCTTGTTCCCAGAAAGATCAAACAAAGAAAGCTTCTTCATGGAGTGCCGAGGGACAATATTCTTGAAATTTGTTAAAGATGGAGTGGAGTCAAACTTAAACCAATCCTCCTCCAAGCTTGGCAACCTGAAAACTAGTCACAAAACTTGCATACCCATGAGATCTTGAAAACACATATAAACAGAGATTAAAATAGCATGAAAATAAGCTTATTTAACATGCAAATTTTTGGTCTCTAAACATACATGAAAAGATAGAATGAAAGTAGACTTACTTACAATTCCTATTCCTATTGATTTGGAGGAATCCTTAAGGCAAGATCTATATCAAAAGTAAACAAGAAATTGCAAAAAGAAACAAGTTACCTCATGAATAGCATATCAATGTTGATCCACACACAAAGGCACTACACATTTCAACCTCCAAAGCTTCTTTATTCTCAATGCAAAATATGGCAAATTACAATGGCAAGCTAAGTCATCGGACACGTCCAGATTGGGTGAAGTGTCTCGTGGGGACGTGTTGGGCGTGGACACGACCCCCCACGTGGGGGACACGTGTTTTATCGTGTCCCAAAATTGGGACACGATAAAACACGTGTCCCCCACGTGGGGGGGTCGTGTCCTGCCTCTGCACAGTAAGAATATTCTGCACAATGAAACATGCATTCTTGTGTTTGATAAAATGTTAAGTGGAAGACTTGGACATATCCTAAATTGCTTTCAATTTTCAAATAGCTCATGATTCATATCATTATTTTCTTTGGATTATGGATACTCTTCTTTAATGCAGTATTAGCATCTTTAGTTTTGAAAATGCATGTCTTTTTTTTTTGCCAATCTCTGAACTTGTCATATGGGCACATTGGACCCAATACACTTATGGAAAGTTATGTACTTACTTCGCATGAATGAAGGTTTACTACTTGTGTTGTAAACTGTGATAGTAATTTGTTTATTAACTATTAGTTCATTTTTTAAAAATAGCTCTTTCATATTACATGGTATGATTTTTTCAATTATGTAAGAGGAGTGGAAAGAGATTAGTACGCAAGTTTAGAAATATAAGAACACCAAAAATATTAGCAGGTAAGAAATTTAACAAAAGGGAAATAGAAAATGGCATAGAATATTCATAATTTTTAAAAAATTTGGATCTATATATCTATATTTTTAAAAATTAATATATATATTTTTAAAATATATATATATATATATATATATATATATATATAACGTGTCCTCTGTGTCCTGATTCCGAGGATCGCCGTGTTTGTGTCGGACACTCATATTTCCGTATCCTTTGTGTCCCGTGTCCTCGTGTCAAGTGACTTAGATGGAAAGCCTTCACTCATTCCAACTCTAACTAGTCTAGAATGAGAGAGGTGCTTTCAATTTATAGAAAAGACATGAGAAGGGAGGGCGCACTTGTGAAGGAGAGGAGGGCGAAATTGTGGAGAGACTTAAGCCTTGGATTGGGGCTTGAATAGGGCTGCCTCACCCTTTTGGGCTGCCCAAATAGAGCCTACAAATCAGCCGCAATATTCCATAACTTGTGAGTACTCTCTCTTGGGAAATGCGCCCAAGTCATGGGGAAATGCGCCCTAGCTCATGGGGAAAGGATCCCTTAATTGTAGCTGCCCCAAAAGTGTCATAAAAATCCTCTTACATCCCCCCTAACATAGCTGATCCAAAAACTCTTACACATCCCCAAAATTTAGGATTTTGATTTTTGGGATTTTTCACTTTTTTTGCATTTTTTCTCTATTTTTTTACTTTTTTGACTTTTTGCAACATAGATGAAAAATAAAGTGTCCAAACACTTAGGAAAGTGGGTTTATGGGTAAAGTGGGAGATCTAGGCTATAAAATGAGCACCCCCATGGCCAAAAATACCTCTAGACCATAATTTTATCACTTTTTCAATTTTTTTTAATCAAACCATTAAAAAATGGCTTGTTTTTACGAAAAAAAAAAAAAAATTCTCGGAACTTAAAAAAAACCTAGGGGGACCTAATAGATGTCCATACGACTCAAAAATAACGCCTAGCATGGTTTAATACATTGACACTTAGGCTCTAATAACCTCTTAAGCCCTAAACACCAAGCCGACCATCCCAACTTTGGAGGATTGAGTGAAAAACTCGAAAATGATTAGTCTTTGTTCAACAACAAATAATTTCCAAGGAAAAAAACACTCTGGGCTAGTCAAATTAATGTTCAAGTCCTAGGAAGCCGAGTCTTTTACATAAAGATACCATGCTAGCACATTTTATTACAAATTCCCCGAGGGGGTATGAACATGTGGTAAAAAAAATAAAGGACCTAGAAGGCCTGATGGACTTCTGAACTCTGATAATGAACATTTTGACATGTTCAAGCTTTTGACGGTTCACTCGGAACCCACTAAGTGCAATTTTAGTGGATAACAGTACCTAGAGGGGTAATGGACAACTTTTGCATGCTTGACACCAAGCCTATGCAGAAGCACCTATTCCAACTATAATCATCAACACTCCCTTCCTAGCAAAAAAGGTATTCTGCACCACTCCCAGCTTATCCTTGAAGTACACAAACTTTCCCTTCATCAAAGCCTTGGTAAGAATATCTACAACCTGTTCATTTATGGAAATATACTGAAGCTTCACAGCTTCTCTCTGAACTATGTCCTAATGAAGTGATATTTGATCTCTATGTGTTTGGATCTGTCATGAAACAATGGATTCTCCAAGATTTTTATGCAACTCTGATTATCACAATGGATCATCGTAGGATCCAACTCCAGACCAAATAACCTTGTGAGCATCTTGTGAAGCCAAATGCCTTCACAACTCACCAAACTGGATGCCATGTGCTCGACCTCTACTGAACTAAGTGTCACTGATGTCTACTTCCTGCTAAACCATGAAATCATTGTTGATCCCAAGTTGAATCAACACCCTGAGGTGCTTTTCCTGTCCATTGCACTCCCTACCCATTATGAGTCTGCATAGCCCTATCACTGCACTCCACCACTCCTGACATACCTCAATCCATACTCCATTGTACCTCATAGATGTTTGAGCACATGCTTCACTGTAACCCAACGTACCCTCCTCAGCTCCACCATAAATTGGCTCAAGTTATTTACAGCAAAGCAAATATCTAACCTAATGTTAGCCAAATACATCAACGAACCAATTAGCTGCCTGTATAATGTAGGATCCACCAACTCTGACTCAAAAACATCCAGGTTCTTTAGATTGGTGATCATAGGTGTAGACATAGGCCTACAATCCTCTATCTCGAATCTCCTCAGAATAGCAACTGCATATTTTCCTTGTCTCGATAAAATCTCACATGTCTACTACCACGCCTCCAATCCTAGAAATCAATGCATCATATCGATGTCCTTCATCTCGAACTCTGAAGCTAGATCACACTTACACATCTCAAAGAGCTTCTCTAACCCTATAAGGAATAGGTCATCAACATGAAGTACCAAGATAAGTAGATTATCTCCAACAAGTGTAAAATACAAGTTGGGATTCGCCTCACTCTTGATGAAGCCCATAGCCAATAGATACCCATCAATCCTCGAGTACCATGCCCTCGGTGCTTGCTTAAGTCTATACCAGCCTAGATCCAAATCCTAGGCTCTATCAAGCGCCGAGAGGGATCAAATCTCTCTTGGTGCAAACCTCTCCTTGAATAATTTCTTGAGTGACCTCTAGTTTAAGTCTATAGTTTAAGTCTCATATTTACTTTTTACTTTGTATTATTCTTTTTTGTTTATGGAATATTTATTACTTTTTACTTTGTATTATTATTTTTTTATTACTTTGTATTATTATTTTTTTGATTACTTTGTATTATTTTGTTACTAGACAAAAACTCGACAAACACTCTAAAGTCTCATATTTACATTTTACTTTGTATTAAAAGTAAAAAGTAAAGTCTCTAGTTTAAGTCTCATACTTACTTTTTACTTTGTATTATTCTTTTGTGTTTATGGCCTGCGTAATATTTACCACCTAATCCTAAGCTCTAAAGTCTCTAGTTTAAGTCTCATATTTACTTTTTACTTTGTATTATTCTTTTTTGTTTATGGCCGACATAATATTTATTACTTTTTACTTTGTATTATTCTTTTTTTGTTTACTTTGTATTATTTTGTTATTCGACAAACACTCGACAAACTCGACAAACACTCAACTCACAAGATCTCCCCCATACTGGGCTGTAGAGCGCCTCTCGGCGCAATAATGCTTTCTTCAACCTGCACACATGAGAATCTCTCCCATGCACCTCAAAGCCCTGAGGTTGCTCAATGTACACCTCTTCCTCAATCACTCCGTTGAAGAAGGTCATCTTCACATCCATCTGATGTATCCTCCACCCCATCTTTGAAGCAATAGATATAATAGCCCTGATAGAAGTATAGGTGGTTAGTGGAGCGAATGTCTCCTCATAGTCTACTCACTCCTTTTGGGAGAACCCTCTAGCCACAAACCTCGCCTTGTACTTCTCAACACTGCCATCTATAGCATGATGGAACTTAAAGATCCATCTCGGACTAACCCCAAATTTCCTTTCAAGCCTCAGCACTACGTCCAACACATCATTCTTCATGATGGACGCATACTCCTCCATCATGGGATCCCTCCAAACCTAATGGCATGTTTCCTCCTCAACATTTGTAGGCTCGAAATCAATGATGTCACCCATGAGTGTCATGTAACTCGAAAACTATCTCGGTAGTCTGCTTTTCCTTAAAGTACTCCTAGGAGCCTCCACATGCTCCTGAGCATCTCTTAGTGTCTATTCTAGCCATCTCAATTTCCTCCTAATAGAAGTAGAAGGAGCCTCCAACTCCTCCTCCTGATCTAAATACTGAGTTCCTGTACCTGTTGGTGTTGGTCTCTCCTCAACCTTCGGAGCCTCTTGCTACTCATCCTCTGCCACTGCTGAATAGGTGTCATGTGACTTCCTAAAGGCTTGGCTCTCATCAAACCAAACATCCCTCCTCACCATTGGTTTCCCAAGTGATGGAATGTATATTCTGTATGCCTTTGAAGTCTAACTGTATCCCACAAAAATACTCTTCTCTACAGAAGGTTCCAACTTCGTCCTTTTCTCGGATGGTACATGCACATACACCAGATATCCGAAGATACGAAAGTGATCAATCTCTGGTCTCATTCTTATGAATGCCTCCTCAAGAGTCTTGTCCCCCAAGACCTTATGAGGACTCTTGTTCTAAATGTACACTCTTGTGTTGCATGCTTTTTCCCAAAGAAATGTGGGCAAATCCTGATCATGGATCATTTCCTTGGCAGCTCCAATGATGGCTCCATTCTTCCTTTCAGTGACCCCATTCTGCTGCAGGTCATAAGGCTACCTGTTACCACCTGAGTTGCACTTAGTTGGACTTTCAAGCGAGCGTGTCAAGGATGAACATGTTACATGTTCATTTTCAACGATACTGAAGTCCATCAGGCCATAAATGGGCCCTTTTTTAAGCTTTTTGTGTGTCCATACCCCCGTGGGAAATTGTAATAAGTTGGTCTAAGCATGGTCTTTTTGTAATAGGCTTGGCTTGCCTTACGTTTATCTGTCGGGGGGATACTCTAGAGTGTTTTTTCCTTAGAAATTATGCATTGCGCTTCAGCGACGTATAATTCATGAGTTTTTCACTCACACCTCCAAAGCTGGAGTATTCACCTTGGTGGTCAAACCTTGGGAGGTTATTAATGTAGAAATTTCACTCCTCTAACACGCTTTCAAGTTAACTCAGATTAACAATGTTTAATAAACCATCTCATTCAACCATAGACAGTTGAAAATGAAATTTCACTCATAAACACATCTGAACTGGAAGCACAAGAAAAGTTCTACCAAAATACTGAGAACAGAAAGAACATAACAGCCAAGCACAGAAAATTTAAGACTCAGATATTTTAGCCAAAATGGCCAAGGAAAAACCCTGAAGGGAAAACCTATGAGAGAGATATTTTATTAATTTCTTCTTCAATAAAATGTACAGCAGAATTTTAATAATATCAAGCACAACTTATCGCAACCAGCAGACTAACAGGCTGCCTCGAAATCTGTGCTAGAATCTACCTCGAATTCTGTGCATATATTTATGGGAAATCGTGCCCTTCTCAAGCAACACAGAGCTGTACAAACAGCTCCTCGATTTCGGTGCCAAACTCAATCTTCTGCCTGGAAATTCGTGCCCAACAAAACAGTAGTGAAGCTTCCTCGAATTTCGTGCCCACAGACAAAAATAGTACAGACTGTACGGATGTATGGCTTTCTCGAATTTCGTGTTGTTGCCTGGAAATACGTGCCATTGTTTTCTTCTCGAAAAACGTGCCCAAAACTGTTGTACAGATTCTTGTCTTGGGAAACGAGCTGCTATCTCAGACAGCTACCTTCTCTCTCTTAAACTCCAACTTGACCTTGCTCTCCAACTCTCTTGGAATAATCTCCACTTCTCAAACTCTCTTGGGATGTGTGCAAATGAATGAATGGGGTGCCTTATTTATTGTTTTTCCCTTGTCTTTTTTTTTCACCTTCCTGGGGTAGTTGAAAGGACACTAGATCAAGGGCCCACATTTAATCTAGTGTTTTCTCATCAATGGATGAGGAAAGTCACTTTTCTCTCCATTAAATATTTCCTCTCTCAACCACAACTTAAATAAATTGAAAAGTCACTTTATAACTCTAGAGTGACATTAATTACTTTTCTCAAGCAATTAATGCAAGGGTTATGTACTTTGTCCCCCTTTTAGTGACTTAGGCAAAAGTCACTAGGAGAACACTTCCTTGGTACAAATTTCATCACTCCCTCTTACCAGGGAAGGTGTTCTCCCTCTCTCCCAACTTATCCCTGAAGAAGATAAACTGCTTCTCCACCAAAGCTGGTAAACTACTCATGTGCTTGTCGCACAATATCAAAGTCTGCTCATGTGCTTCTTGCACAATATCGAAGATGCCCACCCTTTCTAAACTCTGCTCTAGAAAGGTCAAATCAAGTGTCCCTTCATGTTAGACATCATCACATGAAGGACATCATCTTGAGCTACAAAGCTCAGTGCTTCCGCTTCACGCGGGAAGACCTTCTGGCATATCCTCTGCCAGAAACTCTCTCCAGTATCATATTATCAGCAGTAGAAGCTCCCCCTGTCTTTGGAATCTGTCTTGCATCCTACACTGATGCCTCATGTCAGGACATCTCATCTCACTCATCCATCAGTGACAAGTCATACTAGCTGACTCTCTTGCCAACACTTGAGGAAGTAGCCTCTCGCTGACTCCTTTGAACAAAAGATGAACTACTCGATACCAGAATAATATCTAGAGCATCTCGCTCTCTCCTCTGAACCGTGGACTGACTACTCGGCGCTTCATCAATCCTCGAAGCATCTCGCTCATTGTCGTCTCAAACTGAGGCTCTGATATCCACCCAGATCCTCCTGCTGTAGGCTGACCACGCACTACATACTCTCCATCTCTCCAATGACCTATAAGCACAGGGTCAACCGGATCCACTCCCAATACATAAATGAAGATGTGTTCACTCTTGAACAAAACTACATATCCTGCTCCCTCCAAGGCTGGAATTGAAAGTCTGCTATCCTGCAACCCTGGAATATAGCGTACTCCTGTAATCTCCAAAATCTCTCCAAACTCAAGCTGAACCGTACTCATCCCAAACCTCTGACTACATGCACTGTCCCATCTCTATCCTATACAAGCTGCTCTGGAATAGTCTCAAAGGTGAGGAAGGAATCTCGCCTCCCATTCATGTGACTGCAATAGGAACTATCCACAATCCACTTCCCAGTATCAACTGGTCCGCTACTACCGCAACTCGAAACAACAGTGGCAAGAGAGAACTCTGTAGCATACCACTCAATTCTGTTGTAGCTGCAACCTGCTCCTCTTTCTCCTGCTTTCCCTTCCTCTTCTTAGGACATTGGCCTACATAATGACCAAAATCATTGCATGCATAGCACCTGACTCTGCTCAAGTCCCTCTTCTACTCACCCCTCTGCTGCTTAGCCCCTCCCGGGCCCTTCTTGGACTTCTTTCCTTTAGCTGATAAAGCAACATTCTGATCATCAGTATCCTGCTCAGTCTTCCCTTGAGACCCTTCTCGGATCTCCTCCTGAGTAAAATCATCCCACAGTCTTTCCCAAGGGGGAAAGTTCTCTCTACCAACTACACACTTCACGAACACATCCCACTCCTTAGTGAAGCCTTTCGGGGCTATCCGCACTAGCTTGGGATCGAGAATCACCTCACCAACTGCACTCAGTGCATCTTTTACCTGTCTGAGTCTAGTGAGGTAAGAGGCTACATTCTCACCTATCGCCATCTTTGTGCCATGAAGCTTATCCTTTAAAGCCATTTTACGATTCTCATCTTGTTCTCATACAAACCTTTCAAAGTATCCCACATCTCCTTAGCAATATGTTTCTCTACCAAATGTGAGATGAGGTGATCTCGAACACCATCTAGAAGCAGTCTCTGCGTTCTGGCTTCCTTCACCCCATGTATGTCAAGGGCTATAGGATCAGCTGTGGGAGGAACCACTGTGGTACTGATGAAGGTCCATAACTTGTTTTCCTTGAGAACAATTGTCATCTGGGCTTTCCACTGCAAGTAGTTGGAAATCCCTTCCAACCGATCTTCATACCGGATGCAAGCCATCATTCACTTCTACTCTTTTTCCAACAATGCACACTCTGCCCTGATGTATGAAAATTTATGACTGTCAATATGCCCTTAATAGGGCTCTGTTACCATGTAGAAATTTCACTTCTTTAACAGGCTTTCAAGTTAACTCAAATTAACAATGTTTAATAAACCATCTCATTCAACCATAGACAGCTGAAAATGAAATTTCACTCATAAACACATCTGAACTGGAAGCACAAGAAAAGTTCTACCAAAATACTAAGAACAGAAAGAACATAACAGCCATGCACAGAAAATTTTAGACTCAAATATTTTAGCCAAAATGGCCCAGGGAAAACCCCGAAGGGAAAACCTGTGAGAGATATTTTATTAATTTCTTCTTCAATAAAATGTACAGCCGAATTTTAATAATATCAAGCCCAACTTATCTCAACTAGTAGACTAACAAGCTGCCTCGAAATCTGTTCTAGAATCTGCCTCGAATTCTATGCATATATTTCTGGAAAATCGTGCCCTTCTCAAGCAACATAGAGTTGTAGGGACAGCTCCTCGATTTCAGTGCCAAACTCAATCTTTGCTTGGAAATTCATGCCCAACAAAACAATAGTGAAGCTTCCTCGAATTTCGTTCCCACAGATAGAAATTGTACTGAATGTACGAATGTACAAACTGCACGGATTTCTCGAAATAAGTGTTGCTGCCTGGAAATGAGTGCCACTGTTTTCTTCTTGAAAATAGTGCCCAGAACTACTGTACAGATTTTTGTCTTGGGAAACGAGCTGCTATCACAGACAGCTACCTTCTCTCTCTCAAACTCCAACTTGACCTTGCTCTCCAACTCTTGGAATAATCTCCACTTCTCCAACTCTCTTGGGATGTGTGCAAATGACTGAATGGGGTACCTTATTTAGTGTTTTTCCCTTGTCTTTTCATTTCACCTTCCTAGGGTAGCTGAAAGGACACTAGATCAAAGGCCCACATTTAATCTAGTGTTTTCTCATCAATGGATGAGAAAAATCACTTTTCTCTCCATTAAATATTTTCTCTCTCAACCACGACTTAAATAAATTGAAAAGTCACCTTATAACTCTAAAGTGACATTAATTACTTTTCTCAAGCAATTAATGCAAGGGTTATGTACTTCGTCCCCTTTTTAGTGACTTAGGCAAAAGTCACCAGGGGTACACTTCCTTTGTATAAATTTCAACAATTAAAGCCTAAGTGTCTATGTATTTTTTCATGCTAGCCATCAATAATGAGTCGTATGGACACGTACTAGGTCCCCCAGGAATTTGAGTCAATTCCGAGAAAAATATTTTTTTCCGCAATTTAGGCCATTTTTTAATGGTTTAATTGGAAAATTTCAAATTGTGATAAAAGTGTGATCCGGAAGCAAAATTTGGTGCAGGGATGCTCGTTTTCACGTTCAAAGTTTCCTCTTTACACTAGGACCCAATGCGACAAATTGCACCAATATCAAAAAAAAAAAAAAAAAAAATGAATTAGACATGTGCAAAAAGAGTTGGCATCATGTCTCTTATGATGGGCGAATGGGTTCCTTACTAAAGCATTGGAGTTTGGTTAAAATAAAATATCAAACATGTGATAATGGAATCAAAGGATGTGCCCATCCCTCACGTGGGCGTCATAATGACATGGCAATTTCTAATTTGTTGTGATAACTCCAAGGATGGGACGCCTACCTCATGGAGAGGTGGCGCACTCCCTTAAAATTGGCTGCCAATCAAATCTCAATCACACTTTGGAGCTCGTAGTTAACTCCCTCATCAAACTAATGCGCCCTCCTTTGATCATGCGCCCCTCTCATGCATGTAATTTCTTATTTAAGATAGAACTTTGCTCCATTGTAAGGATCTGAAGGTGGAACCTCTGCTCCTGTGTTGTAAATTTTTCTTGTGTTCTTTAGAATAAAGAGAAGGATTTGGAGGCTACGTTGTGGGCTCATGTCAAATGTGTGGATGTTTGATGTTTCAAATCCTGTGGAGGTAATCTGTGTCTTTTACAAAATTTTACTTATTGTTCGGATTCGCACTGACCTTTGAAGGAAATTTACTATTTCAATAGGGTAAGGAATAAAATCTAAATTTTGTTTCTCATTATCAATCATATGAAATACTTTGAACATTATGCATGTCTTGTTTGAATGTTTATGTTTAATATCTTTTACATTAATCATATCGGTGCCATTTAATCCGCTTGTGCAAGGTGTTGTTGTGAAGTGTTATTGCAGGTAACTGGATCTCATAGAGGAGGCATGCATGTTAGCTTTGTCGATTTCTTGAGTCATCACAAAGGAAGCGTAGTCCCTCGCATGCCCACTTGCATGTGGTCTCCATTTGCCCAATCTTTCTCACTCAAAAATAGGTTTTCTCACCTTAGTTCAATCTCTCTCAAAATTTTCTTGGTTACTTGTTCTATTTTCTTCTAGATCTAAGCAATATTTTTTTATATTTGAAAGAAGTAGATCTATCTTTGTTTCATTCATGATATCACATTATTAAAGTTTAAATCCCATCGATCATTAGTGAAAAGTCTTTTCCTTAAGTTTGCATCTAAAAATTGAAATATCTTGTTAGTTAAGGAAGAGTGGTTATATTGCAAGTGTGTGAAAAATAGATCTAGCTCATTAGGCTTACAAAATTTGGCTTGCAACTTGAAAGAGGGCAGCCAAAGATCCTAGCAAGACAAGCTTTCTAGCTTGTCTTACTAGTTCAAAAAAATTTATTTTTTGTTTATCATTCAACCCATAATTTTTGCAAATTTTTGTAGCAAGGCCAAAGACACTTTTAGAGTGTTTTGGGGCCATTTCATATCAAAAAGAGCTCGCTGATTTTTTTTGCATGCTTAGCAGGTTTAGACATTTAAATTATAAAAAAGTTTGATTTCGATGCTTCCGTGATCATTCCGAAAGCCTTTTCGACCCACTAGTTTGTTTAGATTTTTCATAGCAAATTTGTAGTATTGCCAAAAACATTCCTAAAATGTTTTTGGCCACTTTTTAATAAACTAAGCTCGCTGGTTTTCTTTGCATGCTTAGCAGGTTTAGACATTTAAATTATAAAAAAGTTTGATTTCGACGCTTCCGTGATCATTCCGAAAGCCTTTTTGACCCACTAGTTTGTTCAGATTTTTCATAGCAAATTTGTACTATTGCCAAAAACATTCCTAAAATGTTTTTGGCCAATTTTTAATAAACTAAACTCGCTGGTTTTCTTTGCATGCTTAGCAGGTTTGAACATTTCAAACACAAAAATTTTGGACTCAAGGGCTTCCATGACCGTCCGGAGAACCTATTTCAACCACCTTTGCTTTCTACTGGATATTGTAAATTGTCTTGGTTCCTAATTATAAGGGACCAACAGTAGTTCTCCCCATCTTGGAATGTAACAAAAAAATAAAAATAAAAAGAGCACTGCATGCTTTTCCATCACTTTCCCCCATCCCCCCATGGGGGATTCGCATTTTTTTTTTTTTACTTAAATTTTTTATGTTAGATTAGTTCCTTTAAGTCATTAGTAATTAAATCACATCACAAAGCACACTAACGTCCTCAAAGGACCCATTTCAATTTGATTTATTTATCTCATGTTTGATACTTTATTCAACAATTGTTCAAAAAAAACAAACTTAATAAAAATTTCCCCTTGCTTTCCCGTAGTACTGCACCATTATTTGGTGTGTGGAAAAGATATTATTAGGGCTTAGTTTAGTCTAAATGACTCACCTCACCTTTTAAATAAAATCAACCAAGGCTTCAACCTGAAGCATGCTCTTAACCGCTGCAGCTTAATCTGAACAGTTGGCTCAATCAAAAAAGGTGTAGAGTGACTAGTTTAATAGGGCAATCCTACTAAGTCTAATTTCCGCGGATTCGGGAGGTCGCGTGAGGTTTACTACAGAGTCAGCAAGCTACCGTAAGAAGGTTCATCGTCGTCTGGTTGGACACTTGGTAGAACCTGTCACAACACCCATTCCAAGGAAGTAAGGCAAAGTTGGGCCAAACCAAGAATTAACCCATTCCCATAATACTCATTAAATAAATTAAAATTTACAACAAGCCTCTGCAATACTTTCACAACACAACATAGCAAGCATTTCAAAATCATATTCTCGACACTGGTCTTTATTTCTCAATGTTTAATTTCAATTATAAAATATCGTGAATGCATCTATATCATGTGTTGTCTAATTAAATTTTAATTGTAGATCTTGCTTAGTTGTAATATTTTTCTATTTCAACATATTAACTCCTAGAATAGCTTTTTCTTTGTTTTCATAGTTAAAAGCCTTAGATTATTTTCATAGGGACCACCCCCCTTGGCTTCGCTAGGAGTAGCCTAGACGGAGGAGTCGAGTAATCAAGTAACAGCACTTGACTCTGACTTGCCCCCAAGGACACAATGAGCGGCTTGAAGGTTTCCTGTCGTGTTCCCCCCCAGGTGTGTTTTAGGCGACAACACTACCAATTCCTTCATACTTCCTACTTCCTTGCAAAAATCCTTGAACTTGTTGTTGGTATACTCACCCCCATTATCTATCCTCAAAACTATGATCTTCCTCTCTATCTGGTTCTCCACGAGAGCCTTAAACTCCCAAAACCGATTGAAGACCTCATCCTTGGTCTTCATAAAGTAGATCCACATCCTCCTAGAGAAATCATCTATGAAGGTCACATAGTAGATATACTCAGTCAACGATGATACGGACATAGGCCCACATATGTCTGAATGCACTAGATCCAATATCCCCTTGGACCTGCTATCACTCCAAGGAAAGCTCATCTTGGCATACAACACTTGACTCTGACACACCGAGCGACTTGAAGGTTTCCTGCCGCGTTCCCCCCTAGGTGTGTATTAGGTGGCAACATTTTGGCGTCGTTGCCATTAGAGGAAATTTTTGAGGTGTAAAATGGGCCTTATAAAAAACTGTGCCATGGATGAGTTGGATTTCTCAAACCAATAGAATTTCAATAACTTTGGTCAACCATTATGGTTGAGTTGGACATAAGAAGTTAAAGATGCTTATGTGTCATAATTTTATTTGACAATAGCTAACTTCATATAACCCTCACCTTGGTTAAGATTTTGAAAAGTTCATCTCGAAATATGATAAATATACTTGAAATAATAAATATTGAGTATTTTATATTATCACTACTTTTAATTTAGTTAAAATAAAAATCTCACAGTAATTAAGATGATAGTGGAGTAATTTTGAAATAATAAATATAGAGTAATTTATATTATCACTATTTCTAAATTCTTTAAAATATAAAGCTCACATTAATTAAGATAATAGTGGAGTAATTTTGAAATAATAAAAATATTTATATAATTAATCTCTTAAAAATAAAAATAAATAATATTTAAAAAAGTATAATAAATAAAAAAATAAGAGAGAGATCAAATAAGCTTTCGTTATTTTAGCAATAACTTTCTCCTCCGAACTCGGAATTTGACGCTTTTGGTACACCATTGGAAAGGTCTCGTCGAAGTAGTGGTACATTTACTAAAAAAATAAATAAATAATAATATAAATTTAAAAAATTTACCACTATATCATTTATTGTGTATGCACAAGAATCTAAACCTTTCATTATTATTTTCAACCATCATCTCTTAACTCTACACCAACCCAACATACTTGTCAACTATCATTAATGAGATATTATAGGTTGACCTTCACTAAATAACACCTTTAACTCAGTGTGGCATGGCATATTTGTAGTGTGAAGTGGTTTTTTTTATTATTTTCCTTAGGAGGTCCATTTTAGACCCCAAATTTCCTCTAATGCAGGGATAAACCTTTCTATTCCCGGGTCATGACTTTTTGTTTTCTCATTTTTTGTGTTTTGCTTTTGTTTGATGAACATGTTTAGGGTAGACATTTATTCTTTTATGTTTAATGTATATTTGTATTCTCACATGGCGACTCCATTGAAGGGATAAAACCCTTGTATCTCATAAATGTGTTGAGACTGGTTGTGTGTAGATGAGCCCATGCGACACAGTAAACTTAAAAGCTCATCATTCTGACAACTCCCCTGATTCATTACAAGATGTGCTCCATGGTTATTTCAGACTGACGTTGTTGATACCGATATGGATGATGAAGAGTCAAGTGCTCAAATTGCTAGTACATATCCTCCCATCAATTTTTCATACATCCCAGGTTTTCCTAACTATCACAACGGTGAGGATATATCAAGTTATTTGCCGATGTTTTGTGGAAATGGTGATCCAGCCATCCGACACATCATGTCCTTCCTTAGGTTCTAGATGACTTCAATGTTTTGTATGAAGATAATATGATGGAGATGTTTGCTAGTACTTTGGAAGGAGATGCTTATTATTGGTTTGTTGAGGGCCTTCCTAACAAATGTATTACCTCCCTTTCATGCTTCCTTAGAATTTTCTTAAAGCAGTGGCAGTATGATGATTACAACATGGAAAGATTCCTTGAAAAATCCTTGGCTTACTTCTTACCCGGGATAAAATATCACATGGAAGACCCTAAGCCTCCTCGTGTCGTTGTGATAGAGAACATTGAATATTTGGAGATCCCTCTAGCCTCTCTCAATGAAGAAGAGATTATGCAACTTATTGAAAAGCAGGGTGTCATTGTCCCTAGAGCACAGTATGACTTTGAGAGAATGATCCATGATGATCATATTGAAGAGTTTCATGAAGCATCCTTGATTGAGGACATTGTTCAGGACCCTCCTCATTTCACTTTAACAAAAAATATGGAAGATTTGGAGTGTTCTCAGGTCTATTTCAGTAATGATGATCACATGTGTATTCCAAACTTGCCTGAAGAGGAAGCCATTGCAAAAGTTAACGAAGACATTCATGAGGGATCTTTAATTGAGGAGGGCTCTGAAGAGCTTCATCACATTGCCATGGTAACAAACATTGAAGATTTGGGATTTCAAGATTACTTCAATGAAGATGATGACATTTGCACTCCAGATGCTCCACCGAAAGAAACAGTTATAGAAGCCTGCAAAGAAATCTACGATGAAGATTGTTTGGTGTATGATAATACTCCTCTTTACTCTCTGCATGATAATGAAGTTGGGGAAAGCTTATTCTCTTGTAAAATATTTGAAGTTGAGCCTTGTAAAGAAGATTATTATGACCATGAGGAAGACAAATATAGCCGGGACATGATACAAATAGCGAAAAATCCTCCATCTTTGCCAAAGATACCTATGATGATTATTGGACATACATTGAAAAACCCATTTTTGATGTATCTAGAGAGGGGAGGGTGCATTCGGAGACCTTGGGAAATCTTGATATAAAAGAGGAGCATGCATGTGTTTCATATGATCAGTCAGAACCAAACATGAGTACTAGTAATGAAGACTCGAAGGAGCTGTGCATTGAAGATTCAGATGAGACTCAGTCAATTGAACGTCAGTCACAACCTTCATCTTCACATTCGAAATTCTCTTATGATTTGGAGCAGCCTGGGGCTTGTGTTACTATAGAGGTTTTTCATCAGATAAGCCCTTTAAGGCAATATGGTGGTGTGGTTGATCTACCCCATCCTACAGATTTGTACATCAGTCCTATCCAATTTTGGATAGAAGAAGCCTGCAGAAAAACTTGCCAATTTGGGAAGCAATATGATGACATCATTCACACCTATGATCTACCATCCAGCTCTCCAATCCAGAATTATCATGCAAGTTTGCATTTCGTGAATAAGGTATCCTTGTTTTGGCTGGTAACCAAACACAAGGTGAAAAAATTTATACTCATAAAATGTTAAGATGGTTACATTGGATTCATCATTTTACTTAGCATTTTGATTATGTTATACTTAGAATAGGAAAATAAACTCCTCAAAGTGAGCATTTACTTTATGCATTTCTTTTTTAGTGTTTTCCTTTTATAAGAATTTGTCATTAGTTAGTTTTGTCTTTTGAATAAAGCAACTTATGGTTCATTGGTTTCTTACAAACGCTTGCGCTACTGAAGGGTTTTTTGTCAATATTGAGATGTTTTTATAGGTCATAGAAACCGGAGATTCTGGTGTTCTCGTATGCTCTCCTTCCCTGAAGACCATATCAAGCACATGTCTTGCAGTTGGAGCTAGATATTACCACCTAAGTTGCACTCAGTTGGACTTTCAAGCGAGCGTGTCAAGGATGAACATGTTACATGTTCATTTTCAGCGATACTGAAGTCCATTAGGCCATAAATGGGCCCTTTTTTAAACTTTTGCGTGTCCATACCCACATGGGGAATTGTAATAAGTTGGTCTTAGGATGGTCTTTTTGTAACAGGCTTGGCTTGCCTCAGGTTTATCTGTCAGGGGGATACTCTAGAGTGGTTTTTCCTTAGGAATTATGCATTGTGCTTCAGCAACGTATAATTGCTGAGTTTTTCACTCACACCTCCAAAGCTGGAGTATTCACCTTGATGGTTAAACCTTGGGAGGTTATTAAGGCCTAAGTGTCTATGTATATTTTCATGCTAGACATCAATAATGAGTTGTATGGACACGTACTAGGTCCCCCAAGAGTTTGAGTCAATTCTAAGAAAAATATTTTTTTCCGCAACTTAGGCCATTTTTTAATGGTTTAATTGGAAAATTTCAGATTGTGATAAAAGTGTGATCCTGAAGCACAATTTGGCGCAGAGATGCTCGTTTTCATGCTCAGACCGTCCTCTTTACCCTAGGACCCAATCTCCCTATGTTTCAAGTGATTAAATTATCACATGGAGCATTTTTTCTTATCGGTCCTACAGAATGGTATTTTAATGCTAACAATGTGACAAATTGCACCAATATCAAAAAAATAAAATAATAAAAAATGAATTAAACATGTGCCAAAAGAGTTGGCATCATGTCTCTTATGATGGGCGAATGGGTTCCTTACTAAAGCGTAAATAAAATATCAAACATGTGATAATGGAATCAAAGGATACGCCCATCCCTCACGTGGGCGTCATCATGACATGGCGATTTCTAATTTGTTGTGATAAGTCCAAGGAGGGGGCGCCTAACTCATGGAGAGGTGGCGCACTCTCTTAAAACTAGCTGCCAATCAAATATCAATCACACTTTGGAGCTCGTAGTTAACTCCCTCATCAAACTAATGTACCCTCCTTTGATCATGCGCCCCTCTCATGCATGTAATTTCTTATTTAAGATAGAGATTTGCTCCATTGTAAGGATCTGAAGGTGGAACCTCTGCAATTGTGTTGTAAATTTTTCTTGTGTTCTTGAGAATAAAGAGAAGGCTTTGGAGGCTACATTGTGGGCTCGTGTCAAATGTGTGGATGTTTGATGTTTCAAATCCCGTGGAGGTAATCTGTGTCTTTTACAAAATTTTGCTTATTGTTCGGATTCGCACTGACCTTTGAAGGAAATTTACTATTTCAATAGGGTAAGGAATAAAATCTAAATTTTGTTTCTCATTATCAATCATATGAAATACTTTGAACATTATGCATGTCTTGTTTGAATGTTTATGTTTAATATCTTTTACATGATTCATATCGGTGCCATTTAATCCGCTTGTTCAAGGTGGTGTTGTGAAGTGTTCTTGCAGGTAACCGAATCTCATAGAGGAGGCATGCATGTTAGCTTTGTCGATTTCTTGAGTCATCGCAAAGGAAGCGTAGTCCCTCGCATGCCCACTCGCATGTGGTCTCCATTTGCCCAATCTTTCTCACTCAAAAACGGGTTTTCTCACCTTAGTTCAATCTCTCTCAAAATTTTCTTGGTTACTTGTTCTATTTTCTTATAGATCTAAGCAATATTTTTTTATATTTGAAAGAAGTAGATCTAGCTTTGTTTCATTAATGATATCACATTATTAAAGTTTAAGTCTCATCGATCATTAGTGAAAAGTCTTTTCCTTAAGTTTGCATCTAAAAATTGAAAGATCTTGTTAGTTAAGGAAGAGTGGTTATATTGCAAGTGTGTGAAAAATAGATCTAGCTCATTAGGCTTGCACGATTTGGCTTGCAACTTGAAAGAGGGCAGCCAAAGATCCTAGTTCTAGCTTGTCTTACTTGTTCAAAAAGTTTTTTTTTTGTTTATCATTCAACCCATAATTTTTGCAATTTTTTCTAGCAAGGCCAAAGACACTTTTAGAGTGTTTTTGGGCCATTTCATAACAAAAAGAGCTTGCTGGTTTTTTTTGCATGCTTAGCAGGTTTAGACATTTAAATTATAAAAAAGTTTGATTTGGACGCTTCCGTGATCATTCGAAAAGCTTTTTCGACCCACAAGTTTGTTTAGATTTTTCATAGCAAATTTGTAGTATTGCCAAAAACATTCCTAAAATGTTTTAGGCCACTCTTTAATAAACTAAGCTCGCTGGTTTTGTTTCCATGCTTAGTAGGTTTGAACATTTCAAACACAAAAAATTTGGATTCAAGGGCTTCCAAGACCATCCGGAGAACCTATTTCAACCACCTTTGCTTTCTACTGGATATTGTAAATTGTCTTGGTTGCTAATGATAAAGAACCAACAGTAGTACTCCCCAAACTTGAATCTAACAAAAAAATAAAAATAAAAGAGCACTGCAGGCTTTTCTAGTGCCTGCCCCCATCCCCCAGGGGGGTTCACATTTTTTTATTTTTTCTTAAATTTTTTATGTTAGATTAGTTCCTTTAAGTCATTAGTAATTAAATCACATCACAAAGCACACTAATGTCCTCAAAGGACCCATTTCAATTTGATTTATTTATCTCATGTTTGATGCTTTGTTCAACAATTGTTCAAAAAAAACAAACTTAATAAAATATTCCCCTTGCTTTCCTGAAGTACTGCACCGTTATTTGGTGTGTGGAAAAGAGATTCTTGGGGCTTAGTTTAGTCTAAATGACTCACCTCACCTTTTAAATAAAATCAACCTAGGCTTCAACCTGAAGTATGCTCTTGACCATTGCAGCTTAGTCTGGACTCTGAACAGTTGGCTCAATTAAAAAAAGGTGTAGAGTGACTAGTTTAATAGGGCAATCCTACTAAGTCTAATTTTCGTAGATTCGGGAGGTCATGTGAGGTTTACTACAGATTCAACAGGCTGCTGTAAGAAGGTTCATCCTCGCCTGGTTGGACACTTGGTAGAACTGTCACAACGCCCATTCCAAGGAAGTAAGGCAAAGTTGGGCCAAAGCAAGAATTAACCCATTCCCATAATACTCATTAAATAAACTAAAATTTACAACAAGCCTCTGCAATACTTTCACAACACAACACAACAAGCATTTCACAATCATATTCTCGGCACTGGTCTTTATTTCTCAATATTTAATTTCAATTATAAAATGTCGTGAATGCATCTATATCATGTGTTGTCTAACTAAATTTTAATTGCACATCTTGCTTAGTTGTAATACTTTTCCATTTCATCATATTAACTCCTAGAATACCTTTTTACTTGTTTAGTTAAAAGCCTTAGATTATTTTCATAGGGACCATCCCCCTTGGCTTCGCTAAGACTAGCCTAGACAGAGGAGTTGAGTAATCAAGTGACACCACTTGACTCTGACTTGCCCCCAAGGACAGACTGAGTGGCTTGAAGGTTTCCTGTCACGTTCCCCCCCAAGTGTGTTTTAAGCGACAACACTACCAATTCCTTCATAATTCCTACCTCCTTGCAAAAATCCTTGAACTTGTTGTCAGTATACTCACCCCCATTATCTATCCTCAAAACTATGATCTTCCTCTCTATCTTGTTCTCCACGAGAGCCTAAACTCCCAAAACCGATTGAAGACCTCATCCTTGGTCTTCATAAAGTAGATCCACATCCTCCTAGAGAATCATCTATGAAGGTCACATAGTAGTTATACTCGGTCAACGATGATACTGACATAGGCCCACATATGTCTGAATGCACTAGATCCAATATCCCCTTGGACCTGCTATCACTCCAAGGAAAGTTCATCTTGGCATACTTGCCAAGTGCACATCCCTTGCACACACTTTGTTGCTCCACACTGAAATCTAGAAGGCCAGTGACAATCTCCCTCAGTAGCGATAAATCCCTGTGATGCAAGTGACCCATCCTCTTGTGCCATAACTCTCACAAACTATTAATATCACTATGAACTAGAGCACGTTGTGGTTGAGCCTTCAGCAAGTACAAGTTACCCACTCTACTCCCAATTACTCGTCCTGTATCTGAACTAGATCCCTTCAACCTAACAAGTACATGTCTAGTCTGAAAATAAACCACATATCCCTTGTCTTCAATAGTTGAAATCAATAGTAGGTTCTTCGACAACCCTGGTACATATAAGACATCCTTCACCTCCAAAGGACCTCCAAACTCTAACTAAAATTGAATGTTTCCAAAATCTCTACTGCACACTTGGTATCATTACCAAGCTCCACATGTAGCTCTAAGTCTTTCTTTGAAATACTAGTGAAGACATCTCGCATTCCTATCATGTGACGAGAAGCCCCACTGTCTAGAAACAATGCATCCTTTGCTAAGGTGCTAAAAAGACAATAGACCAATGAGAACTCCTCCTCGAACTTTGCAGCGAACTCACTCACTTGTGTGCCTGCTGAGGCTGCAACTTGCGTCTTACTCTTGCCTTTCTTCTTGTTCAGACACTAACCTACATAATGGCCAAACTTGTGACATGCAAAGGCTTTGACTTTGCTCATGTCCTTCTTTCCATCCTAAGTGGAAGCCTCTCCACCCGCATTCTTCTTAGCCTTCACCTTCCCTATTATGCAATAAATTCCCCAAAAGAGCATAAATAGACAAGAAAGAAATAATCCACACCTTAATAATGAATAAAAGAGATGAATAGCAAGCCTCTTCGAGGGGGAAACCTTCTTATACAATGTATTAAGTACACAAGACAAGACAAGACAAGATGATTCAAATGAAAAGGTCTCCTTGATATATATAGGAGACAAAGAGGTACAATTACCACTAATGGACTCAAGCCGACATCAATAATATAACAATACTAATATAAAGTGCCCAATTTAGGAGGGAATGGGCCCAAATTAGGGCATAACATGCCTGTCCCCTTCAGACAAGTGTTGTCCTCAACGCTTGGTTAGTTATGGATGCTTCTATATGAAGGACTCATCTTCCCATGTCAAATCTTCTACTAGTAAGTTCTTCCACTTGATGAGGTACTCAGTAATAGTTCAATTTCGTAGTTGTTTGCTCCTTGTTTCAATGATTTGTTCAGGTTCCAATATGACTTTTCCTTCTTCAACAAGCTCCAACAAGATAGTTTGTAATGGGATCGTGTCTCCTATTACCTTCTTTAAGCAAGAAACATGGAAAACAAGGTGTAAGCTTGAAGATGAAGGGAGCTCTGATTTGTAATCCATACTACCAATCTTCTGCAAAACTTTTTCAGGACCATAATACTTGGGTGCTAATTTATTGTCCTTACTTAGTTGCTTCAGGGACATTTGTTTATAAGGTTGTAACCTCAAAAATATATAATCCCCTTCTTCAAAACTTCTTTCACTGCGTTGTTGATCTACTTCTTGTTTCATCCTGTTTTTTATATAACCAGGTTGTCCTTCAATATCTGGAGAACTTCTTGCTAGTGCTCAAGGTCATCTTCCACAGCTTGAACTATAGATTTTCCTTTCAAGGGAGATGTGATAGATGGAGGCTAGTACCCATAAAGTGCCATAAATGGGGAAATTTTTTATGACGTATGGAAGGAAGTATTGTACCACCATTCTGCCAAAGATAACCATTTCACCCATTGTGTTTGTTTATCAAATGCAAAGCAGCGACGATAGCCTTCCAAACATTTGTTCACTATCTTAGTTTTCCCATCGGATTGAGGATGATAAGATGAAATGTGAGCCAACTAGGTACCCAAACAAGAAAATAATCCAGTCTAAAATTTTCCAGTGGAATTTGGATCTCTATCACTTGCAATGATCTTCGGGTTTCCATGTAGCTTTTGAATTGTTTCCATGAAAGTTGTAGTTGTTGTACTTGCATTAATAGGATGAGAGTGCACAAAAGTGTGCATACTTGGTGAGTCTATCAACAACCACCATAATAACATTCTTCCCTTTTGACTTGGGTAGGCCTATGATAAAATCCATAGAAACTTCCTCCCAACGCTAACAAGGTATGTCTAATGGTTGTAAAAGACCTGGGGTTTTAATTGTTTCAACCTTATTTTCCTGGCAAACCAAACATTATGCCACAAACCTTTGAACATCGGATTTTAGACCTTCCCAAAAAAATTCCTTCTTGACCCTATGGTAGGTTTTAGGAATCTTAAGTGCCTCCTATGGGAGATGTGTGTAATTCCAAATGGACATTTTGTTTGAGTTGGGAGTTCTTACATATATATAAGCAATCCTTATACCATAGTGAATCATTTCTCCACACAAAAGTATCTAATACACTGGGATCCTTTTGTAGCTTTTGAATGAGCATCCACACTGATAGGTCATTCTTCCATTCTTCCCTTGCTTCTACTATCCAATCGGATTGTATAATAGAAATAGCACAAAGTAATGCCTCAACATCCTCATCTTTTCTTGAGAGTGCATCTGCCACCATATTTTGTTTCCCTTTTTTATAGATGATTTCAAAGTCATATCCCAACATCTTGGTTACCCATTTTTGTTGCTCTACTAAAGATAGTCTATGTTCCAAGAAGAATTTAAGACTATATGATCCGTTTTAACCTTGAATTGCCTACCTGTAAGGACGCCATTGCTTAAGTGCATGTAGTATTGCCAACATTTCCTTCTCATAAATGGGTTCTTGTAAGTTCTTTCCCCTGATTAGTCTACTTTCAAAAGCCAGGGGCCTTCCTTCTTGCATTAGAACAGCACCAATGCCATTTCCTGAGGCATCACATTCCACACTAAAGGTTTTTGTGAAGTCTGGTGTGGTCAAGACAGGGGCTTTGCACATTGCCTCCTTAAATTGTTCAAAAGCTTGAGCTGCCTCTGGAGTCCAAGACAATGAAGCCTTCTTCAATAATACTATCAAAGGTACTGTTATTCTTCCATAGTTCCGAAGAAACTTGCAGTAGTACCTTGTCAAACCTAAGAATCCTCTAAGATTTTTCAAAGTTCTGGGAATTGACTAGTCCATCATGGCTTTAATTTTGTTAAGGTCTACCTTGACACCTTTATGAGATACAATATGACCCAAATAATCTACCTCCTTTACCCCAAAGAAACATTTGGAAGGTTTTGCATATAGTTGTTGCTCCTTTAGTAGTTGTAGCACCCTATCAACATATTGAACATGTTCTTCCCAAGACTTGCTATAGATTAGTATATCATCGAAAAATACTAACACAAATTTTCTAAGGAAGGGCTTAAAAATAGAATTCACCAAACCTTGAAATGTGGAAGGTGCATTTGTAAGTCCAAAAGGCATGACCAGAAATTCTTAATGACCTTCATGAGTTCTAGTTCTAGATGTTGTTTTTAGCATGTCTTCTTCCTTCATTCTAATATGATGATAACCTGAACGAAGATCCAACTTTGTGAAGTAAACTTCTCCATTTACTTCATCTAACAATTCATCAATGTTAGAAATGGGAAACTTATCTTTAATGTGAGCTTGTTGAGCTCTCTATAATTTGGACACATATGCCATGAGCCCTCCTTCTTGTGTACCATTACCACTAGTGCAGAGTAAGAACTTTGGCTAGGCCTAACTATGCTAGCCTCTAACATTTCTTCAAGCATACGCTCAATTTTGCTCTTCTGGCCATAGGGGTATCTGTAAGGTCTGATGTTAGGAGGAACACTTCCGAGAATTAAGTGAATAGCATGATCAAAATCTCGAGTAGGTGGAAGACCTTTTAGAATATCTTCAAATACCTTGGAATGCTTATCAATGACCCTTTGGAGATCTAGGGGAATAGGAGGCTTAGATGTTTGAACCTCTAGTGAGCATAATTGTGCAATTACATCATGATGTCCCTTTTTCAACAATTTTGTCATTCCATTAGAGCTTATCACCTTGCTTGGTTTCCCTATGACACCTCCTAACTCAAATTATTTTTCTTCCCAGGAAAATTTCTTAAAAATTAAAAGCCATTGTTCTCAACGATTGTAACCATTGAACCCTTAAGACAACACCAGCACCAACCATTGGGATAGCAATCATTGGACTATTCAATACATATTTCCCCATAGTAAGATTGATATTATGGCATTACCCTAAGCAATTGATAGTTCCTCCATCACCAATTATTACTTGAAACTCTGGTGCTTGATATATAAAGCAATTGAGAACTTTGGCTAATTTACAGTGAATGAAATTATGAGTACTACTAGAATCAATCAACACTATTACCTTTTTCTTTTTGATATATCCTTCGATCTTGAGAGTTTAAGGAGTGCTAATTCCAGCCAATGCATGACAAGATATGGTGGGAAATCTCTTCGAAAGTAATATCTTATATTTCTTCAGCGTGAGATGGTTTCTGTTATTTTGCTTCTTCCTCTTCGCAATCTATGTAGAATAATTTCTTCTCACCACACGCGTGTCCCTTACTATACTTGCTATCACAATTAAAGCATAGACCTTTTGCTCTTCTTTCATCCATTTGTTGAGGTGTCAACCTTGTAGGTTGAGGTGGGTTAGAAGAAGGAACATTATTCTCTCAAAGAGACGCACCTCATGTTGAATGTTATCCTTCAAGGTTCCAATAAAGTGACCTAACAATTTATCATCCGGTATGCCCTCCACTCTAAGACCTAACTTTTGAAATTGTTGAATGTGCTTGATTACTGGACCCTTTTTCCTTTAGATTTATCAATTGGGTAAAGAAGGACTTGCTCTTAACATCATCATGATATGATATCAATTCTTCTGTAAAAATGGACCAAGAGATAATGGAGTTCTTTTTGCATTCGCAAAGCCTTTGGTACCACTCAAACTGATCAAGTTTTAAATATAAAGATGCAATAGTCACCTTTTGTAGATTTGGCACCTGGTGTATATCAAAGAATTGCTTCATCTAGAATATCCATGTTACGGGGTCTTTGCCATCAAACTTCCTCATGTCAATCTTAGGGAGTTAGATGTCCCTTGAGGACCATCCTTGATTACTTCCATTACCCAAATCCTCTTGGAGTATGCTTAATAATGGAAGGTTGCTCAACATGAACACTATCTTTATCTTCTTGAGTACCCTAGGACACATCATCACCTTTGGGGAGATTTTCCTTTGGATTTTGTATGAGTTTAGCAATCCTTTCGATATTAGTATCCATATGTCCCATCATTTTAATCTCCATATGTCCCATCCTTTCCTCCATCTTATTCTCTAAATTAACTAAATCAACCACTCGCGTAGTCTCTTTAATCAAATCTTCTAACTTGGACACCCAAAAAGATAGGCCTTCACTTTCATCGTAGGTCAGGGATGAATCCTCTGGTGGTTTGATTGGAGTGTGAATTTTCCCACCACCTTTTAGTGCCATGTGGAACAATAAAAGTAGATATCTACAATCTTTAGCACACCTTTGAGATCACCCAAAATAGATCCTTCTACTAAAAGTTATTCAAATTTAAAATGGCGTACCTTTTTCAAACCCTCATTTGGACATTGATTTACGAGCCGACCTTCCAACTGATGTAACTCTGAAATTTCGGCCCCTTTGAGTCTGAAAATTTTTCTGTAGTAACCTGATATGTCTTCTCTTCAATGCCATAGGTAAGACTTAATTCTAACGTGCCAATAAAAACTTATTGCAATTTTCCCAACACCTATAATTTTTGGCCTTTCAAAAGAGAGGAAGTGTACAGACTGCCATGTATGCAATATTTTGGATTTAATTCTAAAATTGCTACCACAGATACTGTGGTTCGTCTTCTTTTTTATGCAGCAAGTCTTACTCAATTTGGATCTCTCATGCTCCAGATCCAACAATTTTTCCCAAACCACCTGTTTGAGACTAGTTTTTGGACTAATCAAAAACCCTAACTTCCACAAAGTATATTTTAAAAAGTATTGTGAACCAAGAGCTGAAATTTTTCCCATGGGTAGTTCGATTTGTCCTTTGTGTCCCCTCCGATTTTCACTATCTAAAACTTCATAGAAAAACAATTATAGCAAAAATCCCAAGACGACTAGTTTTGGAAGCGTCCAAGCTTTGATACTGAATGTTATGCAACAAATTCCCCAAAAGAGCATAAATAGACAAGAAAGAGTAAACCACGGCCCACACCTTAATAATGAAGAAAATAGATGAATAGCAAGCCTCTTCGAAGGGGAAACCTCCTTATACAATGTACTAAGTACACAAGACAAGACAAGATAATTCAAATGAAAAGGTCTCCTTGATATATATAAGAGACAAAGAGGTACAATTACCAATAATGGACTCAAGCCAACATCAATAATATAACAATACTAATATAAAGTACCTAATTTAGGGGGGAATGGGCGACTTAACATTCCCCTTCCTTGCATGACTTGCAAGAGCAGCATCTCCGCATCATTACTCTTTCATTGGATTCCATACAAAGATTCCTCTCGAGTCTCTTCTTGGATGAAGTCATCCCATAACATCTCCCAACTCAGAAGATTCTCTCGTGCAACAATACCTTTGACAAAGGGATCCCATGGCTTGGTGAAGCCATTCAAGGCTGCCCTTGCCAACTATGCACCTTTCATTGTCTCCCAAACTATTGCCAACTTATCACGAACCTGTGTGATCCTGGTAAGCTAGGAAGCCACTATATCTGATCTGGACATCTTGGTGCTCCTGAGTTCCTCTTTCAGCACCATCTTCCTATTGTGTCTGGTAAAGCTTCATTAGAGCCTCCCACATCTCCCCGGATGTCTTCTTTCCGAACAAACAAGGTATTTCATGATGCTTCACTACATCCAGAATAATCTTCCTGGCTTTCACGTCCTTCTAGTTATGGGCGACCAGTTGTGTGGTATATGTAGGAGTTGGGAGTTTCTTTTTTGTAAATTCCCAGATTTCGTTCTCCATTAGCACTAATACTATTCTTTCCTTCCAAGAACTGAAGTTGGATGCACCCTCCACCAGTCCTCAAATCTCAGCCTATCCAATCAAATAAGTTGACCAAAGAATTTTTATTTTTATTTTTTCTGCTGTAAACCCTTGCCAAATCGATTTCTTTCTCTCAAAGTTGATCTCGCTCTGATACCATGTTATATTTGCTCAATACCAAATTCTGATTTTTGTTCTCAATAATTTGTATACTCGGAAATTATAAATATAAATACTTGATATTTTTAACGAATAATGCAGTGGAATAAACAAGAAATCAATCACATTTGACACAAGTATTTACCTAGAAAACCCCAAAGGGGAAAAACCAACATTCAATGTCTTCTTTTATTACCTTGGCTCACAAAGAAAATCGGAAATTACAATCATGAAACCTGTTACTTAGCCCCACAGAAAAATCAACCTCCCTAACTGAATCAACCCCCTAGAGAAAATCGACACATTGAAGAGAAATCGGCTTCACACAAATCGGCCCTATGGAACCCTTGCATCACACTGCGTCAATAGTACAATTGTCGTATGGATCATATGATCCTCTCTACGACTGGTACGGATCAGCCACTTGCTGGTTCAACCGGTACGATGGTTGGATCCCCCCCCCTCTCTCTATCTCAATGAAATCGACCCCTTCTCTTTCTCTAGGATCTTCCTCTTGCCTCAAATCTCTTCTCTCTTCTCCTTAACCACTGAGTCTCTCACTCTTCTCTTCAAAAAATCTCTCTCTGAAATGATCTTGTGATCTCTTGTGTATTTCTCCTCTCCTTGGGCTTTCTTTTATAGCATCTCAATAACCAAAACCCTAACCCCCAATCTCCAAACTGATGGATGGCCAAGATTAGATCTTGAGCCTAACTTAAGATCAACGGCTGTGACTTAATCTTAAGTTCACTTTTAGTCAAAGTTAAATAATGTGCTTTTCCTAAGTTAAACTTAGGAAACAGATATAAAAGTCACTTACTCAATAAATTGCGCAAGTACCTAGAGAGGTAATGGACAACTTCTGCATGCTTGACACCTAGCCTATGCAGAAGCACCTGTCCGAGCCATAATCATCAACAGTTGGATGATGATGACATTTCCTTGGCACGTGGGAGTTAGTTGGCACTTGTTTTGACCATTCATTGCACCTTGGACCCTTGGCACGAGTTATGGAGGAGTTTGTTACACACTTGGCATCCTTTTGACCACATTATAAATTGGACGTCTCACGCGAGAGGCCCATTTGATGAGTTTGATACATGATTTGAGGGGGCATCCTAGGGTTTTGACCCATGATTGGACCCTAGAGGCGCTTAGCAAATGGTTTTAGTTGGAAACTTTTGGAAACTCCTTTTTGGTGGTTTCCACATATATTGGCACCAATTTTGAGGAGGTTGTTGAGTTGTTAGAGAGATCTAAGGGGTCAGATCCTAGATCTAACCACATTTCTTCATTGTTTGACATTTCCTAGAGGAGCATTCTCCCTCTTTGGGCCTCTCACATGTATTTGGCCCCTAATCTAGCAGTGCATGCCCCCTCTTTGGGCATTTTATTTAGGGTTTGAGAGATTGGTTAATCAAACCACCTCATATTTTAATATTTTATGATTTTTTTATCATGTCTAGAGGAGTTTACTCCTCCATAGGATAGATCCAAGGTTTTGAACCAAGATATTATTATTTTATTTGGAGGGTTGTTGAGGCATAGCTCTATATAAGAGGCTCCCATCTCATTTGTATTTTGTTGTTGATTGGAGAAGAGAAATAGAAGTTCCTCTCTGTCTATGTGGGGAACCTTTCTTACAATATGAGGCATATGTTATGGTGAATCAAGCTTGGAGGTAATACTTCATTTTCTTTCATTGTAAGGCTAAGAAGATTTAGTTCAATGATCAATAAAATTTATTGCTTGAAGGAAATCAAATGAAACTCTACGTTTTCCTATATGCTTTAGTAATATTATGTTGCTTGCATTTGGCATCCTCATAGGAGTTTTTGCAGGTTCAATCTAGCATTGTTCGAGTATATGCTAAACCCCCAGCTGAAGGTGTATGCGGCTATGCCCAAGGGTGGCTCTTCCTTAGAAGAAATTCTGCATAAAATCTCAAGCTTCTATGGTTGTCCTTGATTTGAATTTTTAGTAATTTCAGCCATAGAAACCCTTTCATAACAACCCATTGAGATCTGTTTTCCATAACTACATTTTGACAAGGCTTAAGGCACTAGTCCCTCTTGTCAAGTTCCGATAGAGCAAACGGTTAAGACGGGTTTCATTCTGCAAGGCGGCCCGAGATCAAAACCCACTGCTCTTGGGAGGCGACATCTAAATCCAACCATGCTAAGGGTTGGTGTGGCCCGGGTCGGGTGCGATCCCCAGGTGATTTTGACGGCTTAGATGCCCCTGGGTTGTGGTTTCTTAGACCAAAGGCTGGCCCAGCAAGTCAAAGGGCATTGCAGCAAACGAAAAAAAAGGCATTAGTCCCTCTTCCCAAACACCATTTTGAAAAACTCAAAATACCCCTCTTGTATCTTTTTTCCCACTAAAATCTAAAGAAACCTTGCTATCCCATCTTTTCCAGATTTTAGTTCTCTAAATCCTAACTTTAGAATTTAATGTTACATCATTCTTTGGGTTTGTTTCTAATTAGTTTAATTTGAAAAATTCAATTTTCATACCAATCTTTAAATTTCAGAGTTAATCTACGCCCAATTCACATTTAGAAACTAATCTTTTATTTGGGTAATTTACCCTTTTTTTGTGAGTAAGGTTCAGAACTTTCTATTAATAATAAAAAAAGGTTGTACATATAGTTACAAAAACTAGTCTTCCTAGACCTCTTGCATACCCGTTTTTCCAACTTCCCCGATTAACTATTCCCATTACAACACAAGACCATAAAATTCGACTCCCCCTGCCACATAGAAGCGTTTCCATTACAAAGGATTACAGCGTTAATTGCCCAGAGGAAACCCACATACTTGGCTCTCGGCCATATCCCAAAAACATACCCCATGCTTGGCCCACGGCCATGACAAAACCATAACCATACCCCAAACTTGGCCCACGGCCATGACAAAACATACCCCCGACTCAATACCATTACAAAGACTAGTCAAAATGAGCCCCCCCCCCAAAAAAAAAAAACCATACAGCATACATCTCACTGCTAGCCTGCCGCAGAAGACGTCCCTCCCTCTGGAGGGTTCTCTACATGTATCGGTGACTCCTGCACAGGAGCAGCGGGAGGAGATTTTGCTTTCGTCGTGCCACTGCCATATTGGGCTTTTTCCAGGTCCAAGACCCCCTCCATGAACACCAGGCCCCTCAGCATATCTTCCTTGAGATTGGTCATGACCTAAGTGACCAGGTCTCTAGAGCTCTCACTCTCCATCATAGTCTTCGCTAGTTTCCTCATGACCCAGTAAGGGCTCAGCCTCGCTGCCATGCCGTGCTCTTCCATTTTTCTTTGCATCTTGTCCTCTTCCATCGTGGAAATTATTTCATCGATGTGTGAAGGAACTCCCTCCATGAATTCCTCTCCCAGGTCCAAGTCTTCTGTCTTCCGCTCAGTGCGCCCTCTGCCCCCCAACGGCTACGCATACGTTGGCGGGGGGCCATCTTCAGATTACAGAGTGACAAGGCGTCGAGCTTTCTTCTCACCCACAGAAACTCAGCTCTATTCACAACTCCCTCTCTCTCTGCAGCTTCCTTTAAATACTTATCGAACCACCTCTTTGCATTGAAATCATTTAATGCCATCATCATAGTTTATGGATCCCAATTAAAACCAGGTTTAAAGTTGTCATGCTCCTCTCATCCTGTCATTGCCTTCTCTTTGCTGGCTTCCAAACTCACCCTGTACCTCTCCTCCATCACCATCACTGCCCACAACGTCCAAGCCTTCATGTTGAAGCTTTCAATCTCCCCGCTATCACCTCTAATTAATATCCATAGTCCTCCACCCACCTGCTCCTTATTACACATCCTTCCTCGCATGCGTTGGAAATTAATCGTCCCTCCTGTCGACAGGTTCCAACCCGGCCCTTAACACTTCTTCATGTCCTTCACGCACCACATCTCCCCCCTCCTGTGGCCTCGTGTCTCCACTAACACCCACATCTGGGGCAATTTACCCTTGCAAATTAGCTAATTAAATTCTAGAAATTTCTGGCTCACAACAATCTTCAAACAAAACTTTAATTTAGTGCTTTAAAATCTGAATTTATCCTTCACTTGCTTGGGATTTTATTTGTTCATTTAGCTATAAATTTGCATTTTCATTTTCTGCAATTAATAACAGATTTACAACAAGCATTAAGTCTGAAAAAAATCACTTAAAGCAGCAATAAAAAGCAATTCTAATCACTCAGGTCAATTCTAAAAATTTATGTACAATTTTTATCATTTAAATGTGCAATTTTCATTAATTTTGTGGGCTGAATTGAATCATTTTTTAGCAGAATTTCTTGGCAGAATGTTTGGTTTATTTCTCTTGGATAACATAACAACAAACACTCTTTAATTTCCTCAAGTGATTATCTTTAAAATTCTGAAATTTGAGCATTCATTTCAAGCAAATATCAAATACTTTATTTGATTAATCAATCAAATTCACCCATTGGGAAGTGATTTTTATCACTTCATAACTCTGAGATTAACATATGTGATTAATTCATTTTCATTTTCAGATCTAAATGGATTCATTGGTTACAAGTCATAATCATTAAGTGGGATCTTGGTTTATTTACTTCAAAATTTATATTAAGCAACAATTCACTTATTTTTCAAGTATTTGTTCCATTCTCATGCTCCAACATTCATGCATGGATATGGTAATCACTTAATTTTAAATCTAGAATAAACTCAATTAAATTATCTTGTGGAGTGATCTTAATCACTAATTAAATTGAAGTTTATTTTATGAAATCATCATTCATGTTTTACTTAAGTCTTTAAAGGGGAACATTGCTTTATTTCACTTCACGTTTCATTTGCAAGTAATTATATCACTTTCCTTCCAAGTGTCCGCTTTACTTCAGCATTTAATAATCAATCGTGCAAGAACTTTTAAATTGGGGTTAATCAAATTTGCACTACACTCAGCATTATTTTCATATATAAATTTAACCCTTTCTTATCTTCCATGGAGCAAATTGAATTGTAAAGTTTCCTTTTCCATTCTAAGTGTGGTTTTCCTTGTTAACATCTTTAAAGTTGCAAGTGATTTGTAGAATAATTAGACTTGAAATTAGGGCCATAGAAAGGCAAAATTGTCTCATTGGAAGATTTCTGAGAGAAAATCTCATCCAATCCTTCGTTGATTTATGCATGATGTGTATTGTTATAGCATCTTGTCATCTTTAAGAGTATTTGCTTTCTAATACTTCATTGCATAAATCGCATCCTAGTTACAATGTTTTGAGTTACCTCTTTATTGAATCTCCTAGTGATTTCTATTTATCAATTTGTAGCATGTTGGAGTTTATTTGTGGATTGTGAAAGCAACTCTAATTTCCCTAACCCTTCATGAACTAACCCCTTTGTTGAACTAGCTTCCCTTGACTCCATTTTCCCTGGGGATCGGCACTAATCTTCATGGTCGGCACTAATCTTCATGGTCCTCCCATCACCCTCCCTTTATTTCTATATACTAAAACACCCCAAAAAAATTGTTTTGTTGAAGCTACTCTTCCAAATCACCTTGTACAAGATTGTCTAAGCTTTATTAATCCTCTCCTAAGGAAGCCCCCCTTGTGTTGGAGAAGAGCCAACCTAAAATGTAGGGAGGTGGTTATTAAGGTGATAGTGGGTAACACCTCTAAGTTATAGTTGGGCTAGCTTTGTTCTTTGGGTCTTTAATCATACATGTTAGCTCATGTTGTAACAGGTGTGAAGCAGGCTGCAATTGGGACTGTAGCAGGAGTAGAGGAATCACCTCTCAATTTATGATTGTTTTTTCCATGGTTTCTTGTTTATCTACTATTGGTGGGTATGTGGATAATGGAACTTCGAGACACATGACATATGATAGGTCATTATTTAGCAGGATTCAAGAGCAAGAGGGAGGCATTACTATGGAGCTTGGTGATGATACCACCTACCCTATAAGAGGAGTTGGCTCCATTTCATTCTAGATACCTTCAGATAATATTCTTCAGTTTTGTGATATTTTATTTGAGGTTTGAGGAAAATCCTCCTTTCACTTTCTTGTATGGCAAATATACATTGGAGAGTTGCCTTTAAGGGAAAACAATGCACCATCAATGATTGTAGACTAGCAAGTCTGAGGACCTTGCATGAGATAGGGTGACATTCACAAGTTGCTAGTTAATCCAATGGCATTCATACATTACAGCGAGAGGCTTGTAAGGCCTTCTAGTTGTCAAGAGGCACATACTGTCACACATGGTGAGATGTCATAGAGCTAGATATAACAATGGTCATAGATACTCTTGTTGCTTCTCATGTTAATGAGGGTATGAGATCTCCCAGTGTGCAGAGTTCTCCTTCCGGGGTTAAAGAGAATGTGGAGATTGTTGTTACCTTTATCACTAACACATAGCATTTTATCATCAAAATTAGCAAGGTTAGTTTGTTGAGTCTGCATTATTTTACATAGAAATATGAAATTATAGTTGATTTTCATAAATTGGAGTGTGTACTTGCATATATCATTTAGATTTCATCTTTTAACAATGTTTTCTTGCATTTTTTAGGGGTATTTGCTTGTTGTTCGGCAGTTTTTAAGTGCAAAACAACGGGAGATTATCGCCTATATAGGTTCATACTTAGTCCTTTTTGCATATAGAGTCACTTTCTAGTTTGTGAGATTGCTGCCTGATTATTGTTCTTGCTGATTTCCATCTGATTTTATTTTGGACAGAAACATACTATTACTTGGTCAGTTAAAAGTCATATTTATCCCTTAGGATTATCAACGCATACAATTGGATCACCATCATCAAGAGTGACAAACTCTAGTACTAGTTCATTAAGTTCAACTTGGCTCAACTCAACATTGCCATCCAAACCCATATCATCAAGAAACACATCCCACATCTTTGTCTTTTCCTTCAACCACTCCTTATGCCTATAAATAAGAAGAGGTCGGAGTGCACATACAACACTATCTCTACTCTAGACTACTCAAACTTGCTCCTCTTCAAACTCATATGTGCTCGAATTCCTCTTGCAACAAGAGTGTGAAGTAATGTGAGAGAGGAGCCTCATGGCTAATTGTTGCAGAAAAGGGTACGTTGCCCTATCTATGAGTTGCCCACCAAGCATAGGGCTTCTTAACCCCCTTGTCTCCCAACACATCATAGCCTCCAAATCTCCTAGTTCCAACGGAAAACTCTACAAAGCCCTCCTCCACCTCATCAAGGGATGCTCTATCCTAATATATCTTTCAAAACACTTCCTTCCTCCCTTGTGAAATTCCTCCATCCATGTGAGGAAGAAATCTATGTGAAGGCCCACCATTGAGCCATTCATTACTGTAATACCTGGGATTCAATGAGTGGGCCAAGCAATACAAAGGTGTGCAATCCTTATCCCACATGTTGATAACAATATCTTGTATGGTAGTGAACAAAATATTTGATGATGTCCCATACTCGGAGCACTCATTCTATACAATAATGATCTTCATGGACTCAATCATGGAATCCCACACCTCATAAACAACTCCTAAGATGGTTTAGTCTATGTATGCAAACCAAAACAAAGAGATGATAGGGTCAATGATCTTAATGGCAAGATCTACCCTCTCCCACACCAACCATCGTCCAAAACTATATCCTTGATCTGTTTTGAAGCGATTTGATCCATCTCTCTCCAAAAGGACCAAAACCGCCTTTCATTTGCATAGGGCAATTAATGCAAATTTGAAAATTTTGCATTCTTTCTAGAAGGTTCCTTGGATCTTAACTCTAGAATTTTCAGCCTTTAGGAATGTTGTAAATTAATGTGTAAAACCGCAGTGGAACAATCACAATAATTCACTTCTGGTAGCCGCAATTCAAGGAGAAAAGATACAAATCATTCCAATGAGCTTCCAACCCTATAGGGAAACTTCACACGCATAAACCAAATCTGAAAACTCTTCTTATACATCAGATATAAGAGGAAACACAACAGCAATAGATGGCTATATTATTGTCTTCGATCTTAGTGTTAAGTCCCTTAACAGTTTTCTCTTAAGTGTGTCAAATTAGCAAGACAATTGAGAACTGGAAATAACCATTCCAAGAAGATAAAATTCTGAAATCAAATCTGCAATATACACAATATGTGGACAGATGGAAATATATATATGTATATATTCTCAATGAATGAAGTACATACATACCATAGATGCCCAAAATCCAACCACCCAAGATGCCCTAGCTAGGGTTAATCAACAAACCCTAGCTCCTCCAAGAATCATAGCACTATCTCTAAGGCAAGACGTGCTTCTCTTCTTCTTCCCCAAATACATCCAAGGGTTTCCAAACCCTAATCTCTAGCCTCAAAGGGATGAAACCCTAAACCTAGAATCCAAGATGCTCCAAGAGACCAAGTAACCCTAACACCCAAGAGAGAGAGATCAAATGTACAAAGAAGAATCTCAAGAGAGAGAAATGTCGTCCTCATATGCTCCACTAGGGTATCCTCATGGACCTGTTATCACACAAACTCTAGTTGCTAAAGAGGGATGTCCCAACAGGGATGGTAGAGGATGAGCAACTAGGAAGGTGTAACCAACAGTAGCCAGGTCCTCTATCCAAGGGACAAAAGTCACACCGGACAAGGCTACAGTCACTTTAGACGAGGCGCAAAGCCAAGTCAAGGGGGAGACCCCGCTCAACCAATTACGGTTGAGAGACAAAGACACACTCTAATCTCAGAATGTAAGCAGGTAAGTGATAAGAGATGAGTGCAACTGGGTCCTAAGCTTAATCTTAGCCACTGATTGGCCGCGGGTATAGAATAAGTATAATCGTGAAACGCAACCAGTGATCGAATGAGATGTATCAACTGAGATAGGATTAGTGTTTGTGGCTGGGAACAAGCGAGGGACAAACGTTAAGCTAGAAGTTGAAAGATAGACTATCTGCCCAGGGAAGAGAGTTAAGTAGTGCAGAAATGGACCTAGGGCAGCGAGTAAAACGTGATTAAAATGACTTCTAGCAAATGGCAACTTGATTTCTAGTAATAAAATGGCGAGACAAAACAAAATCAAGAGTACCCAGAACCCCAAAGTGATTTCCAGTAATAAAATGGCGAGACAAAACAAAATCAAGAGTACCCAGAACCCCAAAGTGACCCAAACCAGCAAGAGAGAAAAACGCCCTAGGTGGGGCGTTTTTGCCCGGTAGACCAGTGCCTAAAGTGTGGGTTTATGGAGTCGGAAATTAATGAAACTTAAGATTTATACGTTTAAGCACAAATAAAAGGCGGGTTTGCAATAAAAATGAAGTTTCTACGGTTGGAATTTTAGTTATTTTTTTTAGGGTTTTATTTAGTGGTTGCAGCTTGACATCAACAATGAAAGAGAGATTATGAGAAACAAGAAGAAATCTCGTACCTGGATAATGAAGATGAAGATGTCCCCTTGCTGAAGACAAACCCTGAAGATCAAGTGTTGAGCTAGAGTGCGTTTTCCCCCTTAGTGTTTTGGAACAGCCAATGAGCCAGTGCGTTTTTGTACCTACCACAGAGAGATAAAAATCAGTATCTATAGCAAATGACAAAAATAAACCAGCAAATGAGTGACAAATGATGAGAAAAGTAAATAACAACAAATGCAAATTCACTTCCCTGTTAAAACCCCGAAGAGAAACGCAAGCAAGAAGCTGCTAACTCAAGTGCTGCGTTTTCCTCCAATGGCCAGCTTCACTTGCAAATCGAAATGCTCAAGGAGAGATAGGGATACCACAAGCAACTCAGCAATGCATCAGAAATATGATCTCAATCAACACAAGAAGAATCCCACTCCAAAATCACAAGTAACTCAGTAAAAATATCTCTCTATAATCTCAATGTCAAGTCTCTAGAATGCCAAGAAGAAGTACAAAATGGATGAGTGCCTCCTCTTATAGAGAAAGGCAGCTCTCAAAACCTATTTCCCCCCAAAATGGAGGGTTGAGATCATCTCCCCAATCCACAAAATCGAATGGTGGAGATGTCTCCTCAAGGGGGTGCGAATTTCCCATGATAGTGCACTTGTGGAGAGAGAGGACCCATGTGGGGTCCATACAACACATAAGCCAAAGTTGGGGGGTGTCTATGGGATGTTTTATCCCCCCAACTCAATACAATAAGGTCCCACATCAAAGATACATCCAAATCAAATCCCCAAGGTGGAGAAAAAACACCCCCAATGGGCCAATTCGACCTCTAGAGTGAGTTGTCCAATGGAGGGCCCCACAATGCCCAAATGCCATGTCAAACAATACCAATTTACCTTATGAATCGCCTTTTCATTTGCCATCCATTGATTTTTGCCATTTCCAATAGTTGCCTTAGTCAAATTTTGATTTTCCATGTATTTTTTGCTGGTTTATATGGTTGAAGATGAAATTTGGGCTTTTGACCCACTTTTAGTGCCCGGATTGCCGAACCATCTGCTGCAATGTGATCGTGGACCCCAAAAATAGTAGGAATGACCACTCAAACGACCCCGATCCATCACTTAGGCATTATTTGCCCAAAATCCATAATTTTTAATTAAAACAGGTCAAAATTGACCAATAATAATTAAAAATTTCTCAAATGCTTCAATCTTTTGCAATTCTGACACTTGCATGCTCATATGGGACCCCTGTAGATAATAATTGACCAAAATCAAAATTCCGGTCGCAACATTTTTTTGGGCCCATTTTTGGCCTAGTCAACTCAATTTGACGAAGTCAAAACTGGTCAACAATAGTGTTAGCTGAATACTTGTATGCAAACATGGAGTGACAAGGCTCAATTATACAAGTTAGTACATTACTAAGCAATACGATGATAACATGGTGATCAAAAAAAATATACATTAAATCTCGAGATAATACAAGGCCCCGGTGAGGTGGGCCCACCACCTCCAAAAGACTAAAATGCTATGCATATCTTGTAGAATTGACCACTTTGTTGACTTTAGGTGATGCGGACAACAAAACGAATTACACGAGAAGACAAGGATAAAGATCATGTGACCCTTTGGACAACTCGGGAAAGCGGGGTCCACTGAGATAAGTATGCCATGACAAAAACACGGGGGAGGGCGGTGCCTCACAAATGGGTATAGTGCAGGGAAACCGCCACTGGCCATCTAACAAGTATCTCACAACTCACATCCATGCCTGAAGACTCTGTGAGGTTCTTTTCTAGAGCCGCCAAACTGGGGGTCCAGCAAAACGTAACTTGAGACTCTAGGGGACAATTTTGAGCTTGTCCCTTGCTCCCTCTCACCTCCTTGCCCCGCAGGACTAAGTGAGGAATAACCACTACAAATGCTGACATGTATGGCTGACCTGTGTCCATGTGTGTTTATAAACACATTGCATGGATTTTACAATGAGTTTCATACTTAGCCCTTTTTGGCTTGATTTACATTTCTTTATTTCTTCATTTATATCAAGGCCCTCTTGGGCTACATACATATCTCAAAAGATATAAACATGGTGCTCATACTGCAAAGGTAATGGGGCTGAGCAATACATGCTTCGATGACCAATGGGGAACACCCGATGAGGCTACACAATCCTAACTGCATTGCAACATTGGGGGCAACCGACAGGAGCAAATCCCAGGTCTGAGAGTGCATCTCACACACTAAAGAGCCAAGGCACAATAAACAGGGAGTCATGGCAAACTCAGAGATCAGTGGGGAAGGGATCCTCAGGATCACAAATCAGAATCCAAGTCAGGAGCAAGCATCATGGATGAGTCGGATGGATGGAGAAGGTGAAAGTAGAGCTAAAGTCAGCTGCCAAGAGGGACTAAGTGACCAAGTCTATACCACATGTAGGGCGTATGACCCAGCGTGCATATACATAAGTCTAACAGGAAGGGTGGACTGACATCATCGAGGGCCCAATCACATCATACAATAGCTAGATCACCAAATATATCATCTCATGCAAAGTTAGTGTACTAACAAGTATAAAGAAGTCTAATCTACAACATGAGCAATAATCATCAAATGCAATACCTGCTGCGCCAATACCTGCTGCTACTGAAGCTATCTCTGAACTAGATCTCTGCTGAATCCGGGCAACATAGTAAACCAGCAATATACTGTGATAGTCTCGATCAAAACAAGACTAGGCAACTGTCTCAATGGGCTTATGTCAAAACCTGGCAAGGAAGAGGTGACCCTGTGGTAGATGGTAAGTGACAATGTCTGTAACACTGTACAGTTGTTTGTCCCCTCTGATATATCTGCTAGGGGCAATCTGAACAAAAGTGCCTCATCTGAAGGCGACTGATCTCTGATCTGGAAAAAAAAGTACTGTGCGGTCCTCGACCGCACAGTCTACAGTATGGTAGCTCCAGCTAACATAGATGTGATAACAGGACCCTAGCACATCACTAAGACAACACTCCAAAGAAGAGATCCAAATGAATGTGTGATATGATGTTTTTAGAAAGGCCCTCTTCTTCCTCTATTTATATGAGAGGTAAGGGAGACCAACAATATAACATAGGTCGACCTAAGCCTTACAAGCAAGCCTAATAAACATGAGTGAAGTGCTCCACTCCTAGAGTACAAGTGTCAAGCTCCAATGATGATGTCGTGCACAATAGTGACCCAAGGTGATGTAGCTAGCAAGGGAAGCCCACACCAAGCCATATCAAGCTTCCACGGATTCCATCCATCCTCCAAAGCCAAGTACTCCATCGCTACAGCTAACCCCTATAAGAACACTAACCTCAGGCGTCCCCGAACCATCTACAATCCTCTGAACAGGAAACCAAGTTGCCACATGCCATCTAGGACTCATACACCTCCTCTGCAAAATGCACAACGCTCATCATATCCTTTAGGGCATTCTCCCACCAGTGAATCCTCCATGTAGCCATCATGCAGGGAATCCACCATCTAGGCAAGAGATCTCCAATGCCCTAGGGAAGAACACAGAACTAGTGATCATCTAAGGTTTGGCATCCATTGAGCAAGCTATCACAAGTGTGCATATCCATCACGAACCATCTCATGCTACAATCTATCTTGGACCATCCAAGGGCTGAACATACACCATGTACCCCAAATCTTATGAAGCATCCCAAACATATTGTACACACTTTTGTAGTAACCCAAAAGTCTAAAAATAACCATGGCCCCAAGAGTGGTCTTGACCTCCCTCAAACCCTTTAGCATGATGAATGAGAAGGTAAACCTAGTATTTGCAATCTTCAACAATGATGCATGTGTGTACCAAAGTTTGAAAAATCGAAATCGGACTCGGAATCGATCGAGGGTCAACTCGGAATCAGAATCGGAATCGGTAATGAATCGGTCGATTTGAATTTAATGAACGGTTTGCTCGAAAATACATAAAATATTTAATTTTTTTAAGAAAAACAACATTTTCAAGATTCTAATTCATGATTCCATAGCATTAGAAACAAAATATGCAATGTTTGCTCATGTATATACCATATAAGAGTCAATATATCAAAATGGCACAAAGTGTACAATGCAATACATATATAGGAGACTGGAACTGGAACAAATGACATAATCCATGAGGCCTATAGGCTAAATGGCCAGCAGAGTCCAAAAAATAACATGTGATATAGTCAACTACATAACATGTCAACTATGTCTGTCATACATCATCGCTGATCAATCGAAATGATCAAACTCATCACCACTGCTACGGCTATGAGTAGCAGTAGAACTAGAACCAAAAGAACCAGAAGCTGAAGGACTAGCAAAGACATCAACATCTGGCTCGAGCTGAGGCTCCTCAGGCTCAGGCGCACAGTCATCTACTACTGCAGCAGTAGTACTGGCTGAATGCCTATTCCTACGTCATCGTTGCCTATAAGTAAGAGGTCCTGGTCCACTAGTGCCTGCCTTGCCTGGAATATCGAGATCCACACCTGTATGAACTGATGGCATCGGCAATAGAGGATCTGAATCTATATGAGGCTGCAGGAGGTCTTCCAACTCAACATCCAGATCATCACCAAACTCTGGATCTACGGTCTCCACTACCCAATCTGAGGTAGGATCTATATCATCTAACAGAATGGGATCCGTATCAGGTCTTTTGTTCATCAACTGGTTGCATCTAAGTCGCAGGTTGTACTGCACGAAGACTAGATAATTTAACCGTTTCTGCTCTAAACAGTTTCTCTTCTTCGTGTGAATCCGCTCAAACAAAGACCAATTGCGCTCACACCCAGAAGCGTTGCAGGTTTGACTCAGGACCCGAACTGCAAACTTTTGCAATTGTTTTGTATGATTACCAAATGACTTCCACCAGTTTGCTGCAATTACAAATACGAAGAGTCAAGGCAGTTAATTCAACAAATTAGATTGTGAATTTGGCTAAGAAATTAAGAATCCAGGTATTTACATTTTACAATTTAAACTTTAAAGTTTAAACTTTAAAGTTAAATAACATAATTTAATAAAACAATGGAATTGTTTACGTGGTTGGTCATCCTCTACTGCAGCCTTAGCCACACTGTTGGCGAAGAGACCTGTGGCGTCTCTGAAAGAGGTGATCTACCGATGTATCTCCAATTGGGTAGCCGCACTTGGGACCATGCGCTCAAGGCAAGTATACAATCCATCTGCTATCTCCCCACTCGGATCAGCATCAATGTCATCTCTATATTGATACTTCGGGTTCAGGAAATACCCAACTGCATGTATAGGGCGATGGAGTTGATTGTTCCATCTCCTATCAATGATCTCCCAAATAGGCCCACACTTGGCTACTCTATCTTTGTATGCTGCCCTTATTTGCTCCTTTGCCTGATCCATAGCTTCATAAATGTATCCCATGGACAATTTTTCCCCATCCACCAACCGCAACACCCTAACAAGTGGCTCAGTAATTGCCACAACCTCTGCTGCTTTTTTCCAAAATGATGAGCTTTTAATTCTCCTCTTAGTGTCTCTTCCATCTTGTGTGCGAGCCCAATTACATGAATTCCATTCATCACTTGAAAACATCTTCTCCAAGTTTTGTGCTTGGGAAAGGAGAGATTGCAACGTGAGGAAGTTAGTTGCAAATCTAGTAACTGCGGGCCTAACAAGCTCCTTGCCCTGTGTGTGTCTCCTCATCAAGCTCAATACCCAACCGTGGTTGTAGATGTACTTGGTGATGCTTTTGGCCCAATCCACAATGCACTTGATCCAATCCTGTTTGCATACATCCTCAAGCATGAGGTCTATGCAATGTGCTGCACATGGGGTCCAGAATATGGTTTTATGCTTTTCCTCTAACATCCTACCAGCAAGAACATAGTTAGAGGCATTATCGGTGATGACTTGCACAACATTATTTGCCCCCACCTCCTCAACAATCTGATCCAAAAGATGAAATAACAGATTTGCATCTTTCACCTGATCAGATGCGTCACATGATCTCAAAAACATGGTTCCCCGTGGGCAAGATACAAGAAAGTTTATAAGGTGTCGCCCCCTCCTATCTTTCCATCCATCCGACATGATAGTGCATCCTGAGTTTACCCATGAAGCTTTGAAATCCTTCAGGTATTCTTCTATGGAAACGATCTCTTTTTGCAAAAGAGATCCCCTCAAGTCATGCATACTAGGGCCTTTGAAGCCCTTACCAGCAGCTACAACGGCATCCCACATAGGGTGGTAATAAGAAGAGCGGGAAGCATTGAATGGGATATCAGTATCATACCACCATCTTGCAATGTACTCATGGGCAACATCTCTGTACTGCTTCTTCCAGTGCTCATCTAAGGTGGGTTGAATTTCTGTTGGATGTTGCATCTGAGAAGCATTCACACTGGCAGAAGTGTTGGGAGGTGAGAAATAACTTTCAATGCTACCCCTCTTTTTGGCTTTGCCCTTATCTTCTGTAGTCTTGGAGGGCGGAACAAACTGGAAAGGATCCCCAAGAGTGGTAGAAGGGATAGATGAAGAGCCTTCATTTGAACCAAGGGCATAGGTCCCACCCATCATTTCAGCAAGCCTCCTCTTCTTCCCTACTTCTTCCTCTATCTCTCTTTGCTTAGTCTTTCCCTCTTCAAACTTCTTGAACTCTTCTTGAATCTCAGCTCTAATCTACCCAATAACATCCAGTGGGGCTTCACATGCCTTAACTTGGCCTTTGATTGTAGCCAAGTGTTGTTTAAGCCTGTAAATTCCCCCACCCTTAATCAACTTCTTGCAATACTTGCAATAAATGTCCCCCTGAACAATATCTGCATGGATCCATGCAGGATCTTTTGCTTTTGGGGCCATGATTCAATACTGCAAAATTTCAAACATAACAAGAAATTAAAATCAAAACTATTATGTGTAATTCATAAATGAATTTTTAATTTATGTTTAAATTTTTAAAATTAAAAGTTAAAACTATTATTTTTGTTTATCAAAAACATCAATAAATCTCTTTATCAAAAACATCAACATTGATTTGTAAATGCAGGAATTATAGCCCAAATGCCTCACCAACAGGGATCTCTGGGGAAACTATTTTGAAATTTGTACTCTATTTTAATTTTTTAAAATCGATGTGCAGTCACAACACTCAACAGTCATCAATGTCTAATTCCGTTAATAGTGTAACTGTAAATTGTAATTCAAAAAAAAATTAAATGTTTTATTTCTGTTAAAAATTTAAAAAAAAAAATTGTAAACTCTAAGCTTACACTTACCTTGGATTCTGGAAATGTTTTGTTGCAAATTGCAATTGGATCAGCTCCAGCCCAGCTTACACTCCACCAGCGGCCAGCCCACCCACTCCACGGCCAGCACGCACACTCCACCAGCGGCCAGCCCACTCCACGGCCAACCCACCCACTCCACGGCCAATTCCACGAGCTCGCCCACCCACTCCACCACGGTCACCAACTCCACAGCCAACTCCACGGCCAACTCCACCACGGCCAACTCCACGGCCAACTCCACCAAGGCCAACTCCACGGCTAACTCCACCACGGCCAACTCCACTCCACGGCCAAGTTGCCAACTCCACAAATCGACCAGCTCCAACTCCACGAGAGAACACCTGCGGCTGCACTCCACAGTCTCCACTTCGACGCTGTTACAAACAAAGAAATGACAATGGGCTGGGTTGGTACCGAACCGGTCCGACCTGCCGATTCACGACATAACTCGACCGAGTTTTTACGTGTGGGCCCGGGCATGAAAAATGGTTTTTTTTTAGGTTTTATTTTAAAAATTTTTAAGTGTTAACCTAACCTACGGGTCACACTACCCTCCGCGATCCCCCAACCCAGCCCATTGTCATTTCTTTGTTTGTTAGGTTCGGTACCGAACCGGTCCTCCCAGCCGATTTGGTCACCGGTTCGGACCGGCTAGGCATCAAATCGGCGAATCGACCGATTCCGATTCTAATTCAGCCGATTTTTAAAACACAGGTGTGTACTATTTAAAGATTGCAAGAGCATTGGTGTCATTTTTTACAAAATTGTAGAGATGCAGTGCATCATCAATAAGATTTCTCATGCATGTCATATCTAAAGCAATAGATTTAAGTGTTAAATTCAAAGACTAAACAATGCAAGGTGTCCAAAATATATGTGGATATTCAGTTTCCACAATCATGCTAGCAGCCTTACAAATAGGTGCATTATCTATGATAATTTGCACACAAGAATTAACAACCACATCTTCAATATCGTTAATGAACAACTCACCCATATATTGTGCATCCTTGTATTTTTCCAAGAACATCCACCACTTCAAGAAGACTTGTCCATTCTTGGAAGACACCATGAAATTGATGGTTGGATGGTGTGTTGCATCCATCCATCCACTGGAAACAATACTAACAACAGATGAGGGCCATGGTGATTTAATAGGTTCTAGAATTGTATCCTCCTTTGCCTTAACCAACAATATGGTTCTACGACCCAGATGCGGGTGCTCCTCCTCCCGACACCGTGTATCATGCTAACCGCGAACAGCTGCTGCACGTGGTGACGTTGGGCAGACCCTTCACATGCACGAACCGGTTGATGAGACGGTCGCAGCCGCACATCTATCCACCAGGATCGACGATCACTCCACCACCCTGAGCGTCGGCGCCTATTTAAGAATGCAGGACGAGAGGAATGGTGACGATCCACTCTCGCGTGCTTAGAATGACGTCCTCCCATGGCGATTGTGTCCTGCATTCAATTCTGCCACCTTCCACGAGGTCGACAGACTGTAACATTAATGGCCTCGGCTCTTTAAAACATCCTGCCAACATGCATTCTGCTTCTACCGTCGAGTTCAGGCTTTTCTTTGAGAATTATTTCGCAGAGCATGAGATCTTAGGGGTAGCTTACTCTGCGATTCTCAGAGCCATGACTATTCGCAATAGGGGGGTCTCTCGTTGGGGCAGTGGCAGGAAAAGCTCCAGTCGTAGGCCCAAGGTCGCCATGGATTGGTCGATCATGGATGGTTATGCTCCAACAATCTCTGCAAGGACTCGAAGCCTTATCGATGGGTGGGAAGCTCGTAAGGTGGCAGCTCTCCTTGCCTCTGGTAGCAATGGAGGCACCATTAATCATTACTGGTTGCTCAAGAACATGATGAGCAACCTCATAGAGGAAATGGAAGCTAGTTGGCAAGCCAACTACAGTATTGTAAGGAATATCAATGCCAATCTAAAAGAGGCGGCAGACCACTCCAACACGCTGGATGCCGATATGACCTGGGACATCTTCCTGGGCAACAGTTCTGAACCTGCCAAGCAAAATAACAAGGAGGTTGACGCTGTTGAAGCCCCAGCCATCGAGTCCGCAAAGAAACTCTCCAAGGGCAAGAAGAACAAAGGCTCAACCTCTGCAACCCCTGCCCGTGACGTTGTTCTTGACGCTACTCGTGATGTTGTTCGCGATGCTGCCTGTGATGCTACCTGTGATGCTGTGCGTGGTGCCGCTTCTCATGACACGCATTCTCCAGGGTCACCCTCTTCAACTCTACCCCCTCCGGGCACCTTTGAGGATTTCTATGCCGCCTGCCCCATCCTTGAGGAAGAACCAGAGAATTCGCCTGCAAATCGCTAATGGGAAGGCCGTAGCCCCTGGTCATCTCTGTGACTATCAGCTTCTCTGTTTTTATTTTTTGTATGGTTTAGTTTATAGTACTATCAAACATTATAGGTATTTATTTTTGAGGCAAGTCCCAATCTTTTTATGGGCAGACCATACTCACATGGTCTATATTTTGTACTATGTCAGTCATTTCAGTTTTTTGAGCAATTGGGATGGTGGCTTCACTATCTGAGGCCTCCCCAATCTGCAACAAACTCTACTGCTCACAATGTATATTCTATTTATGTTAATTAAATTTCTGCCTGCAACTTACAAACAAACAAAAAAACAATATGGTTCTAAGCTTCTCTGAACTGGGAGGCACATACCTTGTTGGACTCTATTCAACTAAACCTCAACACATGTCAATAAACAAAGGAAACCATGCAACATTAAATGAAATGAGGTTGAGATTGAAAAATAACCCAATGGTAAGATCAACCTCCTCTCACTTTTCTTGTTGAAAGACCTTGTCCATTGGACTGCCACTTGGAGCTGGCATCTTTCTTGTTGGATGAATCATAGTCCCACTCCCAAATATGCTAGATGGAATCTTCAAGAATGGAAGAGGATCCTCAGTTTTGTGTTTCCTACTTGCTACTGGCACCTTCCCCAAGCCAATGTCATCCTCTCTTTCCATCAGGACACATTCACCGCTTTACATGCTCCAAGTCCATAGTGAAGGCCCAACAAATGGCCCTTAACTCGGTAATAGGTGCTCTTGTACTTAACATTCCAGTGATTACATGTCCAAAAACAATTTCTTGTCCCACCAAATTAGCCCCAGGCCCTTGTTTTCTTGTTACATACTTCCACGGTGGATATCTTTTTCTTGAGCTTGCTGTCTTGCTACAGCAGGTTTATTTGCACAACTGGAAGCTGCACCTGCAGCTCCACTTGCAGCAGAGGGAGCACTAGCAGAGATTGATGAAGTTGAAGGAAGGGGGGGCGCAACACCAACAGTAGCATTTCTCCCTTTCCTTTGACCTTTGGCAGCTTCCCTTGATGCATGAACCATGATTTCTATGAAATGAATCAAGAAAAACGCTGCTGCTAGAGAAATGACAAAGCTGGTTTGCTATTCCACCTTCAAAGCACTTAGAATCACTTCAAATCTGGATTCTATCCCTCACCTGCACAATGATAGATAGTCAGAACCTTTTCCCTTCGGCTGAGAGTGAAAAAATTAAAGGAAAAATCATGTTTATGAAGTCCATGGGGTCTTTTTCATGGACACATGTCAGATAGTCAGAACCTTTTCCCTTCAGCTGAAAGTGAAAAAATTAAAGGAAAAATCATGTTTTATGAAGTCCGTGGGGGTCTTTTTCATGGACACATGTCAGATAGTCAGAACCTTTTCCCTTCAGCTGAAGCCTGAAAGTGAAAAAATTAAAGGAAAAATCATGTTTTATGAAGTCCGTGGGGGTCTTTTTCATGGACACATGTAATGGTAATGATAGCTACAAACTACTAGTCAGTTGTCGTGAAGAAAAGTTAATTAGAACATAGTTAATGGCGGTAAAATCACAAAACAGAGACAACATACAAATAATGAGCCTGCTCATTATTCAAATGAGAATAGGTATTAATGGTACAATATCAAAAATAAATAAGCCCTTACTGAAATTTGCCATGTGATCAAAGCACTAAGGAATGCAAAGTCAATCTGAGAAATCAATGTTCACCCAAGGAAAGCATGGGATTGTAAGGTTGCAGTTGTGATTTGTAGATACAGCACATAGTCAACTGTAGCTTGAATTATAGATTAGAAGAAAATAAATAATCCTGTAGATTATGACTAAATTAAACTGCTTCAACATTCTTGGAAACCAAAATTCATACGTTAAAAATCAATATGAAGCATAGCATAGCCTAAAAGTACATGCTGAGAACCAATAAAATTCTAGCAAACACAAAACTAACAAATGAATGATCTGTGAGCTGTATGCTAGGGGATTTCATGACATTTGTGTGAGCTAAAATGGCAGGAATTCTAAGATTAAAAAGCATATAAATCTCAATCCAGTACTGACTACCTCCTTGCCTAGAGCCTCGGGACTTCCAAATAGAGAATAAAGCCCTAACTTCCACAAAAATTCTTATTATATGGTATAGGACCTTGGACCTGCAAGTATTCAATCTTCAATAGATCATAATCTTACATCCTGGTACAAATGGTGAAACCCCAAGGGGCCACTGGCTTTACCTCACAGAGAAAAAGTGATTACGCATTCCCTGTTATATGAAAGAAAGCATGTGTTCCAGAAAATTTTAATCTACGAACATCACACAATTACCATGAACTTTCTCATTGCTTGGCTCCAGCATCAAATCTCTACATGTCCTCTGCATGCTGTTGCCAAGAGTCCCTTTCAGGGTAAGCACAGCTCAGAAAAGCACTACTTTTCAAATTTTGTCATGACGGAGACTTCTATTAGTGATTACCGTTTATGAGAAGACCCGTGTCCATGCAAGAGTTGGGCAGGGCAGGGCAGGGAAATGGAAAAAATAAATATTCCAAACAAATATCTCTAAAATACCACCTACAAGTTGCTGTGACCAAATGCAAGAGAAGTATAAGCATTGGAAAGAGCTTACATCATTTGCTTCTTCACGGAGCTCACGTAATCTTTCCTCCTCTTGCCACTTTGCCTGCTCTGCAAGCTTCTTTTTATAAGCGGCTGTAACAAATTTTTCCTTGTCTGCATACAAGTGATCTTCCTTGCTTCTTTCCTTCGCAAGTTGGCGTTCGTAAACAATTTCTTGTTCTTGTTGACGAACCTTAGCCTTCTCCATCAGTTTTCCAATATATTTGGGCTACAGAAACCGAACCAAACAAAAATTTCAGTAATAGAATTGGATTTATGCTTATTTCAATGAAATGAAAGGGTTAACATCCCATAGAAATCAGATCACTACTCTGTGGTGTAAAATTATAAATATTATTTTATAAGTATGATGCATATATCTACTCCATTTCGCAGAATAGAAAAAGAGACTACTGTCTAAGTGATCACCAGTGCTAAAAAGAACAGGTTTTGCAAAGTAACGACAACAGTTAGGTTGAGTGCAAAGAAACAAAAACATGATTCAGTTTGAGCACAAAAGGTTAGCCAATATTCATCAACTCAGAATCAAGCACAAGTTTCTGAGACCATAATTTAGGTGGCCTGAAATGTGTAATGTCAGGGCTGTAGAGTAAAAGGTAACAAAAAGATATGACACATTGACATATTAGGGTGTTAGTATTTAGATAAAATCATAAATACATTGTGTCTGGTTTGCAGGGAAGCAAAAATATAGTCTCATAAGATCTGTGTCTGCATGATTGGTTAATCTCAGTCTTCAGGAATGACAAGATCTGTGTGTGCACGATTGCTTAATCTTGGTCTTCAGAAATGACAATGGGGATAATTTACAAAACCCATCTGAAGCTTTCTTATGAATGTATTTTTTCTTTCCATGAAACTTACCTTGTAGATATTTTCGAGATATTAAATATATTTTCAAGAAAGGAACCAATCAAGCCACCATTAAATAGGAAATGACCTCCTGATAGTTTCCTTATCTGTGCATCCACCAAACACTTGAAAATTTGGGCAAGATTATTTTCACAACAGCCCATCAAAGATGTTTGTCTCAATCAAATATGATATTGAACTAATTGGCATCGGAACCATTCCCAAAAATAAAGTCTATATTGAATTCTGTAAACCTAAGTGACATTTGAATAAATTGAAATGGCTACATAAAGAAGCTAATAGCTAAATAAGGAGGAAGACCACAATAGGAATGATAGATCTGATCCCAAAAGAACAGAATAAGAAATTTGTGACTAAGAACAAATTCTATAATAATGTTTCTTATAAAATTTAAGCTACAGCATTTGTTGAAATGATGGTGTAATCTCAACATACAGTCATGGCCAAACTTACTTTGTAATCATTATTATAGTGTATTAGTGTGTTTCTAGGGTTTAGCTTAAAACCAACCTAGTCAACACTCATTTATTATATTTCTGGATGGTTAAGACCAACATGGTCATTACGTGGGCCTATAAACTCTCTTGGGGAGGCCACCCTTCCTCTTGAGTTGTGTATAAATACACACCCAAGATGCATTTGTAAGTTTGTAACATCATCTAAAGCTATTGCTCTCTTATACCAGTGACTCATTCTTTTAGCCTATGAGCAAGATATCTAGTGTTGCACTCTCTTCTTCTATAGTTGTGGTATCCTCTCTCTAGTGCACTTATGTTGCACTTATGATTTATCTCTAGGCTGCACTTGTTATGGATTTTATGGAAAGCTGCACTAGTGCTGTTTTCTCCTTGTTTATTGTAGCATTTAGGGTTTGTTGGTTGGTTACATTCAATCCTCTCTCTCACATGAATCTTAAAATGGTATCAGAGCAAGTGTGAACCTCCCTTACTCAAGTGTGAACCTCCACTCTACCATATCACCCTTTGTGAAGACTCTCCTAAAGTTCTAATTTTTGGGTGTTTACTCCTTGATGCATTTCCATACAGTTTTTGGCATGTGATATCCATTGCTCTTCAGAGATATCATTCTCTCATGATAGTCCCTTCCAAAACTCTTTTGGGTTCCTCTTCATCACACTGACTAGTGCCTCCTATTTATTTTTAACAAAAATATATTTTTCATTTTTGGGCCTTCACAATCAATTTGTACTTCTTGAGGTTTTCATTGGTCAGATGTTGTTTCAAACCCTTCCTAGCAACTTTGCATTCACTGTTATACCTAGGATTCACTGGGAATGCATTTCCTGTTTGCTTTGATCTTTGGTTGTTTTGGGTGGCACCCTTTGCTAAGGTTGTCCGTAATCACCCTCATCAACCCCGCACTAAGGAATTCTGGATCTGTGGTTATTCTTTCCAATTCTTGCCTAAAATTTGTATTGTGACTGTTGAGATTTATCTTTTGTTGTGTTGTTGCTCCACCCTCCTCAGATCTCTGTCTTGCTGCTCCCCTTGCCATCTAATTTCAACAAAACGGGTTCGTCATTGAAAGACATCACTTCATGGAAATTGCCTATTGAGAGGTGTAATCATTGGTCTATGTTAGTTTTTGAACAATACAATGTAGTCCACAACACTTGGCTATTATGCATTGTTCCACTGAGTTTTCGGGAAGCGGGAGCGGGCAAATGCACGTTGGGGAAGTGTGGAGACCACCCCCAAATTTACGAAAATTTAGGGGACGAGAGGAAGTCCAGGTCTTACTTATTAAAAATATATAATTTATATAATCCTAACATATTAACATATGAATTCCTCATCTCATCACCATTTACATACTAAAACTTAACAGTAAATAGTAAATACAAAACAGTAAATTCATCATAGTAAACACAAAACAGTAAATTCATCATAGTAAACACGGTTGTCAATTCATCATTGATTTATGAATCATTTATGATTTTATCATTTGAGTATTTGAATTTCACATTGATAAATTCTAAATTTACAATACATGCACATCTTCCATTATAAATTTGAATTATAAACATAAACAGTAGAAAAATTAAAATTTAAAATCATAAAACTGAACCATAGACATGTCACATAAAGTCTTAAACACCTTCAAATTTAAAGAGTCAAAAGCAAGGCTGCGGGGAATCGATCCCGGAATCGCGATTCCTCTCAGGAGCGATTTTGGAATTCGCGATTCCTGGGGGTGAAAAAACGATCCCTGGATTTCCAGGAATCGATCCAGAATCGACGATTCTTGAGCGATTCCGGGCAAAAAAAATCGCTCCCGAAATCGCTCCCTGACTGATTACGCGGGATTGGCGGACGTGATGAGGTTTTTTGCATTTTTTTTTGTTTTTTATGGATTGGCTAGGGTTAATTTGGGCAAATAAAGCCTATTGGAGTCCATTTGGACTCATTCTATTCCTCATTTCATTGATTTCACTTCTCTTGCTAGGGCTTTGAGTGGGTTTGCTAGTTGTTTGAGAGCAAATTTGTGGGAGCTTGGAGGAGAGATTGAAGGGGAGATTGAAGGCTTCTATTTGTGAGAGCTTGGAAGGGAGATTGAAGGCTTCCATAGAGACATTCAACCACCATTGAAGATCTAAAAGGTAGGCTCTAAAAACCCAATCTTTGTTTGTTTTGAAAAAATATTTCACTATGTTCAAAAATTTAAACCTTGCAATGTTCTCTTCTCCTACTCTTTCCAATTTCTTCTTCTCCATCATTCTATTGCAGGCAACAAGTGACTCTCATCTTGAATCAAGAAACATGATGGGTATGTGGTTTTGGCTTTTGGTTCCACTTCTTCTCATTATGACGGTCTTGGGAAGCAGATATGGTGGTGGTAGTGATGAGGGGGAAGAGGTAGAGAGTGACACATAGCATGGAGAAGAGAAGGAAGGGGAAGAGGGTGATGATGATGAGAATGAGAGTGATCAAGGGCAAAAACAAAAAGACACGACACCTTTGTGTAAGTATGTGACAAGGCTTGGGGGAGGGAGAGGGGGTGGAACCACAAAGTTTATATGCCCCCATTGTACTAAAACTTACACTGGTTCATATACTCGGGTGAGAAAGCATTTGTGTGGGATTATGCCATGCGATCAAGGTAAGTCTACTGGAGTCAAAACTTGTGACAAAGTGTCAGCTAAAGAGAGAAGCAAATACAAGAGATCAAGGGTTGAATCTGAATCCTCACATAGAATGTTTGGTAGTGGAGCTGGATCATCATCGGCTCGATCGGGACCCTCATCTCCCCATGGAATCTCGCCTATTCGAAGAACATTATCGGATTTCCATGACCAAGGTTGTAGAGATGATGTGGATTCAAAAGTTTATAGGTTTCTCTATGCATGTGGTGTGCCATTCAATGTTCTTCGCTCACCCTATTGGCATGAAATGGTACAAGCCATCAATGGTGCCCCTCAAGGATACAAAAGCCCTGGGTATGACAAAGCTAGAACAGTGGGACTTGACAAGGAAAGAGCCAAAATCAATGGTGCTTTTGGAAAGTTTACAAATGATTGGTCCAACTATGGGGTATCCATTGTATCTGATGGGTGGACAAATGTTAAAGGCAAGCCATTGATAAATATTCTTGGCGTTTCTGCTAGCGGTGTGATCTTCCTTTCAGCCCATGAATACTCAAATGGCTACAAGACCAGTATTAATATTGCACAACCTTTACTTAAAACCATTCAGGAGATTGAGCCATACAATGCCATTCAAGTCATCACTAATAATGCTGCTAATTGTAAGGCAGCAGGAGCAATCATTGAGGATAAGTATCCCAACATATTTTGGTCAAGGTGTTTGGTTCACACATTGAACCTTTTGATGCATGATATTGTTAAGATGAAGGACCCTAATTACCGATGGATTGGTGCCTTGCACAAGAGATGTAAGAAAATGATCAAATTTATTACCAATCATAGCATGGCCCACCACATTTTTCGCAATCACTCTAGGTTGGAGCTATGGAAGATTGCAAAGACTAGATTTGCTAGCTACTACCTCACCTTCAGGAGGCTTTTGAAGGTAAGAGAGGCATTGGCTATTATGGTCTCAAGTGATCCATGGCAAGAATTAAAAGATAGATCTGCAAGCACAGCTGATAGACATGACTTTCAGGAGGTGGAGGACACCGTTCTTGATGGTCATTTCTGGTCACAAGTTAGGTATGTTCTGCAGTTCACCAAGCCAGTTTATAATATGATTCGTTTTGCAGATACAGATCAGCCGATGATTGGGGAGGTATATGAGCAATTGGATAGCATGCTTGGTCAAATCAAAGACATTGTTGAGCAAAGAGATGCAATCTTGTATGACCATATTCATAAGCATGTGGTCACAAGGTGGGATAATCTAAATGTTGCACTCCATGCCCTTGCATATGTCCTTACCCGAAAATACTATTCTCCAATTTGGTTGGCCCAACCTGCACCTGGGGGTGGAGTTAGGAAAAAACCCCACACAGATCCAGAGGTGCAAAATGGGTATATGCTTGCATTAGACAAGTTGGTCCCTGATGAGGATGAGTGTGCTCAAGTACAGAGTGAATTGAGCGAATACATCAGTGGGCATGGAGCCTTTGGTACCTTGCATGCAACCAAATATCGAGATAGATTTGATCCTATCCGTTGGTGGAACATGTATGGCTCTGGAACCACATATTTGCATAAATTGGCGGTGAGGGTGCTTTCACAGGTTGTTAATAGCTCTTCTGCAGAGAGCTGTTGGAGCACCTACAACTTCATCCATAGTGTAAAGAGAAACAGTTTGAATGTAGAACGTGCAGAAAGCTTGGTTTATGTGCACTACACCTTGAGGTTGTTGTCCCATTATTGTGAGGCGGCCAAGAATGACAGAACATTTTTGACTTGGGACAACAATCCAGAAGGCTAATGTGGAGGATGGCGCCATAGCATTAGAGCGCTTGGAGGCTAAACTATTGGGTGATCATGATGATCCAATTCATACTACAGGTACCCGTACAGAGATGCCACCCCCAAGCAGTAGCAGCTTTCCAGATGCAGGAGTTTTTCCTTTAGCTTCACAACACTGGGGGCCATTCATCTTCTTCTCATGTTCCAAGATCACTTCCAGCAGCTCCTATTCCACCTAGACCACGAGAAAAGAAATTGGAAGTTTTTCGTGGCAAGCGGAAAGCTTAGTAGATAGTATCATAGATTCATAGTACTTTGTATTTCATTTTCATGTTTATTTTGGCCTATTTTGTAAACATTATGGCCTAGTTTGATGGCATATATTATATGTTGAAATTTGAAGGTTGATGTTGTTGATGATTGATGATTTGATGATGATCATTTAATGACAATGTTATAAGTTATAGCTCCTAGATGATTGATGTTATATCAATGTGTACTAAATGGTTATATGAATATCTATGTTTTCATGTTTTCTATAGCTAATTTGGCATAATACATATTTTTTTAATATATATGCATCAAAATATATTAAAATATATATTATATAAAAAACGCTCCCAAAACGGAAGCTTTTGAAAATTTTGCTTTTTGCTCCCGCTCCACGCTCCCAACAGCGTAGGTCAAAAGAGTGATGAGGCAAAGAGTTAGTCTGAGGTCATCAATGACCGTATCTACTTCTAGAGTCACAAGTTAAACTAAAAACTAACAATGGACAATGAATACTGAAAAGAAAAGTAGCGAATAGAAAATTGAAAGCATCAAAAGAGCATCAAGGAGATAGTTCCATGGACTGGTCCTCCCCATGCATCCACTATGTGAAGTCATCAGGACCATCAATGGGAGTGTTACTATCTGGGCCAGAGTCACTCTCATCAGTGACCAATGGCACACCAGCCAAACCATGCTTTTTTAAGTTATGAAAAAAAATTGAAAATCACGTGGGGGTGTCTAGGCATCCCCCTTTTTCGTGAGGGGACGCCCAAAATCTCTCCACCTCTCTGAGACATTCCTCGTGCGTTTCCTCAAGTTTCTGGGAAAAGGGGACATGGGGAAACGTTTCCCAAGAAGTCCCCAAGCCACCGGGGCATGGGAAACGAGGGGAGCGCACCCCCGGCCCTGGGGGACGCATCCCGTGGAACACTGCTATTATGCATGAAGCAAGTAGCCCCTGTAGTCCACAATGCTTGGCTATTATGCATGAAACAAGTATCCCCCCTGAGTAGTGTTACCAACAACATGATATTATTGCCAACATCAGGATATCTCATGATGCTACCGTGACAGCGATATTATCGCCATAAAAAATAGCGAATTCTTCCGATGTTTAAAAAGTCACAACTTTTTGAAAATATCATGATCTTTCATGAATAAGGTCATGAGTCAATAGAAAAAGTCGATGGCCCACAGACATGTCGGTGTATAAGCCAAAATTTCGCCTTTTTGTTTCTCATTTTGAAAAGACGTTGAAGGAGTTTCAAAGCAAAGGAGTTCTCCACCTTTTGTCTTTAAGCTAGGGACCAGAAATAGTGTGTTGTCATTTGCCATCACCAGTTTATTGTGGATTGGGGATTGATTCCCTTCAATTGTTTCCACATTTGCAGGTATGTGTAATCATTTTTACATGGTTTTTGCTTTTTTTGTTTTTCAGATTTTTTATACGTTCAGGGTTTCCCATCAGTTTTCCCTTTTCTTGCCAATGTGTAAGGGGAGATCTATCATTTATTTAAAATCTAATCTGATTTTTTTATTTGCAGTATTATTTTACTTTTGATTTGAAATTTCCAAGTATCTTGATTTCCATTTTTCTTTGCCTTAGGTATAATCATTGCTGTCTGAAAATAGTAAAATACCGAAAGCTTTGGATCCTATTTGGAAATATGGTGATCCTGCAAATGGGCATGATTGGCAAGTGTTGAGTCGCAAGTTGTGTGGGAAGAAAATGATGAGCGGAATCAGCCGGTTGAAACACCTCCTTGCACAAAATCCATGGCATGAAGTGGGAATTTGTGAAAAAACAACACTGGAAATCATTCATATTCCCAATAAATCACTTCAGGATATGGGTAAAAAGAGATATGAGAGGGCAGTAGTGAGAAAAGAGTATCCAGCAGCAGGAGTCTCGGCCTCAACTTCCACAATACCCTCAATGACCTCAACTTTCTTTGTTCTAAGTATCACAGCTGGTGCACAACCTTCTATTAGGTCAATGGTTAAAATAAAGAAGCAAGAAGCAAAAAAGCTTGTGGGTAGGTGTTTTCTATGGAGTGGCATTATTTTCAGCATTGCCAAGAACAAACCATTCGACCAGTCTATGTTTGATGTTGTTGCTATTGCTGGCCCAATGTACAAGGCCCCTGCCTATAAGGATTTGAGAGGATCTATCCTTCAAGAAAAAAGGTAGACTACACTCGCAAATTGGAGGATCTTAAGGGATCATGGGAACTCACTAGATGCACTATGATGTCAAATGGTTGGACTAATCAGAAGGGCATCACCCTTCTTGATTTCTTAGTTAATAACTTAATTGTCCTAGGGGGACAATGTTTATTAAATCTGTCGATCTGCACATATTAGAGATGTGGCATTATTACCTGAATTGTTGGATGGTTTCATCCATATAGGTCTACATAACATTGTCCAAGTCATAATGGATAACGTTGCTAATTATGTGGTTGTTGGCAGGTTGCTTATGTTGAGGTATGCGACGCTGCTTTGGACTCCTTGTGTAGTACATTGCACTGATTTGGTTTTAGAGGATATGGACAAAATTGCTTATATCAAAGATATTGTTGAATCGGCTAGGAGCATAACAAAATTTATATATAATCATACATCTATGCTTAGCTTGATGAGATAATTCACAAATAACAAGGAATTGGTGCGTCTGACGATCACACATTTTGCCACTAGCTTTATTTCACTTCAATCCCTCTTGAATTGTATGTGGGAGGTGAAGAGAATGTTCCTTTCAAATGAGTGGCATCCATTATCATTTAGTACTAAACCGGAGGGGTAGGCCATATGCAAGCTAGTGTCATACCAAGAGAGTTTTTGGGCAAGCGTGAAGGTGTGCATCATTAGTGAACCTCTAGTAAAGGTTCTTCACTTGGTATATGGAGACAAGCCCGCAATGGGCTACTTGTATGAGGCCATGGATAGGGCCAAAGAAACCATATGGGTCTATGAGGACAAGGGGGATAAGGGATATGGGAAAAAATTATTGATATGGAGGGTGATTGATGAGAGATGGGACAATACAATCCATTGCCCCAGTCATACTGCGGGGATCTTCCCCAATCTCGCATTCTCTTACTCTTGTGGTTAGATTTGACACTGAGGTTATGGATGGATTTCTCACGTGTTTGGAGGATCGTACCAAGTCCGCAAGAACATGTAGAGGTTTCTAAAGAAATGGGAATATATAGGATGGTTGGTGGAACATTTGGCTTTGAAATGGTTGTTCAAGACAGGAAGACAAAAATGCCAAGTAAACTTCATTTTATTTCAAATTTTAGTGTCTCTTCTTCCACTATCAAATTTCAATGTTATTTCTTATGTCTCTCTTATTTGTTGTAGATGATTGGTAGACAAATTATGGATCAAGATTACCTAATTTACAGAAACTTGCCATTCTGGTGCTTAGCCAAACATGTAGCTTGCCAAGATGCAAGCACAACTATAGTTTGTTCAAGAAAATACGTGCCAAGAAGCACAATAAGTGAAAAAGAATTCAATTCATTTTAAACTATAAATTTTTAATTTTATGCCTCATCCCCCTTTAAATTATGTATTATAAATTATAATTTATAATTTATGACCCTCATAAAGTTGGAATCCCAGCACCTTAATGACATGGTCTACGTCCACTACAATCTTCGGTTGTGGTTGGGAAACTTTAGAAAACACCTGACATGGAAGCCATTTTGTTGGATGGCATTGCCACCACTACTAGATGGAGGGTGGAGACCGAGAAAATTGTCATGGACTCGACCTTTGATTGGTTACATGAGGAGGTGCAAGAGGAGGCGACGAGGGAGAATGTGGTAGAGAAGGAGGATGTTCTAGAACAGACTGTCGATGTAATTGTAACTTCGGAAGATATTCAATTGTATTTTATATTGATATTATTATTGTATTTTATTTGTACCTCCGACGGAGATGTTTTTCCCTCCGATCGGAGATGTCATTATTAAATTTAGTCATTGAGGTAAAACCTCCATTGTGAGTCGGGGCAATAGATCCCCTGGAGTCAAATGTAATAGGGCTATTGAGTCTTCCTAGAGAAGTCAGCCCAGTCAGGTTTAGTTGAGGCCGACCTAGTTAGTGAAAATGTCAAGCTAGAAGTAAAGTATAAATAGAGAGCTAAGCTTTCTCATTTGGACACACACTCACTCACATAAGTTCGCATAGCAAGAGAGAGAGGACAAGTTCGCTGGTGAAGAAGAGAGAAGGAAGACTTATTTTGGGGTTTTCCATTTTTGGCTTGATATTGTATTAGTGACGAAACTATTGTTGAGGAAGTTGCGAGGTTTTCTCCTTTATGGTTTTCCCAAGGAAAAATATTGTGTCTTTTGTGTCTTGTTGTGCTTGTTATTCTTTCAGTTAAAGATCCTAGATAATATTAAATTAAAGTAGAAAAACTAACATGGTATCAGAGCTTGCCTGAAAAGAAGACATTGTGCAGCAGCAGGAAGCTAGGGCTTCTAAGTTTGAGGTCTTCTCTCCACAAATCATCAAGAAAAGGAGGCTAGGCTAACTCGCCCTAGGTCGCATCTTTCTGTCGAAGTAGAATCAAATTACGAGAATTTTCATTTTTGGACCCTCACTACTGTCGGAGGAAAACTAGGGCATCATCTATTTTGGGATTTTGTTCACAGATTTGGAAAAGTGAGTACATTGGACAACTCGCCTTAAGGAGGCGCATCTTCCTGTCCAATCAGAAGTTTGAGATTCCAAATTTGGAAAATTAGGGTTTCTCTGACAAACCCTAGGCCAACCAGCTCCAAAACCAAGTTGAGCATCTCAAATTGGTAAGATCTAAATATTTGTTATTTCCATTTGAGGTACTCATTCAATATGTCTCACCACACCAAGCTTGAGGATAAGCTTGAGGGAGCTGATAACTTCCGAGCATGGAAGTATAGGATTGCCCTTGTCCTTAAAGAAAATGACTTAGACAAGTATGTAAGTGAAGAGGTTCCAGCACCAGAGGGAGATGAGGCTAAGGCTATCCACAAGAAGAACTTGGTTAAAGCCAAGAGAATTATTGATGACTCCATTAAGGATCATCTCATCCCACATGTGTCATCGTTGAAGACACCCAAGGAGATGTTTGATGCAATGACTAGGCTATTCGAAGGGAAAAACATCAATCGAAAAATGGCATTGAGGAACCAACTCAAGAACATTAAGATCCAAAACTCAGAGACCATGCAATCCTATTTCACAAGGGTCTCACAGATCAAGGAGCAACTTGAAGCAGTTGAGGAGAAGGTAGAAGAAGGAGAGATTGTTATGACCACCTTCAATGGTCTCTCGAGATCATGGGACTCATTCATTCAAGGGATATGTGCCAGAAAGAAGTTGATCACATTCAGTAGACTATGGGAGGAATGTACACAAGAAGAAGCTCGACTTATGGCACGAGAAGAGAAGATGGGAGCAAATGATGATCAAGCTCTCAGAGCTCACGCTAGAAGAAACCACAACAAGAGAGAGCACCATCATCACAACAAGAGGGAGAACCACCATCAAAGTAAGAGGGAGAACTATGATAGACAAAGAAGACCTAGAAGAGATCTATCCAACATTAGATGTTATGCATGTGATGAGAAGGGACACTACTCTAGAGATTGTCCCAGAAACAGAGGCTCCAACAAGAAGACAAACAAGAAGAGACATCATGCTCACACTGCGGAAGATGATAAACCTGCAAGGAAAAGAACCAGAGAAGAAGAAAGAGATGATTCTTCAAGTGATGAAGAATATGTCCTGATCTCAGCACTCACGGGCACTGTTACACATGGGAGCAATGATTGGCTTGTAGATAGTGGAGCTTCCAAGCACATGACGAGATACAAAGAATCATTCGTCAATCTATCTAAGCATGAGTCACCTCATAAGGTGAAACTTGGGGATGACTACCAATACCCCATAAAAGGAAGCAGAGAAGCTTCCTACAAGCTAGACTCCGGAAAATCTCTAAAGATGAAAGATGTTCTATATGTTCCAGGACTAAAGAAGAACCTTCTCTCCATATCAGCACTAGATGCTAAGGGAATGAGGGTTGCATTCGTAGATGGCCAAGTCCTAATGTGGCCAAAGGGAAAGACGATAGATGATGCAACTGTGATTGGAGAGCAAGAGGGAGGTTTGTACAAGTTGAATGGCCAACCTGAACAAGCATTGGTTCATGACTCCATGGAACCAAGTGAACTATGGCATAGAAGGCTTGCATATGTGCACTATAAAGCACTACCTATTGCAAGCAAAGCCATTTCAGGACTACCAGAAATCCAGGCAAAACATGAAGGCATTTGCAAGGGATGTGCTCAAGGAAAGAATGCAAAGAAGGCGTTTCCCAGCAGTGAAAGCAAAGCGAAAGGTATATTGGAGATAATCCACTCCGATGTATGCGGTCCCATGTCATCCAGCTCTCTTAGCGGGTATGTTTATTATGTTTCATTTATAGATAACTTTTCACGAAAGACTTGAATTTACTTCTTGAAAAATAAAGATGAGGTATTTAGTAAGTTCAAGGAATTCAAAGCCTTGGTCGAGAATCACACAAAAAAGAAGATCAAGACACTTCGATCATATAATGGTGGAGAATTCACCTCGGAAGAATTCAAGAGTCTTTTGCAGAGATTCTGGGATTAAGAGGGAGTTGAGCACTCCCTACAATCCTCAACGGAATGGTGTTGCAAAACAAAAGAACATAACGATAATGGAAGCAACGAAAGCAATGCTACATGACCAGGATCTTCCAATGCACTTATGGGAAGAAGCTGCGAGGACAGCGGTGTATGTACAGAACCGTACTCCTCACCGAGTACTAGATAACAAGACTCCAGAAGAAGCTTTCTCCGGTGAGAAACCAGAAGTCAGCCATCTCAGGATATTTCGCTGCCCAATGTACATACACATTCTGAAGGAGAAGAGGACGAAGCTAGATCCCTCAGGAAAGAAGGAAATATTCGTAGGATACAGCGAAATTTCAAAGGCCTACCAAATATACTTCCCGGGATTCAAGAAGATCGACATCAGCAAAGACGTGCCATTCGACAAAGACTCGACATGCATCAGATCCAGTAAACTACCTATTGAAGATATTGAAGAACCTGAAGTTCCCGGGATTCGAGACTCAGTAATGGAAGAAGCAGTTCCAGAAGGTCATGAAGACCGCAAAATGGAAGAACCTGTAGATCCACCTCGTGAGAAGAACTCCCACAAGAGGAGACCAGCATGGGTACGAGAGGCAATACAAGATGCAGAGAAGTATGGGGCTCCAGATGGGATGCACAGAGAAAGCAAGAGACCTAGACCATACTCCAGCTATGTGGCCTTGCTGTGTGACATCATTGACAAAGAACCTTCCAACTATGAGGAAGCAGCAGAGAGGAAAGAATGGAAGGATGCCATGATTGAGGAGTACTAGTCGATCATGAAGAATGATGTCTGGGAGATAGTTCCATGACCAGAAGGGAAGTCTGCAGTGACTTCGAAGTGGATCTACAAGATCAAGCATGTTGCAGATGGTAGCATCGAGAAACACAAGGCGAGATTTGTGGCATGTGACTTCTCCCAAAAAGAAGGCATAGACTACGAGGAGACATTTGCACCTGTAGCAAAATACACTTCCATCAGAGCTATACTTGCATTGGCTGCAGTGATGAAATGGAATGAACATCAGATGGACGTCAAGACAGCATTCGTGAATGTTGTAGTAGAAGAGGAAGTGTACGTGGAGCAGCCACTAAGATTTGAGACACGTGACATGCAGACTCATGTGTGCAAATTGAAGAAGGCCTTGTACGGATTGAAGCAGGCACCCAGGACGTGGTACGGCAGGATGGATAGTTTCCTGATGAGCTTGGGCTTTACTAAGAGTAAAGCAGATTCCAACCTTTACTTTAAGGTTGAAGCCGGAAATCCAGTGATACTTTTGTTGTATGTAGATGACCTATTTCTAACGAGTGAGGATGAGCTCATTGCAGATGTGAAGAGGAAGCTTGTCGCAGAGTTCGAGATGAAGGACCTGGGTATGATGCATTATTTCTTAGGCATGGAGGTGTGGCAGAGTGTGGATGGAATCTTCCTTGGACAAGGGAAGTATGCAGTAGAGGTTCTGAAGAGGTTAGGAATGATGGACTGCAAGGCTATGGCCACACCCATGGCATCGAACTTGAAGCTACTGTGTGATGCTTCATCAGAGTCAGTTGAGGCCACGATGTATCGTCAATTGATCGGTTCATTGATGTACTTGACAAACACGAGACTAGACATATACTTTGCTGTGAACACCCTGAGCCAGTTCCTGAGGGACCTGAGACATGTTCGCCTGATTGTTGCAAAGCATGTATTGAGGTACCTAAAGGGTACAGTTGACTATGGGCTCAAGTATGACACAAATCAGAAGATTAACATGCAAGGTTATGTTGATTCGGATTGGGCAGGCAGTGCTGCAGATAGGAAGAGCACTTCGGGATGCTGCTTCAGTATGGGATCCGGTATGATCTTCTGGTTTAGCAAGAAGCAGTCGTGCGTGGCATTGAGTACAACTGAAGCAGAGTATGTTGCAGCTTGTTCAACTAGTTGTGAGGAAGTATGGCTTAGAAAGCTACTGTCTAATTTGTTTGATCTCCAGTTAGAGGCGACTTGTCTTTTCTGTGACAACCAAAGTTGTGTGAAGTTGTCCGAGAACCCGGTGTTCCATGACAAGTCGAAGCACATTGAGATCAAGTATCACTATATCAGGGATATGGTGTAGAGGGGAGTAGTGAAGCTCCAGTATATAGTGACAAACGAGCAGATAGCCGATGTGTTGACCAAGCCGTTAGCGAAAGTGAAGTTCGAGAACTTCAGAAAGAAGCTTGGTGTTCTCCTGATCGAGGTTTCTCCTAAGAGGGAGTGATGAGACCCGAAGACGCAGATGCATTGGATCTTGCATGGTGGAAGACGCAGGTTGTCCATTGGGACGTAATGCACTTGGTGTGCCCCGAGCTGTACTCCCATGTTGGAGAAGATAGAGCCATTCTCGCATGGTGGTAAGCGTAGGTGGTCCTTGGGACGTAATGCACTTGGTGTGCTCCTGATTGTCCTCCCATGTTGGTAGATGTAAGGGTTGGTTCTCGTATGGTGGTAGGCGTAGGTGGTCCTTGGGACGTAACGCATCTGGGATGCTCCTGATTGTCCCCCCATACTGGAGACGTTGAGAGGTCCACCGGTCATAAGACACTGTGTGTGCGCCTAGGCAGGATCTCACATGGTGCAAGGCATAGGTTGTCCTTAGGGACGTAATGCACCAGGGGTGCTCCGGATTGTCCTCCAATGCTGGTAGACACGGGTTGACCGATGTGAGACATGAGATGTGCATATGGGCTATGCTGCATGTGATGATGAGATGATCTGGAGACGATGAGGCGATAGTAGGAGACGTAGGTGATTGCAGTGGCAATGTAATGACTGGTCCTAGGTTGTACCTACTTGATGGCTTGCTCGTGGAGATGATGAAGACCTACATGAGGGTTAGGTCTACATCCAGCATGAAAAAGGGTTGGCTCTGTAGAACTTCCTATAACGGATAAATTCGAGAGATGTCACTAATCAATGATCAACGAAATGAAGATTGTTGCAGCAGCGACGATGATGATCCAGTGTTGATGATGATGTTCCAACATTGAATATGATCCAGCGATGATGACGTTGTCCAGAATTGTGTCCAAAGTGATGATGACTGTGGCGAGAGAATACCTTCCTGGTTAAGAGGGAGTGCTGATGTAATTGTAACTACAGAAGATATTCAATTGCATTTTATATTGATATTATTATTGTATTTTATTTGTACCTCCGACGGAGATGTTTTTCCCTCCGGTCGGAGATGTCATTATTACATTTGGTCATGCAAAGCCATTGAGGTAAAAGCTCCATTGTAAGTCGGGGCGATAGATCCCCTAGAGTCAAATGTAATAGGGTTATTGAGTCTTCCTAAAGAAGTCAGCCAAATCAGGTTTAGTTGAGGCCGACCTAGTTAGTGAAAATGTCAAGTTAGAAGTAAAGTATAAATAGAGAGCTAAGCTCTCTCATTTGGACACACGCTCACTCACACAAGTTCACATAGCAAGAGAGAGAGGACAAGTTCGCTAGTGAAGAAGAGAGAAGCTGCAGAGGACTTATTTTTGGGTTTTCTATTTTTGGCTTGATATTGTATTAGTGACGAAACTATCTTTGAGGAAGTTGCATGGTTTTCTCCTTTATGGTTTCCCCGAGGAAAACTATTGTGTCTTTTGTGTATTATGTGCTTGTTATTCTTTCAGTTAAAGATCCTAGATAATATTAAATTAAAGTAGAAAAACTAAAACAAACACCTTTACAGGAGGTGGCTACTGACACTAGGAATGCGCCACCACCTTCATAGACACAGACACAACGAGTTGGACATGGACCTAGCAATAGCACTAGCAAAGGACGTCAGACTCTAGCTTCTCCTTCTTCTAAATGACATCAGAGTCTAGCTTCTCCTTCTGTCAAAGCACATCAAATTCCAGTGCCAGCCTCAGGACCTTCTTCATCTACAGGAAAAGCCATCACCCTTGCCTGTAAAATGGGAAAAGGGATCGCTAGTTTATTTACTTGATTTCATTGTAATACGTAGTATGTAGATCATAGATGGCTCATGATGATGACATACATTTATTATATTGTTTTATGATATTTTGAAACTCAAGAGTCAGTACTTGAGTCACGATTTAGTATTGATGTGTGATGTATCACTAGACAGCTTACATCTTATATATCAATTTTCTTTGCATATTTATGTGGCAATGTGTTTATTTGATGTTTTTGTTGCTTTAGATGTTTAAAAAATTGGAAAAAAATAGATTTTTTGTGTTTTTTTAAGATTGTCGATATTTTTTGGTATTTTCCCCGATGTTGCCAATAAGTTGTTTTCAAGACCCTCGATGATATTTTCACTGACACAATGTTTGCAACATTGCCCCTAAGCTCTTCCATCTAGTTGTGTCATTGCATATGATCATATTACGGGCATTGCAGATATTAAGAATCTCCTCCCTAAAATATGTTGTTATAACATAACAATAATAATAATAATAAAACAGTTAGGCTAATGAAAAGTCAAAGGGCACATACCCCTTCACCTCGTGACCAATCAATGCATATAAGTATATTGAGGCTCATTGTAATCATCATCTTATCAATTCATATCAAGCATTTATTTTCAATATATATTTGTATATATTTTGCAAAATCTTTTGGCATCCATAATAAACAGGAGTTGTGGTGTATCTAAGAGAGGTGCTTGACCTTGTTAAGGTTATTGGGTATGAAACCCTGGGTCACATGGGAGAAGCACATGGACCCTTGGAAGGTTTGTTTCTTCCTCTTGTTGATTTTCAAGGATGGAGATGGCTATGGTCTCTTGATTGTCTTCTAAGACTGGATCTAGTGTTGAATGGTATGTGAATTGTGGAGATTCAAGACATATGACATATGATATGTCATTGTTCAACAAATTTTAGAAGCATGAGTGATGAATGTGGAGCTTGGTGATGATGATACTTATCCTATGAGAGGAGTTGACTCCATTTCCTTCCAGATGCCTTCAAGTGATGTTCTTGAGTTAAGTGATGTTCTATTTATTCCTAGATTGAAGAAGAATCTTCTTTCAATTTCTTGTATGGAAAACCTTCGTTGTATGGTTGAGTTTGAAGGTGAACCCGTGTTGTGGCAAAAGAGGATCAAGTTGAAGGTCTTTACAGGTTGCAAGTGGATCCGATGAAGCATGGCACTATGGTGCATGGTAGTACCAAGTTGCTTGAATTATGGCACAGGTGTTTTCTCTTTTGCATTATGTAGTGCTTCATATCTTAAAAAAATTGGTGTGAGCATTGTCAAACTTCAAGATAGAGAAAGAAGGTGTTTGCAAAGGATGTGTTCTTGGTAAGCACATCAAGGCTGCTTTTCCTAGCAGGGAGCATAGGTCAAGAGGATGTCTTGATCTGATCCATTCAGATGTGCATGGAACTATGTGTTTCGCATCCTTGAGAAGTAGTTGGTATTATGTCACTTTTATTGATGATTTCTCTCACATGACCTGGATCTATTCTTTGAAGACCAAGGATGAACTATTCAACAAGTTCACAAAGTTCAAGGCCTTGGTTGAACATCGGATAGGAAGGTATATCAAAGTACTTCATTCAGATCGTGGAGGAGAATATACCATCCCAAAGTTTGAATCTTTGTGCAAGGAAGCTGGGATCAAGGAGTTGACAGTGACCTACAACCCATAGCAAAATGGGGTTATTGAGAGGAAGAATGGGTCTACTATTGAGACTGCTAAGTCTCTAATTCTTAACATGGATTTGCCCATGTGTTTTTGGGTTGATGCTTGTAATACAGTTGTGTATACTTTGAACAAGTGTTAGCTTTCGAGGTTACTTCAAAAGTGTTTCCACCTTATTTGGGGGTGCTTCATTAGATTTGGGGTACATAGTGTATGATTAGCCCATGGATGGTCCATGATGGATTTGCACATTGGAGATGGATTACTCAATGGTTGCTTGACCTCAGTTGGGTGTTTGCATCGCATTCTTCCTTAGGGCAATGGAGACATTGAGAAAGCTTGGTGACATTCTACATGCTAACCACATTGAGGAGGTTAGCTTGCTTGAAGAATGCCCTACATTGGATGAGCGTTTGACATTCAAGAGGAGGGCATTGAACCCGAGACAACGTGGGGGGGTAGCTCAGATGCTTGCATATAAGCATGATGTTGACTTGAAGATACCTGGGTTGTGACAATGTTCATGCAACGAGAGTGGACCCAATGGAGCATGTGGCTTAGGAGGAGCATTGGAGTCCTTGGAGGGTTGGAGGAGCGTCGGACACATCTCGTGGAGCACCCTTGCATTGGAGTCTTGTTTGAATACGACATCACCTTGAAGATTGGCATGTGTACCCTTGCAATGTGGTGCTCCACATGTGTGAGACTACTTGTGGCTTTCTAGGTTACTTGTAAGGGTTTAGGCTCACATATGTGTTGTTGGCCTCCCTTACCTCTCATATATATAGAGAAAGGAGAGAATCCTTTAATCCTTCTCATTCTTGATCAATCTTTTGTTAGAGATGTGACTAAAGGAGTGCACTACTCATTTTCTCTCTCTTATATCTTCATCTTTGTACTTTCTCCCTTGTCCTGAAGGCGCTAGGGTTTATTATAGCTTTTAGAGTATCTTGAATACTAGGGGTAAGGTTTCATCCTTTGGACACATTGGTACTAGGGTTTTTATTAAACCCTAGGTTGTACATGTTGATGTGGAGAAGAGGAGCAATCTTGCCAAGAAGGCTTGCTAGTGTTGATGCTAGCTTATGCAGAATATTTGGTGGAGCTAGGGTTTTCTTGGTTTTCCCTACCTAGGGTTTTGGAGAGCTATGGGATTGTACTAGCATTGGGATGAGGCTATGGTAATGTACATGAACTTCATCTTTTAAAATATATATATGAAGTTTTCAAATGTCCAAAATTGTCTCTAGCGGATTTGATTTTCAACCATCTACTTCTTCATGGTTATGTAATTTCCAGCTGTATTATGTCTTGTTGATTTGGCATATGTTAAGGCTAGAATTGTAAAAGATAGGGTAAATTTGCTTCTCTAATTGCAGCTATAATAAAGTGAATTTCAAATCTAGTTTATGCATGATAAAATTGCCCCAGAGGGCTGATAAAACTTGTTGGAACACATTTGGTATCTTTTCTCTTGTATTTTCTTATTGATTGGAATAGTTAAGAAGTGAAATATTGTTTGTTGTTGCTGTTTTTTAATTTATATTTCATAACGGCCCTAAGGTTGAAAATTCACAGGGTTAAGATCTAGAAAACCTCAAGGAAAGAGGTGAAATTTTTGAAGTTGCATTAATTTCCCTAGCTCGAAAGATTTCTACTAGTGTTTCGCGTGGATCTTGACTTTCCTCACTTCTATTTCAGTTTTACTTGGATGTACTTTTAGTGGTAGTTTCAGTCTCATTACCAGATTGTACTACTTGGTGCTCCTTTAGTTGACCAACATACTTCAATGGCTCTTTCTTTCAGACTTCAGCCAGAAGCCCCCTTTACCAGGTTTTCATGTTGGTATTGGTATTATGGTGTTTTGGGAAAATTCTATTTTCCAATTGCACGCAATCAACATTAAGGGCGAAAGGCCCAGGATAATGCTTTCTCTCCTTAGCCTCCTATCCATCTGCGAGGATGTTGTGCATATGTTGAGATGGGTATTCATTAACCCTCTCACTTCTCTATGATTTACCATGTTTTTGAGTCACTTATCCACACAACTCTCACTTGTATTTCATTTGCCTGTATTCTATATTTTGGCCACTGCCACTCTTTGTGAGGAGCTGGGTATTTATAAACCCACTCTCATCTTGTATTTGAGCTTGCAAGTTGCGCTCTCAAGTGCATTTGTGTTGGGTAGTTACACAACCACACCCCTGTTATATTTGAATTCTCTCAGTTGTGTTCAAGCTCTTAGATAATATTGAAGCTTTCTTCTCATTTGTGCTCTCTCAAGTGTATCCATGTTGGGGTTTTACACACCCACCCCCTATTGTTTTCGAGCATTCCCAATGGTGTTTGAGCTCTTTCAGATATATGGAGTTGGGTCTTCCTACTCTCATTTCAGATACAGTTGTTCTTATTAGAGTTGGGCACTTCCATCTCTCCTCTTATGAAATGTTCCATTCAACACTTCTTCAAATGGACAAATCAATGGCTCTATTCTTCTAGTATATGGCTAGGATATGTCTTCCACCCCTCCATTATATGAGCAGGTCAGTGATGAGCATCTCAGAGTTGATTCCTACACAAGATGTTTCTTCCAGCACTAATTTTTTGGATAAGCAGTCAAGTATCATAATCTCCCAAATGATAAGCAACTTGGTAGCAGCATTCTTCCAATAGATTATTGGGTCCACTTTTGTATTGAATTGGGCCATCAGAAACCCACTCTCTTCTTCCAACTACAATTGACTCTTCATTGAATTTTGTAAGCCCAATCATGATTATACCATTTCTCTCTTGTATTTATACCTCTTTACAGCACTTATTTATCAGATGGACAAATCAAGATCATATTCCCCCAAATGACGAGTGAATCAGTGGTGGCATTTCTTTAGGAGTTGAGCAATTCTATGTTGACAATAGTTGGGTATTCATAAACCCTCCATGTTTGCATTGAGTTGCCTCTTCACAAACCCACTGTCTTATTATAGCTACAGTTGTCTCACTATTGAGTTGGGTATGTCTACTCCTTTTGTACTTTATCATCTTTCTTTCTCCATTACCCCCATGCTTAGATTAGGAAGGGGGGGGTTGAAAGGATGGTAAGCTTCATTTGTGGTTACTTGACGTTATGGCTAAGTGCCCTCATTATGTGTTAATAGATTAAGGTTTGATAACCAGCCTAATCAACATTATTTTATATTATTCTAGGTCGCTAAGGTCGACCAAGGCATTTGTGTGGGCCCGTAATCCCTTTAAATGAGAAGGCACCCCACTGCATAAGTCGTTATAGATACACAGCTTATTAATCTTTTAGATCATCATCTTGGATTCATTAGTAATTGATATTTTGCTTAAGTGCACAATATCTTTGTTATCACAATAAATTCTACAAGTCCATTGGCATTCTTTTTTCTTCAAGGAAGAAGGGATGTAAATAACCTCATATATACCATTCTGCCTTTTGTTTTCTCTTGATGTAAATATTTTTTGTACGTATATGAAGTATTTCTCGAAAAAAAAACTCCATTAGCAACTTTCTTGAGGAGCTTCTTCATTCTATGGGTGGCCACTTGAGGCTATTGTGTTGATATTCTCTTCTAAGAAGAATATTAAAATAAATCCTCAATGTTCATGGAAATTGTACCCAATTTTTTAGCCATTATACCCCTAAAACCACATCTACTACCCCTCTAACAGGAATGGCATATATGGAAATCATTAAGTTGTAATCTCTCATCCTATGTTTGATGTTGTTGCATTTTCCTTGGAAAAATACTTCTTATATTTACAGAAAAATATTCACATCAGAGAAAAAGAAACACCACAGGCAGGCATGTACAAAGGTATTTACATCCATAGATAGTTCCTCTATTTGCAGCCGTCACTTGGAAATTGGGCAATAGAGACACAAAGCAGTTGAGATGGTCTACCCTATTTGTTCATGAAGTTGTGGCTACTCCCCACGTCGACAAGGACTATGACCTTTGATTATTGATGTATTCAACAATCTTAAGGGTTTGAGGGGTGGCGATGCCTGCCAAGGCATGTAATGATATGGTGCCAACTTCTTCTTCAGACACCAATGGGTGCTCAATTTCTTCCTCAATCTCTTGTTGAGTCTCCTTATCATCATCCTCAATTTCCAATGTGAATAATCTTGTTTTCAAACACCAATGCCCTATGGACCATTTATTGTTGTACCCAAAACATAATCCCTTAGCTCACCTCTCTTCCATCTCCTTTGGCAAGACTCTAGTGGATTGGAGTGTTGCTACTTAATTGCAACATATCTATTCTTGCCTCATACCATGGATCCTATGAAAGACTTGCATGAAGCTGTATTCTTAGCTTCAATGTGGTGAGCTAACTTGATGGCATCGACAATATTGGTTGAGTAAATTATCTTAAGACCATGTAGTATAACATCTTTTAGGCCACCTCCGTAAAGCTACAAAAGCTTATTGCTCCTTGAGTCATCTAATTCTACTCTCATGGACAATTTTTATATTGTAAGATATATTCCATTCAATGTTGTCAGACTTGATGACTCAACAAAGATTCAGCAAATAGAAGAAAAAAAAACTCAAAATATAGTAAATTTTGTGCACAAATAATATACTAATGACATTTCTAATCCATTTAAGTTATAAAACCACATTCTATACAGAAATACATTAGATCATCTCATAAAAAATGATAATACAACAATTGACACTCCGTATTTGTATGCAAAATAGTGATCTAAATTGGTACTATTTGTGAATTTGTTCAAGGAAAGATGATTCCTTGAACAAATTCACAAATAGTACCAAGTTCAACTACATAACTCAAAACATAATTAGAAAAGCAACATAGACAGCATCTAAAACTCAAATTTCAAGTCTCATGCATGACTACAAGAAGTCAAATGCCTAGAATAGGTCCTGAAGGAGCTAGTGCCGACATCGCTAGACTGAAGGAACAACTGTGATGCAAGTGTATTTGGTGTTTCCATTTCAAAGAATGGTACACTAGATGGATCCTCAGTCTCTTCATCAAGCCAACTCAAATCATCAGCAGGAGATTCATCCTCCAAGACCCAATCAGAGACAAGATCAATCTTATCAAATAAAATTGGATCCAGATCCTTTGCCCACAGTTGTTTTGTGAGCATCCAAATGTTGTAGTATATGAATACTAACTTCTCCAACCACTCATCCTCCAACCTGTTGCGCTTTTTGGTGTGGATGTGCTGAAATACTGACTAATTATACCTACGTTGCGGGGAAGCGCTCCCCCCCTCGCCCCCACTCTGGAAGCTAGCTTCCGGCCAAAGCTAGGCGGAAGCTAAGGCGAAGCACAATTCGGTTTCGCTTCCGAGAGGAAGCGAATTTAGGAAGCGCAATTCCTCCCCCAAAAAATCGCTCCCTGCCACTGTGTCAAAGCGTGCAGGAATCGATCGGAAGCGTCGATTTCCTTTCACTTCCAGATTTATTCCATCTTCGCTTCCCAATCGCTTCTGAATGCTTCCCGAAGAAAAAAAAATGCTTCCTAGCGCTTCGGAGTTCGCTTCCCGTAGCTTCCTCAGACACTTCGCATCAATCCGCAATTTTGTTGGTGAAGTGGAGCTCGTGGGGTCCATGCTTGGGGTTTTGGAGGGGGGAATAGGGCTTTGAGGGATAAAGCCCTCCTCCACACTCCATTTTGTCACTTTGCTTTGTTTGAGAAGAGAAGAGAGGAGAAGAGAAGAGAAGAGGAGAAGAGGAGAAGAGAAGAGGAGAAGGTGCCATTGGAGATTGAAGAAGGTTGGATGCTTGGCAAGTTGGCACACTCACTACCATTGGAGTCTTGGACATCCAAATAGGTAGGCTCTCAACCCTTTCTTGTTGATTTGCTTTGTGTTTGAAGTTTGAACTTGAAGTTTTGATGCTTGACGCTTGAGACTTGAACTTTTGAAGTTTGAAATTTGACTAGAATCTAGAATGTCATTGTAAATGTTCCTCTCCTACTCTTTCCCATGCTTTCTCCATCATTCTATTGCAGGGCAACAGGTTAAACTCTAGTTCCACTTCCAACTTCCAAGTCCAACAAACATGATGATGGGTTTATGGTTTCTTTTGTTGGTTCCATTTGTTATTTTGATGATGTTCATTGAAAACCGGAGGAGGAATGAGGGAGAGGGAGATGATGAAGAAGTGGGTAGTGGCACATACCATGGGGAGGAGGAGGGAAACCAAATGAAAACCAAGGAGGACACAACACCCTTGTGGAAATATGTCACCAAGCAGGGAGGAAGCAAGGGGGGTGGAACCGCCAAATTTGGTTGCCCCCATTGTAAAAAAGACTTACACGGGTTCATATACCCGTCTGAGAAGACATCTATGTGGGAACATGCCATGTGATGAAAACAAAACTGTAGGAGTTTGTGTTTTCCAAAGTGTGCCATCAACACAAAGAGTCATGTATAATAAGGAAGAATTTGAAGCAGAAAGCAAATCAAAAGCAAGGGTTGACCATGACCCCTCATTGAGCTCACCGAGAACTGGAGGCCCATCCACCCAAGGTTGTGGATTCTCACCCCCTGGGTCACGCAGGACAATATCAGATTTCCTTGACCAAAATGGTAGGGATGATGTGGATGCAAAAGTGTTCTGGTTTCTCTATGCATGTAGCATACCATTCAATGTCCTTCGCCCACCCTATTGGCATGAAATGGTAGACGCCATTCGCACTGCTCTAGCAGGATACAAGAGCCCAGGGTATGACAAAGCTAGAACTGTGGGGCTTGACAAGGAAAGAGGCAAGATCCAAAATGCTTTGGGGCAATTCACAAATGCTTGGAATGAGTATGGGGTATCAATTGTATCAGATGGATGGACAAATGTAAAAGGCAAGCCATTGATAAATGTTCTTGGTGTGTCTGCTACTGGTGCAGTCTTCCTTTCAGCCCATGACTACTCAGATAAATTCAAGACTGGCATAAACATTGCAGAACTCCTACTCAAAACCATTGAAGCTATTGGTCCATACAATGTCATCCAAGTCATAACCGATAATGCTGCTAATTGTAAGGCAGCGGGAGCAATCATTGAAGATAAATACCCCAACATATTTTGGTCTAGGTGTTTGGTTCACACAATGAACCTTTTGATGCACGACATCAATAAGTTGAAGGAAAATCAATACAAATGGATTGGTGAATTGTACAAAAGGGGCAAGAAGATGACAAGATTTATAACCAACCATAGCAATGCCCATGGCATTTTCTGCAATCACTCAAAGTTGGAGCTATTGAAGATAGCAAAGACTAGATTTGCTAGCTACTACCTCACTTTCAGGTGCCTTTTGAAGGTAAGAGAGGCATTGGCTAACATGGTATCAAGTGAGTCATGGCAGGTCTTGAAAGATAGGTGTACATCCGCATTTGACAGGCTTGATTTTCAGGAGGTGGAAGAAACAGTTCTTGATGCGGGGTTTTGGGTAAGTGTCAAGTATGTTTAGCAGTTCACAAAGCCCATTTATTTCATGATTCGGTTTGCAGATACAGATAAGCCGGTGATTGGGGGGGTGTATGAGCAGATGGATAGCATGTTGGGTCAAATTAAAGATATTGTTGAACAGAAAGATCCCATCTTGTATGACCATATTCACACACATGTGGTCAAAAGGTGGGAACATCTCAACGTTCCACTGCATGCCTTAGCGTATGTGTTAACACCAAAATATTATTCTCCATCTTGGTTGGCCAAACTAGCACCTCGGGGTGGGGTTAGGAGAAAGCCCCACACAGATCCAAAGGTACAGCTTGCGTACATGACTGCTATAGACAAGTTGGTCCCTGATGTAGAGGAATGTGACATATTGCACAGTGAATTAAGCAAATACCTCAATGAAGTTGGTCCATTGGTACTTTGCATGCAATAAGAGATCGAGATAGGGCGCCTCCTATTGAATGGTGGAACATGTATCACTCAACATGCCAACGCTTGTATAAATTGGTTGTTAGAGTGCTTTCACAGGTGGTTAACAGTTCCTCTGCAAAAAGGTGTTGGAGCACCTATATCTTCATCCACTCAATGAAAAGAAACCGATTAAATGAAAACCGAGCAGAAAGCTTGGTTTATGTACATTGCAACTTGAGGTTGTTGACTCATTATTGTGAGCATGCCAAAACTGATAGATCATATGTCACTTGGGGCAACAATCCGGAGGAGCATAACTTGGAGGATGGAGCCATAGCTTTAGAGCGCTTGGAGGAAGAGCTTTTGGGAGATGAGGATGATGCATATGCAGTACCACTACCAATGGCGCCCCGATCTTCTACCTTGTTTCCAAATGCACCATCTTTGCCTAGAGGTTCATGACTTCCATCTGCATCAATGAGGGGGGGTCGTGCAGGATCGAGTCTTGGACGTGGCTCAGCAACGGTGGCTACTGGGGATGATAATCCCACTCCCATTGTTCAGAGAGCACGAGAAAAGAAAATGGAAATTTCTCGTGGCAAGAGGAAACATCCATGATTCCATAAAATCTACTTTTCTGGTATTTTCTTGTTTACAGTACTTTCAAGTTTCGGCACTATTGACTCTTTTATATTTATTATCATATATTTTGTAAACATTACATGGCATTTCAAGTTTTAAGTTTTAAGTTGAACCTACCTTTGAATTTGAAGCTTTAAGGTTGAATCTTGATGTTATAACTTATGGAATCGTGGATATTGGACCTATGGTTGATGAATTCACTAGTAAATGATTAATGAATGATGATTGATGAATGATGTTATATGGTATTATTGTTTATTTCATGTTTTTATCATTTCCATAACTAATTCAACATTCTACTTGCATTTGTTGACATATATGCATCAAAATATATAAAAAATATATATATTATATAAAAAACGCTTCCGGAACGCTTCTTAACAGGAAGCTTTTGAAAATTTCGCTTCCTGCTCCCAAGTAACATTGAATTACACTCACAACCTGAACCACTACAAGGCTGTCTCAAAGTTCTGATGGCAAATTCTTGTAGTCGTGGTGCCTCGGAACCACAATCTGTCCACCAATGGGCTGTTATTAAAAAAGCGATGTGCTCAAATACTGACCAATTGCACTCACAACCTGAAGCATTGCAAGGTTGACTCATAATTCTAACAGCAAATTCTTGTAGTTGTGGTGTCTCAGAGCCACAATCTATCCACTAATGGATTGTTATTAAAAAAAAAGATTACAAGTTTTGCAACGGCAAACTTGAAAAAGAAAACTAGCAAAATTACAATCTAATGATTTACAAATTGAACCTTACCCAGCATTTTCTTCTCCCTGAAACATTGGGTTGAGCTAAATCTAAACATGCCACAAGAGTCCTTGTACATATCTGACTGCATGTTGATTTGGTCTTCAATGTCTTGATTGGGGTACATCCTCTCAATGTATATCATCACACCTCTCATCACCTTGGGATCTTTTTGAATTTTAAAACCTTGATTATAGAATATGCTTGGATTGAGATATACTCCCGCTGCATGCAATTGTGAATGTAGCTGCATGTCCCACCTAGAACCAATAATATCCTATTTAGGGAGATATTTAGATGAATCTCCCTTACAGAAAGTCTTGATGGCCTCTTTGGCCCTGTCCATGCCCTCATAAATGTATCACATTGTTGGTTTGTCTCCATCCATGATCCCCAACACTTTCACAAGTGATTCTGTCATGCTGACAACCTCAGCGACTTTCTCTGATAAATTATCTTTAAAAAGAGACACTTTCACAACCATTACATTTGGTTTTGTGATGTCTTTCCAATATAGCCATTGCTAACTACAAAACATCCATCTCAATGCCCGGTATTCATTAAGAAGGCTTTGGAGGGAGAGAAAGTTTGTGGCAAAGCATGTGATAGTGAGGCGACTAAGCTCACTCTTTGTGAAGACTCTCATAAGGTTCAACACCCAAGCATGATTATAAATGTACTTGATTATTTATTTGAACTCATGAGCAATATCTTGCACCTACTCCAACTTCCCTATGTCCTCCAAAATCAAATCTATGCAATGGGTAGCACAAGGGGTCCAAAAAACAATAGGGTATTTTGCACATAGCAATTTACCAACTGCCGCATAATTTGCAGTGTTGTTCATGATTACCTAGACAAAATGTTTGACCCCCACTTCTTCCACAACCTCTGCCAACAATTTATATATCAGATTTGCATCCTTCACATGTGAAGATGCATCAACATATTTCAAGAACATTGTTCCTTTAGCAAAAGCCACATGCAATGCCCCATTTTGACTTAGGCAGCTAAACTACAATTTTTAACTATGTTATATCTCTTTGCTTATTATCTGTTGACCTCAATCAGACTGAGAAAACTATATATGTGTGGATTCTGAACCTAGCTATACATGAAAGTGGAGCATAAAGTTTATTGGTTATGTTGTGAATGGCAAAAGTAGTAAGATGTACCTCTAACATGCAAAGTTAGGCAGATAAATGTGGTACATGGATATCAATTTATACTGTGTTTGAAAATTAATGAAACGTTAAATAGCATGCACATAGTAAATAGATTAGCTTATTTCCATTGCTCATCAATTAATAACATGATAATCACAAGTAAACTGGTATAAGGTTATGCAAGATCTTGTGTATAGTAACTAACCCACAGATTAAATGGGCTGAGTAATAGCCAAATAATTATGATACTGAGGTGATGCAAATGGCGTGGATTTCAAAATTGTAACAGGCCTCATTAGAAAATCTTGACACTGTATAGCATTCCTGAGCACTTTGAAGGCAATTCTGGGCGCTGAACAGTTATCAACAGGCAGAAGCAACAGCATCGGGACATTTAGGGCACCCATCAGCATGAAGAAATAGAAGTCCTGGGCATCAAAGGAGGCCTGTACGGCGATGATCAGAGGCAGGGAAGCAGGTCCGATCAGATCTGGACACTATGGCAGCATTGAGAAGGCACTCCTGGGCAGTATTACCTCTGAAATTAGTCACTAACAGAAGGGGTCTGCTAAAGCACTTAATCCTCGGGAGAAAAACAGTCCCGTGTAGTTTCTGAGCAGATTTAAGCCAGCCGTGAAGGTTACAATAGCAGTGTATGTTGCAGCCGCAAAATTCAGACAGATCACCATGTAACAGCAGTAGGTGGACTGCAGCCCTAGCCTCTGTTCTTCAGATCAGACATACGGCATTCAGCATGGTTGAATGGAGGTATCTCTGTGGTTTGAGACACAGCCGCCCAGAAGTTTGTCTGAGAAAATTCATGTGATCAGCATCCAGCATTTGGAGACGTATCTTTGAAAACACCAGCCCTGTAGAAGCAATTTGGAGGGATCCGCCCAGCATTATCTCAGACTGAGGCTAGTCTTAACAGCCCTGGTCTCAGCGTACCTTCCAGGCAGATGATTACATAACCAGTACAAAGGGGCAGCCTTAGTTCAGCATTCGCTTCAGCAGGGCACAGTCTAGGAGTCCTGAAATAACTCTAGGCGCATTCTTGCCTCGGATCTGACCTCAGTTCCCGAGGGAGGGCGCACTTTACCTCAGTTGTGCCTCTGCCCTAGGCTGCAGTTCATTGCTGTCCTAGTGCACCTGTTCCCACTCTTTTTCAGCCTCAGAATGGTCCGAATTTCATCATCAATGTGCAAACCGGGAGTGAAGGATATTTATATATGCATATAGAGGGTGACATCACACTCCATTACCCATACTTAGGAGACAATACTCCTTGGTTAGGCCTTGGCGCTGGGCTTTATGCCATCTGTGATGAAATATATTCTTTAAGGAACCCTCTTCATGTTGACAAATGGACACACTATATAAGGGTTTACTATTGGAATTTGGAGTGCCAACCCTTTGATGACTTGTCTTATTGATTTGTGGGCAAAACTTATTGGAGCACTTACCTTAGAAAGCCCTAAAGTTTGCCTCTATTGCCTCGTGGACAAAGTGGACGACAAGGAGGGTTTTAAACCCCCATTTGGGCATTGCTTGGGGAACAAGTAATCTTTGAAGAAACCTTTGGAGGCTAATGTGGACATTGTGTGGTTGCTTGGTTGACACAGTGGGTTGAAGACCCCGCCTTGAAGGAAGCTTGGAGTTAGTCTTGTGGATGTTGCTTGGAGCATATTCTTTGGGAAAGGCCTTTGGAGCCAAGTGGCATCATCAACCACCTTGTTCCTTGTTTACTGGAGCATTTTCCCCTTTGTTAGGGCCCCTATATATCTCATCATTGTACAAGTGGCATTGACCACCTTATTTTATTGTATTATTAGGGTTTAGTTGCTTCTAGTGGGGCTTTTGTATTGTTTTACCCTACCTTAGGCTAAAATTAAGGAAATAATGAATATTTTATTGTGTAAGGAAGTTGTAGCCTCTCCTATATCATGAAAATAAAACACATAAAGAGACCAAGTAATAGCTTGAAAGAGATATCATAATATATTGTGTAATAATGAGAAAGTGAAAGCTTTCTTAAATGAATATTTTATTGTGTAAGGAAGTTGTAGCCTCTCCTATATCACGAAAATAAAACACATAAAGAGACCAAGTACTAGCTTGAAAGAGATATCATAATATCTTGTGTAATAATGAGAAAGTGAAAGCTTTCTTATAAAGGTTTACAATTAGGTTGATTCAATCCACTTTCTGAAAGTGGGATAGACCGATAAAAGAAATAAAGCAACTTAAGCATCAAAACATAAAATAAACTAAAGTCATAAGTGACTTTATTAAATCCCAAGTCTAATATCTAATTGACCATTACATAAAGTTTTACTTCAACACCCTTCCTTAATGGTCAATCTACTGACTACACCAAGTTTCTCTCGAAATTTTACATGTTTTTCTGGACCAAATTTCTTGGTGAAAACCTGTAGTTTGGTCCTCTGTGGGTCCTGGGACAGTGCTGCAGCTCAACAGTTCAATCTTCTACAAGTTGTCGAATGAAGTGGCAATGTATCTTAACGTGCTTGGTGCGCTCATGGAAGACTGAATTCTTAGCTAGTTTTAGCACCCCCTGATTGTCACATAATAGGGGTGTCGGCTCTGTTTGTTGTATCTTCATATTTGAAAGCATCCTCCTAAGCCAAATTGCCTCACATGCTCCTTTCACTGCTCCTCGATATTTTGCTTATGTCGATGAAAGGGCTACTGCCTACTGCTTCTTGCTAGTCCATGTGACTGCACCAATGCCAAGGCCGACTACATATCCAAAGGTTGATTTTTTGTTATCCACGCAACCTACCCAATCTGAATTTGTATATCCACACAACCTAGGATCTTTGCTTCTGTTGTACAAAATGCCAAAGTCAAGTGTCCCTTTCATATATCTAAACACCCACTTTGTTGTAGTCCAATGCTCTGCTTTTGGTGTTGTTATGAATCTGGTAATGAAGCTCATAGCATAATTCAAATCAAGCCTAGTGGTTGTAAAGTATATCAAGCTACCCACTAGTTGCCTGTAGACTAACGCATTCACTGCCTCGTTGATCTCGACTGAAAGTTTCAGCCCTTTCTCCATAGGTGTAGACAAGATTTTGCAATCTCCTATTCTAAATTTGTCAAGCAAACTCCTGGCATATTTTGTTTGTGAGACAAAAATGTTGCTACCTGTTTGCCAAACTTCTACAGCCCTTTACTCATGTTTGATTTTATTTGTTCAATCATGTTTGCCTCACTACCTATGATGATGATGTCATCTACATAAATGACTGGTAGGATGATATCATTACCATTGCTTTTGACGTATAAGTTGGCACCTAAACAACTCAGTTGGAACCCGTGCTCAACTAAGTACCTGTCAATCTTGATGTACCATGCCTGGGTGCTTGCTTCAAGCCATATAGTGCTTTCCTTAACCTACAAACAAAGTGCTCTTTCCCTGAAATCTCAAATCCCTGTGGCCGATACATATAGACCTCTTCCTCCAAATCTCTACTGAAAAAGGCACTCTTCACATCCATCTGATGGACCTTCCATCCACATTGTGTTGCCATGGCTAAAACAAGATGGATGGTGCTCGTCTTTGTTGTAGGAGCAAAGGTCTCCTCTTAAGCAATGCCCTCTCGTTGAGAGAACCATTTAGTTTCCAACCTGCTTTGTACTTGTCAAGTGGTCCATCTGCCTTGTACTTGACCTTGTACACCCATTTGCAGCCAATGGGATTCTTCCCTGGTGGAAGTGTTGTGAGATCCCAAGTCTGATTTTTCATCAAACATTCATGTTCAGCAGTCATGGCCTTCTCCCATTCAGGTCTCCCTTTAGCTTCATCAAACACTTGTCACTTGAATATTTCATGAACATTAGCCATAAGAGCAAAGTTTACAGTGTTGGGTTTTTGTTTGCTCTTTACTCGTGATGATCGTCCCTCGATCATTTATGTTGATACCGTTGATGCCAAAGTGTACTCATGTCTGGTCCACTCTTAACTGCTAAGGCATGCTCCTTGACTTGTTCACTGTCGACTAGTCGAAATAATCCATGCCCCCCCACACCATGCGCAATGGTATGTTGGTTCTTTTTGTTAACTATATAACATTTGTGATTGCTAAAGTTGACAAAAAGTTGTGGACAATGCCTCATAATCTGACTAATAGAGAGCATACTAAGCTCCATTCCCTACGCATAATGCACATTGAGGAAAACAAGTATGTTTCCTCCACTTTATGAATGTGGGATAGACTAATAAAAGAAATAAAGCAACTCAAGCATAAAAACATTAAAAAAAAAATAAAGTCATAAGTGACTTAATAAGTCCAAGTCTAATATCTAATTGACCATTCTTTACTTTAACATCCTATAAATAGAGAGGCACATCCTCATTTCATTATCATGGTTAGACTTTGAGTGTTCTCTCTCTCTTTGAGCTTCAAGAGATATATGGGCCTTGTCTTATGATTTTACAATGTGGAGAGGAGGTTTATTTATACCTTTCTCTCTTGAATATATTAATTTTAGCCTACAAGTCTAAAACATAAAATAATATTTTTTGGGGGTAAATTCTACACAACAAAGGAATTTTACCCCAAAAAGTACAAATATGATAAAAATAAGCCTGAATAAACTGCGAGATGGCTTCACTTGATGAAGTAGTCAGCCAAGGGGGACGCCATGCCCCATCTAACCCCAAAATGGTGAAAATCCCTCAACGCCCTCCCTCCAAGACATTAAAGGCTTGACTGGTGTGCAACAACTGGAAGAAGGGCGCACTGGACTGGAGGCATCAGAGGAGGGGTCTCTGGAAGCTAAAATAGGTCCAAGTGGGTGCAAGAAAGTGTGCTAGGAGGAGACAACAGTCCTTTGCAAAGCGCAATCACCTTTGCAAGTCAAATAACCAAGATGGGCATGTGCCCCAGAGGATCACCCCCGGAAGCCTCGAAGCACCAACGCATGGGCTAAAAGCCCTGCATGGTGGAGATATCATCACACCGAAGGGGCAGTCAACAAAGCCACTAAGCCAAGTACTTTTGAGAGTGTAACAATCCAGGGGGTAAACAGCCCCCAAACCAAATATCCATACAATAAATCCCACTTTGGCTTGTACAATCAAAAAAAATTGACCCCTTGCTCTAGCCTCAGCCTTGTTGGAACTTTGTAGTAGCTCTGGTGCATAAGACTGGCTCCAACTAAGGGGCATGTGCTCTTCTCGGGAGTGCATGAGAACCTCTTGAATCTTCTCGATACCTGTAGACCTGCACACATATCAAAGAACCAAGGCATCAAATGCATCGGAGGCAGACACTTCTATCCTGCCTTGTTCATAATGAAAATGAATAACTCAAAATGAGATAACAACAAATGCATATATACTCAAATGTTGAACTAAAATGAAACTAACCTACCTACCCAATTATAATAAGAAGAGTAGGGTCAAATGAAATCATACCACCAATGTAGCCACCTGAGTAATTGATTTATACCTGATTTTCTTCCTTTATGTTTGCGGATAATCCATGATAGAATCACGTCAATAATAAGTTGTGTACATACCAGTATGCTTGTCAGGGTGGAGAAGGAATGTTGGGCGAATTTGGGAACTTGGAAGCCTTGAAGTTTTTGCCACGAAGAATGGTCCCTTTCACATGCTTTATCTATCCATGCATGTACCAGGCTCAAGTATACATTGTCCCAATCATATATATGTTCTGCGAAATTTTTTCTCATAGAATTGGCCATCTAATCCTAAACTTGAGAGACCACTTGCAAGGATAAGCCTTGGAAAGTTTCTAGAGAATCTTTGGAAAGTTTCTAGAGAATCTTTGAAGGCCAACTGTAACATGTCCCTGTACTTATTCAAGCTTTCTTTTGGACGAGCAAACATGTCATTCATCTTTGTAATAATCATGTTAGTATCCCCAATAATCCTTATAAATTTGAAATTGCCAGCCACAAAGTTCATACCTTCAAGTTTTAAGCGAGAAGATAAATTACAAATATCATGGGAAGGGGAAGTAAACACTAGAAAGGACTGATCAAACTCTACAATACTTCTTGAGGGACACTGTTGAGAAACAATCCAGGCCCATCAACGACTGGATGACTGTAAAGGAACTCTCTGCATGACACCTCATACCATCCTTGATGCTAGGTAGGCACGACTGAACTGAGTCCAAAGAAGTCTCATCGGAGATGTAGCCTCCAGAATCTTCAAATCCATTTCCTTGTGTTCTTCAATTTCTTCAACAAGGGCTTCTTGGTCTTCGTTTCTTGCATCACAATCATATTCATTTTTTGGAGGATCTTCATCTTGGGACATACGGCTTAAGATATCATCGACCAAATCCTGAACAATGGCTTCTTCAAGCAAGTCTTCTGAAACATGATCTTCACTTTGGATTTCTTCGGAAAGGACAGCTTCATGATCCGCGGGGACTTCTTGAACAGAATCTGGATGCTCTTCTTCCTTGTTTACTTTCTTGAACAAGCTCTTCGCACACTCAACATGAGGCATACATTTGTCACGTCTTTCTAGATCCCAGTAGCTACAGAACATTTCTATAAATTATGCAAAAGAAGATATTTTTCCTTTGGCTAGGCTTGTGAACCAAGCGCCTTTCCTCCCAAGTGAAGGACAAATAACCTCATGTAAACATCTTCTCCATTAATATCATATTTTGGAGCCAATAGCATAAACTTATAGACCTGGTCCTCAGCACCATCATCATAGTCACGGAAAGTGTTCCAAAATGTCTCTCGCAACTCATCTGATTTTTCTGGGAAGTTTGACAAATTAAGGGCAAAACATACTTCCATTTTTGTAGCGGTTGTATAACCAGGATCTTCAAACTCTAAAACATCTTCTTTGATTTCTTCATCTTGGTCATGACCACGGATGTCTTCATTACTTAAGTTCTTATTGTTTTCAAAATTAGGATCCCACTTCTCACTGAAAGTCTTGACTAACTATTCCAATGATGAGACCCCTTTAGTTGGAAGCTGATTATACCAATTGTCGACATCTTGATTAGCCCCCAACTCAAGAGACATTACGAATAAGCTCATTCTGATATCCTCATCGATGATACCCCATGCCTCAAGAAATTATGTAAACATCGTAATATGCTCTGTAACTGAGTCTTCATATTCATGAAACATTGGGACATACTTAAGACAATCATATTTATCCAACTTGTTCGGATATCCCAAAATGTTTGAAAAATCCAGCGGAGCAAAGATCTCCATATCATCTCCTTGTTAATAACCTAAGGTGCTTTCTTTGATCATATCTTGTTGAATGTTGGTGAAATGACGTTTCTATGTGGATTGAATGGTAGTTGTATGCTGCATTTTCTCTGAATTAGGGCTTTTTCTACAATATTCTATCAATTTGTATGAAGGAAACATCTTCCATAAGGGTTTCATGTTGCTTTAGGGGCCTTGTACTTCTCCATTTACCTTGGTTAGGCTCACTTACTGAACCCTAGTGGTTTCTAGGTGATGCCCTAGCTTGCAAGTGCTAGAGGGACACTAGCCATGATCTCTCAAATCCCTAAGGATTGAGATGACATCATAATCCCCTTTTCTTGTCAACCTTTTTTACTCAAATTTTCAGCATTTAATGTATTATAGCTAGGGTGCATTTTCATGTTATTTAGCTACATTTTTATCCATAAAAAACCCTAAAAAATCAAAAACCCTAGAAAAACCTTAAAAATTAGAAAATTCATAACTCCAAAAATAGCCGTGAATTTGTAATTTTGCTTCTCCCTACAAATTCGCCCTAGTGGATTTATCCACGGATCCTGAAGGGTGTCCTCATTTTATGTATTAAAACCCTAAAAAACATATATCGTCAAACAAGCCCTAAAAATTTACATAAATTCAAAAACCTAAAAATATTTGGAATTTCAAAAATCCGATCCACCCATCCATTTCGCCCTAGTGGATTTATCCACAGATCTTGGAGGGCATCCTCATTCTTGGAGTTGCCTTGGGAAACGTAAAAACCCTATATCTCCCAAACCCTAGGCAGCATTCTCCTTCTAAGGCCTCCTAAGGCTTCACCTTGCCTTGCTTGTCCATCTCCCCCCGAGAGTGCACTTTTCCGAGGTGTCCCCTTGGGTTGTGTGAAATTCATTGGTAAACGTAAAATAGTGCTGGAAATCATTGATATATGTTATTTTGGGGAAGTAGTTGTTTGCATTAACTCCTCAATGGATCAAGTTGTCTTTTTAACTCATTGATTAACTACATATAAGGCACTAATCTCTGTTATAAAGGTTGTAGAAAGGTATATGTTTGTTGGTGATTGCAGGTATCTTGATAGGGCTCTCCCCTAGGTTTAGGAGTTAGCCGAAGTAGTTGAGAGACTAAGCTGAGGTGACATTGGGTTTATATCTCTCCCATGCTTACCATTCACTAGATTATTGCATCACATTGTGGTACAATCCCTAGATGCTAGTTCGATCGGTAACATCACCCACCGGATTTCTGTTATAGTTTTTAGAAGCTACTATGATTCATTACATATTTGTGCCAGATTATCTATACCCAAGAAACAGAAAACAATACAACAATATTTAATAGACAAATGTACTCCGCATGATAAAGAGAGAAAACAGCAAATGGTTGCAGACAAATAGAAGAGAACTAAAATGTCCAGCTGAAAAGTAACAAATAAAAGCATCTATGTGCTGCAGAAATGGACTAAAATAACTACCTCCCGCTTTGTTCGGTCTTCCAGCAAAGGGCGAGCTGTCTTGCCCTTCATTTCATCATATACCCCATCATAATCAAAAATAGAAGGGTCCTGTTCTAATGCTTCCTTATGCTGCTGCTCAACCTGAAATTACAACTTTACAAATATCAGATATAACTTTGCAAGCACCCTTATTTTCCAAAGATATTTCTCAAACAGTCAGTGGTTAGGCTTTGAAACTTCCGTATTGAAATAAAATGCTCTGAAGGAAATTTAAATTGCTCATATCAAGCAAAAAGAAATCAAATGCAAAACATATAGTCATGATGACAATCTCTCTATAGAAATGTTTTAGAGTGATAAGCCTGACTAATAACAGAAGAAAATTAACCATTGATGAATTTTTAAGATATTTGAATCTGCCAATTTTTTTAGAAGCCACCCCTCCAGACTGCAAACATAATCAATAAGTGAGGTGTAACTATGTTCATTTTCCTAGAAATAACAGGAAGCCAAGCACCCAATGTTATAAAGGCATTTGACTCAAAGATCTAGCGTGTATCTTAAAGAAATATTTGCTATTTCCCTTAGGAAACACACTACAGGTAAACATTAACCTAATATTACATTCGACCAAGTTGATCTTAACTCCATGACTGATCCAAGCATGGTAAGCTCACCCACCAAGGACGTTTCTCAATTTGTTTTGGAAGAGCCCTTTGGTTATAAGTTATAACTAACTCCTAGTGTCTAAATATCCTAAAAAAATTATGTTCAACATTTACTCAGCAATCTCAAGAAGATGGACATCAAAAATGTACATGGAGAGATGAATATCACAACCCTTATACAATCTTAACCAACACCCACATCTGAAAATTATTTTTATAAAACAAATTTGTAATAGCTCTAGATCAGATTAATAGTTTCAACTAGGCATGCTAAAGCACACGGCATTTCGGCTCGGTTGTCCCAACAAATCAGCTCACTAAAACAGACATGAACTACTCATAACAATGAGAAACCAAACTCTGATTTTCAAATTTGCAACATATAAACTTAAAAGTTAAAACAGCTGAAGTACACTTCATATATTGCATAGATGAAAATAAAATACAATAATTCGGCTTATCCCAGGCTGGTACAAGTCCCTTCAACTCATCCCGAGCAAGGACTCTCCAATTGATTCCCAAACCCTAGCTAAGGCATCCACCATCAATAACAAACCCCAAATAGTAATCCAAAGGCCTAGTAAGGCATCCCAACAAGCTAACTAGCCCCACCAAAGGCTCCACAACAAGCTAGCATCAACACCAACAAACCCATCCTTGGATCTCCCACTTGTATCCCACAAGCTATCAAATAGATTCACTTAGTATGCATCACGCAAACTTGACTTGCATCCAAGTGCTACAAAAGTTTTCTCTAGGGTTTACTTCACATAAACCCTACGTCATCTAACTCTTGTATCACACAAGCACAAAGACTCCAAAACAAGTACATCAAGACCACAAGTACATACTTGCATAGTGAGTTATAACAAAGGCTCTCTCCTCCCTTAGGATGGGTGAGGGAGACCAATAATAGGAAAGTTGACTAGGTCCACAACGGCCTACTCTAAGTCACTAGACTAGGTCCACAAGTGGAGAGCTCCTATACTAAGAGTACACTTTCACTAGGTGATTTAACACCACCTCCAAAGTGGAGCACTCTCCAAGCTAAGCATCCACATGTCAAACGCTCCTCATCACAAGGTTGCATGTTCTTCAAGACAAATTCCAAGCTCAATACTCCTCCACATGTGGAACTAGGTCTACAAGCAACCACCAATGGAGCACAATCTAAGCAAGATCCCCTCAAGCCAAGCACTTTACCTCAACCTATGTACCACAAGGTTCCAATGCTTAGTGAGCTAAATGCCCTTCCTCCTAATGCCTAGTGCTCCTCCACAAGATAGCTCCACATCCTATGCCATGGCCCCATCCTCCTCAACACATGCACCATGTAGAAGATGCCAATGCTGCATAAGATAAGTACCTCCATAAGAAATGTGTTTCCTCTAGCACATATCCCAAGGACAAGCATCCACATATAGTAAGCTCTCCAAATGTCAATCAACCAAAATAGTATATGATACATCAATAGGCCAGGGTTTCACGATACACCCCACATCACATAAGTGCACCCCTAGCACAGTATTAACACTTTTGGAGCAACCCAAAAGCTAAGAAAAGGACCAAGGTATACTCTAACTACTGATACCACAGTTTAATTTTTTTAGTCAAAAGAAAAATCAGATGTTTTAATATTCACTTCACCTTGAAAGGATTTTCATGTAGGAGAGCATATACTACTAGAGGCAAGACTTGTTTTATTGGTTGTGTAGCTGAGCCATCACGACTGGTATTGGAGAATTTGTTCCAACTCATAAAGTGATTATCATTCATTGTAGTGCATTAAGAAATTAATTATTTTAGAGGCTCTTGTTGCACATGAACTGGTTCAAGTTATCTTGTGAATCCACTTGGCTGCCAAGTCTACCTTCAGCAAAATCGTCGTGCCTGTTTTGTTTTTCCAGCAACTGCAAATATCGAATTTGCTGTATAAGTTTCTCTTTCCTTGGAAAGCAATGGTACAGGCCTTCCCACTGATAGGGAAACTAGCTAGCTTGGAGGGTCCGAAATGGGGTAAAGGTTAGGATTGGGAAAGATCCTTGGGTGGGCAGTGGTAATGACTTCAATTTATCAGATGCACTGATAAAATCCTTCTACAAAGAAGGAATCTTCAATCTGTCCCAGGCAGCCTCCTCAGAAGCCTCCTCCATATGGCAACAAGAATGGAACAAGGAAAAGCTAATTGGCCTATAGAGGCAAGACAAAACTCAGTGGGAAGAAGGTATAGCCAAACTTAAACTGAGCCATGTCCACATGAAAGAAACAGAAGATGAAGTTGTCTGGTCGAATAGCCCAGTGCTAGGGTCAACACTCCAAAATTCAAAAGCAATCTATTCATCAGACAGACCAAAAGAACCTCAATGGGGTGGAAGTCGATATGGAAAATTAGAACCCTCTTAAAGGCTTGGAATATTTATGTGGTTGGCCATAAGAAATATAGCTCTCACTTGGAAATTCTACAGAAAATAAGAAATATGGGCCAAGTAGATGTACCTTATGTCAAGGAGAGGAAGAAAACACAAGTCATTCACTAATATTCTGTCCCTAGTACCTACACAAAAGAAGTATGGGTTGAAATGGACTCATAGACAGATATGAAGGACAGCTAGCAAAGAAATACAGTTGTTGAATGCCTCGAGAATTGGATGCAAAAGCCAGAACTTAAATATTTCAAAAGGGCTCCCTTTAATCATCTCTTGGGGCATATGGCCAGCCAGGAATGCAGCAATTTTTTAAAGGTATATTCCACCCCTCCAATTTGCTTGACAAGCAAAAATCTATCTTCTCAAGCTTTAAATCCAGTTTGATAGCCTCTCATACAAGACAGCTGACCCATGCTTTGATTCATAAATCTGGAGTTTGGGGGTATTTCAACAGAGCCAGTCAAGGAAACCCACTAAAATGTGGTGCTGGAGGTATTACTCCAAAATGACACCCATAGAATCAGTTTCAAGGTGTTATGCCTCAGAGTATCTCCAGCATTCCCAGACAGGTCTACCAAAGAAGGGCGTTCCAAAATTTTGATGTAAAGGCCAAGTTGAAGCTTCTTTATTGGTTTTGGGGGTTAAATACCCCAGATTAGGTCATGGCAGGTCCCCTTGGTTTTGTCTTTATGAGCATTAGCTTAATGGCATCACTCATTGCCTCATGGATCGGCTATATGCCCAAGGGTTGGTGCCCGAGGCTTCTAGGGGTAGACCAATTGGGACCACATGGCCTAGAGATTATTATATTTTGTAAAGGGTTGTCACACCCTAATTACTAGCACACTTCACACGCTCACTTGGACCTATTTACTAGCACAAAAACCCCTTCTTCCGGTCCTCAAGACCCCATGATGTCATCCTTGAAGATGAGAGCCTACATTCCTAAAAAGGAGGACATTGAGGAACAAGCACTGTTGGGGTTAGTTGGGGTATGACATGCTCCTTTTGGCTCACTTGTGCATTTAGTGAAGCCATTTTCATATTTATTCTTATTTTATGCCTTATTAGGGTTAGTCCCCAAGTTGTGGGTATACAAGCCTAAAATATTATATTTTATCATTAACTTGTAGGCTTATTTTTATTTAAAGTTGAGGGTTTGCTCATATAAATAGAGCAACCTCAACTCATTGTAAACACAAGGACAAGGGTTCAAATTATGAAATTTTTTCTTTTTTCTCCTTGGTTTATGAGCAAAAGAGCTAATGCGCACTTCTCTTGGATGATCTTTTTCTTGCTTGAGGATGAATGTGGATGATCTAGGGTTTATTTTGTCATCTTGCTAAGTGGATGCTAAGTGATTTTTTTATCTCTGCACTTTTATTTTCAGTGCATGAATAGAAATTGGAAGTTTGTCTATTTTCAAATTTATCCTAAAGCGCTGAATATTTGCTGATAGTAATCTACAGGGCTGAATTAACTCCTCATACGATCTCTGTGTCTTTATCATTAATTTTTTTGACTCCATACGAGGCACTAATCTCTGCCATAAGGTTCTTAAAGGATGTTTGCAGGTGTTCTTTCATTTAGGGCCTCTCCCCTGGGTTTAGGAGTTACCCGACAAAGATTAAGGAGTTAGACTGAGGTGACATTGGGTCTTACCTCCTTGTACATGTGTACCGTCATTAGCGCAAAGGAACTGCTAGTTTGAGCGATAACATTTTTGGCACCGTTGTTGGGGACGCTTTTAGACTGTTTCAGGGCAGTTAGGGTGTGTTGCTCACGTCATATTTTCCATTTCCCTAGCAAGGACATTCGGTAAGAAAATTGAGGTAAATCTTTGTTTGGTATTTTGAATATATATTTGTTAAGTAATAATCTTGTAGATCATACATGGCGACTGTAATTGAAGAAGGATTCTCGAGTTGAATCCATTATTTTTCAGATACATCCAACATTTTCCTTACATCTCAGGTACGCTCTTGTTTAGTACTTTGGTGAGATTTGTTTCAATCTAACTAGACAGGTCTCTCCTGGTGACTCCTACTAAAGAAAAAAATCAATAAATAGTGCAATTCGAAGAAACCTCAAAAGATGATATGGCATCCTTTGATGAAATATGGATGTCCCATCCTTGGTTTGATGCATTGGATTTCTCATGCATTCCAATATATCCTCATCAATTCGATGTTGAAAATGATGGGAAATTGCCCCTTTCAAAGTTTCAAGAATACGAGTATACAGCTTCAACACATCTCTTGATGTTCAAGGGATTTCTTGTGAAATCTAATATAATACATGACGATGTTGCAATGAAGTTAATTGTCCTATCTCTTGATTTGAGGAATAATCAAGACGTCAGAGATTGGTATGAAGAGCTCCCTACAAAGATGTTCTCCTCACTTGGCCATTTGATCGAAGCATTCAGCAAAGAGTGGGACCCTAATATGGATGAAGATGTGAGGAAGGACTTGATCGACGACGTACAGGGAAAGATCCATGAAGGCATCTATGATCAAGATCAAGGTGAAGAAATCAAAGCAGATGCTTTAGAGTTTGAAGACACTGATCATCCAAACACTGCAGAAATGGAAATGTGAATTTTGCTCCTCTTAATTTATCAAACTTTCCAAGGAATTCGAATGAGCTACCAAAGACATTCTAGAGAGCTTTCCGTGATTATGATAATGATGTCGAGGACCTTGTCGACAAGTTTATGATATTTGGTCCAGAAGAGGGTATTAAGGAAGAAGATGTCTACATGAAGTTATTCGTTCTTCACCTAGAAGGAAAGGCCTGTGCTTGGTTTATGAGCCTCGACAAAGAAAAGATATCCTCTTTTGCATAATTGATAGAGGTATTGTGTTGCTACCTATTAGTACTAAGGTCTGCATTTCGGATTGTCTACTCCCGGACTCTAAACCTTTGCATTCAATGCCTTTTCCTCGTAGTTTCCTTGAGCCTAATTAAGTCCAAATGTTCTGTTGAGGTTTGCTATGACATTGTGATGTTCAGCTCCTTGCTTTTAAATTTCAGTACTAGTATGTAAAGCAATGAAGTGGCACAAGTATTTTGTTATATTTTAATTTGCAAGCATAATTCTCGCTAAAGCTACTTAATTCTTGCTAAATCTAACATAGAGGTTAATCAATGCCAATTTAAGTGGTGCTACAAAACTGCTAAATGGCGCTACTAAATTAGCACCGCTACCAAATTGTCCATTAAGTGCTGCGAAATTGGCACAAATGTCAGAGCCATCATTTTGACAACGCATTCCGTCATATCATTTCGGGAGACTCGCACCCTCAATAAATGAAGTTTGTGGTTGATTATGGATGTGAATGTTTAGTAATTTCCCCAATTTCATAACTTGTCAGCCGAATTTTTCATTATTTCTCCGGGATATCAATGTGGTCACTCTAGAAATTGAATCCTCTGCAAATATTTCACAGTGTGGCTCATACCTCTGTAATTCCAAGTACTGTATACAGGCCTCTCTCATTTTTCTCAGCATTTGAAAAACACCATGTCAAAACATCGAAACAAGCATGTGGTGAGATACAAGCCCATAGGGACTGAGATTTTAGAAGCCTATCCAGAATTTGGGGTTAAGTTCAGAAGGGGGGGGTGGTTTCGGTATTGTGAGAAACTACAAGGCCACCATGCAGAAGTGTCAAGAGCCTTTGTCGAGGGGTTTAATGGTAAAACTATCACTGTAGGGTATGTTACATTTCCTGTTTCACAAAATTCCATCGCCATAGCAGCAAAATTACCTCAAGATGGCGAACAATGGTTTAAACCCCAAGTCGTTGATGTTGTGCAATGCAATCGCTTTCTCCTTGACAAATATAGAGATCCTAACTGGCACAGAGGTGTCCCACGAGCTTGGCTAAAACAGGAATACAGTGATTTGTTGAAGATGGTTCAGAGGTATATTACTGGAGAAGGAAGGTATGCTACAATTTACCTTTACCATATGCGTTTTTTACTGCACCTGGATGGTATTGAAAGGATGAATCTACCGTTTTGTTTTTGGAAAAGTTTGTCTAAAATGGCCTTGAGGGTTAGGAAATACCCTAAAAGTAAGCACAGCATTTTCCACCAAGGTTTGATAAAATTGTTGATTATTCAGGAATTAAACAAATTTAATAAATCATGGGACCATTTTATATCATGCTCTAACTTTGGCATTCAAGGAGATCGTTGTATGCCAGAGGATACTAATAATACTTATGTTGGTTATAACACCCCCGAATGTTTGGGTAATCCTAACTCTGATAAAGAATAGATCTTTAAAGAAGAGGAAGTTGAAATCAATCAAGGATGAGGAGAGCAATAAAACTGCCTCCAGTAATTGTGAATACATAACCTCACACAACAAAGGGCTCAAATGATTCTTCGAATAATAACAAGAAATTGGAAGCTCAAGAAGAGAAACTTGTAAATATAAAGCCTTATTATCTAAGAGGTCCCCATACTCGAGCTACAAACAAGCTGAGACTAAACGCTCGGGCAATTTTCGACCTTCTTTGAAGGAGAAAAGAGTCATAGATTTAGATAGTTTGTCAGATGAAGAGCCCAAAAAGGCTAAGAAAGCCAAGATTAAAAGTTCAACTGTGAAGTCAGTGCCAACAAGGGAAAGCTTGAGAATTAAGAAGAATTGGGAATTAATGAGTTCAACCACTAGGAAAAAGGATGAATTCGTGAATATTAAAGTAGAAGAACAATTCCAACACACTAAACAGATTCAAGAAGATATCAAGCAAGAAGAGTCTGATTCGTCCATGGAGGTGGAGAAAAAGGTGGCTGAAATCCTAACCAACCTGGAGAAAACTATCAACGCAGTCCCATGTTCTCCCTTGGTTCAACCAAGTATGCCTACGGTGTCTGATGAGGAACATAGTATGCAAAATGAAGATTTTAAAAACAGCATGAAGACAAACATTAAATGTTCAACGACCTAGGCCCAGGCCCAAGTGAATAAGCAATTAGATGAAGCACCACCTGAAAGCATTGAACCTCAAGTAAATCATAAATTGGAAAACAAGTTTAAAAAATCCAAGACCCAGATTAAAGAGCTGAAGCGAGAGAATAAGCAGGTTCAAGGTAAATTGAATGAGGTGAATAAAGAATGGAGCAAATTACTTATTAAACACAATAAACTATGCAGGTTTTCTCTGAGACTAAAGAAGGATAATGAAAGGCTTCTCACGCAAAAGAAGTACTGGAAAAAGGTGTGTCTACTAGAAAGGAAAAAGTACCAAGTCAATCATGATAAACTGGGTATTTTAACAGAGTTGGGAACTCATGTGCTCCAGGACACGTTGCAGAGCCAGAAAGCTGAATCCTCACATACTCAGAGGCCTGAACCAAAATGAACGTATCTAATGTTGTATGGATCGAAATTGGATCTCCAATTGATAGTAGTTTATTCTATGTCTTTGAAGAACGCTCAAAGTTTTGTGCCTAAATTCAGTTTAGTTTGCTTAGTTAAAAGAATTGATTAGTTATAGTTATGTTTTATTAAGGAATATTACTGATGATATAAATACTTTTAAATTAGAGACTTAAGACGCAAATATGTATGATTTTGAAATAATTAATTTCAATTACCTGAAGTTAGTTAGTAGTTAATATATGATTTCGAAACCCTAAAGATCGAAGGATATATAAGTAGAAGAAGAAAGAAGAAAGGGGTTCAAATTTTTTTTGTTGGAACTCTGTATTTTTTTGCTTGAAGAAACTATAAGTCTTTGTTTTTGCAATATATATGCTCAACATTCTTTCATGAATAAAATGCTTTGTGCCATTCGTTGTGTTTGTTGCTAGTCTGCTATTAAAATGAAAGTTGTATGCACTGCATAATCACTTGTGTCAATTTGATGAAGTTTAAGCTTTACTGTTCATTAGATTGAACCAGTCTTTATTTCTTCACATCATAACTCTGTTATATGTTGAGTATTCAAAACTTATACTTTCTTGCCTTATTTAATGATGAAATGTGATGTGGTAAACCAACGAATGATCTACAGATTTTAATTTGTGAAGCCCTGAAATGCATTTTATATTGTTTTTATCTTTTCTCATATTCTTCAAGTCATTACAAAACCAGTAAAAAGTCTAAACCACAGAAATCAAAATCTACGTTTAAACCGAATCATAACCTAAATTCCCTAGCTCTACCCGTAGCAGTCTGTAGCAGACCTTAGGGACAACACTACCGTTGGCCAGAAAAACACAGGAGGTGGATCCGTCATGTTGAGTACGCAAAGAGCTTATTCAAGAAAGAAGAACATGTGGATCTTGTTGAGTAGGTTCCAGATGACATGAAGTAGTCCTTGCCAAAGAAATCCATGATGAAGGTCAAGCCTCAAAAGGATTGCTTGAAGAAACCATTGTACAAGACCTGGTTGATAACATCTTAGACCTTATGGGTAAGAGGGAAGGTTCGTCTGAAAATGAATATGATGGCGCTGCAAGAAATGAAGACCAAGAAGCCCTAGCTGAAGAAATTAAAGAACAAAAGGAAATGGTGAGTTCTCCTTACCATCATGACATAGTTTCTCATGATATCTTGGGCCTCTTGGAGGAAAATAACAGGATCCTCAAAGATGATGATTAATGAAGTTCATGGGTCAACCAATCTATGACTCTTCAAGACCTGGAAGTATTATTTTCGAGCCCTCCAGTTGCGCTTATTTTGAAGAAGAAGTTTATGAGCCTTTCCTATCATTCATGAAAGAGGAGGTTAGTATGGATCAGGCCAAGCCATATTATTATACAAATTTGGAGCAATACGAAGAAATCTTAATCCCCTTTAAGAAGTATATCGAAGACGTAATCCTCGTGGATGGGCTATATGCCCAAGGGTTGGTGTCTGAGGCTTCTAGGGGTAGACCCATTGGGACACATAGCCTAGGGATGATTATATTGTGTAAAGGGTTGTCACGCCCTAATTAGCACACCTCACATGCTCACTTAGACCCATTTACTAGCACAAAACCCTTTCTTTGGGTCTCAAGACCCCATGACACCATCCTTGAAGATGAGAGCCTACATTCCTAAAGAGGAGGACGTTGAGGGACAAGCACTATTGGGGTTAGTTGGGGCATGACGTCCTCCTTTTGGCTCACTTGTGCATTTAATGAAGCCATTTTGCATTTTTTATTCTTATTTATGTCTTATTAGGGTTTAGTCCCCAAGTTGTGGGTGTACAAGCCCTTAAATATTCTATTTTATCATTAACTTGTAGGCTTATTTTTATTTTAAAGTTGAGGGTTTGCTCATATAAGTAGAGCAATCTCAACTCATTGTAAACATAAGGACAAGCGTTCAAATTATGAAATTTTTCTTTTTTCTCTTCGTTTATGAGCAAAAGAGCTAATGTGCACTTCTCTTGGACGATCTTTTTCTTGCTTGGAGGATGAATGTGGATGATCTAGGGTTTATTTTGTCCTCTTGCTAAGTGGATGTTAAGAATGGTTGAAAAAACTCATGCTCAAGGATGACCTAAAGTATCTCCTTGCTCATTTCTTGATTAATGTTGGCACTCTTTCTTAAGGTGGGTCTAATGTTGCTCTTAAGGTGCTTTGGACTAATTAGGGTGTTATGCTGGCATTTTGTCTACTTGCTTGAGGAGACCTTCCTTTATAGGAGCTCTCCATCGTCACGTTGGGCCTTGGACTTCCATATTTTCCCTAGTTAGATCTTTGCTACCTAACCCTAAAGGTTGCTATCTTATGCCCTAGCTACAAGTATTGAAAGACATCTTAAGTAGAGGGACGTTGATCTCGATTTCTCATAGCGCTAGGGTTAGAAAAGATAATCTAAAAACCCTACCTTCAACTCTCTTTCCAAAATTATGCATTTTTAAATTTTTGTACCTTTTATTTCTAGCAAAAATTAGGCTTCTAGCTGTAAAAAAACCATAAAAATTCAAATAAATACAAAACTCAAAAAATACTTGAAAATTGGCAAATCTGATCCACAAAACCAGTTCGCCCTAGTGGATTTATCCACTAATCCTTAAGGGCGTTTTAGTCTGTGAGCATTGAGATATGTGTAACTTCCAAAACAGATTTTCTGCTGACTGTCAAACGAACTTTCAGCAGATCTTGTTCACAGATTTGACTGTTTGTTTAATTCGCTCTACTCATATTGCTGCCATCCACCCAAGGCTGAATTTCTCAGTGATCATTGAAGCATTTTTAAGTGCTGATACTCACTGTGTCAAGTGGCAGAAATTAATTTACAGTGGCCATTTTATCTTTGCACTTTTATTTTCAGTGCATGAATAGAAATTGGAAGTTTGTCTATTTTCAGATTTATCGTAAAGCGCTGAATATTTGCTGATAGTAATCTACAGGGATGAATTAACTCCTCATACGATCTCTGTGTCTTTATCATTATTTTTTTTTACTCCATTCAAGGCACTGATCTCTGCCATAAGGTTCTTGAAGGGTGTTTGCAGGTGTTCTTTCATTTACAGCCTCTACCCTAGGTTTAGGAGTTACCCGAAGAAGATTAAGGAGTTAGACCGAGGTGAAATTGGGTCTTACCTCCTTGTACATGCGTACCATCACTAGCACAAAGGGACTGCTAGTTTGAGCGGTAACACAAGGCAAATTTAGGGAAAGGGACAAACAACTTTGCTGAGCTCCTTGTGCTAAAAATTCTCCTAAAATTGGCCACTCAACATGAGTATCAAAATTTCAGGTGTTCAGTGAGTTGGTGATTGTAATCAATTGAATAAAAGGAAATAATAGAATGGCAAACCTGCTACTGAACCCAATTTAGGAAGAAGTTAAAGCTTCAGTTTGCTTTGAACACATCTACAGAGAACTCAATAGGGAAGCAGATTCTTGGTCTAAGGAGGGGTTTTAGCTGGTTGATGGTTCAGGGCACTGGAGGGAAATCAAGGATAGTGATATCCTACAGGAACACTTCTTCACCATCCATATCTGAAGATTCCTATAACAGTCAGTCTTCTGAGAACATTCAGGAATGAACCAGATGTTTTTGAGCCTGTAGAATCGATTGGCATTTTGTTATGAGCAGTTATATCATTTTTTTGTAGCGATGTAGGATTTTTGTATCAGAGGAAATATGCAGTTTTTATGTATACACATCTAACAGAAGTTAAACTTCTGAAGATCAGAATTTGGTAACTCTCGTGTGGAAGACAGGCTATGACGGCCCATGTCTTGTACTAGACAGGACAACTTTTTTTTATCATTTACCAGAGATAAACAATAACAAGACTCTCTCTACTACTCTAGCAATGCTTCAAAGCATCTACAAAATGTATTTTTACTTTAACATGAATGAATTATACAACTTTTTTTTCAGGAAAATAAAGTCTCTTTTCCTACCAATTTCAGGCAGAAGATTATCTCTTACACCTCCTGCCTGAGATATTCTCGTCTTCAAATCGACAATCAGGTTCTGGCTGGTCTCGATGTAAACAAGCTTGGATACCAAAAATGATCTAGTAATATTTTACCTTGAGTGAGAAAAATAAATCCAGAGAAATTAGTTTTATTCCACACCCCAATTCTAGAATCCAACATTTTATTCATTATCTGTAAAAGAATGAGAATTTCAAAGTTATGGTAATTGGTGTTAAAGAAATGTAACTGCAGAAGGTATTCTAAATGTACTTGTCTATTGTACTATTGTATTGCTCCTTCGGGAGATGTCATTGATATAATTGATAATGTAAGAGTCATTGAAAGAGTCAATGTAAACCCTAACTGTTAGGTCGGCCTGGAAATATCTAGAAAATAATATTTTATTGTAAAGTGTACAGGTCAGCCCAGTTAGGTAAGTCAAGCCGACCTAATTAGTAAAAAGGTCAAGTCGCTTGTTTATTATAAATAGGAGGTTGAGTTGCTCATTTGTATCACTCACCTCACTCACTCAAGTTCACATAGGAGAGAGAGAAGTTCGCACAAGTGAAGGAGAGAAGCTGTTTTTGTCTTGGGGTTTTATCTTGTACTTGGTGAATTCTATATTGAGGAAGTTTTGTCGGGGTTTCCTCCCTTGTGGTTTCCCCGAGAGAAATTTTGTGTTCTTTGTGTTTGATGTGCTTGTCTTTCTTCCAGTGATTAGATTGTTTAATGTTATTATGCTAAACAAGTAAAAACTAACATGGTATCAGAGCAGGGGCAGGGATGATGGCCTGTTGGCAACTGTCCGCTTGTTAAACTTTTAATCTGAACAGAACTTGAATCAGTACATTCCAATTATTTCTCTATTACAAATCTCAAGAGCACTAAGTTCAAAGAAATGCTTTGGAAATAATATGGGACAGGAATCCTATCCGATATGTCAACAAAATTATCATCATAAATTGTGCCTGCCAATGCTTCCGCTAAAAACAAATAGCTGCAGATTATCATTCACCAACAGAGTGGTGTTTGTGTTTCTAACCAACATTGCTGAAGAGCTGAATTGTCGTGACTTCACCATCAAAAGATTGGACATTCCTCTAACAAGACTTTCTACCCTATTCCTAGCTTTATTCCTTGGGGCAGCCATAGCTTCAATCTCTGCTCTTATACCATAACTTGTGTATTATCACGGTACTGTCACCATCTGCTGGATGTTCATTACAAGCTGCCACACTAGAAAACTATGGAGAACCTTCTACACCCTGTCTGAAGTGTCATACTTCTGTCCAGAGTGCTCTGCTCTACATGTGAGGTAAGCAACTCTAATAGATGGGTCCTAGGTCCACTTTATAATGACAGATCTAGAACAACAGACTTCCTGAAAGTAAAGTTTATACATAGTCTGCGAAAGAATGCTTGACATGGCTGAATATGCTTTGCGTTTCATCCATCTACTGCAGCATTTCCAACTAAACAATAAGAACAAGAAACGAACAGTTATCATGCTTGTCAATGTTTCAAGTTTGGGACTTAAAATAAACATAAAGTTAGGGCAATATTATAACATTTACTAGTCAAAGTTTATATAAAATTCAATCTTACAGGGTGCAAGCCTATGTCTATTTTAATCCAAATTACCTTCAAAAGCAAACACTTTTTTAACTGCAAACTGATTTTTGTTCACATCAACCGTAGTGTCTGAACAGTGAGAAATATTAAGCAGTTTGGAGAAGAATGTCCCCCGGTCCCATGATTTGAGAAAAAAAAATTACCTGTCCACCTAAATGGATATCTTGATAGGCATACTCTGATGGTGACCTTTCTTCAAGGGACATATATTTTGCATCAGTAGCCTATGTGACAAGTATAACAATGTCACCATAAAGGCCAATCTAGACCAATTACATAGTTATCGAGCAGATATAATCGCTTTTACTACTGAAAGCCAGATAAGTTGAATATCAAGCAGAGAAAAAGGCTTTAATCTTCTTTGTTTTGCAACACTTTTAATATTTTTACCTTAAACAGAGTAATGATTCTCTTACGAGACCCACTAGTAGGAAATTTGGAGTTATAGTACCTGGACCTAACTTATAAGTTATTATCACACCAACCCTGTATTGTGCTTCTTATATAGCCATGTGAAAACTTAACCACCATAAATTCTGAGCAGTATCTAATCCAGTTAGCCTGGTATCAAGAATAATTTCAAAATTTTCTTTCTAAATCTTACACAATAATTTATCAGTTCCACTGTGTCAATCTGGAGGCTGTTGCTATAGGCTGCCTTGAATTAGCCCTGAGCGTTAGCTCAAGCAGTCATGAGCCAGACATGAGATCTCTCGCCCTGGAGTTGGGGAGATCATGGGCTCGACTATCTTGATCCCCTCGAGGTTAGACTCTATAATCAGGGACGATGGTTTACCCCATATACCATCCATGAATCATGGGGAAGGGTTTTCCACAAGGTTATTCCATGGAAAAAAAACTTGCTTTGTATCAGTATTTGGAGAAAATTTTCCAAAATTAATGTAAAAGCTTCCAGTGCTGCAAAAGTCAAATTCACCAAAAAATGTTTTCAGCTTCTCCAAAGAAGCAATGCACTGGCATATGAACCTACTTCTTATTTTATTTACAACAACTTCCTCAGAAGTCTCAATCTGCAGGTTGCCGAAGGCACACAAGAGTCCCATGTATAAAACTCTTAATTATCTTTGTTGCAAATAGTCTTTCCAACTCAGCATCATTTGCTTTGTATACGCATAGAAAACTTCCTATTTTCTCCAATAGCAGTTTTATCATTATGTTCCACTAAAGAGCTTTGGCCTTTCGTCTATTTCCATGGAAGAAATTCCACATTCCCATGCTCATCTTAGCATATCTTGCCTGCCCTGCCTTCTATATGCAGATATTTTCATAGCTTATAAATTTAACTATCGATTTTTATTTGAGCACAAGTCTGGCCCTTCAAAGCATCATATCACCCACTAATCTGATTAAAATGTATTACCTCGCCGTCTGTTTCCACCACATTATCTCCTCGTTTATCTTTTATAAATTCCTTCTGCAGGCTATTATGCCACCATCAGTCTATGAGTACATTGTTAACTGGGGCTCTTCATAAGCTAATTGTCAACTGGGGCTAGCAAGGTACCAGCAATCTCATTCTCGCCAATGCCTTCAACCTGGAGGGTGGGAGCATGGCAACATGAAATTATATTTAAAACTATAAACTAAAAAACTAAACTAAACTGGTTACACTTGCTATACAAGTTAAGTAGATTTTGGATATGCATCCCACAGTTCATGTCAAATTTTCCTGGTAAAGGAAATAAGCAAGTAGGCCTTCACGATATCAAAGACTCAACTCTGTACTTTGACCGCTGGAGAGGACTATTTCTAGGATTCCATAAGCACGGGCAGCAACAAAACAATTCAGAGTTCCTCAGCGTAGAAATGGCAAATGAATGTTCTTCCAGTGAAACATTTTATAAATAGATTTTAAATGTTACAAGCACCATCAAACTGTGAATAAGTCCTTTAAAGAGACTTAAAACAACTCTTGATGTCAGTGCGGCATTGGTGGACTGGTGAGGTTCACACAGTGACAAGTTTAGTCGCTACATTCTGCAATTTCTTTGAACAAAATCGGAATTTGCCAAATCTCAAGCACTGGTGGTTATATTTACCAATTCAACAAATTTAAATAGCCACATATCTTATTCATATAGAAAACTATGATATAAGATAATTTTAATCTAATATTTAAAATATAAATCTCTTATATTCAAACTAGAATTTTGATTCAAACAAAATCAAAATTTGCCGAATCTCAAGTGAATCTGATTCATATATAAAATTCTGATGACAGAATTTTAATCTGATATTTAAAAGATAAATGTATTGTATCCAAAACAGAATTCTCATATAATAGAAATTTGTGTTAAGGAGTTAGTTAAAATTTTAATTTAGACTTGATTTGAATCGATAAAGAACTTAATGCCAAAAGCAAAAGCAGCAATTTTTTTCAGATTTCATTGGTCCCTTAAACATGATCCAAGTGACCTTTTTGGTTGGTAATCCGTCCACCAGGGTCCCAAGGGTTCCATTTCCACTGGATCTGTCCTGCCTTCACGGCATGAGTTTGAGAAAGGGATAAGACCGGATGCAAGTCCTGGGCGACCAACGGGGCATAGACACCCCTCAAACCTGACTTCTAAGTTAAAAGAAATCCGTTCTTTGTGGTGCAATCCCATTGACATGTTGCTTGAAGCACTTCCAGCAAAAAACAGGGAAAATAGTTATTCGCACGCCTGGTAAACCAAAAGCGTCCTCACTCTGTCCACAGTTCGCAATCAATTCAACAGTGACCAAAAACTCCCCGCAAATTAAAATGGACAGGACTGAGCAGAGGAAACTAATTGCACCAAGAGAGACAATGTGCATTCGGCATCCCAGGTGGGAAGGGGGTGATCCATTAAATCTAGATTCTGTATTACGTACATTGAATATGGACATTAACACAACCATCTAAACCCGAGCTTGATATGCACCTCGAGTTTGTGAAGCTCAAGAATGCATAATTCAACTGCTAAGCTGTTGATTAGATTGAATAGCTTGTTTCTACACAAATGGCCGAGATATCAGATGTGGGAACTCGAGATATGCAAGCTCTTGCTTACCAACCTCGAAGGTGCATATCAGGCCCCGGGATGAAATGGGACTGTGTTAGTTTATATTCCACTTGATGAAATTGGTTAATTTTTCACTTCAAATCCATTGTTGGGCATCATTCAGATATGCTGGAAAGGGGCAAATTCAGAGTGCTGCAGAGAAATATATACTTACATCTCTGTGGGACCTTTTCTTGGAGGCCTGACGAGCGATTTCTCCTTCCACGTCGTCTTCCTCGTCGTTTTGGAAACCGGGAGGGGGCGGACGAGGCGGTCTCGAGGGCTTCTTGGGCGGAATAGGTGTTCTCAGTTGCAGTCCATACTTCTTTCCAATTGGATTCATCGTTTTTCGGCCCTGTAGAAATTAGTTGTATGGCAATCGATACTCCAGTTTGTTGCTTGAGCCTTGAACCATAACTATAACAGAACAAGCGGGACGTTGGGCAAGGGAAGTCCTGAACCAAAGAAACCAAACGGGGCTTCCATTAATTATATTAATTATATGGTGTAAGAAGCGATCTTAGGCAACAAATTCTTTAGCGCGGAGTACATTTCAAGTCATACAAATTATTTCAACACGATTAAACACATATATAGTCGGTTTACGAAGAATGTAAATGAGAGGGAATAAGTGTGGGTCCATGAATGGAAAGTGGAGAGAGGAAATATGAGGGAAAAAGTAATATTATGGTACGTATTGATCTCTAATTCGGGAGCTTGGAGATCTCTATTCATGGCGGGGGTTTACTAGGGTTACCAGGGTGTCAAGATGATTACTTTCTCGACATTCTACTGAATACTAGTGTCGTTTTACATACCTTCACTGGTTGAGGAATTAACACCTTGATTCTTGGGTTACAGTGAAAGGTATTATTCTTTTTTGGGTAGACCAAAGGTTTTTTACTCCTTGTCTCTTTGCTGGTGGTTTGGCCATTCTCTTGGAAGGTAGTGTGTTGGGGTCCCACAGTTACTTCTCCTTATGACCGTCTCCGTTACTTACAGTGATTAGACAGTTTTTCTATCAGGCTTGACAGGAGTCACATGGCCCCATCTGGTGGCGTCCTGTCCGATACTTTTGGAAATCCACAATGGGTGCTCATTAATGGGTCTTCTTCACAAACAAGCGACCCATTGTTATGCAAGTACTCTTCCTCGGAGGACCTTAGCCTAAGTGATTAAGTTGGTAGGGTTTCAAAGGGTTATGCTCCATTTACTCTTCCTCGTTGTGGGGGGGGGTCTTTTCCATAGCATCAGTGTGAAAGCCAGAGGGCATAGAAACCTGAAAGCCCTGAAACCAAACAGCGAGGATGCAGATATGACTCTTAGAAAGGATGTTCAGTTGGGGTGGGTCTTAAGCTTGTCTGCGAGGGCACTGGTGGGTAAGCTTTGCTTTGCTAATGTCAACCGACCAATACTTCTTGCATGGGTAACGGAACACTGGAAGCTGATTCTAAACTATTGCACGTGGATCCACGTGCTAGTAAACCGCTCGGTGGTATTTCATTTCCTTAACGAAGCACATGCTGAGCAAATCCTGGAACGGCCTTGGGTTATAGGACAAGGGTCTCTTTGTCTGAAACAATGGCACTCCGACTTTAACCCAGCCACAGAGAAACTGCAGAAAAACCACTTATGGGTTTTACTCAAGGGTTTTCCCTTAGAACTTTGGTCGCACGAGGTCTTCATTCACCTAGCAAACAAAATCGACAATTTTGTTTTCTTTGACGACAAATCCCTTTTCCACGAAGACAAAAGGATGGCATGGATACTAACGAAGATCAATTTGGAACGGGGACTTCCAGACTCCATTCCTATTAGGTGGGGTAATTGTGTTATTAAGCAGGCTTTGGATTATTGGCGGACACCATGCTGGTGTTTTTGGTGTGGGGAAGCGGGTCTTTTGCACAATACTTGTCCTCGACCAGCGGTACAGAAGCCTAGAAGCGGTAAGGTCAGAGGTGGGAGAGCCTTCCAACCCCAAACGTATGTTGGTCATGTCTTGGAATAGGAAGGGGAGCTGACAAATACCATTGTCAACTAATCCCTAACTGGTAAGCTCAAAAATCTCTTCCCCTCCTTTATTCAGTCTCTATCATATTCTAAACTTGCATTATTAGAGAATCTGGAAACTTGCCCTAAATCTCGGGACCTGAATCTTGCCTTCGGGGTTATATCGAAAAATTTGGGTGACTCGTGGGAAACTCCCTTGGTGGTCGAGAAATTTGTTTAAGTGGACGAAACCCTAATTTCTCCTTAAAAGTCCCTGGATGAGGGTTTTTTGGGCTCTGATTCTCAGCTTCTTAAATATGAACGAGCTTTATTGCAACCTTTGGGGGCGAATTCCTGTTTGGACCTACCTTGCTCGAGTCAAGGGGCTAATATGCCTTTTTCACTAGAGGACCTTGTGAGACTATCTCGAGAACCCCTAACTATTTTCAGTACTGACACTACTGTTTCAGAGCCAACAAAAACTTTTAACCCCAACGTGACCATAAGAAAGAAACATGGTGGACGACGTCATAAGGATCTAGCATGTGCTTCTTCTGGGACTTCAAATGGATTGGGGTTCTACGAAGCTGGTACTTCGTCATCCTCTGGTGGTGGTGGTGGTGATTCACAGAATCTATTATCTAATCAATTTAGGCATCTTAGAGCAATTCAAGCCTCCCGGGTGGTCACCTGATGATCCTTCTCTCCTGAAACATCTGTGGGGTTCGGGGTGCCCCTAAACTATTAGCCCTCCATCGGATCATTTCTTATATACATCCTGATATTATTTTCCTACAAGAGACCTTGGTTTATGGTGCGAAAGCTCGGGATTTCTTATGGCAATTACTTCTTGGATGGGAGTACAGTTCTATAGACGCAATTGGTCAATCTGGTGGCATACTTTTAGCTTGGAATCCCAATCATTTCCAATTTTAACCATTATGTTTGTGTGGTGGTATATTGTTAGCTGGTCGTAGCAAGGAATTGGCTGTACCCTTACATCTCTTCAATTGCTATGGTCCGACTGTGGACAAACTTAATTATTGGACGAAACTTAGTAATAATGGAATTATGGATATCGGCACTTTGATACTGGTTTGGGACCTTAACTTCACCCTAGCAGCTCGGGAATCATGGGGCTCTAAGGCTCATAATGCAGCTACTAATGACTCGTTCAGGGGTCTTATTGAATCACATCACCTTATTGATGTGGAGCCACACCCTTTTATGACCACCTAGCGTAATGGCCGGAAGGGAGAAGATGCAGTGGCAAAAAGACTCGACAGGTATTTGATTCATGAATCCCTTTACATGCAATTTGGATTGTGTAATACTTGGATCGAGTCGAATCATATTTCAGACCATATGAGCATTATACTTAAGGTGGGGAATGGCAAGTTTCATTCAAATTTCCCTTTTAAGTATTGTTCTATTTGGTCAGAAGACAAAGAGGTTATTCACTTGGTAAGGCATTAGTGGCACACTTTCTCGTCTATATAGAATGGTCCCACTATGCATAGACTCCCTGTGTTTCTCAGATCACTCAAAGTTGTTGTCTTATCCTGGATCAGAGATAAGAAGCCTGCGGTTCAGGCTGATTTACATTGTATTGAGGTAGAATTAAAAATGTTATTTGATGCATCGTTTAAGGCCTCGGTAGCAGATTCTCATGGGGAGGCTATACATATTAGAAGTGGAGAAAGCTATACATAAGTTAGAAGTGGAGAAAGCCTCATTACTAAAACAGGAAGAGGAGATTTGGCGACTTAAAAGTCGGGCATTGTGGATCTCGTGCTGCGATCATAATACTAAGTTTTTCCATTCTTATGCTTCATATAGACATAAACATAGAGTGATTTGGGATATTGAGACCTCTGATGGGGTTCAAGTTTCTTCACAACCTGAGATTTCTTCAGCGGCCACATAATACTTCTCCAAATTATTTTCCAAGCCTCGGTCTAACAATCTAGAGGCACAGTTCAAGATCCTTCATATTATGCCTCAGATTTTATCAGAAGAGGATAGCTCGTACATTGGTTGTCCTATAACACTCTTGGAGATTGAGGACATCTCAAAGGAGATGGAAAAAGGGAAAATTCCAGGACCAGATGGTTGGACCTGTGAATTATTTATGCAATTCTTCGATATTTTTTACCCTAATCTTGTACAATTGGTGGAAGATGCTCGCTACGGTGGTTAAGTTACTACCGGGGTCAATGCTACTTTTTGGCACAAGGGAAGGTCTGGTCGGACCCTCTTGCTTAATAATAACACACAGTAAACACACAATGCACTCACAAATACTAGATGTGAACTGGAAATGCCAAGAAATTGGCTTCTATTACTTGAATCAAATTCAATGTTACATACAAAGTGAAATAAAACAAGTCAACCTTAGCCTATTACAATATACAGAAACAAAACTTTGTTCTGTCGGTGTGCTTCTTCCCTTTGTGTGTGATCCTCTCAGTCTTCTGATCCTCTGAACAATGAAATAAAGATTGATCGCTTATGGATCATGGATCGTGGATTGTGGATCCTTCACTATGTGCCTTCGCACCAGTCTTCTACTCTGCTCTACTGTTGTTCCCTAGTTCCACCCTGTTGGCTTCCTCGAGATGTCCTTACTCTATCTGTTGCTTTGCCTCTGACCCGACGAATCCTGCAGTTGTCAGCGCCCCTTGACCATGTTGCACAACCTCCTCCTATGGTGACATTTGGCCTGGTTTCAACCACCTTCTTAACTTCCATAACTTCCCCAACAACCCTCAACGGCTGTAGGTCCGTCGCCTTTAAATTCTGCACCTCTCTGACTTTGCTACAGTTGTCGGCCTTATCATTGTCCTCTTGACATGTCGACCATCCTGTGCTTCGTTAGTTCTCAATGTAACTTGTCGGCTTCAATTAGTCTCCACGGTTGTCATTTAAATCTGCCCCGTCCTCCACGCTTGGCCTTCATCGCTTCTCTGTCGATGTTGCATCTTGACGATCTTGTCGACTTCCGCATCCTGTCGACTATACTTCAACATCTTCCACTCGACTTCCTGGCTTCGACTGCCAATCTCCTTCACACCTGTGGTTGTCGGCAATCCCCCTGGTCGACTTCAATCTATCGATCAACTTCGATTGTTTCGCCTAGGCCCCGATGCCCCTACATCAGTTTTCCCAGGTGAAAAAGAACTTGATTGCTCCGTCAGTCTTCTGTACTCTTCCTCTGAAATCCATTTCGCCTCATTCAACTCATCATCCCTCCATCGGACTAAGTATTCTTTCTTCCGCTAACTCCTTGTGTGTCTGACTTCGCGCTCATCCATTACTTCAACGATCTCTTCTTCGTGTCGATCTGGAATTTGCCTTGTCCAATCAATATTCGACACTTCTACACTGCTGGTTGCTGAACCTTCTTCATACCTGTACATCTCTGATACATTGAACGTAGGAGAAATGTTCAATTCCTTTGGTAGCTCCAACACATAAGCATTGTCCGAAATCTTCTTCAGAATATTACATGGTCCAATCTTCTTTAGCTTCAGCTTGTTATATGTTCATGTTGGGAACCTCTCTTTCCTCAAGTGCTCATAGACTAAGTCTCCCTCACTAAATGACTGTAGCCTCTTCTTCCTAGCAGCTCTCAACTTGTATGTCGCATTGCTCTTCTCAATGCGCTTGCACACATCTTCATGCACTTCTTTCATATGCTCTGCGAATGTCTCTGCATCTGCATTCTTTCTGATCTTTGTTGGTCTTGCAACCAAATCCACCACACCATGTGGGCTTCAACCTTGAACAATTTGAAATGGGCTCATACTTGTCGACTGATTCATAGAGTTGTTATACACGAATTCTGCTTGCGCAAACACGTTCTCCCACTGCTTGGGTCTATCGGCCGTCAAACATCTCAAAAGAATTCCAAAACTTTTGTTTACCACCTCGGTCTGTCCATCATTCTTCGAATGGCATGTCGAGCTAAATTGCAACTTCATATCCAGCTTCTTCCACAAGGTTCTCCAGAAATGACCCATAAACTTGGTATCTCTGTCCAATGTTATACTCTTCGGCAACCCATGCAATAAGACTATTTCCTTGAAGAATAGTACAACAATGTTTGTGGCATCACTTGTCTTCTGACACAGAATAAAGTGTGCCATTTTCGAAAATCTGTCGACTACCACAAATATTGAGTCATTTCCTTGCTGCGTCTTCGGCAATCCTAGCACAAAATCCATGCTTAGGTGCTCCCACAGGACATTTGGTACTAGAAATAGTGCATACAACCCCATATTTTGGCTTCGTCCCTTCGCCAAATGGCAAGTTCAACACTGTCGTACCCACTTACCGACATTTGTCGCCAACCCTGGCCAATGGTATTTTTCTTCGACCAACTCCTTGGTCTTGTCGATGCTAAAATGACCTGTTAATCCGCCACTATGCAGTTCTTGGATTAGGTTCTCTCTTATGGATCCCCTGGGAATACATAACTGTTGTCCCTTGAATAGGTATCCCTCTTGGATAAAATAATCCAAGTATGGAGTCCTGTCGACACTCCATGGTTCACAACTAGCCTTCCATGCTTTCACAAAATATTCGTCGGTCTCATACTCCGTCTTTACCGACTCTATTCTTGTCGCCTGAACTGTCGTCATGTTCAGCAATACAACTCTTCGACTCAGTGCGTCAACAACCTTGTTCGACTTTCCCGACTTATGTCGCAACATGAAGGTATATCCCTGCAAGAATTCAACCCATTTCATGTGTCGCTGATTCAACTTCGACTAAGTATTCAAGTACCTCAGTGCTTGGTGGTTTGTATACAACACAAACTCCTTGGGCAACAAATAATGCCTCCACTTCTTCAATGCTTGCACAATATCATAGAACTCCTGGTCGTAGACCGAATATTTTCGCTTCGCTTAATCCAACTTTTCACTGAAGACTGCAATTGGTCGACCCTCCTGGCTCAAAAATGCGCCAATTTCCATTCCACTCGCATCGCAATTGACTGGAAAACTTTGTCGAAATCTGGGAGATCTAACACTGGGCTCTCGGTCACCTTCTACTTCAACTTGTCGAAGGCTTTCTGGGCATCTACTGTACACTTAAATTCCCCTTTCTTAATGCACTCTATCAACAATGCACATATCCGACTGAATCCTCTAATGAACTTCCTATAGAAACTAGCAAGTCCATGAAAACTCTGCACTCCTGTCATGCTTGTCTGTTATGGCCACTCCAATATAGCCTTCACCATTTATGGGTCCATCACTAACCCTTTACTTGAGATTACAAATCCCAAGTACACCAGTTCTTCCTTCATGAAGAAACATTTATGCAGGTTCACCATCATCTTCTCTTCCTGCAGTTTTCGCAACACTTGTCGAATGTGTTCCAAATGTTCGACTTTGGTTTGACTGAATATCAAGATGTCGTCAAGATACACTACGAAGAACTTTCCCAAGAATGGTTTCAATACTTTGTTCATCAATCGCATGAACGCACTGGGTGCATTAGTCAATCCAAAGGGCATGACTAACCACTCATACAGTCCTTCCTTTGTCTTGAAGGTTGTCTTCCATTCATCGCCTTCTCTGACCCTGATCTGGTGATATCCACTCCTTAGGTCGATCTTGGTGAAGTATCTCGCTCCACTCAAACAATCCATCAAGTCGTCCATCCTTGGCAATGGAAACCTGTACTTGATTGTGATCTTATTGATGGCTCTGGAGTTTGTAAACATACTCCATTATCCACCCTTCTTCGGTGCTAATACTGTTGGTACCGCACACGAGCTTAGACTTTCATTGATCAATCCTCTGTCCAACAACTCCTGGACTTGTCGATTGAGTTCCTGACCCTCTGTCGGAGTCATTCTATGCGGTGCCTTGTTTGGAAAACTTGATCCTGGAATCAAGTCGATCTAATGATATATGCTTCTTGTCGGTGGAAATCTCGTCGGTGCCTCGTCGACTATTATGCTCTCAAACTCGTCGAGCATTTCTTCGACTTCGACCGGAATTCTTTCCATTGTAGACCTTTCAACACATGGTCCTTTTGGAATGTTTATGAAACATCCCGATTGTTACTCCTCCTCTGCTAGGAATTCCTTCGTTGAGCACATCAACAGTCGCTTCTCCCAATAGTTTCTCTCGCACTGCTTGCAGTCGGCGCGATCCTCATGCTCTGGATTCAACATCCTCCGCGTGTCATTTTTCCACACCGTGATTGTGTTGGCTCGACCATCATATATCATCTTCCGATCATATTTCCATGGCCTCCCCAACAACAGATGACAAGCGTCCATTGGGATTACATCGCACAGTACACTGTCTTCAAGTTTTCCAACCTTAAAGTTGATTATGCACTGTCTGGTTACCTTCACATGATGTCCTTTCTGTAATGAAGATATCTTGTATGGATTTGGGTGTTGTTGACATCTCAAACCCAACTTGTCGATGACCTCCGTCGACACTAAGTTTTCGGTACTGCCATCATCGACAATGGTCTTGCAGTATCTGTCGGTGATCAACACTTTGGTCCGAAAGATGGCCTTTCGTTGTGTCGACTCCTCTTCCTTCCGCTGGTCGTTCTGAACCAACGTTCTCCTGGTCGTCAGGTTTTGATCTTTTCCTCTACCCTCTTCACCACTGTCGAATGTCGAATACGTCCTCTCGTCGCCTTAATCACCTCGTCGACGTCTGGGTTTTGACTCTTCTGCCACGTGTAGATTCTTTGGGCATTCATAGGATTTGTGTCCCACTCCGCGACACTTATAACAGACAATCGTTGGTCTGTCAACACTTTTCCTTTCTGCTGGACCACTTCGACCAAACGCACCACAACCATGGGTCTCTCGACCATCCCGTTGATTTTCTTGCGCTTTATCTCTGGTTGTTGTCCCTTCCGCACATCGGTTGTCTTCGACGACTTCTCTCCAAGTTCTGCTACTTTGTCCATTCGCGGAAACAGTCTTCGCACATCGACCAATCATCCTTCTTCTAGTCGATGCGGTTCTTCTTGACAACTTTTCTTCTGCCTTCAGAGCTAGTTGGTAGGATTCTCCAACCATTCTGAACTTCGACAGGCTCAACTCGTCCTGTATGACATACTTCATGTTGTTCACTTATCTTGTGACTGCTTCTTCACCTTCATCGGTTTGACCGGATCTTATCGACAGTCTATAGAACTCTTCCATGTATTCCTTCACGGTCATCTCTTTCCGTCGAAAGTTTTGTAACTTCCTAAACAAGGAAATCACACAGTCGCTAGGCAGGAACTTCCTTTTCAGCTTGGTAACCATTCTGTCCCAAGACTTGATTTTCTCCTTGCCTTTCTTGACTCTATCAGCTTGTACATTGTCCCACCACAATGAGGCATGACCCTTCAACTTTAGACATGCAGTCTTAACCCTCTTAGGATCCTCTATCTGCTCTATGTCGAAGTATTTCTCCATTTCTCTGAACCAATCTATCAAGTCTTCTGGATCTAGACTTCCTGAGTAGGTAGGTACATCCATTTTTTCCTTACCCCTCATCTTTGTTAGTAGCTTGATGAACTTATCTTCTGGTTCTTCTTCAACTCCTTCTCGGGCTTCCACTTCCTCGACTTACTCGTCGCTATGGTCAAGTGCGTCGGGAATGCATCCACGCCTCTAAATTTCTTTGATCGCTGCGACCTCATCGGTCAACCTCCTCATTATTCGCATGTACTCGTCGAACATTTCGCGATCAACTGTAACTCCTGCGCCTCGTGCTCTTCATCCTACACCACGTACATTTACACCTCTTTGTGCCATTCTTTCAACCTCAACTGAAATCTCCTCTCGTCCAATCGCAACCAGACTTTCACCACGTGCGCACAACTCTACCCACCCGCAGCTGGAGCTTTTCACACCTTCACAGATTCAACTTGTTCTCAGGATTCTTCGGCTCGAATACCACTTGACACTATGCAAGCTGGTATCGGGATTTCTCCTATCTTCAGGATGTTGCTGCTTTGATACCACCTGGCGCAAGGGCGGGTATGGTCGGACCCTCTTGCTTAACAACAACACACAATACACTCACAAAGACTAGATGTGAATTGGAAATGCCAAGAAGTTGGCTTCTATTACTTGAATCAAATTCAATGTTACATACAAAGCGAAATAAAACAAGTCAGCCTTCGCCTGTTACAATATACAGAAACAAGACTTTGTTCTGTCAGTGTGCTTCTTCCCTCTGTGTATGATCCTATCAGTCTTTCGATCCTCTGAACAACGAAAGAAAGATTGATCGCTTCTGGATCATGGATCGTGGATTGTGGATCATTCACTCTATTCCTTCTCACCAGTCTTCTACTCTGCTCCACTGTTGTTCTCGAGGTCCACCCTGCTGGCTTCCCCGAGACGTATTTACTCTGTCCGCCGCTATGCCTTTGACCCAACGGATCTTGAAGTTGTCAGCGCCCCCTGACCATGTTGCATAACCTCCTTCTGTGGTGACACTTGGCTTGGTTTCAACCACCTTCTTAACTTCCATAACTTCCCCAACAACCCTCAATGGTTGTAGGTCTGTCCCCTTTAAATTCTGCACCTCTCTGACTTTACTACAGTGGTCGGTGTTATCACTGTCCGCTTGACATGTCGACCATCGTATGCTTCGTCAGTTCTCGACGTAACTTGTCGGCTTCACTTAGTCTCCACGGATACCATTTAAATCCGCCCTATCCTCCACGCTTGGCCTTCGTCGCTTCTCTATCGACGTCACATCTCGACCATCTTGTCGACTTCTGCATCCTATCGACTATACTTCGACAGATTCCGCTCAACTGCTTGGCTTCGACTGCCAGTCTCCTTCGCACTAGTGGTCGTCGGCAATCCCCCTGGTCGACTTCATTCTGTCAATCAACTTCGACTGTTTCGCCTAGGCTCTGATGCCCATGCATCACTTTCTTGGCATTAATCCCTAAAACTACCAATCCATACTCTTTTCAAGATTAACGTCCAATATCACTTTGCAACCTTATTTATAAGGTCATCTCCAAGACTACTGCTAACATAATCAAATATGGTCTATCACTGGGGATATTGAAGGAGCAATTTGGATTCTTGCATCAAACGTTCATCTTTGACCCTATTGGGGTTGCACAGGAAACCCTTCATTCCGCTAAGAAAAATAGGCTCAACTCCTTAGTCCCGAAGCTTGACTTGGTTAATGCATATGATATGGTGGATTGGTCTTTTATGAGGATATTATTCTCAATGTAGGTCTGGAATATCAGGTGACCTAGTGGATTATGGGGTGTGTGTCTTCAGCTAACTTTGCAGTACTTCTCAATGGTAGCCCCACCACTTTTTTCAAGAGTTCCAGGGGTCTTCGGTAGGGGTGTCCTTTATCTCCTTTATTATTTATTTTGGTCATTGAAGGCTTGAGAAGGCTCATTGGACAAGCCAATTCGAAAGGAAAGATCACTGGCATAAAATTCACTCCTAACAGGTATGTCACACACTTGTTATTTGTGGACGATGTTCTGCTATTTGGCATCGAGAATTTGGGTGAATGGCAGCATTACAAGTTTACTTTGGATCAATTATGTCTGGCATCAAGTATGTTGATTAGTTACCCAAAATCCTGCTTATATTCCTAGTTTACTGAGGATCTATTACTTGCCCAAATTAGCATTGTCTTCCCATTGGAGATTTAGGATATTAATAAAGCTCTGAATTACTTAGGATTTTTTAAAATCCAAATGATTACTGTATTAACGATTGGGTCCGACTTATTAAGAAGTTAGAAAGGAAGATCTCGTTCTTGACTCACAGAATCTTTCTCTGGGTGGACGCCTTACCCTTTTAAATCCACTTCTCACTAACATGCTGGTATATTGGCTTACATTGGCAAAGGTCCTGGCTTATGCCTTATTCTTCAATTTTCTCTAGCGATCATCTTGGGTGAAGAGGGGTTACCATTTGGTAGCATGGGAGAAAAATTCTATTCCAATGAATAAGGGGGGATGGGGAATCAAAAACATCTATTGGGTCTATAGAGCACTCCATCAAGAGTTTGTGGAGAGGATTAACTGACAGGGGTTTATGGGGGTAGATCATTTGTGAAAAATATTTGAAGAATATTATAGTGATTGGGTGGATGATATTGGAAAACAAAAAGCTGAGGGGTTGTTCATCCATCTCGACTGGTATGGTGGAAACATTCTCGATCCTTAATCGTTGGTTAGTATAGTATCTTAGAATGGTTTTCAGATCAGAGTTGGCAGATCCCATCATTGAGGCACAACATATTGGAACTCTTTCTCTCCAGACAGTCTAGGCATTACACCTTCACGATATCTATTTTCTCAACCAAGCCTATCATTAGGGTGAAGACCATACTCTAGAGAATTATTGGTACAAAACCTCTAATTTACGTCTTGGTGATGCAGCAGCTGCTGAGTGGGAGGGTTATATTAATTTGCCCTTAAACATGCCAGTATACATCTTATTGAAGATTTGGATCTACTTTATTGGGGCTTCGACCAATCTTCAAGGAATATCTCTACCAACCAAGCATATTTGGCGATTTTTGATTCACAACCACATGGCCAACCCTGTTGGTGGTATCAATCCATTTGGAAACAAAATGCATCAATTAAGATTCAGTGCTTCATTTGGATGGATTTAAGATGATTGTTCTTGATCAGAAATTCCTCATCCTTTTCTCATATTTTCCTGATGATGGACCACATTAGGTTGGTCTGAAACGTTGATACAAAAAGATACTGCGATGGATCCAAAAGACTCCCTCCCTCAAATAAGATTATCATTGGGGAAAATTTCAGAATCAGAGGTGGTATAGGTCCTTCGGTTTGTTTGTTGTGTCTCAAAGCAGAGGAAACTGTTGACCATATATTTCCTAATTGCCTACTACTCTTCAGCTTTGGGAGGAAGTCACTTTCAGATTTAGAATCTCTAGCCATTGGTCTATGGGCTCACTGGATAAATGCCTTTTTCATTGGCATTGTCAACATCATCATATTATATCCTTCACGATTCTCTTCATCTAGGGTGTATGGAGATACAAGAACAACCTACTATTCGAAGACGCTAGTTATAACTTGCTGGGGGCGATCCAGATGATCTCATACTTTGTTTCAGATTTCACTGAGAGAAGACAACATGCAATAAAAGTTCCTAGAATGTACTCAAATACTATTTTCAACATATCATTGGGTTTTTTTGATAGCGCAAAGCAGGGTGGTTACTACGGTGCAGGCTACTATTTGGAAATTGATAGAGAGCTATATTACGAGATGCACTTTGGCTGTGGAATGGACAGCGATACACGGGATGAATTGTTGGCTAGTTGGGGTCTTCTTCAACTGGATTTAATAAAGGATCATAAACATATTCAAATCTTGGGTGATTCTAATGTCATTATAAAGTGGCTCAAAGGTAATGATTGATTGCAGACTGCACTGTTGATATACTGGAATAAACATGTACGGGGTGCTCTCAACAATTTTGAAGAAATATCTTTTGCTCATATTGCTAGGTCTTATAACCAGAAATCTGATCAACTCTCAAAGCGGGGATTGGTTACAGAAGAGGGTTGGGCATTTTTGAAGGGATACCGTAACCAGGAAATTATCGAAGAGAGATACTTTAAACTATATTGAATCTATCATATGTAATTACTATATAGGTTTATATTTGTGTTGGTGATCATTCATATCAACACTATATGATTGCTATGTTTTAATGCTCTTGATATTTTGATACTTTATAGAATACATGTATTGATATAAATACCCTGTAGGAAAGATAGAAATCACAAATACTTGACATGTATATTTGATGGACTAGCTCTTATAGGAATGATAGATATAACAGTCATAGACAGACACTATCCTTGGGATAGGAAAACTTGTAAGTTTCTTTGATTCACCCTATGAATAGCAAGGAATTTTTTTTTCTTCTGGAAAAAAAGATCTCTAATTCATTTTATATAGAGGGGAGAGGAATTTGAAAAAAAATACTATTATTTGATTGGGCATACAATTGAAGATAATTGAAGTTTCTTTGCCATGTTATCTTGGCCTTATTGCACTGAGAGTAGTGACGTGCTTTTTATGAGGGAGATGTTGTCAAGTAACACAACGTTATGTACAAAAAAAATAAAAAGTAATTATAAAAATTCATGTTGGCTCATAAAATAAAAAATTAAAACCAAATAAAAAAGTATTTAAAAAAATCAATGTCGGCTCATAAAATAAAAATTTAAAACCAAATAAAAAGTTATTAAAAAAATCCATGTTGGCTCATAAAATAAAATAAAAAGTAAAAACGAGCATAGATCCATCTTAAACCCATATCTATCAAGCACCTAGAGGATCAAATTTCTTGAGGTGTAATTTTTTCTCGACGTGTAAAAAATTTAAGATTAAAAAAAATTACACCTCAGAAAATTGGATCCTCTCGGGGCTTGATAGATCCGAGTTTAAGATGGATCTATGCTGGTTTAAAATAATTAAGTCCTTAAGAAAACCCCCCAAAAAAAGTATGCCTAAGTTGGAGAGAGGGAATATTGGCATATCACTTCAAGTTCAAGACTTACATTTAAAGTCAACTTTTGGATCGATAAAATTTTTTATACAAATAATGTGTAATAAATTGCTATCAACTAATTTTTTTTATGAAATATTAATAGTTATATTAAAATTGAATTGGATAGGTGGCAGTCTACAAAAGAGACAAGTATTTCCAAGATTTAATGGTTTGGGCATTCAAGTTGACAGTAGCATTAATGCTACTGCAAGGGAGGTCCTCTCCACCTCTTGGCCCGTTCAATCCTGCACAAGCGAAAAGGTTTTGGCGGTCGCAATGGGAGAATTCAAGGGGCAACCTCTTTGTGATTACTGGAGTATGATAATGGAATGGGGTAAGACTCAATATGAGGATCAATCTAAAGAGAAAAATCTTTGTCAAAACCTGACCTCCATAGGAATTGCAGTTTCAGAGAGTGACACTTCATATTTTTTGAGAGAGAACATTCCTCTAGGGAAGGAGGAAGGGCTTATGCTGCAATTTCCTGTAGCACTAAGCAGTCAGAATCCTCAATTTATTATTTTTCAACCAAACAAATTCGAGCATCCCATTATCTTAGGGGTTAAGGAAATAAACAAATCCTTCGAAGGAAAGAGCCCCTCTCCCTTGCTCTTAGCGGAAAAAGGCACCATGCCTTCCTGGTGAGATATTTTTGCTAGTTTCAAGAGCTACTTGGAGGATTTCAGAAGAATGTTGAGGGTGGTGCATTAAGGGATTGGGGTGTGAACAAGAGGATAAAAAATATGACAAACGAGGTGCGGATCAATGGAAACAACATATCATGCCTTGAATTCAAAATTGATGATTTGGATAGCAACATGTGTGAGCAAATTGCCTTAATGGATGAAGTTAGAAAAGATCTGGAACAACTGGTCAAAATGAACCAATGTAGCCATTGTCAAATGTCTCCTTCAAATGAAGCTAAGCCCATGGATGAAATTTGAGTGATCTAGGCAACCCGTGGAAAAATTGACAGGCAATAATAGGATTTTAGATGCCAGTCCCCTACAACACCTTCAGTCATGTTGTTTTGTTCTTTGTTATGTAAGTAGTTCATAAGGTTTTACAGTACGCATGTGATAGAGGTAGATGAAAAAAATATTGGAACATTTTTTTATACTCTAGAGAAGTATGTGGAATGGACTCTACTAATCTTAGTAAGAATTTAGATGATGTATAACCTTTTGTAAAGGATCGTTGTGCTCAACTTTTCAATACAACTTTCCTCCAATTTCCGTTGAAAACAAATATATTAAAATTGAATTGAACTCTCTACAAAACTAAATATGAAATGTTTTTCATTTTTTTAGCAGTTCGTAATAAGTGCAAATTAAAATAAGTACCAACAAGAAACAAGTCACCTTATCCAAGCTTGTATTAAAGAGTATATTGCTAGTACTAATTATAATTGTCCTAATAAATACATTGCATGACACTCCTTCAACACTAAGCACTATATTTGTTATTCTAACATATTCCCCCACTACTCACCTCGCCTCATCAAAGAAGCTCTCGAAATAGAAAAACACCCAAACAATTTCAATTGTGAAAACTCTTATAAACTTAGTCACTCCTTAAAACTTCTAAAACATGGTCTTCGTCATTGAGGTTATTCATTAACCTCCTCTTATCCATGTTGTTTCATTTCATCATCTCATCTTTGTTCTTCCTTTATTTGGTTTTGTCCTTTTCTGGTCAAACTATATTTCAAGTAATTCATTTGTTTCATTATTCTTAGTTAAATTGCCACCCCTTTTTTATCCTTTTATTTCTATCATTGTTTCTTTTAATTTTTTTTTTCCCACGAAAAAAAGCATACTACTGTTATTCAATAAAAGCTGAATCAAGTAGTACAGATGTTCATCAAAAAGATTATGCAATATTTTTAGAGTTCCAGGATGATACTTCCTTACACTTCAAACTTACAAAATTAACAAACTAGATTGAAACCATAACTTGTATGCAGTCAAACAAAAATTGTAGGAAACGTAGACAAGAAATGGAAGGGACCCAGAGTCCACCACAATATCACCGCAAACATCTTCCCAAAAAAGAAGTTCCTCTTCACCTTCCAACGCCATCTTGGATAAATTATTAGCTTGTGAATTAAATTCACGGTAAATATGATCCAGCGAATAAGACATGAGCGATCTTAAGTCCCACTGAATGCGGTTGCACCAATAGATAAGATTGAGATTCTCTCAAACCGGCTATAATTTATTTTTTATAAGTTTTATTTTCTTCCTCTTCTTAAATTTAATCTCTAATTATCATTTTGACCTATTTCATTCCTCAATAACTAATCAAATGACCTAATTCCTCGCAACTACTTTTTGTATCATCCTTTATTTAGTATGCTTCCTCTTTTCTAATATTTTTAGTTTTATTTAGTTCCCTTGATGATGGGTGGAATGTCCACTCAAACATTGAGCATTTCTAAACTCCTACACATTGTTTATCTAGAAGCTCCCACATAATGACATCTCACTATGGAAACCCCCATGTAAATAAGATAAGCAGATGATCAAGTGACTCACTCTACTTATAAATAAAGATTATGAGCAATTTGTGTTTTCATTACACATAAATTAAATGTGTAAAGGTAAATAATTTCAAAGAAGAGGCAATGAAATTAAATGTCAAAGACTTAAATCATCTATGGCTATGAATAAAGGCTTTAGTGTTCCTTGTCTATATGCATTTCGTTTCGTTCTTAACATTCAACTTTCTTCTTTAGTTGTTGCGGAAATTTGTAAGCATAAGAAAACCACGAGTCCTAACTATTATAGCAACATTTGACACTACCGAGTCATTAATGCTAATATGGCCTTCATATCGACAAGTTATGGTAATTGCTTGCTCAAAATGTGTTTAATTAGGATTTTTTACCACATGAATGCTCTTCGCTTTAACAAAAGGACTGTCTTAGACACTTTTTACGAGTGTGAAAGGCGCATCTTCTTTGGGAATTATGAAAAAAATAAAAAGCATGAAAAGTCATGCCATCCTAAGTTCGCTTTGACAGGCCTTGGATTTAGCATATCTTTTCCACCATTTCACCTTATTTATAATACCTTTTGCCTATCCATATTCATGCATTAATCCTTTCATACGCTCATATCCGGGTTTTTATGCTCAAGTAATTTTTCCATTACATGTCTTAGTATTTCATTTGATTTTTGACTAACATTAAGGGAATTAGTGTACTATGTATTTGCTTTGAATATTGAATCCATTGTTGGAAGCAACTACAACATATTTGAGGGAGTTTTGTAGCAGTGCAGAACCTTTGTTGTGGAACTATAGAAATTCTACAGGCGTCTGCAGCATTATAGAAACTCTACAGGCATCTGCAACATTACGAAAACTCTATCTGCAGCATTACGGAAACTCTACAAGCATCTGCAGCATTACGGAAAGTCTATCTACAACATTACGAAAACTCTATCTACACCATTACAGAAAGTCAATATTTCAAATTTTACCTTCAACCACCGACTTTGGGGAAAGATATTCATTAGGAATAATGGATTTTTATAAATCCATTATTTATATTATTCTTGTATGTCTCAAATCATGATGTTAAATTAAAGTTGGTAAATGGAGGTGGATATGAGTGCATATTTGGCTTATTCACAAAGATTTGAAGATCTATATCAAATATATGATGGACCTAAGAAGTCAAAAGTTGTTAAGAGACATTTGGGATGAGTTTTGACTATTTTGTTATAGCCTCTATCCCTAAATTCGAATTTGACTTCAAAGGTATTGGATCCTCAACAAATTCCTAAAAGTTTGGATCTCAAAATTAATCCAAGATCCTCATTTATTATTTGTTATGGAGAAATCATGTATAAATAAGAGTTCTTTCTCCATTCTATGGGGAGGACTCTTAGAGCAATAGTCCAATTGATGATGGAATAAAGCTATACTCTCATTTTGATTCAATTAGATCTTAGTTTTATTATTTTCTTTTTGTAGTATGATTTTATTTATTTTATGTTAATGTAGTTATAATTTGTTGCTTTGTTTCAATTAGATAATTTTGCATTTGTCATTTTGTAGTTTCTTTCTGCAATTTGATTTCAATGCATAGATAGAGAATTTAAATGTTTATTTTACAATCATTGAGCTTAATGCAATAATGTTATTTACTCCATTGGATCATAAACAGTAACTTGTATTTGACAATGATAGCTTTTAGATTTTATTTTTGTAATTTACTTTTATGTCAAGTGTGTTGTGAACTTAGATTTAGAATTTACTTTCTTACACAGTGTGAACGTAGTATCAGAATTTACTTTTCCCGCAAAGTGTGACATAGTTCTAGAATTTACTTTTTTGCAGAGTGTGAATGTAGTTTTAGAATTTACTTTCAAGTGTGAATTTAATTTTAGCATTTACTTTCATGTTGTGTGATTTACTTTCCGTGCAACTTAGTTTGGTAGTTGTTTAGTTGGTAGTTTCTTGCCAAGACTATGTAACTGTTCATACCATTGTTTGTAAGTAAGGTTATTGAACTACAACTTCAAGTAGATAAACCAATGTAAGAGGAGATTGTGGTTTGCACATACAGTGCACGGTAACTCGCAAGTTCTCAATGAACCCTGGGTTGACAATTAATGTACACTTCTTATTTGTTTTCTAAGTAATTAGAATGCAATTAAAAAGCCCATCATTTTGGCACCGTTGCCGGGGAGTTACCACAACCATTGTCTTTTTTGCTTGAGTAAATTTTCTTTTGGTAGTGAGCTATTTGTTTTTTTCAATATACATGCATATGTTTTTTTGAAGGATGGAGGCGTAGAGACAGGTAAGACGCAAAGACAACCTCACTGTAGCATTGCTATAGTGTAATAGCCAGCCGCAAGTCTCTGCAAATCTGAATCATGTCTATGCAATAACAATAGATTTGTTTATGCCTTCTATTTTCATGAATAAAATCAAAGATTCAAGATGATGATTATGTGGTGCAAGAGTTATAATTTGTTGCTTTGTTTCAATTAGATAATTTTGCATTTCTCATTTTGTAGTTTCTTTCTGCAATTTGATTTCAATGCATAGATAGAGATTTAAACGTTTATTTTACAATCATTGAGCTTAATGCAATAATGTTATTTACTCCATTGGATCATAAACAATAACTTGTGTTTGGCAAGGATAGCTTTTAGATTTTATTTTTGCAATTTACTTTTATGTCAAGTGTGTTGTGAACTTAGATTTAAAATTTACTTTCTTGCACAGTGTGAACGTAGTATTAGAATTCACTTTTCCCGCAAAGTGTGACATAGTTCTAGAATTTACTTTTCTGCAGAGTGTGAATGTAGTTTTAGAATTTACTTTCAAGTGTGAATTTAATTTTAGCATTTACTTTCATGTCGTGTGATTTACTTTCCATGCAACTTAGTTTGGTAGTTGTTTAGTTGGTAGTTTCTTGCCAAGACTATGTAATTGTTCATACCATTGTTTGTAAGTAAGGTTATTGAACTACAACTTCAAGTAGATAAACCAATGTAAGAGGAAATTGTGGTTTGCACATACAGTGCACGGTAACTCGCAAGTTCTCAACGAACCCTGGGTTGACAATTAATGTGCACTTCTTATTTGTTTTCTAAGTAATTAGAATGCAATTAAAAAGCTCGTCATTTTGGCGCCGTTGCCGGGGAGTTACCACAACCATTGTCTTTTTTTCTTGAGTAAATTTTCTTTTGGTAGTGAGCTATTTGTATTTTTCAATATACATGCATATGTTTTTTTGAAGGATGGAGGCGTAGAGACAGGTAAGACGCAAAGACGACCTCACTGTAGCATTGCTATAGTGTAATAGCCAACCGCAAGTCTCTACAAATATGAATCATGTTTATGCAATAACAATAGATTTGTTTATGCCTTCTATTTTCATGAATAAAATCAAAGATTCAAGATGATGATTATGTGGTGTAGTAAAATCCACACATATTACTAATTTGTTTTTTTTCTTTCAGAAAGCTTGGAAAGAGGAATGAGGCTTGGCGAATGAAGATTTTATTAAAGAATTCAAGAGGATTCGAGGGGAAGCCATTGAAGAAATAGTACACAAGTCTCAAAAATTTCAAAAGGGTTATGTAATATGTTATTCAATTTGTAAAAATACATCATTTAGCACTAAAATACAATTTTTGAAATTTGAATATAATCATTTATTCATATCTTGCAAATTTTTCAATTTTTGAGGATCCGTAGCTCAACTACGGAACCTTCAAAAATCATATTGATTGTTGAATTTATTTGTTATTTGATGTATTACATTGAAATTATATCCATAAAAACATTCACTTCCATCTAAATCATCATTTTAGTGAAAATTTGGCTATTTGGGCATTTTGGCATGTTGGGCTTACTGAAAATGCAGTCAGGACAGTCGTGTTTTGAGAGACTATATGGACACATTTTTAAAACCTGTTTCTCTACAAAGTATACTTTGGAATTTTGTTTCTAATGCAATTTAAATTTTTCAATTTGGGTATCAAACAAAAAATTTATGGTCAAAATACTGACTGGTGTAGGGTAGACATCTCAAGAACACGGTTGGGACAGTCAATTTTTGGGTGCCTAAATGGATGAATTTTTAAAACATGTTTCTAAGGCATATTCTCCTATGAATCTAGTTTACAACTCAATTTGAATCACTCAAATCCGATATCATACGAAGAAGTTATGCCCAAAATACTAACTGCCTATCCTAAATCAGCACTCCCGGAACTCTGTCTCATCAGCTATACTTTTGCATATTCGACCCATCAATTCTTATTGAATTAAAAACCTATTTCTATTGGAGGTACATATGAGAATATAATTTAACCTCCAAGTGGAATCGAGTCAATCCGTCAAGAAACGAAAAAGTTATGCTCAAATCACTGACTGTTGGTCTAGGATGGAAATTGCAACCAGTCTGTCTTACATGATGTTCTTTAGCAGATTTGGAATACCATATTAATGCATTTTCAAAACCTATTTCTACTGGAGTTACCCCTATGAATCCACTTTCATTTGGCTTTGGAATCACTCATATCGGTTGTGAAATGAAGAAGTTATTAGCAAAATACCGTTGGGTTGTCTAAGGTGGCCACCGCTCTCCAACAGGTAAAAAAGTGAATTTTTGTTTTTCTTGGATTTGTTTTATAAGAATTTGTTGTATTTATATTGCACATGTTTGGGATTAAGAGAGACTGATCAACTCTCTTTTTCCATGAGCTCACATTTTATTGTAGGTAAGTGCCAATTTTTTCGCAGGTCCTTGGAAGATTAAAGAAGACTAATCTATGCATGAAGTGATCTATGAAGACCAAATTTAATGCTGACGGGAATTCTCTCCAAAATACAAAAATGAAGATTCGTTAGCATGATATGTGCTACTTTTGAAGTGCAAGTTCCTAGAAGCCCGATCCAGCAGTATCTCACCGAAAGACAACAACCAGAAGACTTTTTATCAAAGATGGCAGATGGATCCAGAATGAGGCATATGAAGAATTGATATGAAGAATTTGAAGACCAATGTTCTAGAGGTCAAGTGCCATTCCCACATTCCCATTGCCACATCCCTGATTTCAATAAAGAATCCTTTCAGAAGACCTAAGATTTATCATGCTCATCCACTAGCACCATGGTATGCTTATGTAATTCATTTTCCCATTTTGATATGCATGCCTATTGAAGTTAATAAATCTTTCATTTCCTTATGTGGTCGATAAGATTTTCTCATGAACATCATCTATATCATCAGATGACTTCATCCCCCACCATTCCATTTCTCCCATGACTTTTTGCTCCATCCATCCTTGACCCACACAATAAAGCAGCTTGGCTCACTTACAATGTCAAGCTCCCTCACCTCCCTACCCCTTTTCCAAATAAATTTGATGGTGAAAACCTGTTTCAGGCACCATCAGAGCTTGGAATGCTTGAAAACCAGCTTGCTGGCGGGCATCCCTCGGGAATAAAAAGATTCTGATTATGAAAACCCTCTGGGTGCAGTCAGACAGATCGTGTCTGAATACCAGTTTGCTGGTGGACAAGGTTTGCAAATAAGTGAGAAATAAAGTATTCCATCATGCTCTTTAAATAAAGTTTCCAAGATTTGCTACTACATCAGAAGATCATTTTTCATCTCCAAATCCAAACTCTGGATTCCGTATTGCTCTTTCTTGTCGGTTTCTACACCATTGTGGACCACATCAGATCTCATGCTTCTCAGGATGCTGCTGCACATTTCACAATATTCATAGGTAGGTATAGGTATGCTTATTTTCTTTATTGTTAGTCAAGTTCATTGAATGCTATAGATTTGCATTTGGAAAATCGCTTGAGCCTTTATCACTACTTCCTCCTACTTCTAAGGGTAGTAGAAGCTTTCAGTTTAGGGGAACGGGCGCACCATTACCTACCATGACTACACCATTACCCTTACATTGCTCATCATCATTCTTTTCCATCCTCTACCATCTTTTCTCAACCCAAATCTTCACCCTTCCATTTAAAAATTACCTCATCTTTACTTCCCTAACTAAGTCCACTCCGACATCTCCTATCACCCAAACATAAAATGATGTTGCTACATAAGCCCTATTGTTGTCGCACAATAACCAACAATAGGAAGTCTTGCTACTGCCACACAAGAACCAGCGGTGAGAAGAAAACATCTGATGCACAAGCCAAATAAACTGTTGGAAGAAGAAGTCTTACTACTGTCACACAAGAACCAATAGTAAGAAAAAAAAGGGAAGCAACTCATATACAAGCCCAGGCCATCACTGGAAGGGATGTGCTACTCCACAAGAACCTATAGTAAAATAATCTACAGTAGAAGCCATTCCTACATAAGAAGTTCATTGTCCTACAACAAAGAGGCAAACAAAGTTATGAGTTCATTTATGGGTGCATAATTGGTTCACATCTTCAAAGAATGCAAATCAAGCTGAGAGCTATTAAGGTCACATTACATATGATTGCAGAAGAGAACAAAAATGGCATGGGTTGTGGAAGAGATGTTTATTTGTTGATCATAATGGTTTGAAAATTTAAATGAAGGAACTAGAGCATTTATCTCTCTAAAATTTGGGTTTTATTGATTCTTCCACCTCTCGTAGTGGCATTTATTTTTTATGCAAAACATCTACATGCTGTTGCAGGACATATACAGATTGCTATAGAACATCTACCCAATGTTGTTGATGATCAGTAGTACATAAAAAGTCATTTGCAGGCTGATCATGACCTCCAAAGTATGTTAAAAAAAACAAAAAACTTTGTTGCTCTTATAAACTCTGACTCATACATATGGTAGCGCTCATTTGGTAAAAAATCTACCTCAATAATCTGCTCAGTGCTTTCATTGTTTGTTCTGTTTCTTGCCATTTTTTGAAGTGCTGCCCTGGTTCTTTATGGCCATTTTATTGTTGGACTCTTATCAAGAAGCTGATGTCACAAAGGACAACATGCTCAAGAAGGAATTGCTTTCTCAGAAGCATGCCCCATTCTAAGAGTTGGTTGAAGAAATACAAGTGAAAGACTGTGTTCGAGACAAACATTTCTTAGTAAATGCAAAACGTTTTTGACAACTAATGCATTTTCTGATGTTTCCCATCACAATTCAATAGTGATTTTTGTTGGAAATGGGCATTGATATTACAACAAAAGATTCTTGTTCCCAGATTATGAATTCTATCAATAACATAGATTTATCCATGCAATTTTTTTTTTCTCAAAGGATGATTTACTCTTCAATTTGGGGAGAAGACTGTGTGGACAAACAGAAGCACATGAATTTTGTGAAGCATGTGGACAGTCCTGTAGCAACATTTCAAGATCTGAAGTGCAAGTGTGGAGGAGAGCAGAAGACTGGAATTACAGAGCATTACAATTTAGTGATCACTACAGACATAAGCAAAGAGCAGTTGGAAGTCCTTTTATGCCTAGTTCACAAGGAAATATAATAAGGCACGAGGACATGCCTTATCTTCAGTTTGAGGGAGGACAGGGTCATTGCCATTGTTTGCAACAATTACATCAGTCTTGGTAATTCTCTTCACCTCACATATCAAGAGTTTACAAGATTTACCTGACTTTCAAAGTTGAAGCAACACTGTTTCTTTTGAAATGAAAATGAATCTCCATGCATAAAAGCTATCATACAGTTGAATGAGTATTCTCATGACAGAGGAAACACTTTGTTGAAATCAGTTGGGTCTATGTAGCATGCACATAGAAAAACAAATCTTTTAAGAATTCATAATGATGCTACCAGCTCATTTAGAAAAATATGGAGGAGACTCTATTTCGATTCAGGTATAATCATTTCAAGTCTTCACACAAATCACTTGGCAAATGTATGTACAGCAATGAGGCATTTTTATGGCAGCCTAAAGTGCAGAAATTGAAATGGAGATATCTCCAAATCCGTGAACTGGGTATCCATGAAAATTGGTGGAGATAAGCATTATGGTAAGAAGAATAAATACACCAAGTTTCAGCTCAATCCAATGGACAGTTTTCGAGAAAACAAGCATAGTCACCTACAACCATTTTCTCATTTTCTCGAAAACCGTGATGTGGGTTTCTCCAATTTTTTGCTGGGAGAAGCATAATGGCATTCCTTATACCCCTGCAAAGTTTGGTGAAAACCCAGTTGATATTTTTCGCTAAATCAAGCATAGTCATCTACATCCATTTTCTCATTTTCTCGAAAACCGTGATGTGGGTTTCTCCAATTTTTGGCTGGGAGAAGCATAATGGCATTCCTAACACCCCTGCAAAGTTTGGTAAAAACCCAGTTCATATTTTTGGAAAAATGACATTTTTTGTGAAAACTGCAAATTGCCAGTCCATTGGCTACAAAATATATTTTTTCTTGCATTTTTGCAATAAAAATGTTAAGTTGGCATGGAGGATTGTTCAGGATGAAATTTCATATGTCTTGATGATTAGATACATTGGTGGTGGCTTGTGACAATGAATTTTGAGGCCTGCATTAAAAATGAACATCATTCAGCTTGGTTGACATAGGGTTGCATGATGACATAACATTTTCAGTTTGGGGGTGATGACGGGCCTTGGATTTAGCATATCTTTACCACCATTTCACCTTATTTATAATACCTTTTGCCTATCCATATTCATGCATTAATCATTTCTTACGCTCATATCCGGGTTTTTATGCTCAAGTAATTTTTCCATTACATGTCTTAGTATTTCATTTGATTTTTGACTAACATTGAGGGAATTAGTGTACTATGTATTTGCTTTGAATATTGAATCCATTGTTGGAAGCAGCTACAACATATTTGAGGGAGTTTTGTAGCAGTGCAGAACCTTTGTTGCGGAACTATAGAAATTCTACAGGCGTCTGTAGCATTACAGAAACTCTACAGGCATCTGCAGCATTACGGAAACTATATCTATAGCATTACAGAAACTCTACAGGCATTTGCAGTATTACGGAAAGTCTATCTGAAGCATTACGGAAACTCGATCTGCAACATTATAGAAAGTCAATAATTCAAATTTTACCTTCAACCACCCACTTTGGAGAAAGATATTCATTAGGAGTAATGGATTTTTATAAATCCATTATTTCTATTATTCTTATATGTCTCAAATCATGATGTTAAATTAAAGTTGGTAAATGGAGGTGGATATGAGTGCATATTTGGCTTATTCGCAAAGATTTGAATATCTATATCAAATATATGATGGACCTAAGAAGTCAAAAGTTGTTAGGAGACATTTGGGATGAGTTTTGACTATTTTGTTATAGCCTCTATCCCTAAATTCGAATTTGACTTCAAATGTATTTTAAATAGCATGTAGTTAGTAAGGATCTTGGATTAGTTTTGAGATCCAAACTTTTAGGAATTTGTTGAGGATATTTTGGATCCTCATTTATTATTTGTTATGGAGAAATCATGTATAAATAAGAGTTCTTTTTCCATTCTATGGGGAGGACTCTTAGAGCAATAGTCCAATTGATGATGGAATAAAGCTATACTCTCATTTTGATTCAATTAGATTTTAGTTTTATTATTTTCTTTTTGTAGCATGATTTTATTTATTTTATGTTGATGTAGTTATAATTTGTTGCTTTGTTTCAATTAGATAATTTTGCATTTGTCATTTTGTAGTTTCTTTCTGCAATTTGATTTCAATGCATAGATAGAGATTTAAATGTTTATTTTACAATCATTGAGCTTAATGCAATAATGTTATTTACTCCATTGGATCATAAACAGTAACTTGTATTTGGCAATGACAACTTTTAGATTTTATTTCTGCAATTTACTTTTCTGTCAAGTGTGTTGTGAACTTAGATTTAGAATTTACTTTCTTGCACAGTGTGAACGTAGCATTAGAATTTACTTTTCCCGCAAAGTGTGACATAGTTCTAGAATTTACTTTTTTGTAGAGTGTGAATATAGTTTTAGAATTTACTTTCAAGTGTGAATTTAATTTTAGCATTTACTTTCATGTCGTGTGATTTACGTTCTGTGCAACTTAGTTTGGTAGTTGTTTAGTTGGTAGTTTCTTGCCAAGACTATGTAACTGTTCATACCATTGTTTGTAAATAAGGTTATTGAACTACAACTTCAAGTAGATAAACCAATGTAAGAGGAGATTGTGGTTTGCACATACAGTGCACGGTAACTCGCAAGTTCGCAATGAACCCTGGGTTGACAATTAATGTACACTTATTATTTGTTTTCTAAGTAATTATAATGCAATTAAAAAGCCCGTCAGGCTTCATGAGATATCTACACCTATACTCCTCGGAAACCCATTATCAATGGTCTCAACCACATTTTAAGACTATAAATTGAGACCATGAGTCAGAGAGAGGGGAGCCATCGTTTCTGTACCCTTGCATTGGAACAATCCCAAGGGTTTATCTTTAAGTTTTTATGACCTTCAAATATGTAGAAACCCTTGTTTTTATCATATAACTTCTCTGTAGGATTTTAGATCTAAAACTTTCAATTTTTTTCATTCCCTTATGCATATGGAGTTGGAGTCTTGAAGATGTCTTAAGTGACCCAAGATTGGAGGAATCCGAACAACAGTGATGAGAAGTGTCAGCAACAACATTAGGTATTATATTTGTTGTTTATTTCAATAAAATTAAGATCTCTCTTCTCCCCCTCCTAAATATTGTTGTTCTTCATTTATTGTTGTATCAATTAGTATTTAGACGTGGGAATCAATTTCCTTGATGAATTGGTTAAAAGTTAGGAATTTGTATTTGTTATGGTATAACCATTTGTGTTTCAAGAAGGTATTTTTATTTGTTGTGTTTGCAAGTTTCAAAGTTCATATCATATTAGAGACAAGATAGACTAGCTCGGCATACCAAGGATCTCTCAAGACAAGCTTCAGAATCAGGTACTTTACCTTCCTATCATTCACTAGTTACTTTTTTTTCTAGGAAAAAGGTCATGTTTGATCCATTCAAGAGAGTAAAGATTGCACGAGTAGTGAGTACATATTAGACCAGCAAGGAGACTCTCACTACTACTTGATTTCAAGGAATTATAATTATCTCGAACCCGAGAAACAACTACCATCATCCCCATAAAGTATAAACATCAAATATGATAAAGAAACCAAAATTGAGACAAAAGCTAAAAATTCTCATACAATGTGACTTGCCCAAAGGTTCGTAAAATTCAGAGAGAAGGCCCAAGGACCTTCAAAAACCTCCACTAAAGTGGAGTCTTCAAAATAGTGTCTTATGATTTCACAATTGTGCCCCCTGAGTTTGAGAACTTAGAGGGGAATCTACCAAAGGAATTGAAAACTTACGCTTGCCACCACTATAATTACTCGAATCTCCATGAGCATCAATCGAGGTTGCATCTAAAGGAGGAAACTTGTATGGATCTAAAAAAGAAGGCATGGAAGTGAGCCCACCCAAATTAGCCACATTGCATTTTGGAGAAGGGGATAAAACAATAGGAGAATGAAAAAAATCCCAATACAAATGCATGATCGAAAGGTGCATGGAGGATGTAAGAGAAGTTGAAGACTATGTCGCACTCGATGAGTATTAAACAAGACAAATTGAATCCTCAATTGACAACGAATCAAAGTTTCCCTACTCCTGTTCCCTTGACAAGACACCATCGTTTCTCACCAAACCCCTCGCTGCCACGGCCTCAAATCCAATCCCCAAACCACCCATCGAGAAACCCTTTGTTGTGAAAACCTCATCTCCAAGCCCCAGATCACCCACCAAGCAACCCCCTAGAGGAACCATAGAAAGAACAAGAATATTCCCTCCTGTAGAACCCTCCCCGACAATAGATCAATCCACCAAACATTGATCAAGATATGCCACCATATTTCCAATTGCCAACAAGGAAAGAATATGTGAAATATTCTATGAGAGGTCTCCCAATGCACCGACCACTGAAGTATTGATTCCCAAAATTAGAAAATCCATGTTTGTAACCTTCTCAATAGTGAGCGCTTGCACTATCTTCAAAGGAAACTCGCCAGGAAGTGGAACAACCATAGTAGAGGAAACCCCACTAGTAACCTCCTCCATGGTTGAGATTGTGCCCACTAGCTTCTCAAATACAACCAAAGGATCCAGGGGATTTGAAGCCGAAACAATACCCCTCTTCTTATAGTCGGCTTCCCTTCTATGGAAATCTCGCAAAATGTGCCTAGTTGAGTGGCAAAAGTGATAATGAGAAGGATTTTTCTCATAATCTAAACCAATATTCCACTGATAACCACCACACCTCAAGGAGATACACTCTGACAAACCTCCATTTGTCCTCATGAGCATAAGAATCTGGGGCAATCCATCTCTGAGAAGGGTTTTCAGAGAAGCATTCTGAAAACTCCCAATGGAATCCCCAATGGCACGTAGAACGTTCTCACAAATAAGCTAAGGAGGAAGACCCGCTAGACAAACCCATACGAGCTGCAGATCTCCAAAATCCATTGAAGAATCAAAATGCTCTATCTAAGGCATGAAAACCAGATCCATATCCTCGAAAACACATGGACACTCCTAGATGACCAGATCTCAATCCACCAAACTCGTGAATATGAAAGAGAAAAACCCTCGATTCAAAAGAAAAATATTCACTTTACTAAACATGAAATCCCAAACATCAGCTAGCCAGAGCTGCATACTTGGGAAAGGGGGCTTTCTACCATAAAAATATCCATGTAAACCTTTATCCCACAACAATTCAGATCCCTCCAAAACCCAATCAAATGGAATTCCAAGCATCTTTCCTCCATCCCTAACCTGAAAACAATATTTAGAATGTCGAGAGGGATTATTGGAACAACCACTAGAGTTCTTCGCATCACCATCGTCGGATATCCAACAACTGCTCTCGAAACCCTAACCCTTGCATCCCTATCTCTATCAACCCTTATCTCTCCCTTACAGGCTTAAAATATTTCCCTACTTCTCATTAGTTACTTGCAAATAATGAACACCTAGCTTTTGGGAAGATATTACTATTCTTTGAATTCTATCTATTATAGTTTCAACCTTAGCTATTAGAATGTTTTTGTCCACAATAGAACTAGTGTCCATACTAAGGAGAACTCCTTGAGTTATTCTCGTTAGTGTTTCTTGTTGTTGTTTTCTAGCCTTACTTAGGGTACTTGGTGGTTATATTGTTAAAGTTTTGTTTTACTTTATGTAGGTCATCCCAAAAGAAAACATTTTTAAATCTTTTGCATATCTTCCATATTTTTACAGAACACAGACGTGCTTTCCTGTGAGCACATAAGTGTTCCATGCATATTTTGTTCCATTGATATGTGTCTTACATGTGCTTTTCCTTAAGGAAAAATGCATTCAATGCGCCTTCTGCACTTTACAGAGTGTTTATTTCCTATAGAGATATTTTCTACATCTGCTTACCTTCTTATTAATTTCCAATCTCTATCTCTTGGGAATAATGGAAGGTTAAGACCTGCATTTAGTGAAGTAATGATTAATTTTGTGCTTTAGTAGTGCAATTGCATTTCCCTATAAGAAAAGGAAAACAAATGTTTATTGTTTAATTTCTTTTGCATTCCTAGTCATAGTTCTTTGAATTTTTATGGCCATTGGGAAAGAGGGAAAAGTTGCATCACAAGTTTCAAGACATTGATTTCTTTGTTCAAGCATTATTCACAAATTGATTAGAACACATGGTTTCATTTAAAAGATTTAGTATAATTTGATTTGTTCAATTATCAACATCTTTATAAGTTCAAAATTCTTATTAAGGAAAACATCATCAAGTTTCATCCACCTCCTTGAGTTGAGTAAACAATAGCCATTAAAAAGGAACTACAATAAAATCAACTAGACTCGTTTTTTCTTTGATATAAAACTCATAATAGTATAGGATCTAGGGCCTTTCCCTTGGTTGTAAGTTTGGAGAGTAAATTCTCCAAGGTTGTGTAAAGCAAACTAGGAATTGAATAATTAAGTGTAAAATCCATTAGTAGCAAGCAAAACTTAATGGCAAAGCACACCTCACATGCACATCAAGCATAAGGTCAATCTGAGCAAGTGACTGATATTATCCCCTCATTACTTGCTTGGTGGGCTATGTGCGTACATGAGCTTTAGGTGAAGTAGTAAGTCCTCAAGGTGACACCATCTCTCTCAAGATTTTCGGGTCTAGAACTTAGGCCTATGTTCCCAACCCATTTGTAAACACCTAACCCATGACTGTTCCGACCAACTATCAATTGCAAAGTGGTAACCATAGATGCATTTCGTAGGATTTCCACTCGGTTGACTGCAAGTGGGAATTTTTTCTTCATTGGTTCTTCACTGATTAAATATTTGAAGTTTCTTAACTTCATTAATGACCATTGGAAAAGCATGTTGTCTGTTGATATATCATAGGATATTTTTGTAGTGAGTATTTGATTGAGGTAGTCTACCTAGGTTTCATCTGGTTAGGTTGATCAGTTCAAAGTGGTTGACCAACCACTCCATCGTTTCCAAAGGACCAATGGTCTTTCACCTAAAAACACAAAGTCACCTTTAGTAAGCCAAAGGCTCAATCCCAACACACCTATTAGTGCATCGGGAGAAGATAATACACAAGTCATAAATAAACCTAAAAAAGAGGCTTGACTAGAAGAAGATCAAGGCTCTAAAACCCAAGGGGATTCTCTAGACCTAGAAGGCATTCTTCCCCGCTTGCAAGTGACAATTTTGGACCACCCAAGATTAAGGACATTCATATCTTGTCTTCGACCAATTTTACCCTCCTCTAATTGATCCACAAAGTCCCTTTTTGGTGAAAATATAGGACTTATTGGGTAGAGATTTTGTCCATTGTCTAAATCGGTTGAATTAGTGGAACATGAGAACCGTTGCAAATACACCGATTGTTGGGGGAACTGCTCCTCTTTCCACCAATATCCATCTAGGAGGAAATAATCTTGTTATGTCTGGCATCTCCTTAGGAGGTACCAATTGTTGAAATTTGGTTGAGATTTGATCTTTAATTCTTTTAGATGCAGAGACTTGAAGTAATGAGGCAATTCAATCCATGAAATTCATACAACCATAACACAATACACAAGATATACCCTGGGGAAAATCCTCAAAATTATGAGAACAAAACCCCGGCAATTATTCTCAGTATAATATAATGGATAGCAAAGAATGCTTTCTTTTACAACATAGCAGATTGCTTTCAGAATATAAGAGATCACCAAACTTCTTGGTGAAGATACAAAAGCAATAGAGAAGAGAAATCAATCGGATGTGTTCCCAACACAACAATAACAAGCACTAGCAATACCCTGCACAAAGAGAAGCGCCTTGCCTTCAATGGAGAAGAGAATTCGCTTCACACTGGATTCAACAATCTCGTATATCATATTTATACATTCTTCTCTTCTATTTTCAACTTCTAACTTCAGGCTTAAATCACCCTCACAATGGATGCATTAATCTTACATGGAGTGGTGCGCCCCAGTTCTCATGCGGTGCTTCATCTCACTGAGCTGTCACTTAGGATGAACTCGCCTCTTAATTGAAAGCTTACCCACTTAGTTAGGTGTCTAACATGCAATTTGTTACAGGAAAATCTACCGAAAGCAGACTTAAGGCGTGATCTCCCTGGTTCAATGTGAATCTAGAACAAGTGAGACAGAACATAGAACTGCTTTCCTAGATCTAGTTAAAGATCGGGTGATTAGATGTCTTACCTTTTAGATTGTAGATTTCTCCTCGTTGTTGCTCCAAGCTTCACGGTCGTTAGATCTCAGCTGCAAGACCTGTCAAGACATATAGAACAATACAAGCAGTAAAACATATCTAAACAGTGACAGATCTAAGTAAATGGTTAAGCAAGTAAACTACACAAACATTATTAACACAACAACATTTGGTGGAAAGAGTTTATATTACTGTATTAAAAGAGGGAAATACAAAGTAGAGAGATGATTACAACCACAGCTTAATGTCGCAATCCTCCTCCAACAAGCTAAGCCAAAGCCTCCAAATGAATCTCCCAATAGATGAGTAGGGATCTCCTAAGCTAATTTCACTAGCATGCAAGTGCTATAGACTTCCTCCCTTAGGAATGGGAAAGAGCCTCATATATGTAGGACTAGGAGGATAGGGTAGGTTGAGATATAGTGGGAGAGGACTAAGGGATCCTCCCAAAGGGCTAGGGAACCGAATTCCAACTCTTCTATAGGTTAGGGATAGATATCCACATCACACACCTTCGAGAAGTGGCTCGAAGATGCCATTTATCCATTTTAACTGACATCGTCGCAGTCTGCATTAGGACAATTACCTGCGCCGTCGCATGTTGCACAAGGGTGACCTGCGATGAGTTCACTAAAACCTATAGAAATAGGTTAGTATCTCTTCCAGTTTGATTTCTTAGTCATAGGAACTTCAGGGATGCTTACACTAGGTCTTATGGTGGCAAGATTTAGGTGTAACAGAATGCCCCCCAAAGCATGAGCTGTTAGAACTTGACAGGTGAAATGCTTTGACATAAGAACTGACAAGGACTTGTCGGGAGGAGGATGTCGCTGCAGTACAACTGACTCTGAGAACACAGTCTCATATGACTCACAACATGGCTGCCGACCAATACAATGCAGATCCATGGTAGTAAAGACTGACTAAACACAATCATGGCTACTAGACACAAGCATAGATCCATGATGAGATGATAACACAACCATGACCAATACAAAGTGGATCCATGTGATATAACTCAAAACAATCTCCATCGCAACCTGGGTAAAATATGACTCCCCAGGGTCTTCAAGCCAAACCCGCAATGATATGAATCTATCCATGTGATTACAAATGTCTTGACGTCGAACATGGTAGAAACCACTTGATTACCGGTCATTGATGTATACCGTTAACAAGCGTGAGGGAAATCATCATTAATGTCAATGATCCCCAAGGTATCATAATACATATCATCAAGCGCGGATGAATGAGTTGAAGTCGAATGCGTGATGAAATATTTCAATCAAGAGTCAATGATGCAAACTCATGTCGAAAGCGAGGTAACCTACCATTGAGGCATGCAGGACCAAGGTACTTTGTTGGTTTCTAGATTCAATCCTCAGATGATGTGTTGAGGTCGACAAGGATGAATCCGTCGAAGGAGGGCCATGATGAATCCCCCATCAACGACATGAAACTCGACAACAGACGTTTAGAGTAGATGGATGGTATAGTAACATACAAGACATATTCAAAGTAGATCGACATGGTGGAGGGTGTACTGACTGCAAATGATGAGTGGTGAATGTATTCTTGAACATGGGCATGGCATGACTTGGCAGTATTGACATGACGAGAATGACGCCAACTCCTAATGCAACTGGTGATGGAAGTATTCTTTGGATGATCTAAAGGAGTAACAAGACTCAGGAAGTAGGAAAAACTCTAGGACAAACGGATGACCCAAGTACTCTATGCAAATGCAAATGAGTGCCATGTTTAAGAACGACTAAGTACTGCCACTAGTAAAGGTGTAACATAAACAATTTCATTTTTCCCCACAATGACTGATGAGTGCCTCATGTGTTTTTGACGAGCTTGATGAGGGTAACCAGATGCTCGGTATAGCTCATCTCATAGATGAGTCCAATCCCAAATATTTTTCGAACCTGGGAAAGGAAGGGTTCGTCCCATGGCAGGTGCTTCACTGTTTAATTTTAACGAGTCCCTGGAAGGTAAACTCGACATCATTTCATGTTTAGAGAGTCTGAAAATAACTAAAGAAGACTCCAAAGGTCCTTTTTCGTAAGGTTAGCCTCTTCGCCCGAAAAATTGTAAAACAACGTGAGAGAGGACTCTTCTAGTCATGATTGGTTGGAGTATTCCTTTTTTGTAAATAGTGCCCCCTGGTCCGAAAAGGGGTAAACTATCACCAGGGAGACGATCATTCAAATAATTTTACAAGCGTGAACGCATCAAGTTCGCTTGGCGATCTTTTCGTATTTAGAGAGCCCGAAAAGAGCTTAAAGAGAGACTCCAGGGGTTTCCTTTTTCGTAGGAGTTTAACGAGCCCGAAAAAGTGATATAGTCTCGGTGACTTATTCTCATCGTTTTACAAGCACGAGAAAGAACAAAGAGTAAGATCGGTGTCATTAGTAATTGAATTTAATGAGCAAAATAATGACAAAAAGACGCTCGAAGAGTTGTTCATACTTGATAATACTTACAAGATGATCATCACGGTGAAAAATGGCATTAATTAGGCACTTAGGTTCTCCTGCAACTCAAAGACTAGGTCAAAAACAGTTAACCAAGCATTTAAATGCAGTAAATAATCCAAACTATAGTAAAAAACCCACTAAAGCATCAAATTATAAAAGGAATATTCCATTTTTAGTTATAAAATGGGTGAAATAGTGAAAAAGAATTACAATTGTTTTTTACCAAGTTTGGAGAGTGTGAAGTGCCATTTGGAGCCAAATTGCAACTGCTGATTCCGGGAGCTATGGTCCACCGTTTCGCGAGCCATCAAAAGCAAGTAGGCCTAAACTCATCTATGCAACTTTTCAATGGATTAGTTTTATGTTTTTTTGTTTAAAGTTTAGGGTTTTGAGCTGTTTTGGTGGGGGGAATTGTGCCCACGGGTCAACGCAATCCCTCCTTATGCGAATTGCGACAGCCATGCGCCATCGTAAAACCTGTAAGGGTTGTTTGCGACGATGTCGCACTATCTGCAAATACGGCCTACGACGGCGCAAACGTCCAACTTCAACTCAACCCTCAACTCCCAAGAAAAAGTTTTGATGTGTGGAGTGAGTTCTAATAGTGTTTATTTGTCCTTCCTGACAAGTTCACGGTGATAAACATGGTTATTGAGTGGCGAGAACGAGAGCACGAGGTGGATGATGCTCAGTTTGAAAATGACCCTCAATGTATTGCTGCATTGAGGAACTGCGGGTTGCTCAAATACTTCCGAGTGCCGGGCATGAGGACCCAAGTTCCGTTGTTGACACACATGATCTGATGCAACAACACTTCGAGATCGGGGTGCATACACTGAGTGTAGATGTCGAGGACATCTATTTCCTGACAGGATTATCCCGGAGGGGAGAACCTATATCTGTTACTAGATCACGAGGAGGTGACTGGACAATGGACGACATGATTACTCAGTACTACACTGGAGGCACTGCGGCTATTGGTGGGAATATTCCCATCAAGGAGATTAGAGACCGTCCTTTACGTGTCGTGCTCTTCACTCTAGTGAGGGTGGTAGGGAGTTAGTCTGCTCACCTTGCGAGAAAGTCATAGTTGATATACACGGAGGAGTGCATGGCTCCTAGGGTATTCAACTGGTGCGAGGGACTCCTTACCAACTTCTGGAGTCGGTTGACCAAGTGTCGGCGCGGGGCGCTGAAACAATTTGGATATGGGTCCGTGGTGATATCTTTTCTACTGGAGCGGGTACCTCATCTGCGTGCACAGGTGGACTTGGATGACCGAGATGCCAGGGATCCACTCATGACTTGATGGGAAGAGGTGATGGCCCGCCATGGTGGCGGGGGTCCCATCATAGGTTACGATACAGGGTTCTTCACCTGGCTGAAGCGACAGCTCATCATGATCGAGGATTACCCGTACAACTGGACATACTTCAGAGGTGATCCTGACCTGGTGCTTCCCGAGGGAGCACAATGGAGTGACATCGGTAAGAACAACAACTTTTGTATTTTTCATTTTATATATTTTATGATTTTTTTGGAGTAGTGTTGATGACTTGACACTTTGTGCAGATGTGGGTCCATCGCGACCAGTTGGGGTCTCACTCATTGTGAGGAGATGTAACATCCCAAATATTTGAAAATAAAAATAAAAATCGATAATACCAATAAATATGATATTAATTATGTGGAAGTAATTATCTGTTTGTTTTATTTAGCATTACTAAAACATCTTTCTATTATTTAACAAAAGTTTGTTAAGATTTCTATTTTATAATTGACTATTTCAATTGTACTTAACTAATCAAGTCTTCTTCTGATAATGAAGGGTGACACCCAGGGCTTACTTAGCTGCAATGCTAAAGTCATTTATCTTGACGCAGGTTCACAGGTAAGAGTAAATTCCAGACATTGAAGTTATTTTGTAAACTACCAGCATTTAAAATAACTGTTGTATATTTTTAATTGAAGATTATTCAGGTGAGATCTCTATTTTTAATGTTTCTTCTGTAGGAAGATAAAATGACCTAGTCCCATGTTTATCATAAGTTACTATAAGTGTTGGAACTGTAAAAAGTAACAACAAAAAGATCATACAGTATCGTAAGCTTGAATATTACCAATTACACAAGAGTTAGTATAAAACTCTACAATCAAGTATGTCCATAAATACTTTTATCCAAGAGTTGTTACAATGATAATGACCATAATTTTATATAGTCCAATTGTCATTTATGAATCAAAAAGACAAAATATGACGATACAATTCTAATGTCATATGAACATTTGTCATATTATACGCACATAGTGATAACACCTAAACTATATAGTCATCCTAAATTAGATCATCCTATAAATTAGCCAATAATACTAATATTGCAATTGTATCTAATGGACATAGAAATTATATCGATGTATAGTGTGCAATATCAGTATTTAAATAGTTTGAATATCAACATTATAAATAACTAGATACATGGTATTCAAAACTCTATTCTATGAATTCAAAAGATTTAATATTAGTTAGAGTCACGACCCAAAAACATATTTGTGTACCATGACCTATCCTATGACTCTAGCATTAGACATTTTTACTATACCTATCAAAAATTGCTATAATCATTAATATGATCCAAGATCACAACCATATACTATACTTAAAGAATGAAATGTAATAATAATCAATGTATAGTGTAGGGTTGAGAGGTTATATTATTCTATTCCTATATACAAATTCATAACATCAAAATTAGTGGTATCCAAAACATTGTTATAATAATCGACATATATCAAAATAATTGTAATGATAACAAGGTTTGAATGATGATGCATGTAATAACTATGGTACTATGCAAACAAATGGAATTCCAACACAATGCTAAGGTTATGTAATCGTCGTTGGATTGTATAGGTTGACGAGCACTTTAGCTTTAAAGGCATTAACTGAGTTTTAATGTGCATGGCTCGGTGTCATCCTAGTTGGCTCAGGGCACGTGATCAACCTTTGGGTAATGTGCTTTCGCACAAGTGGAGAGAGTTAACTCCTTCCAAGCCAAAACCCTAGTATTCATTGTTGTTCTTTGTGTTTTGGGTACGAGGCCGACATGCCTAAGGGTTGAGGAGTTTGTTTGGGATTTGGAACCCACGACCTCTGTGTTAATTTAAGGGTGTAATTTGAACCTGGAAGTGATAGCTTGGTAGTCACAGTTCAGGTTCTTTTTCTGCTGTAACCTCCGGATTGAAAAAAATGTTGTTTTAGTGTTGAAGAAGCCTGAACCTGGCCCGAAGAGTGTTGGAGTGTATGTTCAGAGATTTTGGTGTCTATTCAGTTCTTACAGTGCTTGCTCAGGATTCGAGAATACAATCTTCAGACTCATTTTTATATTGAATATTCTACATGTGAGTGCAGTGTTTGAAACTAAGTCCTCGGGGTCTGTAATAGTGATACGGTACAATGCTACATGGGTCTTTCGAAATGAAAGTTTAGGTTTTCAAGAGTGTAAAAGAAGCTGTAACCTCTGCGTTGTAGAATAATGGTGTTTTTCCAAACTTTGTGAAAATAGCTACGAAGTAAGGGTTTAGGATAATCATTGTGCTTCCTCCGGCTTGGAACTTAGTACTTCAGAGCAGTCTAGAAGAAATATGCTTATCGGTCTTCGGTTTTACACAATGATTCCAGTCTGCATCTCTATCGAAAGACTGAAGGTGAGTCTTAATGTAATCCTTCCAGGTTTACTTGTCTGTTTTACTTTTCCAACAATATGTTCTCTAACAACATTGTCCACAATTATAAATGCAGGGTCCAAGATGGGTTTTCGGCCTTGCTCGTTGTGGATGAAGGATGCCGACGACTTCACTGTCCTGGTAAGTCTCGGGTTCATCTACAACCCTGGACTTGTCAGAAGTTGACATGTTAAGCTTTAGTAACTAGGTTAAAATGTAGACAGTGATGTAATGTTCTTGTGATGCCAAGGCTATAAGCCTGTGTGATAAAGTTTGTGTTTAAGTGATGGCCACTTTGCCATTGTACAATGTGCAAGTTTTGTGTTAAAGATTTGAAGTCATAAGACTTGGAAATAACATACTTCTGGTTAATACAAACACTGTGTTGTCTTTTATGAAAAGTGTTGTTGTTAACATGGCTACCGACTTCGATGTAGATGGATTCACCAGTGTTTAGCAGGTTTAAATAAGATAACCAGAATGTTTTGACCTTCGTTTAGATTAGGTTTTGAACATATATCTGTGTAATGTTGAAGAAGGGCCGAAATCCAAATGCTCAGTTATTCTTGTATCTAAAGTTTAAATGGCAAGTTTTGTTCTATGTTGAAATGAGTCTCAACAGGGTTGGTTAGAATGCTTATAAAAACTTTCAAAATGGAAAATGTTTATTTTTACAGCTGTTAAAAGAAGATCCAGAGAGAAGAGAAGACACGATGCTTAAAAACAGAGTTAGGGTTTGTAATGTATTAGTTTTTGAGACTATTCCATAAACAAATGATATATGAAATCAAACAGGAAACTAGTGAAGAAATACAGTATGTGTAAAGATAAGAAAACTATATATTTTATCAGTTCTAGCAGCTGTTAAAATCCTTGGAAAATACTATTACTTCGAAAACATGATATGTATGATTTTAATTGCATTTGTTTGCTATCTTGATTGAATAGAAATGGGAGCAAAATACATGACTGTGCAAAAATTAAACTAGATTTATATTTTATGAGATAACAAAAGAATCCTATAACACTGTCTATGCTTATGCAGTAAATTCTTAGTCTGTTTAGATATAGGTCAGAATGGCAAACAAATCACTTACTATAATTATTTATCTAATCAAATGGCAATATGCCTATCTCTCATCTATTATTTAATTTGCTTCTCTATACTAGAGTACGATGCAAATAACAACATGTGGAAAAATATAGAGTTGATTTTCTAATCAGATTTTTAACAAGGCTTATCATCTAGACTTAAACTAAAATCATAAATAAATACGTTTACAAAACAGAGTTTGATGATTTCACTAAACAGAATTATTAAACTGTAAACAAAATAGAAAACAACAAAACCCGGTTAATCTGTAGAGATACAAACAGCCGAAGGAGCCTGTTCCACCCAACCAATTCCTGAAGACAACCAAGTTACTTGCCTTAGGAACCCTGAGCCTGTTCACTGAACCACCAGGAGGAAGAAACTTAGAAGCTTAGGCTCTCCACTTGCAGTAGCAATAGTTATCCAGTCTTTAAGAATTAGCAGTCAAAGGGACCGGCACCAACACCTATGGTTCTCCTTCTCAGATTAATTTGCAGACTTACAATGTACTCACATAGCCTCCCTATTCGAATCTCTCAGTCATCACCTGATGCACATGAGGAATATTTATGCAGAAAATATTGTGTAAGAGCTGCCTGCTCAATTCGAATTTGCCTTATGTAGGCTACCTAGGCCTTTCAGTTGTTAACTGGTCATTAAATGAGCTGCCTGGTCACTCCCTCCACCTGGGGGATAATGCCACATTTGTAGGGGTAGTTGTCCCATAACCAACAGCTAGTGGTGAAGTGCAATTGCTGCCATCTGTACCGTGCCTTCTAACAGCTTCCATTCCTCCTAGTGGGTCAGTGAACACTCATTTAACAGTTCCCTTGGGTGTTTGTTTCCTACTTTAATTTATTAAATAATAATAATTTAGTAATTACATTCATCCTTGACCAAACTTGGTCATAATTACAAAATTTTGTAATTAAAATTTAACATAAAGTATTTTGCCAATAAAATAATAATTTCAGAAATTGGGTAGGTGACAGGAGAGGAGAGGCGCCGGTTGTAGGTCCCGAGGTGCGAGATGCCACCGATGAGGTAGAGGAGGTCTATGAGAACCTCCATAGGTTGAAACTGGATATCCCAGAGCCGAGTGTTCGTGATCTACCTCGGGGTTACCAGAAGTACACCGTCGGGGTGTCTACTTGTTTTGGCGCACTGATGGCTAAAGTGGCGAGGGTCGTGGTATACTATAAGCAGCAGCCGGGAGCTTCGAGGTCTAGGGCTGAGTGAATTGAGACTTAGGCTCATGTTCTACTTATGTGTATACTGAAAGCTTATGAGCTTCAGATTTTGTAGATACTTACTGAAAGCTAGCATGCTTCAGATTTTGCATCATCATCATCATTTTGTATTGATTTATATATATATACAGACGTTCTTGGCGGCTTTATACATTATGTGTTCTATGGATGATTAATGTGATCTTGTTTACATGTTTGCTTATACAATGGATGATTTACATGTTATGTATGCTTTTATATTTTATGAATATGTTATGTGTGTGAAATGTACCAATCTAAAATGAAGTTGGCCATCAAGTTAGTAACTGTATTCATGTCTCGTGGAATGTGTAGGTATTGAATAGATTCAAAGGACCTTTCCAGAAGACGGACTCATCTAAAAAGACGGAGTAGAGTAGGGTTGTAGATAACATATATCCGGTTAAGATGAGAGACCACTAGTTGCGAATCCAAATAGATGACAATGTGGTCCATACCCAAGGAAAGAGTGTCGGTTAGTGTTCCAATGATTGCCTGATATTCTGCGGCGTTACTGGTCACGTATCGTAGACAACTTCCTCCTGAGCTGATAAGCTTGCCGGTGGGAGAATAAAGTACCTAGGGTGTCGAAGCAAGGTTGCAGGTATGCCGGCTGGCGCCGTCTGCGAATCCGTAACAAGTTTCCATCTGCACATGCAGACAAAACATGGTATAAGAAACGAAACAAGACCTAGACACATTAAAACAAAAGCGTCACACCACACAAAACACACACGCCATGTACAGTATATACAAGATGTCTATGCGTGAAAGACTCATGCATAGTACCTCTTCAGGTAGATCCCATTGCGGGGCTCACCTAAAGATATCCCATCGTAGTCCTCTAGTTCGTAGGCTCCTTTTTCGAGAACACGTTTCACTATGTATGGTCCGTGCCACATGGACTCGAACTTACCTGCCCCCATCTTATCATGCTTTTGGTCATACGTGAGGACCAAATCACCTTCATTAAAGACACGGGGTTTGACCGACTTGTCTTATTGTGCTTGATGCGCTTCTTGTGTGCCTCGTTGGCAAGAGCGGCATCGCGGTGGGTCTCATCAAGTTTTGTTAGGTAAAGGAAACGTTCTTCCTCGGTAGTGGCATTCGAAAGAAGTTCGACTGCAAGTTTGAGTGATGGAATCTAGCACTCTATTGGTAGGACTGCCTCCAATCTGTAAACTAACTGGAATGGTGTAAATCCAGTGGCAATCTTAACGGAGGTCCGGTATGCCCAGAGTGCGGAAAAGAGCATGTTGTACGAGTTAGACTTGTGCGTACCCACCATGCGTTGAATCATGGTTTTCAAGACCTTGTGGATGGGCTCTACTTGTCCGTTGGACTGTGGGTAGTAAGGGGTTGAGTTTTCATGACGAAAACCCAATCTGGCGCTCAACTCATCGACCATATGGTTCTTAAAGTGAGATCCATGGTCGGTGACTATGGCTTATGGGACTCCAAACTGTGAAATAACATGATTAAACATGAAGAGTGTGGCAGTTTTGCCGTCGTTAGTGTACGTAGGCATAGCCTCGGCCCATTTTTTAAAGTAATCCGCGGCTACTATGACATAACCATGCCCCCCAGCCGAGGTAGGATTACAGTGCATGAAGTCAATGCCCCATTTTGCAAAGGGGCCAATGGCAATAACCGGGTGTAACAGGGCTGGATGGGTGTGTTTTTTTGTTTGAAAATGCTGGCACGGGGGACATTTTTTGACGGCCTCAATACAATCTTTGAAGATGGATGGCCAGTAATATCTCGCGCATAGTATCTCCTGGGCCGTAGCCATCCCAGAGAGATGACCACCACAAGCCACAGAGTGACAGTCATTTAAGACATGTTTAGCCTCCTCATGTGCAGACAACGTCGAAGAATGGAATCTATACCACGACGATACAGGGTATCGCTAACGATCAAGTAATACAAGGCGTGATAGCATATACGACGATGGTCGTCATGAGACAGGTGGGTGTTGAAACGTTGGGTCTGGAGATATAAGGTAATATCCCCATACCACGGCTCAGACGTGCTGATAAGGAACAATGATTCATCTGGAAGAGAATCATTGGGCTCAGATCCTAGATCAACACGGGGAAGATCGCAAATGAGGTCGGCGAACACCAAAGACTTCTTAGACTTAGCTTTCTCAAAGAGAAGGTTGAAATCCTGAAGTATCACGATCTAGCGTGAATATTTTCCGCCAAGTACTTGACGTGTTAAAACGTGGTACATGGGGTTCGAGTCGGCGATAATGGTGGTGGTGCGGAGCAGTATGTAGTGACGGAACTTGTGGACGGAAATGACTGCCGCGAGAGCGAGCTTCTTGACATGCGAATAACGAGTTTCAGAGTTAACAAGACCCTTACTTAGGTAGCAGATCACATGCTCCTGGGCGTTGTTGTCCTCCTGTACCAAGACCATGGCGAACGTGGTGGCAGAAGCAACAAGATAAAGGATATAATCCTTGTAGTAATTGGGCGGTTGGAGTACATGGGCATGCGTAATGGCATGTTTAAGACTATCGAAGGATTGTTGCGCTTGATCGTCCCAAATGAACAAGACATCCTTCTTGAGTAGTCTCATATAACCCTACGTCTTTTGTGCGAAATTACAGACAAAACGCCGTAGGTAAGTTTCCTTCCCTTGCAAACTCTGAAGTTCCGTGATATCAGTAGGAGGTGGGAGAGCGACGATGGCTTCCACCTTCAAGGGATCAATGCAGATCCCATCTTTCGAGACAATGAAACCGAGGAGGTGTCCAGACTCGACGCAAAAAATACACTTGTGAGGGTTCAGACGGATGTTATACCGTCTGCATCTAAGGAATACAGCCGTCAGATGATCAATGTGGAAGTTGCGCTGCCGCGAATGAGCGGGGAGATCGTCGAGATAAGGTTCCACAAAGTCCTTCACATCATGAAAAGCGTACGACATGGCCCGCTGGAATGTGGCACCAGCATTTTTGATACCAAAATCTTGCGATAAGCAAACGTACCCCAAGGGAAAATGAAAGCTGTCTTACGTTGATCAGCCGGGTGGATCTCAATTTGGTTGTAACCGGAAAAGCCATCCATGAACGAGAAGATGACACTTCTGGCACAATTGTCTATGATCTGGTCGATAAAGGGAGTGGGATAGTTGTCCTTAGGACAAGCTTTGTTGAAATCCCGATAATCAACACAAACGCGAATGGTGCCCTGCGTTTTAGCTACAAGGACAACATTTGAGACCCATTCTGTTAATGGAACAGGGTAGATGAAACCGGCCTTCAAGAGCTTTTCAATTTCTGCCTTAATCACCACAGTTTTTTTGGGGTATACCGGTCGTAGTTTTTTCCGGACTAGTTTGGCATCGGGATAGGTTTGAATCTCGTGCCAAACAATAGCACGGTCTATCCCGGGCATTTCCTCGTAGGTCCAAGCAAACACGTCTAGAAATTGCTTGAACAAGGCCGTCAAAGTAGTAATCTCTTCAGGGGAACACTTATGGCCCAAACGAATGTGTTCCACTACACCAGGAGTAACCGATATGTCTACCAGAATGGTAGGTTCGATGTTTGCTAAGTTGCCCTCGGTGTCTGTATGACACGTGAGTATCAAGGATTGGGGGCAAGGGTAGACATCCGGTGTGAAAATGGTGCTGATGTGGTTCTCTACTGTATCCAATGGGGGAAGGAAAGACGATCGATGGTGGAGGTCTTCCCATGGAGGGTTATCCCTGCTCATAATCTCCATAATGGACTCGTCAAAATGAAAAGTTTGGAGTAGAGGATCGGGTAAGGACAACGTCCGCTGTAGAGAAAAAGATGCAGAGGCCAAAGCTAAGTGGTCCTCTGGTGCTGACTGGATAGCCTCATAAGCGAGTTCAGCGGGTGAAAGAGGCATGGTATCTCCAATCAGGCGCATAGTGGCTTCGTCAGGTACGAGCCATGGATCAGTGGAGTTGGGAAAAGAGGATATCATGTTCACCGTGGCAACATGGTTAGGGGGATCCGAGGTTGGAAAAACACCCATAAGAGATGAATCTTTTATGAGGCTGACCACCACGCTCTCATATGGTTGCGAAGATTGCCCGAGCAACGAGACATTATCATCGGGATGAGTAGCGGTGTCCGGTGTACAGAAGTCCAGTTGGTCGACAGTGACAATTCGTCATTGGTGGGTGAATTGCACAATGTGGAAGACAGATGATGCGACCGCAGTCATGGCATAAAACCAATTACGACCAAGTAGAAGATTATAATCTAAAGGAGCGGCGACCACTTCCACGTGAATGGTTGCGGTCTTACCCCCCAAATCGACTGCCAAGGCTTGTAACAGCCCATGAGGTTGGAAACCATGACCGTCGAATGCTTTCAAGGTGGTAGGAGAACGGTTTAACTTGGGAGAGCCAATGGCTCTCCAACAAGAAATCGACATGACCGAGGTAGAGACTCCTTCGTCCAAAACAGTATGATGGATTGTCTTCCCAGCAACATTTGTAGCAACTTGAAATGCCAACTGGTGGGAATGCCTCGATTTAAAGTAATCAAGTCGGAACATGATCGTATTAGAAGAATCCAGATCAACCGCGCCAATGGCAGCAAGAAGAGTCCTGCACTGGTTGGGATAGTTCTGCAAGATTTCTAGCATCGACATAGCACAAGGAGCTTGTGCCAAGTCCTCTAAAATATTGTAGTTTTGAGCTTCCCGAGCATTGGGATTGAAAACGGCTTTTCGAATTGTGCTCTTAGGAGGACGCAAGACTGACTCTAAAGAAGGCTTCTCTACGGTGAGAGAAGCATGTGGTACGGTGATGTCGAGAATAGAAGTGGAATTTTTTTCATTATTACTTCCAACGGGTTCCTTCTGAGGGACTGAGTCGTACGAGTGTGAAAGTATGTTCAAGTTAACCGTCTCACTACGCATCATGAGAACATGCGCGGTGGAGGACGCCTCTCCATGGGAAGGATAGGTTTGAGCAATCAGTTGTTGGTTCTGAGTGGGGAAGGGATTGTTGAGAACTGCGGTAGTAGTGTTTCCTTTGAGAAACTTCTGCACTTCGTCTCGGTGAGGACATTCCTTGGAGAAATGGTCACCACCGTACAGTAAACAATGATACTTCAACTTCCTCTTCTGTTTGGTGTCTTCAGGGGTGGGCTTGGGCTCCTGTTGATTGGAAGATTTCTTAGATTTTCCCTTGTTTTTCTTCTTACCACCAGACTTCTGAGATGAAGCTGATTGAACAGAATTCACCTCTTCGGTGGAGGCAGGAGTGTTTGGCTTGGTGGTGTTGTTTCCAGCCTGTGGTGGTGATGGGGAAGAACCCTAGGGGTTCGATGATCCACTAGTTTGAGTAGAAGGTTGGGAGGTAAGGGAACCAATGATGCCATCGGCCTGAGGTCCCTTAAGGATTAGGTGGTTTCGCAGGGTCATACGTAGGGCGGGGTGCATCAGGAACAATTTCATACAACGTTCCGAATTGAGCATAAACCAAGTCTAAGTAATGGGCACGGGAAATAGCTTGTTCCTCAGTGACGACCCCTCCCATGGCCATGTCTCGAGCTACGACAGGTAAGAGAGACTTTGTGAACCAGTCAGCTAAGAGTTGGTTGGGGATATGAACCTTAATGAGACATCGTCTTCGCCGCCACTCGTGAATATGGTCTGAGATATGAATTGCGGTATTCTGGCGAAGAGAGGTCAATAAGTCCGTACCAGTCTCATAGCGAATGGGCAATCGGAAATGGGTCAAAAATGACATAGCAAGAGAACAGAAATATGGAAAAGAGTTAGGTGGTAATTCAATATACCACTTGGCAGCTGGGTCGGTGAGAGTCCGTTGAAATAACCTAAGACGGATCGAGTCGTCCATCAAGGAGTTGGATGAACACCATAAGTGGTATGTCATCACATCATTTTTTGGATCCTCACCAGGTTTGCCATCAAATTTGGGAATATATGATGGTAGTTTCACCACAATTGGTGGCCAATTGTATCCGTGGAAGATGGGGTCATTAGTCAGATGATACAGGCCGGGTAGGTCCAAAGTGGCCAAGAAGGGCAGCTGTTGATTCGGCTACGGGTACTGATAGTACTGATATGGCATGTATGGACTAGTGGGACCTTGCATCGACTGGTTGTAGGGTGTTCCCGGAGGAAACTGGCCGTAAGGGGGTGTGCTGCCCGGACCATATGTAGGTATGTTGCCATAATAAGGTGGTCCGTTACCATAAGGTGGGGTTCCGCCGCCACCGCCGGGACGGGGTGGGCCTCCTCCGAATGGTGGGGGTCCGTCGCCGCCACTGGGACAAGGTGGACCTCCACTGCCTCCGTCGGGAGGAGGTGGTGCTCCACCGCCTCCTCCAAATGGCGTGGGTCTGCCACCGCCACTGGGAGAAGGTGGGCCTCCACCGCCTCCAAATGGCGGGGGTCCACCACCGCCACTGGGATAAGGTGGACCTCCACCACCTTAGCCGGGAGGAAGTGGTGCTCCATCACCACTGCTGGAAGGGTGTGGGCCTCCTTCGCCACCTCCACCAAAATAGGGTGGTCCTTCACCATTGCCACCAGGATGGGGTGGTCTTCCACCACCCGGGGGGGTGTCCCTCCGCCTCCACCGGAAGGGGGAGGGCCTCCACCTTCGCCGCCAGGATGGGGTGGTCCTCCACTAGAAGGGGGAGGGCCTCCACCTTCGCCGCCAGGATGGGGTGGTCCTCCACCAGAAGGTAGAGGTCTGCCTCCTCCGGAATTGTGTGGGGGCCCTCCGCCTATGACAGGAGGTGGGGGTGGACTGAACGAGGGTGGTGGTACTTGAGGGACGGTAGGTGGGGGTCCATCTTGTAAAACATTTTGATGCCCCCATAGAGTGTATGGATTTTCGGGATAAGGTAGCCCGTAGAGTGCGTTTCTGGGATGGAATTGTCTCGACACAGGGTTAAGATAACCTGGATACGCTTGACTCCATGGTGGTTGGTTTGAATGGGATGGTCCCCCAACATGGGATAATCCCATGGTGGAAGCTCCAGCGGGTAAGGAAGTTCCATCGGAAGTACCGATGGGAACTCCTCCTCCTGTATTATGGTTAGGAGATGGGGGTTGCTCCTCAGCAGCAACGTGTTGACCACTAATCAAAGGTTGACCCAATGCGGGTTGTTGATTATCTACTGTGGGAGTAACATTACCCGTGAGGAAGGTAGGGGGTAAAGAGTATCCTCCCCGCGAGTTTTGGGGTGGGGGAGGAATGGGTAACGTTCTCGTAGTAGTAAGAGGAGTGTTGGACTGTTGTCCTTCAATAGGTTGAGTTGTTTGAGGCATAGAACTGGCCTCCTGTTTAAGGGGTGTACTTGCAGGAAGTGAGGGTTGACCAGGTTCATAAGTGGTCATGTTGTGGATGGATGGTTTTGGTGAGTCATAAGATAAAGTGTGAATCAAGATCTACCGATATGCGGGTAATGTCGGGTCTGCACACGGTCTGCAACCCTTCGGAAAAGACTTTGTTGTTGAAATTCCTCGCCCATGGCCCATAATCGATTCAAGCGATCACGAAAGGGTTTGAGAAGTTTGTCGGGAGTGGGCCAAGCGGGTGGGGATGTAGTGGTAAAATGATCCACTTGTTGACCTAGAGATGTTTCTCAAAAGGGTGCAGCTGGACCAAACGAAGTTGATACAAGGTCGTCCTGGGTGGGATTTAACCATTCCATAGATCCAGGCTGTCCCGATAGAATGGGAGGGAGAGGTACGTCAGGTGAAGTGGAAGTTTCTGCCTCTTCACCCCGTGAGGGGTTGGAGGTGGGTGAATCTGGAGGGAATATGTGCTCTAATATTCAAAGTAGGGTTTTCTACTTCAGGTGACACGACCGTGACGTGTGGGTCCATTCTTACCTTCGAAATTACCTCTTGATATTTAAGGGGATATTCGGGTGGTAAGTTCAGAATCCTATGGGACCTTCTCCAAGGAAAGTCAGCCAGAGTGACTGAAACAGAGTTTCTCCTAAGAGTATTTTAAACAAAAGAAAAGCAGTCCAAGAAAATCTACACAAACTAAGGCCACAAGCAAACTTATGTGATAGGTGTGGATTTAAAAGTCTGGAACCTCACAGGATTGTCAAGGCTTCGCAACTCGCTATATACTGCAGGGTCCAACAGTAAAACATGACAAGGAGGATTGAGACCGTACTCTTTCCTGAATACCCGACTACCTGGACGGCACGTGCGTAGTAATCTCCCCGAGTGTTGTTATCGGTGTATTTCTCTACCAAGACGGCCAAATGGTTAACTCAGTTGGTTTAAGGAATCCTAATGGTGTCTCCCGATATACACAAGGTACGTGGGAGCTCAAATCCGTAGTGGTGTTGTCTAATGCACAACCGTATGGCACGATACCTTCCTATATACTACCGAGTACGTGAAACACCCTTTGATATACCCTAAGGTACGTGAAAGAGCCTTCGATATACTGGTTGGTACGTGAAAGAGCTTCGATATACCGGTTGGTACGTGGAAGACTACAATACCCCCGGGATGCAGTGCAGGAAAATAACGACAGCTGCCACGTTTTACGATGCCGGAACACGTCTCTAACTTAACACATAGGTTACTAAAATTTTTACCCTAGTTCTACCGTTAATTTTATCTGGACGGTTAGGTGAATGCATGAGATGAGTACATAAACGTAAACATAATGCACGTCCTAACTACATGAAAAAACATGCACTTTTTCCCTTTGGATGAAATCTATATATGGGAGGGAGAAAAATTTTCAAGTGGTTTTACCAAAACAAACAAAGCTTCAACAAATCTCAAATCTACCAAATTTGACAATGAAGATACTCTTTTCGGTTTTTCTCTTTACGCAAAACATGAAAATCAACAAGCATCAAAACCAAATCAAAGCTTTTCTTTTTGTCTTTTCGAATCAAAAATTAAATTGAGTGACGAAAAGAGAGAATTTCTATCTAGAGCATGCTAACTCTTTAAATTTCACTATGATAGCCTAAAAGCATAAATGCATATAATTTTTCAAGCATGGAATCACTTTTACAAAAACTTGATTTCACTTGGGATTTTCAAGAAAATGAATGGCTCATAATTCATGAAAAACACAAATGATTAACTTTTCTTTCAAACTTTCCAAAAGACCTATGAATGGTAAATTCCAATGCATGAACCAATTTCTACAATAATTTTCAAATGCACTTGAAAACGGTAAAAATGAAACACTTTTTTATTTTCCAATGATATGCCAAGACTACAACTTGATAATAATAATGCTTTCAAATATAAATGATTGAAAAGAAGATATTGCTCGTAGTACTCTAATCATTCAGAAATTCACAAGAAAATAACAAGCACTCATACAAACCAAAAACACCCAAGACACTCAAAAAACAACTGGATACAAGCAAAGCTAAATAACATGTGCAAAAGACGTCTGGGATCTGATCCAATGGAAGGACTAGATCAGGTGAGGAGAGGAGGGAATACAAGGTCAAGTGGATGAACGTGGGGGACAACAAAGTGTCCACCACTACCAAGTCTTAAACTTGTCCAAAATGGAACCCAAAACCAATCCAAACAATACCAAACAAAACCAAACACTACCAATGCAAAACCAAAAGGGTCTCTGAGGTGAAGTGCAGAGGAGTTCTGTAAGACAAACCAAACTCAAAAGTTGGAGAGGAGAGGACCCAAGCACAGGGCTTGACTGCACGACGCAACCTGTGGTCAGGCACAGAGCACCCGTCCCAGGTGGCAAACAGGTGACTTACGACGATGGCGCAAGATGTCAAACTAGGTTGAGCGACGTCGCAGGTTACAGAGCAGCAGATTGCGCCTAGGATGCAGACGTCGCTCTGGCTATACTACCCAGGTGCGACGGGTGAGATCCAAATGCAAAGATGGAAAGATATCCAAAAATGAGCAATCAAAAGGTTTGACAATCATGCATACAGACTCAAAGGAAGTCAACAAACTCTACAAAGAGAAGATTTGATGGTAAAAAAGGCTCAGGAGGCAAATGAAAAGGCTCACAAAGAAATCAGAGAAAATGACTTTCGAATTGAAAACTTAAAACAATGCATGTAGTCCTCAGTATGGTCGCCAAACTTGTTACCGGACAATCTACCGAAAACGGACTTAAGGCGTGATCTCCCTAGTTCAATGTGAATCTAGAACAAGTGAGACAGAACATAGAACTGCTTTCCTAGATCTAGTTAAAGATTGAGTGATTAGATGTCCTTTAAGATTGTAGATTTCTCCTCGTTGTTGCTCCAAGCTTCACGGTCGTCAGATCTCAGCTGCAAGACCTGTCAAGACATATAGAACAATACAAGCAATAAAACATATCTAAACAGTAACAGATCTAAGTAAATGGTTAAGCAAGTAAACCACAAAAACATTATTAACACAATAACATTTGGTGGAAAGAGTTTATATTACTGTATTAAAAGAGGGAAATACAAAGTAGAGAGATGATTACAACCAAAGCTTAACATCGCAATCCTCCTCCGACAAGCCAAGCCAAAGCCTCCAAAGGAAGTATGAGTCTCTCAATAGATGAGTAGGGATCTCCTAAGCTAATTTCACCAGCATGCAAGTGCTATAGACTTTCTCCCTTTGGAATGGGAAAGAGCCTCATATATATAAGACTAGGAGGATAGGGTAGGTTGAGATATAGTGGGAGAGGACTAAGGGATCCTCCCAAAGGGATATGAACCGAATGCCAGCTCTCCTATATGTTAGGGATAGAGATCGACATCACACAACTTCGAGAAGTGGCTCGAAGATGCCCTTTATCCATTTTAACTGACATCGTTGCAGTCTGCATTAGGACAACCTGCGCCGTCGCATGTTGCACAAGGGTGACCTGCGACAATCTAACTAAACCCTATAGAAATATGTTAGTATCTCTTCCAGTTTGATTTCTTAGTCATAGGAACTTCGGGGATGTTTACACTGGGTCTTATGGTGGCAAGATTTAGGTGTAACACAAGTGTCACAACTCACGTGTCATCTTTTAGTTTAACATAAGTGTCGTCATGCAATAACACTTAGTTAACTAGATCTTCTTTGTTGTCACTTAGTTAACTCTCTTTAACTGAAGTGTCGTCTTTTAGTTTAACTAAAGTGAAAATACTTTAGTTAACTAGTCCCTTTTATTTAACACTTAGTTAACTGAAATCATGTTGATTGATTTACTTGAAGTGACCACTGTGAGTTCTTTAGTTAACTGAGACATATCTTTAACTGATGCTTTAACTGAAGCATTGATACTTAATGGAAGCTTTAATAATTCGAGTTCTCTTTAATTAATTGAAGTGCCTGCATGGGCAATTTCAAATTCTCTTGATCTCTATGCTTTATCTTTTATTTCTTTATCTCTTACTGCATGGCCAATATGTGCTAACTTTAATTATCTATCACATTACATTATACTAAGAAGAATTATCGAATGCTGTGATCATATTATATTATTCTGGACCAAATGATTATATGCTAAAGTAATTCACTTTAGAGGTGATCAATCTCTAAAGGAGAATTAATAGCAATTTGGTGATCATGGTTAATAACATATCACACAACATTAAATGATTTTAACAAGTAAAGCATGAACTTTATACGGAAGGTCCACCTCTATATGGGAGGTCCATCTCATGGATACCTTTATACGAAAGGATCACATGATAATCATGACTTGATACACACAAGTTTGGAGCCTTGTCCAACAAGACTTTACAACATCATTACTTTGATGGATTACCTCTATACGGGAGGAATAACCTTTACACGGAAACAAATCAAAGTGCTCACCTCTATACGGGAGGATCAAGCTTGAATACATAAGATTGGTTTGGAGAATGTCTCCTGATGTCGTATATTTAACACTCCCTCTTAGCGAGGGAGGCATTCTCTACCATATCAAGCTTGTCTCGGAAGTACCTGAACTTCGTCACTCACAGAGGCTTTGTTAACACATTTGCAATCTGCTCATCAATAGCAATGTACTGAAGTTTCAATGTACCTTTCTGGACCATGTCTCGGATGAAGTGATACTTCATTTCAATGTGCTTCAAATTGTCATGAAACACTAGGTTTTCAGAAATCTTGATGCAACTCTGATTGTCACACCTAATAATTGTAGGCTCAAGCTTTTCACCGAACAACCCTGCAAGTAGCTTTCTGAGCCACACTGCTTCTTGGCAGGAAACACTAGAAGCTATGTATTCTGCTTCGGTAGTGCTATGGGCTACGAAGCCCTGCTTCTTGCTGGACCAATATATCATAGTTGATCCTAGGCTATAACAGTAGCCAGATGTGCTCTTACGGTCCACAATGATTCCTTCCTAGTCTGAGTCTGTATAACCAAGTAACACGACTCCTCTACTGGAGGCATATCTGATTCCATATGAAATTGTACCTCGAAGGTACCTAAGCACATGCTTAACAACTGTCCAGTGTCTGTGTCTCGGATCAGACATAAATTCACTTAGGATGCTCACAACATAACATATATCATGCCTCGAATGTATCAAGTACATCAACGAGCCTATAAGCTGTCTATACAAAGTGGGATCTACTGGATCTGATCCAGATCCTGACTCATGAAGTTTCCTCAAATTGGAAACCATCGGTGTAGTCATAGATTTGCAATCTATCATTCCAAACCTGGGCAATATATCCACACTGTACTTCCCTTGAGATAGAAAAAATTCATCTTTTCTTTGCTAGATATCAAGGGCAAGAAAGTAGTGCATTAGACCTAAGTATTTCATCTCGAACTCTGAGGTGAGCTCCCTCTTGCACCAAGCAATCAGATGTTCCTCTCCAGCGAGAAACAAATCATGAACATAAAGACTTATGTTCATGATACAGAGTTGATTATCATCTTAGACAAAAATGACATAATTTCAACATAAAACAACAAAAACTGATAGCTGTATGTCTTAATGCAATCATGACCATAATATTTTAGAAATAAAAAATGATGACCGCTCCTTTCTCAACAACCAGTGACTCCAACAACTCTTCCCAGTAGACAACACCTTCTTTCCCTGCAAATGCTTCTTTCGACAACTTGTCTGCAAGAGTATTGTTTTGTCGATAGATATGTTCAAAACTAATCTCTCTAAAGAGATTGATTTTTTCTCTTGTTCTGTTACACCATTGATAAAGTTGGATAACATTTATATCAAATTCTCCAAGGGCCCATTTAATTGTGATTCGTGAGTCCCTAAACACTTTCATCTCTCGTAGACCAAAAATCTAGAGTCGTCCATTTAATTTTTTGTAATCCATTTCTTTCTATAGTTATCTTGCACTTTCCAGCTTCCATTTTTAGTCATTCTTTTGAGAATTCATCAGCTTTCTCATTTTGTTCCCTGTAGACATGTGAGAATTCAATTTGATTGAAAGATGAAGCAATAGTTTCTAGATTGTTCCAAATATCTTGTAACATAATGTTTTTGATAGTATTCTCCTTTTTCATATATTGTATCCATAGTTCCGAGTCCCCAAAAATCCTTATAGTCTCCACATTTTATTCTTTTTCAATATGCATTAGCAATCTCAGAGCTAATCCTTCTGCTCTGTTATTTGTTCCTGAACCTCCACTTGCTTTAAAATGTATAGATGCAATCTTTGAGAGATTCAAGATGCCTCCTAGCCCGCACATGTTGCTCTCCTTGGCTCCATCAAAAAATCCCGCTATCTCTTCCTCTCCAACTTTGATCTCTTGCATAATCCTATCCTTGTGCTTACTTTCCTCTTCCAGAAAGAACTTATAAGTTGAGAGAACCTGTGATGTAACATAAAATGGGGTGATGGATGTCTTCAAAAATTGATGGTCATTTTTAACATACATATTAACGATCATTAGACGACTCAATCCACTACCCACTCCAATAAAAGCTCAAACTACTACAAAACAACAAAGACATTTTGAAGTGGTAATTGAAACAGCACGGAAAAAAACCTTCAAAACATCCTAATCTACACTCCAGTACAAGGGAAAGTGTAATTCCTTGCTCAACTTGATGTTGACACATGACACTATAATAAAATACTAAGTAAACAAAAAATATACAATGTGCCTTTACCAAAATTTCAAAACCAAAGATATGTAGATCTAAGTTATTAGTTAAATAAGGTTTTTGGGATACAGGGTTGGCAGGCGCGGGGGGAGTGATCTTTGACTCCAAGGGAAATACACAGAATGAATTCGCTTGGGGGATTGGTAGAAAAACCAACAATGGGGCTTAATGGCTCGACCTTATTAAAGGGATCGAGATTTCCAACTCCCTAGGTATAAAAAAGCTGGCAGTATTAGGAGATTGTTTAATAATTATTCGAGATGCAAGAAACATCGTGGGGAAAAGGAAATGACCATCTTAAAAAATGCATCAAATTCTGCTCTGTCTCAGCAAGGAGTTTCACCATTTAGACTTCCTGCACATCTTGAGAATGCATAATGGACATGCGGACAAATTGGCAAACACTGGAGTAGGAATCCCTTATGGCTCAATTCTTCTTAATAATGAGGTTCTAGACAATGCTTGGATACCCTAGGTCTTGGAGAGCCCCTCTCCATAGGATTTCAATTCCCCCCCACGGGATTTTCACAATCCTTAACTATGAACGAGGGAGAAAAAATTGCACAATCAATTGGGGAATCTCCCTTGGAGATTTGGCGGTTCTACCACACCTCGAAATCCTCATTTGCATGTGGGATTTAATTGTCCTGATCACGATTGACAGATGGAAGAAGCCCTGGCAGGTGGGCATGGATTATCTATTGGGAAAAATCGACCTTTGCTCCCATTCTACAGAACACATACAGTTTGAATTTTCAACCAAGCTCTAGGTTGCAATGGAATGTAGAGGCTGTTCTGGAGGTCAAGATGATGGAAAACTCTGCTATGGATGCCCTCATGGTGCTCGGGGAGGCTCTGCGAAAAGGGGAAGAGATGGACTAACGGGCAGAGGCCCTCTCGGTGGTGGTTGCTACAGTGTGCAGGTTGAGGACGTTCGTGGACCCTTTGTGGACCTAGAGAACACTAGACACTCTGCGGGGTTAGAGAACTTTGGGCATGGACTGGAAAAAAGGAAGTGCTACAACCAAGACAGGATTGTGTTTGCACAGGAGAAGGATTTGAATAGAAACCCTGAGCATGAGGATGAAGTTCTCGATAGGCTACAGGAGTTAGAAATGCAAGTCAAAATGATTCGCTCTGAGAATCTTGAGTGCGAAAATGTTCTCCTCCGTCTTTACAATCTGGTTTCTTCAAGCATTTCAGAGAATAGAGGACAGAAGTCTGTGCTAGCTGGAAAAATGGAACACTTAGAGGCTTCTTTGGGTCTGGCCTTCTCACGCAGGGCTCAAACCCGGGAAGTCATTGTTGGAGAACTCGAAGAAATAAGTAGAAAGATAACGAAACTGCAGAAGCATATGGAGGGTAATGGTAATTATGTGGATCTCAGTGCTGAGAAGAGCAAGAAAGAGGAACCTGATGAAGCTTTCAAGAATGGCGGCCAAAAATAGGGATGGATCAGGTCCAGGATTGACCTTCTTTTTGCTGTTTATGTTTTTTCAAAAAATATTTAATAGTGCTGTAACTAATAGCATAGGATGTTTTTGCACTCTGCTAAGACTGGAAGCTCTATGGCTTAAGTTTTTGAACCTGGAAACACCTGCAAATGTACTTCTCTTGTTTGTTACTACTTGGGCAATTCGTTAGATACTATAGCTATCATAGAACACACAGATATAGTGTTTGTTTTCAACCTGAACATGATGAACTGGGCGTGATGGTTGTCTTCCATTTATGGGAGCAATTAGTCCTGAATTTTGCTATATAACCCATCTTTTTTTTACAAAAAATATCAATACATATACCGTTTCTGTTTTAAAAAAAAAAGGTTTTTGGGATAAGATGTCAATTCAAAAGTCATTAGATTCCTTTATAATTCTGGTTTTAACTCTGGGTTTATTATGGGATGAAAATGATCAAATTTCTCAAGGTGAAAACATTTTCTCAAAATTTTTAATCCTAAAAAATAATTTACACTTTGAAGATTTAATTCCTTTTTGCTCATAATAAATCCGGATCCCAATTAAAATAAATCTTTAATTTTAGAATTCCCTAATTATCAAGTGAAACATTATAATCTACCTCATTCAATTTCATCTTTCCATTTAGTGGACACAAGAAACAATATTCAGTATTAATGAATTTCAATTTCATCTTTCCATTTAGTGGACACAAGAAACAGCATTCAGTATTAATGAATTTCATCTGCAAAATTAGAATTTTGAATTTGTTATTAAGAAATTCCCCACCTTCTGAATGTAATATGCTAATCCTCCACCTTCTAAATATGGGATGCCTCTCATCATTATTATTGGGAAATTAACATCAATGATAATGTCAAGATGGTATAAGCCTGCAGACATTAATGGCAGCAAGGACTTCCGAATAAAAGTAGACTATGATCACAGATCAACAAGCCGTTTAGAGTGCAGTGACGCTGGTTTGTGTAGACTAATGAACACATTTCTTACTCGCCACCCAGTAATCCATAATCCATGAAGGTAGACACTCAAATTTAGATACCCACCACCCAGATTTAGATTCTGTTCGCCAAAATGAACAGGAAGATCTGCATATGATCATCTGGCTCAAAATAAAATAGATTCATCATCCAAAACCAATATCAAGCTGTGGATAGACTTTTAAGAAGATCAAGCAGCATGCACCCAATTAAACTCAAATCTTGGGTTTCATTACCCTGTTTGAATCTGGTGCAATGTTACTATTATGATGGGTTTCACATTTATGGAATGGTCGTAGATATGGTGGTGCTCACTCCTGTTCTCGTATTCTTTAATCCTATAATAATACATGTGTTAACCTTATTTATAGTAATTGCAGGTTTATAGTAGAGTAGTACGATTGAGTGGGTTATCGGGGTAGATAAGGAAAAAAATTCAGGTACATTGGTCAAGCATATTTCTTCATTTAAGGATGGTATCGAAAATAAATTTTAAATTTTTTAAGTTAAGAATTCAGTAAGTAACAATTTAATAAATTATATATATAATTTATCAACAATCAGTTTATTAGACCCGGGTTGGCAGGTGTGGGGGGGAGTAATCTTTGACTCCACGGAGAATAAGAAGAAAGAGTTTGCCTGGGGTATTGGGAGAAAGACGAACAATGGAGCGGAATGACTCGTGCTCATCAAAGGGTTCGAGATTGCTTCAGATCTGGGCATTGAGAACCTGAAGGTTATTGGAGACTCTCTCATCGTCATCAGAGACGCTGGGAATATTGTCAACAAAAGAAACAATCCTTCCAAATTGCATCACCGCCTTCTCAGCATCAGTAAAGAATTTAAAGAGGTTTCATATTACCATGTTCTGAGAAATCTCAATGGACAAGCTGACACCATGGCAAACTCTGGAGTTGTACTCCCATATGGCTTCCTCGAATGTGATAATGTCATCTCTAAAAACATTTGGATCCCCTATCCCAGGGTCTTCACATGGAACCTTGGTCCTTCTCAACTCCTTAAAGAGACCTCCTAATCACCTGATTTCAAACTATAAAATTTCAATTTTTTTGGTTTTTGGTAACCACACCACCCAAAGTGACGATCTGCACAATCCCCGTAAGATTTGGAGGCACCTCAGCATTTATTACTACTGGCCGGTTTGCCAGTTGGCCAGCATACGAAGACAGGGGCATGGTTTAAGACAGGGAAGGGTGGCGGCATTTTGCATTCCCGCTGGTTGCTCCTCACTCTGGTTTTTGCTTAGTGTTGAGTTGGGTCTACACTTGTCTTCGCACTGGTTTGTTTTCGTGTTGGTTAGTAGTATGGAGCATCACTCGCATTTGCAGGCTGGGGATAGCCTCTACCTGAGGTGCTCCAGGTGCAGCAAGGCTATTAGAAGCCCTAATGCTGCTTGTGTCAGGGCAATTCCGATGGTTGATGAAGATTTAGGCGTCTCGGCAGACAGTAGGCACCCTGTGCATGGCCCCTGTCGCAGGCAAGACAGGGCTGGAAGCTCCCAGAAATTTGACGAGAGGCATGGCCTCACAAACTTTGAACTGGATATGAAGAGTCGTTTGCAGGAGTTGGAGGGCAAAGTCCGGTTTATACGTAATGAAAACCTGGAATACAAGGTCATGATCCACCTCTATTCTTTGGCCCAAACAACACATATTGAAGTGAAACATCAGTATAGTATGGTGGCAGAGAAAGTGGAGCATTTGGAAGAGACGTTGGGTCTCAGTTACCCACACAAAAAACGCAATTCCGGTGCGGAGAGTAGTGAAATGGTCAACCTTCGCAGGAAGCTGGAAAAATTAAAGAATTTCATGGCCCAAGTAGGGAACTTCATCGACCTAAGCCCAGACAGGAACGGGACTGCTGATTCCAGCGGAGCAGTCATGAACACCGACACTCTCTAGTTGCTTGATGATTGGTCCAGTCTTTTTTTTTGCTCTGTTATGCATCTATTTCAGTTTTTTTGGCTTCGGCTTTGTATCACTGAAAGTCATGAGATGGGAGCACTTCATAGGAATGACACTCTTTTGGATAGTCTCAATTTTCAGTGGTTTTGTTTAAACTTACCAATATAGCTATGTATTTCTTCTGTATTAGACTCCTAGGGCAGTTTGTTAAGAGTTACAGCTTTCATGGACCTGGAAGGTTTTATTCTAGTTATAAGCATGTAAAAAATGATCAGGGAGCGTTAGATGCTACCTTGCTAAAGGAGCAATCTGCCTCTGCACTATGTAAATCTTGGTTTTATTTTTAATCAAAGCTACTCAACCGTCCGTATTAAAAATAAATAAATAAAAAATCAGTTTATTAGAAACATATTATAAATTTAAATTTAAATCTAAGAAAACAATAACTTCCTTATAACCACTGGAGCTATACACCCAAATGACTGAACCACAAATAAAACCTATAAATATAGTATCTTAAAAAATTGAACTTTGAAATAAAGTGATTTTTTATATCTGTAAAATGTATAATGTATACATCTATATTAAAGTAGTTCTCAGATCTTTTGTTACTTATATTTTAAGTATTAAAATCTAAACTTTGAAAATAGCGACTTATATTTTAAGAATCTAAACTTTGAAATAAAATAAAGATTTTCATATCTTTAAGATGTATACTTTAAGAGGTGACACTATTTTTCATTCCTTACACTAATATGCTTTATATATTTTAATTTCAAGTTTTAAAATTTGTATTCGTATTTGAATCTTACTGATATGCTTTATATAGCACTTATAGTGATACATTGAGCCTAGTCTAGTTGGAATTTTAATAGTGTGAGATCGACCTTATTCTTTATATATATGAAACGAATGCAGTGCTGGAAAAAATATGATTGGTCACTAATTTTTTTTTCCTGCGGAAATGGTGCACAGGAAACCCACTAATAGTTGTCCACATATCGTGAATGGTAAGGATGGTAAACCATCGGTCAACAATAGCGGGTTAGCCTAACCTCTTAGGACTCGAGGCTTGAACTCGTGACCTCCCCTGTACCGAGAGAGTGTTCGCACGTCTTACAAATTGAGCTAACCCTTAGAGCTAATATAATTAGCCTTAGAAGAAACAAAAGCTTTACAAATAATCCATAATGAATCTAAGGTATTGACATGCTAAATAAGATGCAAAGGCTATAGTCTATGAGATAGCAATTATTTATTCAGAACATATTAAGATTCAAACCTTTTGCATCAACCATTTAGAGGAATATTTTGAAGCGACAAACATTTGCTTAAGATAGCTGGTAGGGAGAAGCCTTTTTGAGGTGTCAATGTGAAATATAATTGTTAAAAAATGTTTTAATTTCAGTCACAGAGTACGTATTCAACTTAAGCCATTCATATGAAACAAAGCACTTACTAAGGAACATGTTTTCATCCTATGATATGCCAACCAAGCATGCATATCTTGAAGGAGACATGGCCCTTGCACCTTTGATGTGAGATTTCATACACCCTGTATTTGATTACTACTAATCGGAACAAAACTCTGCTACTGGAAAAAGTCATCATCCCAAAACATCCAGTGAAGCTCGTGACTGAAGACCAAAGCCCTGAGGCATGAGATTGCATTGTAGTGGTCTATTGCTAATGCTGCTGCCAATGTATCTGGTAGCTTGTCAATTTTTTGATAGGCTCATTTCTCAGCAAAAATGTGTATAGACAGACCCATTGCACCTGGACGGTTAGCTGTTGCCAATGTGCAGTGTGTGCAGCAAGTAATGAAAATGTAAGAAACCAGGAAGGAAGTCATGCCCTAATGATAGAAAACAACACTACTAATTTAATTTCTATAATGCTATTTCAAAATACTTGAATATACTTCTGCACACTTCTTCGTCAAACGTTAAAATTACAGGTCTTCGAGGTTGTGTATATTTTCAATGCAATTATTTATGCAGTTGTATCGACCTGAGTAAGTTTGCCAACCAATACACACTACTTTTACTTGTGTGTACTTGTTGAAATACTCCTTTTACTTGTGTACTTCTACAAATAAATATCTATTTAAACGTAGCCATAACGAAAAAATGAGCACATGCTGATTACAGTTGTATGTTCCCTAACACTCTTCTTGCCCCAAGTAAAAACTCTTAAATGAGAGAAATGAACAATGGAAAAGACTCAAGAGTGTCAATAGACTAATGTGAAATTTCACTGTATTAAAAACAGCATGATTGGATTGCTGACATCAGAGGCTTACTCCGCTGAATGATCACATACTATGTTAAATAAGTAGATAGAACTGCCTGCCCCACAAATATTGTAATTGTTAACTTTGATTTTCATTTAATACCACAATAAGCACATTCTTTAATCGAAAGGAAAGGGATCATATGAAGTGCCACTTATTGCTGACACAAAACTCCCCAGCAAAGGTACTTGGTGAAGATCACGAATTGCACTATCGACAGAATCTTCATGTGGATGTGGCCTTGAGGGAGCTTGGAAAGAAGTGCTTAACGTAAAGTCTTGTGAAAGAAATCTCTGTAGCAAGGCCAGTTGAGACTGCTCATGATCTGTATAATTGTTGGATAAGCCATTAAACAAGGTCCAATCCAATGCTTCATTTGGCGCTGAATGATTAATTATGTTGTGCTCATCCCAATACAAACAGTGGCATGTTTGCTGCTTATTCCTATACTCAGCTCCACATGCATAGCAGAATTCATGCCCACACCTGCAGTGCGAAAATAGTCGTAGGTTATTGGCTACATTTGACATAACCAGAGTTGGCTAAAACTATTGTAAATAAATGACGATCCGATACTTTGAAGTAATATATTAACCATGCACCTTGGATAAGCTTTACTACAAATCTCAGTCATCTGAAGTGCCCAGCAAACAAAAGCTTTTGAAGACAAAGGAGATTTATCGAATTCCATTTGGCAAAAACAAAGTTGCATAGAGACTTGAGGAAAGCTCCCAGACATAAAGGGCATATGATATATCTGCATTATATGCATTTAGGTCCTCTCAACTTGTATAATTTGAGTGGGCATTAGTATTGCATTCATTCAGGGGTTTGTAATCACCGAGAGAGAGAAGGTTCTGTTTAGAAAACATGCATGTGTCGAAAAAACTGCTTATTTCAATATGCAAATGACTACAATCCTCTTATTCAGAGTGTTAAAACTCAATAGAGTGAAGACAGCTAAGCACCGGCATGTATCCTTAAAATGGAATCCACAGGACAAACAGGCCTAACCATTGCTGAGAATCCTTGAACACCATATCCAGATTGGCATCAAGATAATCACTTAATGGGGAAATGCAATTCGACTTCAAAGCTATTAATAGGTTGTGAAAAGTCACTTGTGTAGCTATACAATGCAATTCTTACCGCTGCCAATTAGGATAAAGCAATGCATTTGATAAGCTCTCTAAACTTATATGAATGCGCATGAAACAATAGTATAAGCAAGAAATATAATAGCTCTCGGATGAGTCGCCGTGGGCTAACACATCTTCCAACAGTGGTCACTGAAGCTTTGTATGAGAAGGCCAAGCGCTTGACACATAATGATGCAGAACTTGGGAACAGACTAAATAATCCATACGTTCCAGTGAAGGAATTGACATGGGATGTTTTTGGCAAATGGAAAAGTATACAAGACTTGGACTTACCTGGCTATAACCACTGATACCTTCCCCGATGTTTCTAGTACATCTTCATGAATATCAACCTAGGCCAAGGATTAAAGCTTGAAAAACACTGCCTGTCCCTATCCATAGGCAAGAGAGATAAAACAAGCAAACCAAGAAAACGCAACTCGGGGAGCTGTAAACCATTCAAAACAACCGTCTGACAGAGACATGGTTTAGACTTCCAAAAATCTTCGCAAGTTCGTGTTCTCTCGGGGCAATGTATATATGGTCCAGAAATAGAGCTAATTTATAAAGAAATCCTAAATTGATTGCTGAGCTGAATTAAGCATCAAATCTCCTATGAATTCTTAATCACTTAAATTTACTAATCATATATTAAAACTTGAAAGCCATCTAAGAAGGGTACAGATTCATACCAACATGTCATATGGAAGCAACCATGTGTGAGCTCAATCATTCGCCTGCATTCCTGACAACGTCTCCACTGTCTATTTTGTGCAAGACGATGCAATGTGACATCGTCAGAGTTTCTCTCATCAGCTGGTAGGCTCTGGTATTCTTCACAACTCATTGATGAATGCCATGGCACACAACAGTCGGCACAAAAGAGTCTGTGACATTCTGGGCATTCAACACATCTGATTATGGTATCCTCAGGATGGCTGGATGAGCTTGCCCTTGCTGATGCATCTTGTCCCTTGTCAAACATTGCAGAACAATTTGGGAAAGGACAATACACCCTTTTCGAATCAGGAATGTTTGCCTCTGCAAGAGCTTTTAATAAAGCTTCAAAGCAAGCATCTGGAAGAAAGACTTTGCACTCCTCAGCAGCCATGTAATGTTCACAACCAATTTGAGGACACCGTATTGGAACTTGGGAAGTCTGCAACTTGCTATCTACATATCTTACCATGCAGTGAGAGCAAAATTTGTGAAAACATTTCACTGTAACCATCTCCCATGGTGCCTTATCTTCACAACAAATCAAGCAATTTTCTGTTACAGATGCATCTCTAAGATCAACTCTCTTTGATGGAGCTCTCGGCATGTCAATTGCTTCTTTTGCCAAAAACTGAGCTTTTCTGATGTCATAGTTAGGAATAAGTGTCAAGACAAAGTTGTCTAATTTCCGAACATGTTCCAGAATGCGTTGCCTCATAGCTATCAAAAGTTGATTCTCAAGCTTCTGGCCTCGAGCTATCTGATCAATGTAATCATGCCAGCAAGATGTAATCAATTATGTATCTTAAAAGCAATCTACAGATGCATATTTAATTTAGTGCATGCTCATTAGGATAAATTTAGCTATTCAACTAACAAAATAGTCTGCAGAGGAATCAAACACGGTCCACCAGCAACATGATATGTTGAGCTTAAGACCTCAGCAATTATATATTATGGATTTCAACTAGCCAATGCCATCAATGGCATAAATTCAGCTTAGTTCTCAGCAGAGCTGTCATGAATTTTAACTAGACACGCTAACTATGACAAATTCAGCTTATGAATTGCGCAAACAGCCTATTATAGATTTTAATTATTTGATCCGAACCATGACAAATTGAGCCTAGAAACTCAGCAGAGACCATTATAGAATTCAATTTAAGATCTTGGTAACCAGTCTTTTATGGACTTCAACTAGTCAACATGGACCTTTATAATTCAGTTTCTCAGTAGACACTGGAATGTGGATTTTCCACTAGTCAATACTGACCATGGTAAATCCAGAGAAAATAGCTAAAGCCGGGGATCTCGCCAACAGCATCAGTTCACTTATGAGGTCGACATAGTATTAAGCCATCCACTAGGTTTTATTTTCATGATGATCTGTCTCAGATCCCACCCTAGAGGCATGGTTCCCAAATGGATGAGAAGCCCCTGGCGATTTGACAGAATAACTAATCTCCTGGTACCTAAGCCAAAGGAAGTCTGTTCTATGGGGTGCAACCCATCGGGTGTGTTTCTCGAAACACTTCCAAAAATAGAAGTCTGCTCTATATATGAGTCATTTTCTCATCCAGAACAATCACAATGATTTCACCTGCAGCTTTTGAAATCTAACCATGAGAGTTTTACTCAGCCATAGATATCGTTGCAAACTCACCTACACAATCTACATGTCTTTTATTCGGGCCAAGTGGGTCATGAACAGATCAGTTGAACTTTTCAGAAAAAATGTACCAGTGTCTATACTCTATTCTATGTGAATCAGCTTAGCATTCAAAAACAACTTACATATAAATTTGATCCTTAGTACAGGAAAATCATAACACATTTGGCGAAATCTTTTTGGAAAGCAATCTAGTGATGGATTTTTTCATAAAGCTTTTTTATGAGCAAATGTTTTCACAGATGTCTGTGAAACAGGTTTTCTATATTAATGGCCATAAGGATAAAGCCTGCCCTCTCAACAAGGTATGAAAAGAGATTTATGGGATTTTACCATTTAATACTCCCCTTCCTTTCCCTTCCTTTTGAGGGACTTTGTTGGATCTTTGAGGGAGGGTGGTTTGGAAAGTGCCATGGTGCCATGGTGATTTGGAGAGTGCTAGTGGTATGAGCGAAATCATAACTGGATAATCCGTGATGACTGAAAATTCACAAGTGGCCAGTGGTTACCTCCTCGACTACAGTGAAAACGTGGGAGCCTACTAAGCATGGAGTTTTGATTATGTTTCGCCCAGAGCTTTACCAGTACAAAATAATATTAAAAAAAGAAGGAAAAGAACATGGGCTTTTTTCAGATGGGTTTCCATGACACAGATCTTACAGATGAGATTCTGCATAATGATCTTCGCATTTGGACATTCTTCTGATCGATTAGGGATTTCTTAAAAATTGGACTTTCGCCTATAAATTCCTACAAACTGGTTTTTACAGAAAGATCTTCAACAGAGTTTCCACAGATGGGTTCTTCACAAATGCATTTTTACATTGATTTTTCACCGGCCCAAATACATTACCTGATCATAGACAAGATCCGAATCCGTAAAGGCCTGAATACGAGGAACCCTCAGCTCCAAAGCTGCCAATAACCCATCCATGAGGGCCAGATGCTCGGCCATCGTTCTATCAACATAAAAGTCCAATTTCTTCTGCACTTGCATCAAGTTATCCCCATCGGGGCTCTGTATGACGACACCTATGCCAGAAGAACTTAGACCCAATTCACCTGACCGAATTTCAGACATGCCCTTAAACACCATTTTATAATAACTCTCCAAACGAGACCCCCTGGGGATCGATCGCGAGAGATTCGAGGAATCTCTGCAACCAGGAAAATTGCAGCAGCTCAAGTCACTGTATTCTTCAACTTCTTCTGCATCTCGCCACTCATCTTCCTCATCCTCCTCCTCCTCACAGGACCCAAATTCTTCAATATCAGACCACTCCTGCTGCTTAGAACCGCTCTTTTGGCCGATCAAATCCTCTGTAAACGATGTGGGTTCGTCGAAATCCTGTTGGGCATCCTGCCATTCGCTTTTGGGTGCCGAGGAGAACTCGTTTTCCAGCATCTCCTGGAACCGAAGGGCCAACAAAAACTCAGAGTCCATCGGGTCCCAAGCAGATGAATTAGAGCCAGAGGAGGCAGCCAGGGCCTCGTTGATTTGCTCTCTGAATGCATACTCTTCATCAAATCTCTCCATCTCGAGCTCTCCCCACTCAAACACACACTTAAACACACACTTTACCCTCCTCCATCTCCTATATCATTCTTCCCAACCATGTATGTTCACTGCAACAAGCTACGTCTCGTATTCAGACATATATGACAAATGTACGACGTTTATGACCATAGTATATACTTTCTTTTCCCATACTCTACCTTTTTGAATATTAAATTTTGCCCATTTCTTGTTTCTTAAATATTAAAATTATATATTTTGAACAAAACCTAGACAAATTCTCACCTTTGAGAATAAGTTGAGCACATGGTTGTTTAGAATAATATGGTCACTTTGTCGAAGCTCAATTATCAAGAAATTTGCCTTTAAGAAAGCTTTTATTTCCACAATCTATCGACTATTTAATAATAATATTTTCTTAAAAGATAATGGAGTAGATTACCAATCCTCTAAAATGATATAGTCATATAGAATCTAAAAAGATATCGTCATATAGAATCGATCATATGCACTAACTACTCATGTTAAATTAAATTATAATTAATTAATTATATTTTTCAATAATTATTGTATAATGGGAGATTAACTCAACTCATTGTTATCAAATTTCATTAGCATTGTATAATTGTATTCTCTAGTGATTCAAATGATTTTCACTGCTTAGATGTTTTTTTATCAAAACATTAAATTTGTTTATCAACATGTACTTAGTTTAAATTTAAAATTTACTTTAATTTTATTTAATCAACATTGAATTAATACCTAATCATCCAATCTACATCCAATAAGTAAGGTAACTAACTTTCATCGTACATTTACATTTAACTTTTTATATATCGAAATAAACTAAAAATTTACCACATAAATGATGTTTGCATTGTATACCTCACTCCACTCAGCAATTAATATTACACTACTCAAGCAGTTAATGTTACACTACTCAATAGATAATGTTCCCCTGAAAAGGATTATTCTTTGTTTGAAAAGTGGGGGGTGGTTCCTTCTTCTCACTTACTATATCTTTTGGACCTTGTTTTTCAAGATGCTAAAGGTCTATATAATTTGGCATACAGTACTATTTTGTCTCCACGTGAGCTTTTGATTAAATATTTGTTTTTAAGTTACATCAATCATAGTCGGTCTGTGTAGTCTCCCATATTTGCATGAATTTAATTTATCGAATTGAATGCTAAACACTCGGTTTTATATACATGTTAAATTTAAATTTAAATAACGCGGACATTTTGTCTTTTGTTTGAAATGTTGGATACGAATTCATATTCATAATTAAAGTTTTCAGTTTCCATGTGATTAAATTATAATGAATAAATAAATAAATGAAAGAAAAAAATATTAAATATTTTGGTTAAAGTTTAAAATATTATAATAATAATAAAATAAAAAGATTATAAATATTTTAATTTAGTTTTGAGGTTAAAAAGTTTATATTTATTTGTAAAAGTTTTTAAATTTAATATTTATTTATTTTAATAAATATATAAGTTTATTTGTAATAATAATAATAATAATAATAAATAATAAATAGGGTTGATAGGTGTGGCGTTATTTACAATTTCAAATGAAAACAAGAATTTATTTATGCATAGGATTAGGAGTGATTACTAACAATAAGTAGAAGGCTTAGCCTTATATCAAGGACTACTCATTTTTAATTTGGATTTTAAGTTAAAAAGTTTATATTTATTTGTAAAAGTTTTTAAATTTAATATTTAGTTATTTTAAGAAATATGTAAGTTCATTTGTAATAATAATAATAATAATAAATAGGGGTGATAGGTGTGGGGTTATTTACAATTTCAAATGGAAACAAAAATTTATTTGTGTATAGGATTAGGAGTGGTTATTAACAATAAGCAGAAGGCCTAGCTTATATCAAGGACTACTCATTTAAGAAAGTCTTGATATTTTGGGATTTGCCTCTGGTCATCAAGTGAGGGGATTTGGTAACATGCACTCTCAATCCAAGGACAAATGACATTTAGAAAGAATTTATACCTCCCCCTCTCCCATACCCACATCACACTTCTTTAATTGTCATTGCAGTGAGAGTATTAACCGTGAAGGAATGATGATTTATTATATAGGTGGGATTTTCCATTGCCTAGTTTTAGAATGGTTGCATTATACTTCTTTGCATGTTGGGTTGGTTCACAGCTTGGTTTTGGATTCGACCTCTCCAACGTTGATTTTGTTAATCTCAAATCCACAAGCACTCTTTCACTCCCTTAATTCAATGTTGCCATGACTAAAATTAGTCATCTTGGGATGTATGCCCATTGTGATGTCTTGGACATATGTAAAATCTTGAGGACCCTTGCCAATCACATGGATGTTTTACAACTTGTAATTTCCCATCTAAACCATATCTTGGTTGAATTCTAGAATCAAAGATTGGTAAGTTAGCATCATATCTTGACATGCATTACCACATAATTTTGGGATTTGCATGTAGTTCTTAGTCATTGGTAGACCAACCACTCATATTCCATTGGTTCAACAAAGAATGCCCTATGGAAGGAGCCATAGTTCAACAAACTCTTGGAGATCATGAAGTTGAACCAACAGTCTAACCTACACTAGGAACTCAAGAAAATGAAGAAGACAAAATAAAGGAAGCTCACAATGGACATGAGTTCACCTAAAATACTTAGGTTTTATGCATTGTCAAGTCTTCTTTTGTGTGGACGAATTGTAAGAATTTATTGTAGGTATTTTTTTTACAAAATTGGATATTTTAAATGTTATGTCATACTGTAACATTTTGTTGGTTGGTTCAACCATAATTTTTATATATCAAATGCTATGCATTCTTATTACCCGTGCCACAGGTAGGGTTATATAGCAATCGATAGAGCTTTGACTCTATATTAATCATGGAATTGACCAAAAAATTATTTATTTAGATAAAGGTAAACTTTATAAACTTTAAATTCATATTTTTTATAATTTAATTTAATTATAGTTATCATCCATTTAATTGGATGATACAATGGGGTTCTTATTTTGTAATCGTGATCTTCTGTATTCGGCAGTGGCTTTGTTGTATGGCGGCTTCAATGAGATGAGGTGTTTTTTACTCCACGACAAGACAATTTGGCTTGGGTGTCGCGGGCTGCATGGATCCACGCTGAAGTTCCATTTGTTGTATGACATCTTGCTTGTTATTATTCTCAGCGCATTGACTGTTAAAAACAGAAGCTCGTAATATAATGTGTGCCCATATATTATATAGTGGAATGCATGAAAAAGGATTCATTGGCTCACCTTCTTTGGATCAGTGACTGCAGCGGCTTCGGTAAAGAAGCAACAGTGATGCAACAAGATGGCATCGCAGTGGACGTGGAAAACTGTGGAACGTGAATGGAATTGAAAATTACAGAGGCTATGCATGTCCATACTGGTTGAAGATTCCCATGGTCTTCTATTGGGTTGGTTATTGTTCGCCCTTTTATTTATGGAGAGTACGGTCTCTGAACACACGATGTATTTTTCCACCTTTACATTAAATTGATGAAGACAAACGCACTACTTTATATTAGCTTTTCTCAATTATGATATTAGGTATGTAGTAACATGGAAATCGTTGAAATTGCCAAAAATTAATTTTGTACATTAATTGTTGGTTGCAAGTCGCACAATCTTTATTGGGAATCACATTAAATCAAATATACTTTTTTTATAAGATTGGAACCTCAATTTACCAATGAACGAAAACATAAAATCTAACAAGAGCCACTAGGTGGCAATGTCCCCATAGTTGCTAACAAAACTTCATTAATGCTATAATACAATTACTTTGAAGTTATAAACAAGATTTAGATGTTTTTTATATTTGACGCTATTATAATAAAAGACCTTGAAAAAGATAAAGTTTAGTGATTGGTTTGGTTTGCAATCCTAATATTCATTTACTTGAACAAACAAAAAAATAATTTATAAGAAAATATTTTTGTTTTTTTTTAAATATTATTATTTTATTTTTTAAAATTATTACGTTTACCAAATGAATGAATAATTTTTATTATGTAATTAACGAAATTAAATTTTGAAATAAATATATGTTATCTAACCAACTCTCAAGTAAATAATTTTTGTTATGTAATTAACGAAATTAAATTTTGAAAGCTATCTACCCAACTCTCAACTACTTTTTGTATTTTTACTCATTTATGTTATCGCTTATCTTTTCTAACTCTTTTGGTATCATACATGATAATTCTAATTCACTTTTAAATAAATACAAACCTTCAATCTAATTTACAAAAAAGGATGATTTATCTTTTATGATTTTAGTATATGCACGTAAAGGATGATTTATCTTTTATGATTTTATTAGGTATAATATTGAAGTTTATGTAGCAAATTTTAAAATATATTTTCATTAATAATAAAAATATTATTAATATTAAAGTATATATGTGAGTAAATTTGATATTTTCAACTACATAATATAGGGAATAAATTATAAGGTTATCTTAATTTATATTTTTTTTCTTTAAATTTTACAATTTAACTATCTCTAAATTAAGCATAGGGACAAGCTATCAGGTAGCCCTTGTTAAAGTAGTAGTAATAATAATAATAGTAGTAGTAATAGTAATAATAGTAAAATAGATACCTTGCCTAATATATTAACTAGCAATTGCCCTAAGAAGGTGCAATAATACGCCGACAGGTTGTTGTTGGAAGGTGAAATAGCTGAAAAAGAGAAACGAAAATCAAAATGGACAAGGATTCAAACTTGATCACAGATTATCTTTTGCACTTTAGTTCATAACTAAGAGGTATAAATTGCATAATACCAATTTCAAATTCTTATCTCAAAACTAAGCAATTTGAATGGCATTTTCCGATGAAATCCATTGCCGAAAATTAGGATACATTTGCGTATTTTTTTTTAAATTCAAATTAATCAATTCACTTGCATATCAAGTGTGAATAAATGTAGGTATGTATATTACTTATTATTTAAAATTACATTGAAGCACCAATAAATCTAACATGAACCCCAAGAATTACATTGAAAACAATATACTGACATCACTATTGCATTCATGATGCATTAATTGAATAACACTCTTGCTATGAGTGCTCTGTATTAAAATATCCTTCTTACTATTTGAAGTTGACCTAGCACTACTAAATTGATTGTTGCCAACAATCAAGTAGGATATACCTTAAATCATTTCCTTTAGTTGGTATGCACAAAAAGGTTTAACGAGTGTGTAGAGACCAAAAAAATTTATATCTACTTTGGGATTGAAATGGTCATTGATCTTCCATAAAGAAGAATAAGAAAAAGACTTTGATGGGTACACACAAAAGACTTAATGATTATGCACAACGAATAGGTCTTGTTTCTACTTTAAGATTGAAAGTCATTGATATTCCATAGAGAATCATCCAAACGAAACAATATAATCAAATTACTGAATTTGCATGGAGAATGAGGGTTCACATATAGGAATCCAAAAGAAACATCTTCATCAAGTTACTGAATTTGTATGGTCCAACTGAGCAACATGTCCTGCATCCTTTAGAACCATCAACTTTCCCTTACTGGAATTTTCTCTAGCCTGACTATTTAAGATTTGCTTTCCTACAAGAAACATTTATTATATGAGGGAATCATGACAACATTTTCTTATTGGAGTTTAGGTATACACTAAATGTTTTACCTTCCACTTCGCAATTATTGTTGAGCTTTTATTACGTGTCCATACTTTGGATTAGAGTTGTATCACATAGGTTAAACCTTTGAAGCCTTATTTTCATGCCGACATTAAGGTGACAGGAAAAGGTTGATGGTTTTAAAGGATGCAAGACATGTTGTTCAGTTGGAGAATCCATACAAATTCAGTAACTTGATGAAGATGTTTCTTTTGGATATATATATATAATCTTATTCAATTTCTAAATTGTAGGGCTATTTACTCCAAAAGAGAATGCTAGGCTATTGATTAAGATCAAATTACATTGATAAGCATGGATGTAACTTGAAACCCATTCCAGTTACATATGAATATGGATTTTTAATCGAATGACCAAATTGGATTCTTAAGCACCCATTATCATTAGCATTAGTTTATAGATCTTGCAAACATAATGATTAATGTCCATAAGTAACAATACCAAGACCACATCCAAAAATATGGCATAGCAACATAAAAGGGTGGGTACCAATTATTAATGTATTTGCATACCTTGCCAATAAGAGTTGGTCCAATAATTTTATTGATATTTTCAATAGCCTACCAAACAAACCCAAAATAAAATTTCAATATGCTCTGCAAACCAACCGCACATATTAGCAATAGACAAAAGAAAAGGCAATAGAGTTTTATTACTATTTATCTTATAAAATAATAATGTAATTGGATCAAATAGTTGAAGGCCTATAGTGCACCTTTAAGACACCCTTCCCAAGGTAGTCCTTCCCTTAGAGCTTCGTACACACTTGTTTGAATAACACCACCAAATTGACCATTCAAACAAATTGTATGTTGGTAAGTCCAATGAAACACAACATCATAGAGTGTTGAATGTGTTGAAACAAGTTAAAGGCGCAAGTATGAGAAATATTGATAGTCTATTTACATTCACAGAACTTAAAGTTCAAACTGACCAGTGGAGGTGCCACTTGGAACAACAACTCTATAAAGATAACCATAAAAAAGACATATATCTACCTGCATGTCAATAAAGAAATTGAAACCACAATTCGAGGAGATTGAGCAAGCAGGGCATTGAAAGTAAGGTTTTAATAAATTAAATTGTGCCAAAATAAATTTAAAATATATATATATTTGAGAGAAAAATCATGTCATACACAAAGGCAAAATAAGTTATTGTCTTGTAAGACCTAGACTTTGTTGGGATAGTGTAGGAAGAAGTGAACACATTACCTTGAGGAATAGATATGGAATCAATTTGGATTGTTGTGGTTTACTGCCTGAAATAAGAAAAAATGCCTAAATTGTGGCTATCAATGTTGGCACTCTTCAAAAGGTCTGCAAGTTTCACAGCAAAATTGTAAACTTTATGGTGTGCATCCCAACTAAGAAGCCCTTCAGATATAGCCATGGATAGTGTGAAAGTTTTGGACAGACTAGGTCCTAGGAATCAAACCCAGGGTTTAACCTTGCCATGTACTCTTACCACTGAGCTCCATGCCCTCTTGATGATGGACAAAGTCACAAAGTCTTAAATTAAGGTTATCCTTTGTTATCAAATATGTGTTCGTGCAAGTGTGTTATTCTTTTTTAGAGAACTAAAACCATTATGCAACACTCTCCTATGTTTGCATATTCTCACAGCATAATGACAATGGTTCAAATCCTAGCAAAAGCCATTGAAGCATTGGCCTCTTTCTCACATCTCTAGCCAAATCCTCATTGTGACCATAATGAGGAATTACACATTGAGTCGAGACTCTTTCCATCTTAGCCCATCACCACTTCTTCAAAGTTTGATATGTAGGTATATGTAACACCTTCTACGGAATATATAATATCAAAATCTAATTGTGTGAACAATTTCATTTGGTTGATTGCCCATGGGGACATTTCTAAGTGATGGAAATGCCCTAAACTTCCTCCACATATTGATGATTGGACTCTATCCTTGAAAACAATTAATGATGGTCCATTAAAACAATGCGATTTCATTTTCAAGTGGATAGTTAATCAATGTGGCACTATCTATGGATTCAATTGGTAGCTTCTAAAGATAGTTGATCAGTCCGCACCATCTTCTATGCACACATGGTTCAATAGTGGGTCATATTTAAACCAAAGTTTGTGCGTAGGAACAAGTCCTAGACACTCTCAACGATGAAAAAAAAGAAATGGATCTAGCAATGAGATTTTGGTTTGCTAAATGTGGGTTTGTGTAGATGGACAAATCCCAATTGTTCTCATCTATACAAAACAAAAAGTAGGTTTGGCAATGTGATTCTAGTTTGTTGATTGTGAGGTTAACTCTACTCATATAAGTATCAATAATAACATGATTAATGCACTTTTGGATCATTACAGGAGCATTTCAAAAGCATTTCCAACAAATTTGAAAGGCCATGAAGAGCATACAGATGCATTAGTAATTCTTAGGAATAATTTTGATACATTGAGAATCACCTTTGAAGGGTATTTTAGTATATGAAGAGGTATTTGACTAGCTATTAAAAGTAGTATATGTTAGGACCATTTGGCATTTATGGAAAAAATTGATCAAATTAGTGGAATGTGTGATGTAATCACAACTTGTGTATGAGGAAATGATGTTGAGTTTCACCTTCAAACACAGTATTGTCAACCTTATAGCTATTTTAATATACACAATAGAGTTTTTCAACAAGGACAAGAAAAAGGGAAGAAGCTAAAATATTTGAAATAAAATCACTCTTGGCAAAGATTTGTTGGTTGTGGAGCCTAATATCCACAGATTCAGAGATATTGGTATTCAGCCGTGTCTATACCCCATGTTTGGTTATGATCCCGGCACGATCCCTAGGGGGTCCGGGGGAGTGGTTGCACTCCCCCGACTGGGGAGCACGAGAGCCAGCGAGCCCCTGAAGGAAATTTTGGGTTGTTTCGCCAACAGATTATGGGCCCATGGTTTTGGGTAACCTGTGGTATTTTCCCATTGTATTTTCCTTTTATAAGAAAGACATTGTAATACAGCTAGGGTTGATATATTAGGTTTTATGCATTGCAAAGATCTCTGAGATCATGAAGAGAGACTGTGAGACAGTGAAGAGGAAGTGCAGCGGCTGTGCTGCAGGTTGTATCCCTTCACTTTGTTGGACGGTATAATAATAAGGACTGGCAATTTCAGTGTGGACGTAGCCCATCTTGGGTGAACCACGATATATTGGTGTCTCTCTTGTAATATGTTTGTGTGATTGTATTTGCTTCTTGTTTATTGTTATTGCTATGCGATCTTGTTTTTCTAACAAGATTTCCAATGCTAATAAAATAAATCCAAAAGGGTGTTTCATTGGAATACTGGGAAGGGATGATTTACTCAAGAATTTTTCATCACTACAGCTTGTAATTACTAGATTGGAGGAATTGAAAACAACACACATACTATAGTTTTTCCTCGGGTTGTTATCAATTGAAAGAAAAAAAATGGGCCTCAACACAATAGGATTATTGCAAGTTGATTGACAATGGTAGGAGGGTTGCCAAAGGGCTGTAAATCCACCCATTTAGACATGCTTTAGTACCTCATGTAACCATCAGAATGGAAGCAATATTAAATGGTTTTCACAAGCAGTGAAGAGCTCTTCCAATTTACAGCTAGAGATAAAAAAAACTTAAACACGCAAAGGCTTTCACATTAGGTTTTTTATCCATCTTAAGAGATTGTTAAATTAAAGGTTAAAGTGGATCTATTCTAATTGTTTTTAACAATAAAGAGAATGTTTGTGTAAATAGTAATTTATGGTTCGCACCAAGCATGTGACCTCATAGTTAGTGAGGATGCATCCCTGATCATAAAACATTTGTAGTTTTCACTATCCTTATCAACCAACCACATTTTTTTATATTTTATATGCATCTTTATGAAAGTTGATGCCTCTATTAATAACAATAAACGTGTATGGAAAAAAAACTAAATATTTTCATTTTCAACTAGTTTTTACACAATCTTTGTCTAATTCTAATCCTAGAGATTATTGTACTCTACAAGAAATAATAAAAAGCAGTGTCAAAGCAATAACAATGAAATTAGTTGATCATATATACTTTTAAAAAACCCAATCAATCCTCACTAAGCTAAAGGCCCCAATCCCTTTATTCCATGATGATATTATTGAAATACAAAGTTCACCCTTAACAATGTAAAGCCTTTTAATACCCAAAGTTATGTCATTTCTGTAATATTATATCGTAACCTGAAATTTTTAAAAAATCATTGTGAAGTTTGATCACCAAATTCCATACCCGACCTTGAACAAGACCATGCCCTCTCAGATCAAGTATTCTTCCATTAAAAATTCTTAAACAAATTAAAAATACCTTTTAACAGTCCATGTATTAAGATAAAGGCCCATATACAAGAAAACCAGTCAATAAGTGGCACACTACACAAGATAATATAATAAGGTAATATAATGTTTTCCATCATGTAATATAATACAAAATAAATCTCTGCAAAATATAGTGGCATATATCTAGAGATAATTGAATAATAAGTAGATTCTAGAAAGAAAATGAAGCTAAAGGGTGCATGAAAAGTTGCCAGCAAAGGACCTTTTCAATCTATATGTAATAGTAAAGTAGCATAATTTTGAATATAAAAAGTAAATATCTTTTATTAAAAAAATAACATATAACTAAAATAATAAATTTTGATAATATATTTGTCTCATATTCCTACAATTTAGGAAGAGGACTCTTCATGGTCCACCCCAAATTGTAACTTACAAACACAAACTCTTTGCCTCATCGTCAAAGTACTTCTTCCACTTTCAAAATCATTTTCATTTTGATGCTTTCTTTAAATAATCAAGATAAGCCCCACACAATTGTCCATATGGTGCCTTTGCATGTAATGCATGTCGATTACACATAATACACCTCAAGACTCTAAAATTTAAATGTGCTATGTCATGGATGCATTATTCATATCCATCTTACTATGTATGAGCTTGAAAAAAAAGAGATTTACGAAGATAAGGTATAAAAGGAAAACCAATATATACATCATTGTGATGATGAAAAAACCAAAAATAATGTACTCACACATTAACAAATAAAAAAATCCAAAACTTCTTAGTGTTTGACCTTAAGCCTAGACCTTTAATAAGATGATAAAAAAACCAAAAAGAATGTACTCACATTAACAAACAAAAAAATCCAAAGCTTCTTAGTGTTTGACCTTAAGCCTAGACCTTTAATAAGGAAATTGATATTTATAGCTGTTTTCCATTTGTAGCTCATACAAGGGTAGTTCAATTAAAGCCATAAAAGTTTGAGTAATTCCCTAAGTTAGGGTGTTTCTTTTAGTTATTGCCGAGACATAAGAAAATGAGGTTCCATTTTTATAATATGGGTTTATCCTTATTTCAATAATGCAATGCAACAATTTTAGCGAACTCCTTCCAAAAAAACAAATCCGTGGTTATTAAAGTTTTTTACCCATTATTGATAAGTTAAGAACAGTCTAAATAACTACAAAATTACAACATTTCTCAAAATTACTCTGGTAGCATAACCAAAACTACTACCGCTAGGAGCCCAAGCCTCTTCTACCTCTGCTTCAATCTTACGAAGAAATCTCTTCTTGACATGGTATATCAGTAGCGACACCAAGCGAGAAAGTTCAAGTCCGTAGCCTATAAAAAAACCCTGTTTAAAAGTAAAATCCATATATAAAGTCAATTAGAACCTGCGTACGAATATAAAAAAAGGTTTAATATAAAACAAACACCAGCATTCTATCACTCTCTGAGTGCTTGATTTTACAATGGACACAGAGGATTACCACTTAAGCCACTAACAAGGCAATGCAACAGGGGAAAATCAAATGGAAGATAATTTGATGACGAGGCATGTTTTTGAGCAAATCATCGACCAAGCTTTTTAGCACAGGAAATACAGTACTCTTAACTTTGAATAATTGGCCATATCCATTGACCTTGATGAGGATGAAACTGGAAAAATGCCATAACCAAATGATAATGAAAATTAGTCGTTGCATTATGGTGAAAGTTGAAACACACAACTTAAATGGACGGTATTTAAGCTGTCTAGTTCAAACTTTATCATGTATCAATAAATGCAGAGTTTAGCTAAACTAAGCTGCTCAGAAGTTTTGTGCAAATTTTACAAGAGTATATATCAACATTGATTTATCTTAAACCCAGATCTATCAAGCACTAAGATGTAATTTTTTTAACTTGAATTTTTATGCATCCAATTTTTATTGTATGAACCAACATGAATTTTCTGTCTATTTGCTACTCTAAGAAATTATGAATTTTCAGATTTTGGAAGAAAATATATCAAATCCCAAGTTTGGCTCATACCAATCTTGCAAGGGTTTCAGAGCAGACTTGTCAACGTGAAAGGATGGAAACACATCCCTGTGAGCTGGAAGGAAGATGATTACTCCTAATCATCCCCCTCTCATCTCTTGGATCACTGGAACCTCCTCTCATCTCTTGGATCACTGGAAAACATTGGTGAATACTCTAAAATATCTTGCTCCCCTTCATAGAGAAACTCTGATTTTCTTTCATGGGGCCATCTTTCAAGGAGATTCTATGTGAAAGAAGGATAATTGAATCTCCTTTCACAAAATAATCCTAACTCATGATGGCATCCCCCATATGGACCCCTGTCCTCCCTCTAATAAGATTAATGTCTTTTTTGGTCTTTATTCCAATAAACTGCCTTCTAAAACAGAAAATAAAGGCACTATGCTGGGTACCCAAACAATCATATGGTTCAATTTGCAGCGACCATGCCTCTCTATATATCACTAATGCTTATTTTGGTTTGCATTGGGATGTGTTTCGAGTGAACTCTTCGCTCATCGTCAAGGTAACCAGTAAGATACACAAATAATACATTTAAAGAGAAAAATTTGAATAAATAAATAAAAGGGGAATGGAAAAAATAACATGTTTTTTCAAACATATTCCAAGAAAAAAAAATTGAAAATGAGAATGAAAGAGCTTAAAAGGATTTTTCTTTGCTGATGTAGTTTGTTTCTCCAATTAGATTTATATTATGTTTCTTTGTTGATGTAGTTTGTTTCTCTAATCATAGCATGCTTGTTTGAGACTAGGCCTTCTCTCAATACCTTAATGGATTTTACAGTTGATGAAAAGAAAGAGACAAGAGAATGGGTTTCAAATGCAAGTAATACCATTCGAATATGCCAACCAAATAATGGCTGAGGTTCCTATCATTGGGTTGAAAGTTCTGGTTGGAAAGGAAATATAATCCTAACTATGATTATGTTGTTTTCAATGTCTTCATGATTTGCCCATTGTTTTGCTTTTGTTTGGATGTTACATAATACCGAATATTGTCAACAAGGATGGATTCTATGAAACAAGATGAATCGTGCCAAAATGACACGTTCAACATTGCTAAATTATCAACTGTTAAAAGACGAAGCTAGAGAAAGTGGGAGTAGAAACCACTCAGGAAAATTGAACGCTTTAAGCTTCCTGAAAACAATTTCCAAATATTTGTTGACAGAAGCGAAAGGAAAAAACACTGCAAATAAATCAATACATATTCAGCTGCCATCCACATTGAAATAATTGCCACAAGGATGGAATTTTCGGTTCTACCATTTGAAATGACTATACAAATGAAGAGATTCTATGAAGAGAGAATCTCCTACAGCACATGAATCAATTGTATTTCAAAACAGGAATTAGAATGTTACTGCTCATTAAAAAAATACAACTCAATGACAAACCCTCTGTATTACTGTGGAAAACAAAGAGCATCCCCCTCCTCTTCCTCAAGTCCTTGATACAAATCCAGAGGCACTTCCACTTGTACAAGTACAGCCAGTGGACAAGAGCGATAAACTACATAGAACTTTTTTAACATCAAAAGGAGACTGCATATATCTTTCCAAACTTTACAGAACACTTAGTAGCCATCGTGAACGATTGAACAAGACCTATAATCAATCTTCGTTGCTTTCAAGACCTATATCTCACCAATCTGATCACTACCATACAACTTATGCTTGTGGAAAATTGAACGCTTTAAGCTATACCTGAAAACAGTCTCTAAATATTTGTTGACGGAAACGAATGAAAACAAACACTGCAAATGACTAAATACCTATTCAGTTGCTTTGCTAGATAATTGCCGCAAGGATGGCATTTTCGGCTTTGCCATTTGAAATACCTATAAAAATGAAGAGATAAACTTCTACATCCCATGAATTAATTGCTTTTCAGAAAAGGAAGTAGAATGATACTGTTCATTAAAGAATACAACTCAATGAAACTGGCACAAGAAACGTTCAACCACAAACCCTCTCTGTACTCGCTTTAATTTCAAGCAACTTTCAAGTCATGTCATACTGTATGGCGCGCTCTACTGTGACCAACTATCTGCTACTAGGAGAAGATACTAAATAGTCCTAAACCACCAAAGTCAACAATATCAACTTTCACGAAAGAGGCCATTTTTTTTCAAATAATACTTCTTGCAATATCCACCAACAATATGCAGATGCTGACAAGCTTGAACAGTCTGCTCTATGACAACCACTCCATAAATCGACAAAACAAAGACTGTAGGGCATTGCAGTTCTCTTATGATGACCCAATTTAGTATAATCCAATGCTATACCGCCTCATGGAAATCGAGTATAATCCAATGCTATACCACCTCATGAAAATTGATTTAAAATATAATGAACTCACAGATGAGAAATCAATCTAGATGGCTTCTACTGAATCTTCTTTCCCAAAAGTGCTCCTCTATTGTGGTGAAGAACTATCAGATGAACCAGATCAAAAAGACCAATTAAAACAACCATATTAGTAAAATTGTTTCTTCTAAATTATTCATAATTAGAAGAATCCAATACCAGAGATGGGCATCGCCAATGGACTACTAATAAATATTCAAAACCAACCAGAAACAAAAACCAGAGATAGGGTGGGTATCAGCAGCTGCAACAAAATACAACCGCAGGGTCGTCTCCATGAAGGTGATGTCTAAAATTACTATTAGACATTGCCTACAAGGGCATCTGCACAAGAAACCCAAACCGCAATCCAAAGTTCATCCAAAATTAGCATTGAATGTTCAACACCAGGTTGAATAAACATCTAAACAAAATGCCTAATCAACGAAAAAGCGAGGAGGGGACAGAGGAATATATACGAAGAGAAACCAGTTGATCAATGTTGACAAAAACATATAGCGGTGGTCTCAAATAAAACTAATAAGCACTGAAATCATTGTTTTGGAACTTCTTGTAGGATGCTCCTGCCAAGAAAACTGTACACTGGAACGATTTTACAGTCACACAAATAAGCACAGGTTTTAGTTTCGAAGTTTCTTTTTTGCTAGGGCTATACCTGCCAAGAGAGCCTCTACCCTTAAACGATTTTATAGGGGTTTTATTAAGCATAACACGCATATAAATAAATTAGAACCTAAAACCTGTGTGAGATTATCTCCGTGGCTCGTTTCAAAGCTTCCTGAAAGCATTGAACCTGGCAAGAAAATGCTAGAAGCTGTGTAAGACTACCTCCGGTGGTAGTTTAACGATTTTATAAGGCTATAAACAAACATAACAAACGTAAGCTCTGTATAAACTCAGTTTCTGAATTGGTAAGCTCTATTTCCTTGGTCTAACAAAGAATATGTCTGCATCTTGAGCTGTAATCTTAACACGGCGAGAAAACGAGACTTCAACCCTAACACGGCGAGCGAGCAGAAACCCTAACACAGCAAGCAGACGAGACTTCAACCCTAACACGGCGAGCAGACAAGACCCGCGGGAAAAAAAGAAACAGAGGACATTTAAGCTTATCTGAAAATACACATGGTAGTTTCTAATTTGCAAAAGCGTGGCATGTTTTCATTCGCCCGAGGGACGACGAAGAGCTACAGTGCTCCTCAGAACGACCCTCGGGAAATAACGCCTGTCGGCGTAAATCTAAAAATGATTTTCCATAAATTAGAAAAATATGGAATTTTTATATTTATTTTATTATAAAATATATATTCACCCGCATGGGGTGTTGGGGAAGAGCCTCATGACATGACTTGGGTCGCTATCATGGACACACAGAAGCAGGAGGTGGCTCAAGGCATGCACTCCTCATGTAGGCATTACAACATTCAATTGGAAGGTAAATCGAGAGAGGAAGCTATGACGGGTTTTGTAGAGTTATTAACCCTTAAACTTAGAACAAGAACAAGATATACAAAGATTTATGATGCAAGAAACCATAAATTATAGTGCAAAATAACCAAACACAAGACAATAGAGAAGGGATATGCTACATAATAAATCCTTGTATTATGATAATCAATCATGAAGCAATGTTCACTTACCTCTTTAGTTTGGGTAACCTTTCACTTGAGCTAAGCTCCAAATACAACAATACTTGACAAAATAATCCATAACCTCCTAACTCTTTAAATAGGTTTCTTGTAGCCAAAGCCCTAAAAACTTTTGGTCTCGTAAATAATGGGTGCTAACTATCTAGTGGGCCTTAATTAACAAAGAGATATTGTTTACATTAATTGATTATTCACTACTATCTAGCTAGTCTTATTCAAGGGAGATGTCTGCATACATTAGATGACTAACTCATATGTAACCTAAAGTGGGGCTATTAGGGTAGGACCCTAACATGCTCTCCCCCTTTAAGAGAAGTGTTGTCCCTAAGGCTAAAGGTGGGGAAATCGTTGCAACATCTTTATTGGTTCCCATGTGGCATCGTCTAGTTACATACCTTTATATTGGATTAGAACTTCTTTGACCATGCACATGCACAATTGGTGTTCTTTGGTATCCAATACAACTTTGGGATGGAGTAAAATGGAACCTTCCTCATCAAGTTCTGGTGATTGGGCCTACACTTTACAATTTGATCCCACAACCTTTTTGAGGCAAGACACATGAAAGTCTGGATGATTTGGCAGAGCTAGCTTGTAGGCCAATACCTATCCAATGCGTTGTAGGATCTTGTAGAGCCCATAGACATTGGGGCTAGTTTCTAGTGGAGGTTGTTTTGGAGGCATGTTTATATATAGGGTTGAAGTCTAAGAAACTCCTGATCCCCTTCTGCAAATGAATGCTTTGAGAAATGTTGATATGCCTGTTGTTTCATCATATTTTGAGCCATGACCAAATTGTCCTTCAGTGTGTGTAGAATAACTTCTTTGGTGTGAAGTGTGTTGTCCACTACATGAAACTTGGAAGTGCCCAGTAAATAGGAAACCACTGACAAGGGATTTTGACCATGTACTGCTACATATGGTATCATTTCGGTAGCTCCATGATAAGTGGTATTAGACCACCATTCAATGAGAGGAAGCCATTATGACATTGGTGGAGCCTTTCCCATGCAAAGCATTTCAAATAGGTTTCCATGCACTTATTAACTACTTATGTTTGATCATATGTTTAGGGATGATAGGTTGTGCTAAGTTTCAATGGGTATCCTTAAGTTTAAATAGCTCCTGCAAAAAGTTGCTCGTGAATGTAAGGTCCTGATCAGAGACAATAAGTCAACATACCACGTAACTTAAAAATCGGATCCATGAAGACTTATGCCATGAATGCTGGAGTGAAAGGGTGCGATAAGGCACACACGTGTACGTATTTAGAAAGGTGATCGACTACCACCATGATGATTAATTAATTGCGAGCTCTAGGAAGTCCCACTATAAAATCCATAAATATTTCAATCCATATATGGGTTGGAATTGGAAGTGGATGCAAGGATCCTGGTGACTTCACCATATCTCTCGTGTGCCATTGACAAGTGTCGTAGGTTGCAACAAAGTTTTGGATGTTTGTTTTCATGCCTTCCCAAAAGAATGAGCACTTAATTCTTTCATAGGTTTTATGAAATCCTAAGTGGCCTCTTAAGGGTGATGAATGTAACTTCTCCAAGATTCGTTGTTCTAAGGTTGAATTTGGTGCTAGAAAAATGCACTCCTTATACATCAATGTATATTGGTTCCATGTATACCTCGTCGAAGGGTTCAAGTCTTCCTGAAGCCTTTGGATGAGTTGCCTTATGGTTTCATTCACCATCCATTCTTGGAGTGCTTCATCAAGCCACCCTGGAACTGGTAAGGATAATGTAAAGAGGGATACCTCCTCCTCAAATTTCCTAGACAGTTCATCAACCACCACAATTTCTCTACCATACTTATATATGATTTCATAATCATACCCAGCATCTTAGTAACCCAGTTATGTTTCTCTGATGATGAAAATTGCTGTTCCAAGAAATATTTTAAACTATGGTGGTTAGTCTTGATCTAGAAACACCTTCATATTAAATATGGGCACCATGTTTCACCTGTGTGAAGGATAACCATCATCTCTTTTTCATATGTGGATGAGTAATTGCAAAGGCCAAAAGGCATGAGTAAGGATGTTATAGGAGGCACAAATTTTCCATAATTTTTCACAAACTTTTTGTAGTAGCCAACAAGTCCTGGGAATCCAAGCAAGCTCTTGAGGGTCTTGGGGTGTGGCTAGTCTTGCATAGCCACCACTTTCTTGGGATCCACACATACTCTATCCTAACTCATGATATGAACTAGGTATTCAACCTCAGTAACCCCAAAAGCACATTTGGAATGTTAACAAATAATTGGTGGTCCCTTGAAAATTATAAGGAACAATCTACATGATCTAGGTGTCATTCTTATGTTGTGTTGTATATCTAGATATCATCAAAGAATACCAACACAAAAATGAGGAGGAAAGGTCAAGATATATTGTTCATGAGGATCTAAAAAGTTGATGAGGTTGTTTACGGACAATCCGTCAGTGCGGACACTAACCGATCTCCCTAGTCCGAATGGTTCGGATCTAGAACAAAAACAATATAGAAAGCATAAATCTTTCCTAGATTAACCAAATTGCAAAAGGTATGAAGGAATGGTTTACCTTGTGATTGTAGTGATACCTCCTTGCTTGACGTAGCTCCTGACCTTCAGCTACAAGACAATACACAAACAAGTGGAAACATACAAATAACAATAATATTCAATATAGATTAGTCTAAACTAGTAGTCAAAGAAACTAATTCTAAAGATCTTAATACAACAAGACTTTATGGAAAGAATCTGTATTACTGTAAATGAAACAAATACATAGGGAGAGATTACAACCAAGCTTTGATGTTGCAACTTCTTGCAAATGGTCCTAGCCTCAAAGATCCAATCTTTTGCCTCCTAATGGACAAACGGGGATAATCTCCAGTCCAACATAATTTCTCTAGCATTTAGGTACTCTATCTTTCTCCTCCTTAACTATGAAGAGAGGGCTTGTATATATAGGCCTAAAGGGATAGAAGAGGTTGAGCATTTGTGGGAGAATCTCAAGGGATCATCCCAAGAGGTAAGGGGATCGAGTGCCACCTTTCCTAGTTCATAGGGATAAACCTCCACGAAGCCATGGGTTCTAGAAGTCGCTCAAAGCTTCTCTTTTTCCTTTTAAATTGACATTGTCTCACTTTGTCCATAGGAAACATGTGTCTTTGAGGAGTGACTCACTTTGTTCAAAGGTAAAAGGTGTCACCGACGCACTCTGCCAATGTGCAACGCGCGTCACCAGGAGTCTGACGCACTTTTCCAACGTGCAAGGTGCGTCGGGGTGAAAACAAAGGGAAAAAGGATAACCACAACTCTTCCTTCAATCAATTTGGCTTAAGTGCTTCAGGAATTAGGACAAATGAAGGACACATAACTCATAATGACGATATTTTGGTGTAACAGAATGCCCCCCAAAGCATGATGCTAGCAAGATAGGATAGGTGAGGTGCTTTGATATGTGGAAATTTGAGGCAAGGACCATTGGTGGAAGTTTTGAACAAAGACTTATGTAGTACAACAAAATCTGAGATATATGTCTCAAATGACTCACAACATGGCTACCGACCAATACATTGCAGATAACCGATAATATTGACTGACTGGACGCAATCATGGCTATTAAACACAAGCGTAGATCCATGATGAGAAAATTACACATCCACGACCAATACAAGAGTGGATCCGTGTGATATGACTCAAAAAATCTCCATCGCATCCCGGGTAATATACATAAGTTAACCCAAGGTCTTCAATCCGAACCCGCAATGATACGAATCTAGCCATGTGATTACAAGGCGTTGAAGTCGAACATGGTAGAAACCACTTGATTACCGGTCATTGATGTATACTGTTAACAAGTGCGAGGGAAATAATCATTAATGTCAATGATCCCCAAGGTATCATAGTACATACCGCCGAATGTAAATCAATGAGTTGAAGTTGAACATTCAGTGGAATCTTTCAATCAGAATTCAATGAGGTAAACTTACTGTTGAAAGCGAGGTAACTTGCCATTAAGGCATGCAGGCCCAAGGTACTTGACTAGTTTCAAGGTTCAATCCTTGGACGATGAGTTGAAGTCGACAAAGACAAACTCGTCAAAGGAGGGCCATGATGTTTCCCTCATCATTAACATGAAACAAGATAAATGATGTTTTGAGATAGATCGGACTGTAGAGTAACTTTTGAGACTGACTCATGGGTGGCCAACACAAAGTAGGGTGTAACGACTACAGAGGTTGATTCAACAATAGACTTCCCTTGAACATGGAATGGCATGACTTGGTAGAATCAACATGACGAGATGAATACCAAGACCTGATATTACAAATGGTTGATGCATTCTTCAGATGACCCAAAGGAGTATGATGACTTAGGGAATTGGTGAGACTCGAGGACAAGCAGATTATCCAAGCGGTTTGAATGAGATGCAAACAAGCGCCATGTTCAAGAGCGACTATAAAATGCCATTAATATAGGTGAATACAGACTCTTCCATTATTCTCCATCATGATTGATGAGTACCTCTTTGTTTAAAATGAGATTGAGGAGGATAACAGATGCTCGGTATAGCTCATCCTTCGGATGAGTCTAATCTCACATGTTTCACGAACTTGAGATAGGAGGGGTTCGTCCCTATAAGGGCCCTTCAATGTTATATTTTAACGAGTCCAAAGAAGGTAAAATCGGCGTCATTTCATGTTTAGAGAGTCTGAAAGGACTAAAGAAGACTCCAATGAGTATTTTTTCGTAGATTTTAGTCTCCTCACCCGAAAAAGGATAAAACAACGTGAGAGAGAACTCCACTAGTCATGATTAATTAGAGTGTTCCTTTTTTGTTATAAGTAGTCTCAGTGATACGAAAAAGGGGGTAAATTATCACCAGAAAGACGATCCTTCTAATTATTTTACAGGAGTGAAAGAATCAAGTTCGCTTGGCGATCTTTTCTTATTTAGGGAGTCTAAAAAGAGCTTAAAGGAGAACTCCAAGGGGGTTCCTTTTTCGTAGAAGTTTTGCAAGCCTGAAAAAAAGATAAAATCTAACTCGGTGACTTATTCTCATGTATTTACGAGCACGAGAAAGAACAAAGACTCAGCTCGACACCATTTATACTTAGTTTTAATGAGCATGATAACGGTATAAAAAATGCTCTCAATCCTTTTCACACTTTGATAAAAAGTATGAAAAGTCAACAATGGTCTCCATCATAATCAAATGTCAGTAATCCCAACCTGCAAACTTCAGAACAAATTTTAGAGCTATGACAAGGATTTAAAACACAAAAATAAGATCAACTATAGCAAAAAACCTATGGAATAATAAAAATTAAAAAAGGAATATTCCATTTTGATTATAAAAAAGGGTAAATAGTAAAAAATATTTACCATTGTATTTTCACCAAGTTGAAAAGTGAGAAAAAAGCCCTTCCAAGCTCAAATTTGTGGTGAAGATTGCAGGAGCATTGGTCGATCGTTCAGCTTCCCATCAGTTCCAAGTAATCCTAAACTCTCTTCCCTTCAATTTCATGGTCAAAATTTTGATTTTCATGGATGTTTTGAGTGTTTTTGGGGATCATTTCATAGGGGAGAGTGCACGCCTTGGGTGATGCACTTCTTCCTTTCGGGAAGTGCGTCACTCAGCGTTGATGCACCTCCCGCATGGGCTAAGTGCGCCGCTCACACCCTGTCTACAAAGATGGGGTGCGTCGGCGCATATTGGCCCATAAACTTGGAAATGGGGGCCAAAAGAGGATTTCTTTTGCTATGAGATGGACCTAATACCCTTCACATTGATCTTTATGAAGGGTTTATCACTCAAAATGGTTCAATGGAAAGAACGTGAGCATGAATTGGAGGATGTGCAAGCAGCAAATGATCCTCACTCCATCAATGCTTTAAGAGAGTGTGGGTTTATTAAGTTCTTCCATGTATAGGGAATGAGAGCCCAAATACAACTATTGGATTTTTTGATCCGGCTATGGGATGCAGACCAACAACATTTCCGAGATGGAGCACACATCCTCACTTTGGACATTGAGGATATATACTTTCTCACGGGATTATCTAGGCGTGGAGCCCCAGTATCACTATCTGGACCTATGGGTGGTGACCGGACTACCAAGGACCTTATCGAATAGTTTTGAACTTCAGGTACACAGATTTTGGGTGGGAAAATTCCCATAAAAAACATGTGAGACCGTCCCTTGAGAACCGTATTGTTTACTGTTGAGCAAGTGACAGGTAGTAGGGCACCACATCAAGCCACCAAGGATGACATGTTGTACACCATCGAGTGCATGGCTCCTACGGTGTTCAACTAGTGCGAGGGGATCCTCGTAAACTTAAAGGAACAATTGACCAAGTGCCGAAGAGGGGAGCTTAAGTAGTTTGGTTATGAATCCACTGTGGTCTCTTTCTTCTTGGAGAGGATTCCCCTTCTCTGTCCCGAGGTCGAGATTAGTGATCTCGATCTGTGTGAAACACGTATGCAATGGTGGACTGAGGTGATGGCCCTCCATGCTGGTGGTGGGCCCATGATCACCTATGGACCTACTTTCTTCAGGTGGCTGTGTAGCCAACTCCTCATGGTAGAGGACTACGCATACGCAGGGGCAGACTTCCGAGGAGACCCTGACTTAGGTCTTCTCAAGGGAGACCAGTGGGGAGAGATAGGTAAGAAAATTACTCTCTTGTTTTTATGTATTTTATGATTTTCTCATTTTTTGGTGCAGTACTGACACACTATACCCTGCTTACACAAATGTTGGTCCATCGAGATCAGTGGGATCCTCACCTATCGAGAGGCGAGGAGTGGTTCGTGAGATGGCAGTGATTCATAAAGAAGTTGTGGAGGAGCTAGATGAGCTAGAGGAGAAATTCCAGCAGCTGACCACAGACATCCCTGATATTTCTATAGATGACCTTCCATGACACTATCAGCGTAGGACTATTGGAGTTTCACGTCGTTTTGGTCGATTACTCCACTGGGTGGCCAGGGACATCATATGCTATCATGAGCACCGTCGGTGATAGGTTGTATATGCGATGATATACTGAAAGCCATGAGCTTCATATTTTTGTAGATGTGATATACTGAAAGCCATGGGATTCATATTTTTTGTATCGGTACCTTTTTGTACAACATTTTGCCAGTCTTGATATAAAATATTATCTAGCGTTTTATACAATGTTTTTTCATGATGAATATAAATCTTATGTGTGTTTGCTTATACATTAATGAATAATTTACATGTCATGTCAATTATGCATCTTTAATAAAAATGCTTATGATCGTGCAATGTGCCAATCTAATACGACGTTAGCCAATGAATCGACAACTGTGTTCATACATCTCGGGATATGTAAGTATTGAATAGACTCAAAATACCTTTCCAAGAGACGTACTCGCTAGAACAGGAGAAGCAGCGTAGGGTCACGGATAACGTAGACTCGGTTTAGATGGGATACCACTAGTTGAGAATCAAGGTAGATGACAACGTGGTCCATACCAAGGGAAAAAGCGTCTGTCAACAATCCAATCACCGCGTGATATTCGGTGACGTTATTAGTTGCGGGACCTAGGCAAGTTCCTCCTGAGCTTATCAGTTCACTGACAGGGGAATAGAGTACCCAAGCTGCCAAGGAGATGTTCCGGGTGTGTCGACTAGTGCCATTCACGAATCCATAGAAGGTTTCCATCTGCACATCCAGGAAGAACATGGTATAAGTGATAATCGAGATCAAACCCTAACACACCAAAAGAAAGTGTCACACCAACACAAACACACGTCATGTGCAAGATAACGTAAGCATAGTACCACTTTAGGTAAAGCCCATTCTGAGGCTCTCCTAAGGATATTCTGTCATAGTCAACCAAATCATAAGCTCCCTTTTCCAAGACACGTTTTATGATGTATGACCCATGCCACATGGACTCAAGTTTACTTGCCCCCAACTTATCATGTTTTTGGTCATAAGTCAAGACCAAATCACCCTCGTTGAAGATACATGGTTTTACAGATTTATCATACTGGGCCTTGATGCATTTCTTATGCACTTCATTGGCTAGAGCTACATCATAGCAAGTTTTGTTGAGTCTAGATAAGTATAATAATATTTCTTCCTCAATGGTTGTGTTTGGTAAAAGTTCGACGACTAGTTTCAGGGACGAGATTTCGCACTCGATAGGCAATACTTCCTCTAGTCCATACACCAATTGAAAAGGTGTGAAACCAGTGGCGGTTTTGACGGAAGTCCGGTATGCCCAAAGGGATGAAAAAAGCATCACATGCCAATTTGACTTGTGAGCACTTACCATGCGCTAAATCATAGTTTTCAAGGCCTTATTGATGGCCTCTACTTGTCCATTTGATTTAGGATAGTAGGGGGTTGAGTTTTCATGACTAAATCCCAACTTGGCGCTTAATTCATCTACCATATTATTTTGGAAATGCGATCCATGGTCTGTGACAATGGCTTGTGGGACTTCGAATATAGTGATGATATGATTGAACATAAAGAGTGTGGTAGTTTCACTATCTTCCTTGAATGTAGGCATAGCCTTGGCCCATTTGGTAAAGTAGTCTACATCAACAATGATATAACCATGCCCCCTAGTCAAGATAGGCTTACAATGCATGAAGTCAATGCCCCATTTTGCAAAGGGACCAACAACGATAACTGGATGTAGTGGGGCTAGGTGTGTGCACATTTTATGATGAAAAAGCTGGCAAGGAGGACATTTCTTGATCGCTTCCATGCAATCTTTGAATATGGATGGCTAGTAGTATCCATCACGTAAAATATTATGGGTTTTAGCCATCCCAGAGAGATGACCGCCACATGCCCCCGAATGGAAATCATTCAAGACATGCTCGACCTCCTCGTGAGTTAAACAACGTCGTAAGATGGAATCAATGCCACAACGATATAGCGTATCACCAATGATTAGGTAATATTTCTCATGGTGATGGATACGACGACATTCATCGCGGGATAAGTGAGGGCCAAAGCATTGTGTTTGGAGATACAAGGTGATATCTCCATACTAAGGGTCAGAAGTACTGTTCAGAAACAATGACTCATCGGGGAGAGAGTCAATGGGCTTAGATTCTTGATCAATACAAGGAAGATCACAAATGAGCTCCGCGAATACTAATGACTTTTTAGATTTAACCTTTTCAAATTGGAGATCGAATTCTTGGAGAATCACAATCCAGCGCGAGTATTTCCCCCCTAGTACTTGACGTGGTACATGGGGTTAGAATCAACAATGATAGTAGTAGTTCGGAGCAAGATATAATGATGGAACTTTTGGAAAAAGATGATTGCTGCCAGAGATAAATTTTCAACATGCGAATAACGGGTTTCGGAGTCTATGAGACCCTTAACGGGTTCCTGCGCATTGCTATCTTCCTGCACTAAAACCAAACCAATAGTTGAGGTAGAGGAAACAAGATAGAGGATGTAATCCTTGGTATAATCCGGTGGTTGTAAAACGGGCGTGTGTGTAACAGCTTGCTTGAGATTGTCAAAGGCACTTTTGGCGTAGTCATCCCAAATAAATGGGACATCCTTCTTTAACAATTGCATATAACCCTATGTCTTTTGCGCAAAATTACACACGAAATGGCGCAGGTAGTTTTCCTTCCCCTGCAAACTTTGAAGTTCAGTGATGTCCGTAGGTGGAGGTAGGGCTAAGATGGCCTCTACCTTGAGGGGATCAATGCAGATCCCATATTTGGAAATGATGAAGCCAAGGAGACATAAAGACTCCACACAGAATATGCACTTGTGGGGATTTAAATGGATGTTATACCGTCGACATCTAAGAAACACAGTCATTAGATGATCAATGTGAAACTCATGACGGTTTGAATGAGCGGGCAAATCATCGAGGTAGGGTTCCACAAAATCCTTGATATCATGAAAGGCATACGACATGGCCCGCTGGAATGTGGCACCAACATTTTTAAGGCCAAAAGGTAATTTGCGATATGCAAATGTACCCCATGGGCATGAAAGCAGTTTTATGTTGATCTGCTGGGTGGATCTCAATCTGATTATAGCTAGAAAGTCCATCCATGAATGAGAAGATGACACTTTCGGCACAATTGTCAATAATTTGGTCGATAAACAGGGTAGGGTAATTGTCCTTGGGACAAGCCTTATTGAGATCCCTGTAATCAATGCAAACTCTGATGGTTCCCTGTTTTTTTGTGACCGGAATGACATTAGAGACCCAATCTGTTAAGGGGACAGGATAAATGAAACCAACTTTCAACAACTTTTTGATCTTTGCTTTGATAGTTGCAGTATTTCAAGGGTGCACTGGATGAAGTTTTTGCCGGACAGGTTTTGCGTTGAGATATGTTTTGATTTCATGCACAACAATAGCAGGATCAATCCCGAGCATTTCTTCGCAGTCCCATGCAAATACGTCGCGGAACTGTCTAAACAAGGCCGTATAAGTCTTGATTTCATCGGGAGAAAAAGTTTGGTCAATGTGGATGTGTTCCACGATGCCTGGTTATACTGATATGTCTATGGTGGTGGTAGGCGTGATGTTTTCCAAATTCCCTTCGATTAGTGTATCCTAGGTAAGAATAGGATATTGAGGGTTAGGAAAGACATCCATTGAAACAATAGTGTGGATCGCATTCTCTACCGTGTCTAACGGAGGGAGAAAAGACAATCGATGATGATGGTCTTCCCATTGAGGCTCATCTAAGGTCATAATCTCCATGATTGATTCATCAAAGTGAAAATTTTAGAGGGGAGGATCTGATGATGGTGAGGATGGGTTCCGCTAAGGTGGCATAGAACCTGAGTTAGATGCCACCAAGTGGTGGTTATAGGGTGGATCAAACACCGATTGGATGGCCTGATAAGTGGCTTCAGTTGGGCTGAGAGGCATTTGGTATCCAATCGAATCAACGTCAATGATATCGGGAAAATCCAACAGTCCGCCGAATTGAAGGAGGATTGGGTAATGGATGAGATCATGTTCACAGTGGCGACATGTGATGGGGGATCAGGTGTTGGAAAGACTCCCATCAGAGATGAGTCTTTTAGGAGTCTTACCCCCACACTCTCATATATTTGTGAAGAGTGTCCTAAAAGAGGGACATTATCCGCAGGGTGAGTAGTGATGTCCGGTGTACAAAAATGCAATTGGTTGATAGTGATAATTTTCCCTTGATGGGGAAATGGCACGACGCGGAAGACAGAAGATGTGACCGCAGTCATAGCATAGAACCAATTTTGACCAAGAAATAAGTTATAATCCAATGGAGCTGCAACTACTTCCATGTTAATGGAAATAGTCTTACCTCCCAACTCAATGGCTAGATATTGTAGAAGCTCGTGTGGTTGGAATCCACGTCCGTCAAATGCTTTTAGGGTGGTATGGGAACGGTTCAATTCAGGAGAGCTGATGGATTTCCAACAGGACAAGGACATAATTGAAGTAGAGGCTCCTTTGTCTAAAACAATACGATGGATACTTTTCCCAGTGACATTGGTAATGATTTGAAATGCCAATTGGTGGGAAAGCCTCGACTTGAAATATTCCAATCTAAACATGATAGTGTTAGAGGAATCCAAATCCACTGCTCCAATAGCAGATAACAGAGTCTTACGCTGATTGGGACAATTTTGCAAGACTTCAAGCATCGACATAGCATAAGGAGCCTGGGCTATATCTTACTACACATCATGAGAACATGAGTGGTCATGGAGGGTTCTCCTTGAGGAGGAGTTGGTTTTTGCGCAACCATTTGCTGCTGTTGTGTGGGGAAGGGGTCCGTTAAAACTATGGGTGGGGGTTTCCTTTGAGAAAATTTTGGACTTCTTCACGATGTGGACATTCGTTTGTGAAGTGGTCATCACTGCACAGTAAGCAAGTATATTTATCCTTTCATTTCAGTTTGGTGTCAGGAAGATCGGAGTTGTTTTTATGTTCCTGCTGGTTAGAAGACTTCTTGGATTTTCCTTTGTTATTATTTTTACCACTGGATTTTTGATATGAAGTAGATTGGACTGAATTCACCTCTACAGTGGAAGCAAGACTGGGTGACTGGTTGGTATTTTTCCAGCCCGTGACAAGGTTGGGGTTGTATCCATGTGGCTTTGTGATCTAAGCGATTGGGTAGTAGGCTGGGTGTGAACGAAACCAATGATGCCATTGGCATGTGATCTCATAGGAGGTTTTGTCGGGTCATGTGTGGGGCGTGGGGCATTAGGAATTCTGTCGAATAACGTGCCAAAGTGAGCGTAGACTAAGTCTAAGTACTGGGCATGCGAGATGGCTTTTTCTTTCGTAACGGCCCCGCCCATAGCAACGTCTTTGGCTATGATAGGTAGTAATGACTTAGTAAACCAATCGGCTACCAGGTTGATCCGAAATGGGAGCCTTAATGAGCTGACGTCTTCTTCTCCACTCATGAATATGATCATAAATGTGAGTGGAGGTTGATTGTCGGAGAGAAGTCAAAAGATCCGTGCCGGTTTCATAGCGGATCGGTAATTGAAAATGAGTAAAAAAATCCATAGTTAAAGATCTAAAATCGATGAAAGAGTGTGGTGGTAACTCAATGTACCACTTTGCGGCAGTACCGGTGAGGGTTCGTTGAAAGAGCCTCAAACAGATAGAATCATCCATTAATGAGTTTGAGGAACACCACAAATGATATGTAATCACGTGGTTCTTGGGATCCTCATCAGGTTTGCCTTCAAATTTGGGTATGTCCGATGGTAACTTCACAGGAATGGGTGGTCAATTCACACCATGTTGGATGGGATCATTGGTTAAACATGACAGGTACGACAGATCTAACATAGCCATAAATGGTAACTGTCGATTTGACTACGGATACTGGTAATATTGATAAGGAATTTGGGTACCAGTAGGACCATGGATCGATTGATCATAAGGTCCTCCCATAGAGGGTTGGCCATACTGAGGTGTTCCTCCCATGTTAAGAGGTGGACCCAATGGGGGTACTCCTCCTGAATGTGGGTGGCATCCTCCAGAATACAGGGGTCCTACGAATGGTGGAGGTGGAGGTGGGACACCGGCTGGAGGCCCAACAAGTGGGACATTATGATATCCCTATGGGGTATTCGTGTTTCTGGGGTAAGGTGCTCTAGGATAAAGAGTCCTTGGATAATTTTGACCTGTCGTTATATTATGATTACCCGGATATGTATATCCCCATGGGGGTTGAGTCTACATAGATGGTCCCCCCACTTGATAAGCCCACGTAGGTTGTCCCATGGTTGGGAGTGAAATCCCAACCATATTGTAGTTTATGTACTAAGGATATCCTCCACTTACACTTTGTACCCTAACTAGAGGTTGCCCCCCAGTTAGATTTTGTCCACTAACTAGGGGTTCCCCCTAGTTGAATTTTGTCCACCGACTAAAGTTTGTCCGGTAATTATGTGTTGACCACTAACCACAGGATGACCTGTGATCATATATTGACCACTAACTAGAGGGTATCCTCCACTCGAACTTTGAGTTAGAGGTGGTGTTCCAGTTACGAAGTTAAGAGTAGCTGAAGGTTTCCCTCCAGTCGTTGGGGTCAATTGGGGTGTAGAACCGATCGAATGGTTTTGATGCATACTAGATGGAAAAGAGGGTTGGCCTAGTTCATAGGTAGTCATATTAGGCACATAGATTCCTAGTGAAGGGAGAGTAAAATAATGTATAGGGGAATGATGTTTAGGAATGGCTACCTCTGGGGTGGATTGGGGAGGAAAAATATGGTGCATCACCCGCTCTCCAAGTGTGCATAAACGCTCGATAGTATCGTGAACTGGTGCGAGAAATTTGCCGTTCGGAATAAATCAGGTAGGGTGTGAGTGTGGTGGAGTCTCCATAATCGGAGGTCAACCAAAATCGGAAATGACATGACCTAAGGAGGTCCCCCAAAATGATGTGATTGGACCAAAAGTAGTTTCTATTGGGTCCTCTGGGGGTAGAGTGTAGATCCAGCCTACAGCTCCAGGATTACCTTCAAGCGAGTGATGAAAAGATGTGTCATGCGAAGGAGGTTGTTCCACCAACAATGGTCCCGTAGGATCAGTGATAGGAAGATTTATAGGAGGAGAAAAGTTTCCTCCTGATTCATGGATATGAATTCCTTCTTCGCGTGATCCAAATGTAGTGGGTTGATCCATGGTTGCTCCTTAGTTATCCTCTTGTCTAAGGGGATATTCAGGTGGAAAATTTAGTATTTTGCAAGATCTTCTTAAGGGTTTTTCAACTAGGACGACTAATGAAATCCTTCTCCTAAAAGTCTTCTAAAGAAAAAACACACTTCAAGTCCTACTCAAGCTAAAGCCGCAAGCAAACTTATATGATAGGTGGGATTAAGGTCTGGAACCTCACGGGAGTATCAAGGCATCACAACACGCGATATACTACAGGGTCCAACAATAATACTCAGCCTAATCTTTCAGAGCACTAACCAGGGAGGATTAGGATCGTACTCCTAGCTGTATTACCCGACTACCTGGCAGTACGTGCGTAGTAGCTCCCCGAGTGTTGTTCTCGGTGTATTGCCATGCCAAGACGGCCAATGGTTGACTTAGATGATTTCAGGAACCTAGTGGTCTCCCAATATAAACAAGGTACGTGGGAGCTCCGATCCGTAGTAGTGTTGTCTAATGCACAACCGTACGACTTGAACCTTTCTATATACTGTCGAGTACGTGAAGTAGATTTCTATATACTCAAAGGTACGTGAAAGGGATATATATATATATATATACACACACACACACACACGCATTTCACACGTGTTAAAGTGACATTAGAATTTTAGGACACTTGACCTCGGTGACATTCCAAGTATAATGCGTGCCATTTTAACTCGCAACAACTTATATATATATATTACAACAACAAAAATAGTGATATTGTAGAATCCTTTAAGCATTAATTAAGGTCAACATGTGCTTCCATTTATAAGAGTGAATACCTGTTTTTGCAATTTTCTTGATGTCTACTTGATTGATACCCTCCTAGACAGAATGGATATAATGGAAAGAATATTGCTTGATTGCACCCCAACCCCATGACACAAAGAAAAACAAAAACTTGATTGCTTATTGCTACTTCTCAGAACAACATATTTTGTACAAGGGAGAACTAACTTGAGAGCTACTTACCTATGAAGAAAAACTAAATTTTCTTTGTTTCTTTTTTACTTTAATGCAAAACATTTAATTTAGTGCATCTAGGTCTGAAATTTCCTCCCCCTACTTTACTTGTTGTTTTTTCCCCTTTCGGCATTCATTTGCACCTCCTGGGGAAGTTGCTAGTTATATTGTTTATAAAATTTAAAACTTTACATGGGACTTATACCGAGTGGTCCATTAGAGTATGACTAAGAGCGATATATATTTTTGGGAATTATTTTTTAGAGTAAGTTATTAGTTTGTGACCCTTATTTGGTGAGTATTAGTTTCATCTAACCATTTTTTCATGATTTTTGAATAGTTCACTTAGAACTCATTTCATCTGGTGATGCCCATAAAGGTGAAAAAGTGGTATTGAGATTAAAAAAATGAATTACATAGAATCAATCATCACATTTGGGGCTTGCATGTGGTAACCGGGACCTCAAATCACATAGAATCAATCATAGCCTCTCTTGGTTACTGGGCGCAAACCCCAGAGGTGATGATTGATTCTATGTGATTTGATATCTCGGTTACTAGTTGCAAGCCCTAGAGGTGATGCTTATTTCTATGTGATTTGAGGTCCTGGCTACTAGGTGCAAGCCTTGAAAATGATGATTAATGTTATGCGATTCATTTTGCTAGACTCAATGACACTTCTTAATCCCTATGAGCATCACCAGATGTAATGGGTGTTAAGTGGACCATTAAAAAACCATGAGATGGATTGGCAGGTGCGAGAGGAGTCCTCCCGGGCTTCGATAGAAAAACAATATTGACCTTTTCATGGGGCATTAGTAGGGTGAAATATAGCCAAGCCAAATTGTATACATTATACATGGGATTGGAGATAATGCATAGTCTTCATATTCAAAACCTTATAATATTGTGTGACTCTCTCTTGGTTTTCAAGCAAGTTAGCAAAAATCTTTTTAAATAGGCCATCATTCTCTCAAGAACATTTGAAAGGATAGATTGGTGCCTTAAATAGGTTCAAGAAGCAAACATTTTGCATATTAGAAGGTATACAAATTCTCTAGCTGATCATTGTGACAATGAAGCAACAAGATTTGATAAGGGGTTATTCATTCAAAATTGGGCCCAACCTGATCGTTTGTGGATCCCCTAGTTAGTTTATTATGGTGGGTGGTAGATATCATTTATTAAGTCACATTTTAATGCTCAAGATAATTGGCGGCATGATCTACATCTAGAGATTTCCCCCTCATGCAAGCCATCACATAGTCTTCATGGCAAGTAAGGGAGCCATAACACTCCCTTGTTCTCTTGGCTCCCCCTTTCACATGTTTCCTTTCTTTTCTGTTGTTTCCTTTATGGCCCTCCCTCATTTTCTTCACTGCGATGGTGGGATATATCTAGTATGTGACACTAAAGTTGGAATTAGGCTTGGGATAGAAAGGATGTAGGATGTTTTAGGCTCTACGTGTGTGGCCCCAAGCTTCTCTTCATGGTAAGATATAAAAGGTAAGGGATTTCACCTTCTCTGTGTTTCAATTAGGTAAGATAGAAGCAATGTTGTTACTCTCGTTGTCGACAATGGGAAGTTCTATGGTTTTCCTTTGTTGGGTTCTGGCAATTGTGGTCTTTTTCTGTGGGTGGTGAATATTTTATTCCTTGTGTGGGGAACGTCTCTATCCTGTTTTTCTTTGTGCTTGGGTATGGATAGCCCCTCAAGCTGGAGAGCATCTAGGTGGATGGAAAAAATTATATTAGGGAAATTAAGAGGATGGTGAGGCATCTAAACTTATAGATGGATGGTTTCAGAGGGTTTGTTATTGGTATCAATACTAATATTTCTCACTAGGATGTCATGAGTGAGGCTATTGAAAGAGAAGTGAAGGAGCATGGGGAGAAAATCACCAAGATAATTAGTGAACATAGATGCATTTTAACATTATTTGGGTACATCTTAGGATGCCCAGTCTCAAAAAGCACATTTTATCGGTTCTATGATGATGGAAGAAAACATTGTTCAACATCTGACCATAGCCATCATGGAAATTTCCAGCTCCAAGGACATTGGAAAAGGAGAGAAGCAACCATAAGAAGGCCATAGTGGCCATGCATTTTCTTAATTACATGTTTTGTTAATGCATTTTACTTGTATTACATTGTTAAGAAAGCATATCCGGGTATATAGTTGTTAGTTTTTTTGTGAAATTTATAGTCAAAATCTTCAAGAGGTATAAGGAGGAGAAGTGTTGCGATGTAACTCTACATCAGTTAGAGGCTTTTGAACATTTTCTGGCATTTAAAATTATGGCCAATTCTTCTTAGTTGTTTTAATACAAATACTTTTACTTGTTTTGATTTAAAAAAAACCATGAGAAATTGGTCAATCACGACTAATACTCATGAGATATGGATCATAGATTAATGACTTACTCCATGCAAATTATCCCGAAAAATGATATCACATACACTAGATTGTGAAGGCCCCTCAATACATAACTAAGAGTTTCCACCAAAGAGTCCATGGGTTATATAATAGAAAAGTTCGATGCTCTAACCATTAGCATTGGTGTGCTAATATTTTAGAGACAAAGGTTTACCATTGTATTACATGGTCTAAAAAACATATTCGATTTATTAGCTCTAATACTATTTGAGAATTTTGGAGTTCAAAGACTCATGATGTGCGATAGTATCACAATGATGAACACTAATTCTATTGAGAGAAGTGAAGTTCACTCTATATTCAAATGCAGTTGAGTTGTTTAACTTGAATAAATTTTATAAATCAAAATAAAGAAATATTAAAATCCATAAAATGAAGAAATAAATTAGAAAACCCCTGCCATTATGTAAAGTTGTAAACGACAAGTACTTCACCTCATTTTGTATATGGTATATAGTGTAAACCCATAAGTGTTGATTACAACAACTAACATAATAGGGACAATGCGTGAGGTATGCAATAGAGGTAGTCTTTACCCCCGCACCTCGTGGATGAAGCTCAAATAACTCAACCACTTGAGCTAGCCCACAAAGCTTACACACACACACACACACTAGAAATTTTGTTGGGTTGTGGTTTGGTGACAACTCGGAGTTATTGTCGTGGCAAAGACCTAGGTTCAAATCCAACTGTGCATGCTTCTCACCTATGTGGGGTTTGTCAAATGTGGTCAATGATTTTACTGAATACTGTTGATGTAGCCTTCAAGCATCTTAACATGCATGCTTCTTCCTTGTGTGGGGTTTGTCAAATATGGTCATTGATTTTATTGAATATAGTTGAGGTATCCTCTGGGCATATTATTTTATGGCGTACATACCAATGAAGCCTATTTTTTCATTTAAGTCTTTTAGTGTGGGTTGATCTTCTTTAAGGGTTTATCATTTGTGAAAAGGAAACTCTCTCTCTCTCTCTCTCTCTCTCTCTCTCTCTCTCTCTCTCTCTCTCTACACGCACACATGCACACACACACACACACACACACACCATCGTAGATCTATCTTAAATATGAATATTTTAAGTACTAAGATATTTATGTCTTGGATCCTTTGGATTCCTCTTTGTATTTGATAAATTTAAGATTAAGATAAATCTATATCGGTTACAAAAAAATGTGTGTTGATATTATAATCAATACCCAAATTCTAACATTGTACTTCATTCTAACTTAGCTAGCCACATTCAACAAAATGGAAATTTCAGACATATAAATTAGGAAAGGTGTCACACAAATAAATGGGAAAAAAATAACTTTGTTAACTTAAAAAAATTGCAACAATAAAGTAGAGTTACATGTGAGGAATGCGTGGCTAAAAATATAATAGATTTTACACACCCACATTTTAAGGCAAGGTTTATCAAACATTACACACTCTAATAATCACAACCAATATTTTCCATCTAACACTACCACTTGATTAAGGAAATCCAATGACCTAGTAAGATAATTGATACACTTCTAAGTGAGTTAGCCACCAAATAAATGTCCAATTTATTTACCTCGAATGCCTATCGAGACTATCTCTCTTGCATCCACTAGTTGCTTGTGGGGATGCATTTACATGAATGACTATGATCATAGTAGCAACCAAAATAACATTCGAACTAGACATTCTTACATCAAGATTAACATTGACAATAGCCATTAGCATGGACATTACCATGACTAATTTTAGTGTTTTCAAATGCAACAATAATTATTTATATTTGGAAGAAAATAAATCACTCTCTTCATGTGTTGTAGCAATTACAAAGCAAGAAAACAAGAAGGACAAAAAAACAATAAAAGCTCCTTTCTATCATACAATTCTTAGCAAAATGGACCCTCATATTTTACTACTTTTCAACCTAATATTCTTATCCAAATTTGTTTACACATTTGTTGTGATCGTCATGAAAAGCATTCCTATATGATTATGTTCATACATAGTCTGTCTTCTACACTCTTGGAAATAACAAAACATATTGCCAACAAAATGATAATGTAGTTATCACATATATCCTTAAAATACAAATTGATTTGCATTCTCTCTCTCCATTTCAAATTATCCTATGAATAAACATTTGTAGAGACTGAACAAAATCCATCTCTAATTTCCTCTATCACTCTTCCTTTAGCACGTTGATGACCTTCCATGGAGAGTCGATCTGCTTCTATATTATGTTCCTTGGATGTGCTTTAAATTTTTCTGCATGGTTGCATTTAATAAAATTCTAAGAGCCAGTATCTCTACAAAGTTGTTTGAGCCCTTGCCTAAGGAATCCTTCATCTTCATTGAGTGGGTTTTGGATACATGTAAAATGAATCCAACACTACTACTATTTTGTGGCCCTTGGATGGATCCATCAATGAATCCCTGAGATTGTTCCTTATTAATTACTAAATCTACCAACCACTTGACTTGATTTTGTATTATTGTCATTATGTAAGCATTCACCATTGAACTTATCTAATAATCCCCTTGAGAGGAGAGTGTCCCTTGGTATTCAAAGAGCAAAGAGTTATGGGATAACCAAACTCCCCATCATGTAAAAAATGGTACAACTCTCAATACTTTAGCTCCTTCTTTAACCATCAAGCTTTTAAACAATGTTCCATGGATTCACCCACCCATACATTATTTACCCCTACAAATTGGTCTATTTCTACCCATAATTGTTTAACATATAAGCAATTTATTTATAAATGAAAAATAGATTCAACAACCACCCTACATAAATAACATGACCAAGGCCCCTTCCTAGCTCACCTTTGTATGACTACCCATGTTAATACCTTTTTCATTAGTGCAAGCCACACACACACACACACACATTTTTGGGGGTTTTACTTTCTACAATTTTACCCACCACTAGGCCTTGATTCATAGGTCCAAGGAGAAGTTAGCTCGATATCCTATTTTAGCATAATAAAATCCAAGTGTTTGATTTCTTAACAAAACTAGTGAGTCTTATTCTTCATTGATTTTGGCATGGCTTCTACATAACTTATTAACATATCCATTCCAAGATTTTGCTTCTTCACTTGTAATTCCTAGTGTAACTGCCCTCTCCCACCCCTATTGCCATAGATTTGTTTTATCTTGATCTACCACTTGATTCAGTGTACAGATACATTGAGCATGCATTAGTTCCTTGATTCTATCTGGAAGCATGGAATCATTTCTACATCTAACCCATGGGTCCACTCCTTTCCTCAATCACTCCCCTAACCTTGTGTTACAAGCTACCCATTTTCTAATTAAAGGGAAATTCTACACTAATTCCTTCCAACGGATGGACACACTGGTTATGGGATTACTTTCTTTCCTTACCCAATCAATCAATGAAACTGGATTTATATACTTTTGCACAATTATATCTTTCCACAAACTCTCATGGTAGATTACTCTACATAATTTTTTTTCTCCAAATATTTCCAAAAATAATGAATGTTCTTCAATTATGATCCGCCCTCTTCCTTTGACTTGGCAATTACCTGCCATTTTACTAGTGGAAGCCCCTCTATTTGCTTTTTCCCCAGCCAAAGAAATCTTAATACTTCTTTCTAATCTTCCCTAATATACCTTTTGGAATATATGCTAAAGGATGCCATAATATTGGAATTGCTTTAAGAACTAACTTAACAAGACTCAATCTACCCCCACTTGATAACCACATATTACACCAATTACTAATTCTTTCCAGGATTCTTTCATCCAACCATAACTAATTCTTCACCTTGCATCCATTGGGATTTAGAGGGAAGCCTAGATATTTAAATCATTCATGGAAATACACACCTATATGGAAAAATCTAAAGGACCTATTTTTCTCTCTCATTATTCATTCTTGCGGAGGAGATAATAGATTTTATGGTGTTGACCTCCATGCATGTGGTTGAATTGAATAGATCCATTATCTCTTTCAATTTTCCCCACTTCCCTCATGTTTCTCTTAATGAATTGCAATAGATCATCTACCAATAATAAGTGAGATAATGAAATATCTCTTCCCTACACTTTACTCAAGTTAATGCTCTTGACCTTTTGGTTTCTAGGATGGCTTTGCTTAAGCCTCAAGTTAGAATGCAGAACAACAATGGAGAAAAGGGAAACATTGCCTTAGCTCCTTTATAGGGTTGAAAGACCTTGATGTTGATCCATTGACTAGCACAACAATTGAGACAAATGTCAGACACCTCATGATCTAGTTCACTATAGGAAAACAAAATCCAATATGAATAAGGACCAGTCTTAGGTTTTTGATAAATCTATCTTCATGACAACAATTAGTCAGAGTTCTTAATTCATGGAATGAATTCCATCCTATGTTGCCCCTATTTCATTATGAATTTTTCTACCTTCAAAGAATTCAGGTTATTCCTTTGATACTTCATCTAAGAAGACCCTTTTAACTCTAACAACAAGGATTTTGTATATTCCATTGCACAATGAGATTGGCTTGAATTTTTGAAATCTTTATGGATTGTCCTTTTCTAGAATTAAAAATAAGAAAGTGGCATTGAATGTACCAAGAATTTTCCTTGAATTCTTGACCTTGTCACGTAACTAGTAGCCTCTTTCCACTGTGGAGACCATAGGGTACTCAATTCCACATATGAAATCTATTCCTTATACCCGTTTTAAATTTTCTTTGCCTTGACTTGCTATGATATTAATTTTTAACATTGGAAGTAAATAAATATTGTATCCATTTAAACTAAAATCCCCATTCTAAATATGCAACCATTCCTAGCATGAATGCATCCAATCCACGCTTAGTAAATTCATACACATAAGCATCCCCATAAACAATAATTTAAGCAAACATATAACTGAATATCAGCCATGGAATTTATACACAATCGAGAAAATTATCTTTTAAAGGTCCTCCAATTGGTTACAGATGAAGGGCGTTCCTCCCATCCATAGCCACTATGTCACACAAGTTCTTTCTATGACAAAGGCCACCCCCTAGCTAGGGCTATCAGTCCACAAGGGTGAATATTTTCCAATTCTTCTACTCAACCAAGCTCACACAACCCTCGGGTGCATAACCCCCCTCCACAGTTGTCCCAATCCACTAGCACTCATCCCCCATCATCCTACATAACACAAGGAATGTTACCCCCTTCTTTTCACCATAGTACGTCAGGCTGTCTTCATTCCTTTCCAATGTTCTAGTATAGTTTGGCCAGGGAGTCTCTATGCTCAAACTCTAGGGATCTTAGCTATAGGTTAGGTTTCACTCACAAGGGCACCACAACTCCTAACACTAGTTTCCCATGGTGATTTCGCATGAACATGTTTGGTAACTCTGTTCTTCCTACCTCAGGTACTAGCATCCTTACTAGTGAGAAATAATCGTGAGAATGATCCTCTAAACTCAATTTCCAACCTTTTATATGCATGTTGAGAACTTGCTATGTGAAATTCACGAGGAGCTCACTTTCCCCTCCAATACCAACTTAGGATAATTATTTAATAAAGGTTAATTAACTCACTTTCATAAGCATGGATTTCAGGACCATAAGATAAAATTACTCTTTAAGCTTTTAAACAAGGATAATGACTTATATTAATAAATAACTAGGGTTATCTCCCCATTTAGATTCCCTTTCACTTCCCCTTCTTGTGGAATCACACCCCCCCATCTCTTCTTCGTCCTTCTTCATTTGTAATTGTTATCTTCATTTGCAATTGTTAGGGTTGTATATTAATAATCAAATGTACATATTTACAACATCATTGGTCTGCCTAGACCACTTGTGTTCGACTTCTATCCTTTGCATAATTACATCATAATCACATCATGGGGTCAAAAACAAGGTGTTATGTTACCATCTCCCTTAATTTATGCACTGTCCTTGGTGCATATCAACACTATGCACATTTACAAAAAAATACATAAAAATTTCAAAATAGTTGTAGGTATATCTCCCGCTAGCATCATCTAGATCCCATATTACTTCTTTAGTGTTGTAGTGTGTCCATAGGACCTTTACCTGCATGATTTCTCTGTTCTTGCGCAATGCGAGTTTCATGTCTAGGATGTGTACTGGTTGCACTAGGATAACTCCTTCTGGTTCCACCTGAATCAAATCCCAAACAATAATATGGTTAGGATCAAGTATATACCTTTTCAACAATGATACATGAGACATATTAGTAGGTAATGCAAGTTCATATACAACATGATCTATCCTAGCTAGTATATGAAATGACCCATAATATCTGGTCACTAGCTTTATACAAATCTCTAGCTTTGTGGAACTCTTCTTTGGCTTAAATTTCAAATACACATTCTCCTCGACCTTGAACTCTTTGGATATCATTCCCTTGTCTACATAAATCTTTTTCCTGTCCTTTGTTATTTTTAAATTCTTCTTGATCTTAACCATATGCTCTTCTATTTCTTTAAGCAATTCTATCCCAATTACTACTATGTCTAATGGATTTTCCCAACTGATTGGAGTATTGCATTTCCTACCATACAATGATTCAAATGGGCTCATCTTTGGATAATCATGATATCCATTATTATATGCAAACTATACCAAATACAAATAATCTTCCCACTTGGATGGCTGGTCCATCACATACATTTTCAACATATCTTTAATAACTTGATTAATGTTCTTAATTTTTCCATATGTATGTGGATGATATGTTGTACTCAAATTCAGAATTGTTCTAAATCCTCTGAATATTCCTTTGCAAAAGTTTGAAGTAAACTTTGGATTTCTATCCGAAACAATTGCCTTAGGTATCCCATGCAACTTCACAATCTGTTTCATATAAATTTATGCTATATTAGCTTCCTTATGAGTTGACTTGATTGGAATAAAGTGAGAAACCTTTGTCAACTTGTCCACCACTACCATAATTGGATCATGTTGCTTTGATTTCTTGGGAAACTTAGTGATGAAATCAATCGTCACCACATCTCATTTCCATTATGGTATTGGAAATGGCTGTAGCATTCCTATTGGATGTCTATGCTCAACCTTTACCCTCTGACATTCCATACACCTTGCTATATACTCAACAATGTATTTCTTCATTCTTGGCCAAAACTTATTTTTATGTATAAGAATTCCATCATATACCAACTTGTAAGGTTCATATTTTTTACATTTTCCTACTGCAATCCTTCTTTTATATAAATGTAATATTCATATGAGATAACAACCTCAATAATTATGGTTCTTAAATTTGATTTACACATGTTAATGGCTATAGCATGCATTACATGTACTCTCCTGTTGAGTGCATCAATAAACTTGTTCTCATTGCCCTTAATACATTGGATATCAAAATCAAATTCATAAAGAAATTCCAACCATCTTGTTTTCCTGGTGTTCAAAGTCTGCTTCTCAAACAAATACTTCAACCCACTATGATATGTTCTTGCCTCAAATTTATACCCAGGAGATGATGTCTCCACATCTTCAATGCATGTATGATGGAAACAAAGTTCTAAGTCACGTGTGACATATTTATTCTCATGCTCTTTCAACTTTCTAGACTCATAATAGATCATATGCCCATTTTGCACAAGGTCGACTCCACTAATTTCTTCTTTGCAAGCATCTGTGCATACCACAAAATCTTCATTTGGATTTGCAATCTTAAGAATTGGTGTACTAGTGAGCAATCTATTTAATTGTTGGAAGCTTTCTCCACATTGTGGTGTCCATTCAAATTTGACTCCTTTCTTTTGCAATGATGTAATTGGATAAGTGACTTTTGAGAATCCTTCTATAAATATTCTACAGTATCCATCCTATCCCATAAATGACCTTACTTTTGTTACATTTTTGGGTGTATGCCATCTATAATAGCTTCAATCTTCTCTAGATCCATTACTATTCCTTCTTCATAAATAATGTGTCCCAAATAATGAATCTGCTTTTGATAAAAGGAACATTTACACAACTCATCATAAAGTTGATGTTCTCTTAGCACTTGTAGTACCAATCTCAAGTGCTCTTCATGCTCCTCCTTTTATTTTAAATAAATAAGAATGTCATCTAGAAATGCAATGACAAATTTATCCAAGTAATGCCTAAATATTCCATTCATCAAACACATAAAGGTAGATGGTGCATTTGTTAACCCAAATGGCACCACTACCTGCTTGCCAAGGCTACAACTAGTATGGTTTTCAAGGAAAGGGTTCCAACAAGGTAACCCAACTCAACCCCGACAATGCCTGAGGTGCCTATTTTTGTCACTATCTCTGATGATGCATAGCATTAGAATCTTTATGACTATTTGTTTTTTAGAGAATACAAGGTTTGTTTGTTTTGGTAGTGACTCTGTTAAACATGCTAGACTATTGGTTTATAGGTCTTGCTATTTAAGGCAATATGATAGTTATTATAGTTTGACAATTTGTTTGTAAAGAAATTTGAATTTAGACCTCTTTGGAAAATTGATGACAAACTTTGGTTATGTGGTTGGTCTCTTTTTCCTAATGGTAGACCAACCACCTAAGACTACGTATATTTTTGTTTTTACATTAATATAATGTGGGATCTAGCACACACACACACACACACACACACACACACACATATATATATTACAACCCGATATTGAATAAATAGATTCACATTAGCCCACGGGGCATAGAATAAACGATGAATGGGTGTACTATTAAAGAACTCCTTGTATTAGGTCATCGGTTTGAAACTCCGTGGGTACTAGCTTACAAAAGAAAGATTCGCATTCAATTATATATCCATATATTTAATAAAGATCAATCCCCATATGTTGGTCCAGTATAATATTTTATAAAACTAAAAAATAAAGTAATAATAATAATGCTCGAATCTCTTTGATAGTTTTCTTTGTTATTTGTAATCAATTGTGGACATTGCACATGGAGTAAGTATGTGTAGGCATTGGACATAGAGTAATTATATGCATTTAGAATCAGGTGTCAATGTGACATTAATAAAATAAATAGCAAAAAAAACGACCTCCAAAAAATGGAAAAAAATCATTATAATAAAATAAACCAATATAGATTTATCTTAAAGAGATCAAATCCTTTGAGGTGTAAACCTTTCCTCAAGTTTTGCATAAAAAAAGACTTGCATATCGAGAATTTGTTGGATAAATTCAAAATTAAGATAAATCTATAAATCGAAATCAATTTTAATAAACAATAAAAATCGATATCATCTTTTTCATTATATTTATTTTGATATAAAACAAATATTTAATTTTTATTTAAATTAATTAAAAAATTTCCTTCACCATGAAAGTAAATTAAGTATAAAAATCTTAGTTATTGCAAGAATTAAAAACAATCTTTAGTTATTGATGTAAGACACACAAAAATGGTGTACCAATAAGCCACCCCATGGCTTAAAAAAAAGAAAAGTAAAGTTAAAGCCACCATGAATGGTGGTTGTTCCTTTCTCTAAAGGAACAACTTGTAAAATACCTTTTAGTAAGCAACTTCCACATAGCTTTCATTCCCTATTCACATTATGCATTCTTAGATTGCTGTTAATATTATTGTATGTACGTTGACATGAAATGTTATGTAATATCTAATGATGGATTTGTTTTTATTATTTATTTTTTAAAATATTTTTATTTTGAATTCAAGTTTATTAATTTATTTATAATTATTTGTTAAATATTAAGAAAATAATTGTACTAAGTGAAACGAGGTGCTTTACAGCTTAGTATGGGGGAGATGTTGTAACGTTACATGTAACATTTGTCTTTATTATTGGCTAAAAAGTAAAAAGTAATACTATGAGGGAGATCTTGTAACGTTACATGTATGTTTGTCTTTATTATTGTCGGCCATTAATTAAAAGACAAAAATTCATGTCCGCTCATAAAATAAAAAATTATGGAAAGTATTTAAAAAAAATCCATGACTCATAAAATAAAATATTACGAAAAGTAATTAAAAAATAGATGTTCGTTTATAAAATAAAAACTCAAAACTTAAACCTGGATCTATCAATCAAGAGAGATTAAATTTCTTTTAAATTTAAAAAAAGAATACACCTCATGAAATTGGATCCCTCTCGGTGCTTGACAGATACGGGTTTAAGATGGATCTATCTATCACTCATGTCAGGGTTTTCAAAAACTTTTAATTATGATATATTTGTATCTTAATTATTAGTCCATCATGTCCGTGTTATTAATTATTTGTATCTTAGATTAAGATTCGGAGGCTGGTCTCTTTGAATTTTGACTGCTTCAGTTAACACTTAACATATTTGTAGGTCTCTTTCGCCGCCGTGACAGCAAGCAATCGATTAGAAATGTATATACGCATACAATTTCCTTATTATATTGGTTGCAAACCTAATTATATTTCTCTGTCTTCGCTCTGTCCACAAAACAATGTATTGGATTATGCTCTGTCTTTGCTTTATCTGCACAACAATGGCAATGGTAGATTTTTGGAGATTAGAAACGTATATCCGCATATATTTTCCTTATGTTGTACAATTTTGGTTGCAAACCTTATTCTATTTCTCTGTCTTCGATTTGTCCACATAGCAATGTATTGAATTATGCTCTATCTTCACTTTATTCGTACAACAATGGCAATTTAAAATGGTATATTTTTGGAGATATTTCAATGTGCATTTCCAGTGAATATCTTGTGTATGTTGTCGTCTCTTTTTTGACAATAGAAACGAGAAATTGTATTTATATGTAAACAGAATATACATATTGCTTACATGCCTTCAAAAAACTTTCAAAATGAGAGCTGGACAAGATAAGCCCATGATTTTTTTGTTGTTTCTGTTAGCTCTTTGTGAGATACAAAATTGCAGAATTTTCCAGTTCCTCTAACTATGTAAATTCTAATAAATTGGCTACATAAGTATAGGCAAAAATACATAGCAATATATAGAAAATAAGGCTAAAAACTTCATTCCTGGATCTGTTTATCCGATGCACCTGGCTGCACAGTGGAGACTTCTTCCATAGGGGAGGCCCCTTCCTGCTTGAGCATGAGTCTACTATTGCCTCTGCATAATCCATCCAAATCCGCCTGAATTTTGCTGAGAATCTCCTTCAATTGGACAAAGTGGGTCTCGTTCCCCTCGTTACCAGTCTTAAGTTGCTCTTGCTGCCTATGTTTCATATCTGTTATAGCCCTCCAAATCTCCTCTTTCCTTGAAGTCTAAAGCCTCTCCATATCTTGCAACATGTGCCTTATATCCTCGAGCTCACCAACTTGAACCTGAGAGCGTCCCTCGACATCATCCATGCGAGAATCGATACTTGTTATATCAACAGAGCTTTTCCTGTTCTCATCCAGAATAGCTGAAGCGGAATCGAAAACACATCTCAACATCTTCTTGTAGTCTACCATCGTGTTTTTCAGCTCCATAATCTCACCTAGCATATTCTCCATTACGATATCCTCTATAGACGAGAGTGGGTTCCTTCATGTATCAACTGACTTATTCCCTTGTTGGCATTTGAAATCTGTTGTTCTATTTCGTCTCCCAAAAATATGAAAATGGTTGAAGAGCATCTCGAATCTTCCAAATTTGACAAGCTCAAATGCGTGCGAGGGATCTCCCATACCCATGTGCCTTCTCTCCATGAAGGCATTCACGTGGGTTCCTTTTCAATTCATTCGATCAAGGGTGGCAAAGGGAAATGAGCCAGGATAGGAGCCTTTAATGCTCATAACACTCCACCTAATCGCCTTCCCGTCTGTCCTCTAGAGCACCATACTGGTTCCACGATAGACTTTGCCATCTCGTCCCCAAAAAAAATGGAGGCCAGGTTGGCCTGGGCCCTCCTTTGATGAATGCAAGGCCTATAGTTCTTATTCTCCCCAACCTATATCCAACTACTTATGATTGAAAACATGAAATCCATTTGATGAAGGAGCTAGAATTATTAATCAAAATTTCACTTTTCCTTAGCTTGGTGCCTTTATTGGAAAATCTATCAGCTTTCTTGTTGTTCTGAAGCTTGACGTGGAAGAATTAGATCTTTGAGATATCAAGAATATAAGCTAAAATTTTCTTTGAACTCTCCCAACCTCTTTTTCCTTGCCAAACTGAATGTTTTGCCTCTTTTAGATGGTTATCCAAGAGTCTCCAAAAACTCAAAAGGTTCAAATGTTTAACTCTGCCGTTGTTTTTATTCCTTGTATTAATGTTTCCCATTCTGCCAAATTCTTCGTCCTCTTTCCCAAGCCCCAAGCAAAAATATTTCTTCCTCCAAAATCAAAGATGATCCCTCCTGCACTGACCTCCTCTGTGTATGTTATCATCTTTGGGTGAAGCTTATTGCTGGAAAAATATAAAATACAAATCCTTCACAGACAAGATCGAGTATATATGTGTGTTACAAGGTGATGCATGAAATTGAAAAGCTTCACTTTGACAAGTGTCCAGATAGTGGTAAACATGTATGTGGTAAACAAATGTTGGATGATGCGCATGTGTCCCAAGGTTGTAAACAAGTGTTACATCATGATGAATCGTGGGTGTTTGATACTATTTTTAATCTTATTATCTAGCTTTATTATTAAAGCTATTATTAAAATAGAACAAGGACATGGTTTGAATAAACGAGAATAAGGACATGGTTTGACCTGTTGCCCTATTTCTTTAATGAGCATTGCTTAGTAGTCACCCCTCGAATAAGCTGTTTTGTTTATTTATTTATGTCACCTTCCTATAATTGGTTCATTTGTTTGATATTTTATATTATTAATTTTGTGGATATTGAGATTATCTTTTGAATTGAAAACCTTGCAGTAAATGGTAGTCAGTAAGATTCTACTAAACAATCCAACAAGGCCTTTAAACGTGCTAGCAATTCAAGCATTGAAGATCAAGTTGAATACGCTCAAGTTTTTTATGGTAACATCTTCAATGCTTGAATAGGCTCAAGTTTTTTATGGTAACTGCTTGTCTGAGCTCTTATTTGAAATATCTAGTCAGTATTGCTTCTAGGATCATAAAGTCACAATAACCAATAGTGTTGTAGATCAAGATAAATGTTGTAATTTTGGACCAAAGGAGACAAGTTGGCTTCAACACAAAAGCATTACATATACTGCTAAGGTTTTCCCAAACTACTGAGCTAAGACATAATATGGATGATTAAAATAAGAAGAAAAATATGTCTTTTCTTTTCAAACAAATCACATGGATGTAGTTTGGCTGTGTGTAACGATAGATTTGGTTTCAAGTCATTAATTTGTGAAAGTTCAATGAAATTTCAAAAGTGATGGAAGTTGAGCATTCATTTTTAAAATTTTTTTTTGCCAAGCATTTTTATAAGATTATGTTTGGGTCCCATTCCATATAAGGGACTTTGAATTAACAATTGAATATATTGAATATCATCCACCCTTAATTTATTAAATTAAAAAGGTCTATAGAGATATAAATTGTAACATTGCTCATGAGTGGCCCCCAAAAGATAAAATCATTGTTTCCATGAGAGACAACCTAAAAAGTAGTCACCTCCATTATAAAATGCTTTCTAACAATTATAATAACAAATCGTCAACACAGAGTGATTCATGTTGACCTCGTTTATTAATCATCAATTAACATTAACATCGAAATATTCAGGTAGCTGTGAACTTATTTTTTTCCAAGAGAAAATAACATACCATTATATTATAATAGTATAGAGAATTTTACATAAAAAAAGCTTCACAACATAGTTCTCAACTCCCCTCCGCAATGGGATAAAAACATAACATAACAACATAGTTTAAGGTCTCACAAAAGACCTATAGAGAGACCATGAAAAAGAGCCGATGCACATGCCCAAAATAGGGCCACGAGACTACCAAAAAATGATAAGTACAAAAAATATGCGGCCATAGCAAGGGAAATCCAAAAATCGCTGAAGCAGATCGAGCATAACAGAATAAACGGTCCCCCGGACCAATGTATCAAACCACATACACTAATAATCCATAGCAGGACTCTTCAAAGGACGAGCTGGAACAAAAGTGCCAAAACTTCCAACAAGCTGTTGGAGACCATCAAAACTAAATGCCTGCAAGAAGAAAGTAAGTACCGGTCGCAAAAAAAGAGAATAATAAGTGGCTGCAAAATTGTACAAAAATTAAATCTGCAAAATATCTCTAGATCCATGAGAGGGAAGCTGATCCGATGACCACTCTTCCAAGAAGATGATACCCTCAGGAGCCAATAGAGCCTTCTTGGATAACTCATCTGCCAGATGATTGAATTCCCTACAATTGCGTATGAAAGAGATTAAATTGACCAAAACCATTTATAAGGCTTCTAGTCTCCTCCAACCAAGAAGACGTCATCAAAACCCTAAGAGAAGAAATCCTCGACGCCCAGTTAATGATCACCTTGGAGTGACCCAACACTTGTAGTGCTGAAATACCAATATACTTAGCAAAATAGAGTCGCATCTAGAGAGCGACCAACTCACTTCTAGTGTTGGTACCCAAACCGCAGTGCATCCAGATTTTGTAAAAGTGATCATCATTTTGTCTCAAAATCGCTCCTTCCCAACTGATGGAGGCACCTCTCTGAGAGGCCCCATCAAAATAACCACTTGGGATATGTTCTATCAGAAAGGGTCGAGGATGAAATTTCTTAGCAGGATGAATCGACGGGTTTGACAGGGGAGGATTAAAATCCCTGAAGGACGCCACCGCTCTGCTACAGATCGCGGCTGTTAAAGGTTTTTTTCCTTCAAACAAAAACAAGTTCCATGCCTTCCATAGTTCCCATGCAACAAAAAAAGGCAGGGCTACCCAGTAGTCCTTGCAATGTGACCAATGCCACAGACTGTCCTTAAAAGTAACCGATCGCCACCTGGATCTCAGGCCTGTAGCTGATCTCAAAGCATGCCATAATTGGACTGTGAAAGGACATTGAGAAAAGAGATGGTCCACAGATTCTTTAGCTTGATAACAAAGCGAGCACCTATTTGGCCCACATCCGCCTCTGTGAATATAATTTTCCCAGGACAAAATGCTATTATCCAATGCAAGCCAGATAAAAAATGTACTTTTAAGATGCAATTTTAATTCCCAAATAGTCTTAAACCACTAATCATTGCGGTCTGCTTCTTCAAAGAATAAAGACTCATAGGCTAGTTTTGCATTAATAGAACCTGTAGCTTCATTCCAGGACCATAATCAGTTATCCTTTCTATAAGATAGTTGTATGTTAATTCTTTTAAGGCCCAAGATGTAGTCTGATAATTCATTGCTCAATGTGCCATGAAGACCCAGTTGTTGTGAGGATAACCAAAAATGAAAACCCGACCTGGTAAACCCGACTTGGTAAAATGGAAAGAGGTAATCTGGTTCAAGGTATTATAACCTTTTGACCGAAGAAAGAAAATTAATTCTTTTGATAGTCCGAAGGGTGATGGCCCCCCAAAATAGGATCTTCTCCCACTCTAATCTCTCTACCATTACTAGGCTTCCATACCATCCACTGTGTAATGTTTTGCAAGGATCTAAGTAGCCCGTTCCATAAGTTTGAGACACCTTTGTTACTCTTTCTTCCTTTCTTGAACCATTGCACCAATGAGACATTTTTAAGATAATTTTCTCTGATAAATTTGCTCCAAAAAGATTTAGAAAATAAATCCCTCCAGAGGCTCTTTGTAGAGAGAGCCTTAGCAAATAGATGTATATTTTTCAGAGCCCATCCACCAAGTTGTTTTGGTTTGGCAAGTTTCTGCCAATTTACAAGATTATATTTCCTTCTATCATTGTCCCCTCACCAAATGAAATTAAAAATTCTCCTACGAATACCCACCATGATGGACTTTGGGACTTTACATAAAGAGAACCAATAGACTGATAGGTTTTGTAAAACTGATTTGGCTAGAGTGATCTTGCCACCCAAAGTCAACCACCGCCAACACCAATGATTGAGCCGCTTATCAAATTTCTTTAGAATCCATTGCCAATCACTTGCATGATACTTGTTAGGCTTAATATGAAAGCCCAAATATTTTGTTCCATTTGATAGAGGATTAAATTTAAAAGGGAGGAACTGGCTGATCTGCAATTTTGTATTCTCCTCCATTTCATTTTCCAGGAACAAAGATTTCTCCTTGCTGATTAACATCCTTGAAACATTGCAGAAAATATCTAGAATAGTTTTATATTTATGCCATTCATTTAAGTTTCCTTTCCCATATATCATAACATCATCCATAAAAAGTGTATGTGTCACCGAAGAAAGTGTTGTCACTTTTATTCCTTGAATGGTTCCTTTGTCTCTCTCTTTGACGATAAGCCTTCTTGAGCCTTAAATTATAAGTAAGAACAATAAAGGGGAAAGGGGGAAACCCTGTTGGAGTCCCCTTGTTCCCTTAAAGAATTTTGTAGAAGCCCCATTAAAAAGAATTGCAAAGTTCACTAAAGACACACAGGCTATAATCCATCTGCTAACAACCCAGGGAAGGCCGATATGAATTAGGATCAGTCTAAGAAATGTCGAGTCCACACGGTCATAAGCCTTGAAAAGCTCTAGTTTTAAGATGAGTGCTTTAATATGCTTTGATTTGGTTCTATGAAATACCTCCTGAGCTACTCCCACAACATCAAGGATTTGTCGATCATCCAAAAACCCAAATTGTTTAGTAGAGATGAATTTGGATAAACATGGCTTCAATCTCATAGCAATGATTTTAGAGATAACTTTATATATTAAGTTGCATAGAGATATAGGATGAAAATCATTAAACCCTGCAGGGTGGGAGCATTTAGGGATGAGTGCCAAAAAAGTAGAGTTTAGAGCACCTATCACCAAGCTCTTAGTACGACATTATTCCATAGCTTCTAGAATATCTGGATCCATAATTTCGAAAAAGGAAAGGAAAAGACGTTCCATAATCCAACCATCTGGACCGAGACTTTTGTCTTTCACAAACCCTTTTAATACAACCTCAATGTCCTGGAGGGTAACCAGAGCAAAAATGTTATTCCCTTCCTCATCTGAAAATAACCTCAGAAATTATTTGATCACTTTGAATTGTTCTAACAGGGAAGAAGATTTCGGATCCTGATATAGAAGTTGAAAAATGTTGAATAACCTCCTTATGTAAATATGCAGTCGAAGAATTTTTTTTCCATCCCTATCATTTAAGTCCCAAATAGCATTCTGGATCCTTCTGCTTTTTGCAAATTTATGAAAAAAATTTGTATTTTGATCCCCCGCCTTGATCCAAATAGCTCAACTCTTCAAGCGCCTGGTTTTGGAAGATTATCTTTGATATTTGGTAAACAAACAACACCATTTACATTATATACAAAGAAATTACATTGGTTCACAATATTGGGAAATGCATTTTATACTTTTGTTGTAAGAGATCATTGAACAAAAACCAAAAGTTATTTACCATATTTTAGAATCATGTTGTTGCTCACAACGCTTTTGGATAAATCATTTTTCTTTTGTTGGTTTGACTAAGTAATTATGGATCTTGATGGCTATGTTGAGATTTATGAGTGGCATTGTATTGCATGTTGTTACTTTGGAATATTTTTGATATTACATCTGATTTTTTGATATAAATATAATTTATTAGATCATTTTTATCGATTTTTATGATGGATTTATGACCAATAACTAGTTATGAATTGGCTGAATAATGAATTCCAAGAGAGGTTGAACATAAGGATGCGCACAATGTTGATAAAGAAAAATGGCGATGCAACAAATGAGTGTGTAAATTTTTTAAACCAACTGAACATAATGTTAACCTCACCACCTTAATTTTGAGAACCATTTCAAACTTTTTGGATAAATTTTACATGTGAGTATCTCCTTAACTATGCATTATATAATGATAAAAAAATGGAACAATTAAAATATGATGGAGTAGACATTGTTGCACACACACACAAAGAAATCCATCTACAGAGATACATGGGTGCCATCCATTGTACTCGCTAGTTCTCTAGGAATCATTTTCACCTACATGGGTTAACAACATGTTAAACTCTCCCTTGATCATGACTTTGGTCCTAACTTTCTCACATTCATAGATTACTCCATCTCACATTCCCCCCCATAATCAATGATTCAACTTCTTCTATTCCAAATCAAGCTTTGCATACGAGCACACTTGCCACCTTTGTACCTATCCAAGTGGTTCATTCCACAACTTGATGCCATATTATCTCTATGCATAAGAGGGATGAGCACTACATTAAGAGGTATACACGCTACATGATAACATGTGCTACCACACTAATGCATGTAGGCCTGACTCAATAAGGCTTACACAACACTTGGGGAATACAACTTGCCTATGGAAAAGCTTTACAACCTAGACCAATGTTAAATGTATAGCATCAAGAGACATTCTCCAAACCAATCTTGTGCAGCCAAGATTGATTCTCCCGTATAGATGTCAGCACTTTGATTGCCTTATGTGTAAAGGTTATTCATCCCGTATAGAGGTAATTGATCAAAGTAATGATGTTGTAAAGTCTTGTTGGACAAGGCTCCGGACTTGTGTGTCAAGTCATGATTCTCATGTGAACCTTCCATATAAAGGTATCCATGGGATGGGCCTCCCATATAGAGGTGGACCTTCCATATAAAGGTCATGCTTTACTTGTTAAAATCATTTAATGTTGTGTGATGTATTATTAACCATGATCACCAGTTGCTATTAAGTCTCCTTCAGAGATTGATCACCTCTAAAGTGAATTACTTTAGCATATTATCATTTGGTCTAGAATAATATAATATGATCACAGCATCCGATAATTCTTCATAGTATAATGTAATGTGATAGATAATTAAAGTTAGCACATATTGACCATGCAGTAAAAGATAAAGAAATAAAATATAAATCATAGAGATCAAGAGAATTCAAAATTGCCCATGCAGACACATCAACTAATTAAAGATAACTCGAATTGTTAAAGCTTCAGTTAAGTAACAATGTATGCCTCAATCCATGCTTTAGTTAAAGCATCAGTTAAAGATATGCAATCGGTTAACTAAAGGAGAACTTAGTGATCACTTCAGTAAAATCAATCAACATGATTTTTAGTTAAGAAAAGTTAACTAAAGTGTTAAAAGGAATTAGTTAACTAAAGTGTTTTGCATGACGACACTTTAGTTGAACTAAAAGTTAAAAGACGACACTTAAGTTACAACACTAAAGTTGCTCCTATTGCATGATGACACTTATGTTATCTTTTAATCTAAGTGCTCCTACATCAGTTATGAGGCGAGTTCATTCCAAATTCAGTTAAGCATGATTTCAATTTAAGGAAGAAAGGCATGGTGCATTGATGGCGCATGATTGAAGAAACTAGAAGTGAACTGCAACTATCCAAGAACACAAATCGCTATGGTTTGCATGGGAGGATTATCCTTCATGCATTGATTCACTATTCCTTGCATGGATGTGATTTTTGCTATATATTGATGTGATGGGAACATTGGAAAACACATCCGATTGATCTCTCTTCTCTGTTGCTTCCGTATTTTCACCAAGAGTGTTCGGTGATATCTTATCTTTCGAAAGCAATCTACTATGTTGTAAAAGAAAGACATTCTTTGCTATCCATTATATTATACTGAGAAGAGTTGTTGGTTTTTTTGTTCTCATAGTTTTGAGGATTTTCCCTAGGGTATATCTTGTGTTATGGTTGTATGAATTTCATGTGATTGAATTGTCTCATTGTTTCAAGTTTCGGCATATAAAAGAATTAAAGATCAAAGTTCAACCAAAACACTCCACGATGTTAGATACAACCAATCATGCACCCCTTGCAACATTTCAACTTAGGTACAATAAGAGACCATCACTTGTTACAGCGTAATTTTCCACCTTGTGAGCATCAGCATTGATTGTCCTTCAGGATCCATTTTATTGACTCAGATCCATGTTTTATCCTCCAGGAACACACTTTTCCCTATTTTTTTTCCTGTACGCTAGTTGTTCCACTATAGCCAGCGTACACGCAGGCTATTCCATTATAGCCAGCGTACACCAATTTAAATGGTAAAAACCAATAGATAATTACTTTTTACTCCCAAAAAGCGGTCTTAGGGTGACCTTTGTCCCTCCATATACCTCGAAATGACTTGATTCGACCTTTCACTTACCTTTGGAAGGCTATATATTGAGCTCTTATGGTGTATGGAAGGGAGGAGAAAGAGAAAGCAAGATAACTCTAGTGGATTTTTGCCGTGACTTGAGTCTACACTCATTGATCCTTGTTGTTGTGAACTCCTTATGTTCACCTACCAAACTCCTTTCATAGTTTGAGTTTGCCATTGCATGGGGGATTGAAGTGGTGGAGGCACAAGTGGAGAGACCTAGTTCTTGGTTCAAATTGGTTGCTGGAAAGAGGTCGTATCATTGTACTTCTTGTTATTAATTAATGGAAATACTCATTTTCTCATCCAATTGATGTTGTGAATGTTGTTTAAATTACATTGGGTTACATTTGCTTATGATATCATAGATCATGCTAATATCTTTCACATATTATATGCACTTGCTTGTATTTGTTGTTGAGACTAATCTGCAGGTTCAAGTGTAGAGGTTGAAAGCTCAACGGGGATCTACTTCGAACATCCGGTTGAAGGTTGGTTTTATTCTCCATATCTTAGCATTTTCATTACAATAACATTGCATTGGGAATTGAGTTATTTTCTGGTAGTCAGCTGTCTGTTGTGGTCTACCCCGAGCCATAGGAAGTTTTCTTTGTAACAGAAATGGTGACTCTGCTAGGGAGAACCTCCATTTTGGTGATTTTTAGGCATTTGTCCTTATTTTGAGTTGCTGTTTGTCGAGCTTTTGTGTCATTGATTGGCCGTCGGTATTTACATTAGAAAACTAGCTTTTTCTGGGATGTTTGACTCTTTTTGGGTTCATTTTCCTTTCCCTGTACGCGGGTCAACCTAGTTTTAACCGCGTCTATTTGCCCCTGTGTGAACTGTAGCCCGCGTCTACCTGTTGCTGTTCTTTGAACAATCGTGTACAAGTTCGGGATTGGTTGTTTTTTGGCCTTGGGTTGTTGCTGGGTCGGTTCTGAGTGTTCCCGAGTCTTAGTTGGCTTGTTTCCTGACTGTTCCATGCTCTGTTTGTGACCAGAAACTCCTCTTTCTTTTTGTTTTTGAGCTTTTTTTATTTTTCACAATTTCTTGTTTTATAGCTCGTTAGCTTGGCTGAATCTTACTGTTTGGGTTTTGCTGGGTTGTCTATTGGATGCGCTCTGCATTTCTTTACTGAATAGTTAGATTTTGCTTGCATTTTTTTATTTCCTTATATTGAAAAAATACAAAAACACTGTTTTTCATTTTCCTTGCGTTTATAAGAGAAAATACAAAAATATTTGCTTTATATTCTGCATTTTGCATCAGAGTGCTTGTGATTTCATCTAGGACTTGCTTGTGCATTGAAACTTTAAAGAGCTGCATTTTATTTCGAACTGTTGGATTGATTGTCATGTTAGTGGCATGCTTTTTATTGAATAGATGAGTCTAGTGTTTTTCGATTGTGCATACCATTGAGTCCTATACATAATCAGTTTCACGACCATATCCTTTGAGTAATTACAACCTTTAAAATCAACGCTTAATCTTAAAATTGATTAGAAACAATTTTCATTTTATAGGGTGCACCAACTAGCTTAGGTTTAGAGTCTTGGAATAGATCATTGTGAGTTAACAATCCAAGACTATTGAACCAACATTATGTGTCTGACCAGGGAGTGGTGGAACCCATAGTATACATCATTGTTCTCAGGGAGCTCTATTAAAACCAGAGTTAAGCACGAGGTCACGGGAGGTTGGTTGCGGAGATAACCCTCCAATACTAGCTGAACGTGGGATATACTTCTAGGATTTGTTCGTGTACGAGGGCTCTTGAGGGATCTGTACCTCTTGAGTTTCGGTCTTATCTACCCTGCCCATACGATGGATCCCACCTGCAACTGTCCGCCTGAGCATTGGTTATATTGTGGTGACCTTAGTTGCTTTGCCTAAGTATCACATAGGGCATTTGTTGCGGTTATTCTGCGATTGTCCTGATTCAGATAGGGGTTGGACAACACAGTTGCCTGTTGTATAGCGATTTGACCCTATGCACGCAGTGAAGTCTGGGAGCCCTTATAACTAATTATGTTACCTCCGGTTATAGTTTGGGAGTCTCAATCCTCTCTTAGGCGAGACATGTCGGTTGTAGTGTCGGGAGGTCCCTTGATCCAGTCATGTTTGTATGCATTTGGTTGTAGTTTCTTTAGGTGTGTGCTCTTTGATTAATAGTTGGCCGTTAGGAGGCGTTCTAATTATTTGGAGTTGTCATGGAGCGATATCCACCTCTCCGTCGGTCTCGTTGTTTGGCTGGTTTACCAGCTGACGAGGTAGCACGCCCTTTTCATAAGAGACACCGGAGGATCCCCTCTGATACTTTTGAGATTTTTGACCAATTTCACGAGTACGTTATGACTCTCGCATCTGGCACACCGGGAAGAATTCCCGTGACTCCATCGGTTGAGGTCGATGGACAGACTACTCCTCCCACTTCTAGGGAGCTTGGAGAGGAAGGTTCACCCCCACATGTCACTTTCTCAAGTTTTGGGCCATATCCACCCCCGGAGCCAAACTCATCCCATGGTACATACACACAAGGATTCCGATATGGGATGCCAGATATTAATGACACCACGAACCCTTCGACCACTAATCCTTTTTCAGTTGGTATACGCAGCTTTAATTCTAATGTTACATCCACTTTGTTGGGTAGTCAAGCTAACAATAGCCTTGGAGATATGGGCACTGCTCCTTCTGGGGGTGGTACATCCTCTTCTACTCCCTCCGGGGGAGGCACAACCTCTTCCGTTCCCTACGGGGGTGGCATGACCTTTTCCGCTCCATTTCAATTCACGTCTGGTCACATCCCTTCAGCTTCTACCGCTGTCAGAGGAGGACCACACCCTAGGACTGCCGCTCATTTTAGTGGGAACACTTCACATAACGTCTCACACCACACAACCTAACATGCATGCTTCTATGCATATACCCATGACTACGACCACGTCTGCTAACCATAATGTCCCTCCTAACACTGGGAGTGGATACATTCCCAACATTGGGGATGGGCACATTCCCAACACTAGAGGTGGACACATACCCTATACTGGGGGTGGGCACATTCCTAACCTTGGGGGTGGGAACATTCCTAACACTGGAGGTGGGCACATTCCCAACACTGGGGGTGGAAACATACCCTACACTTATGGTCATTACTCGACTACTCCTGCTACAACTAGCACCTATATGCCCCATAATTATGGTGGTAATCCTTCTTATAATGCAGTGGGTTCTGTCCCTTACTATAACCCTCCTAACTATGGTGCTTATAACGCATATATACCTTTGTACCCTTACAGGGTCAAGGTGGAGGCGGTTATTATCCCTATGGTCACGGTAACGGTACATATCATCCCTACGGTCCGCAAGGTCATCCTCTTTTGGGATCCTTTAATCCAGCTTCACAACCTCAACGCTCATTTCTTGTTCGGTTGAATCTACCAGATCTTTCGAAGCTCACGAATGATTCGGTGTGTCACGATCCTTCTTGGACTCCAGTCCCTACCAAGCTCCCTTCGGACATTTTGAAGTTTGAAGGGAAGAATGGTGAGGATCCGGGTGATCATGTTACGACTTTTCACCTTTGGTGCTCCTCGAATTCTTTAAACCATGACTCTATTCGTCTGAGACTATTTCAATGCACCCTCATAGGGGCAGTTGCGAAGTGGTATGTCGAGTTTCCTGGGGGAACCTACAGGAGTTTTAATGAGATAGCTTTGGTTTTCTTGGATCACTTTCAGTTGCTAGTTCGTTACGATTCTAGCACCGAACTTTTATCTACCTTCCGCCAGAACAAGGCCACGCACATATCTGATCACATTCAGGAGTGGTGTCGACGGAAGAGGTTAGTGAAAGCCAACATTCCTCCATATTTTCTGTTGGAATGGTTCCTCAAGTCGTTGCTTCCCTACATATCTAAGGACGTTTCGGTGTCCAACATCACGGCTGAGGAACAAGCTATATTCAAAGCCCAACAGCTAGATTTACTCTATGCTTAATCTGGTATCCTGTACGATATCATCCCTGACACACTGTGCTCACGACATGAGCCCAAGCATGTTCCTGGACAACATAAAGATGGCATTGTTGGATCCACGAGTACTCGACCCGTATACTTGGTTACAAATGAAATGAAAAATTTGTCTATTAGCCAGTCTACCCCCGGACAGGCTCACGCCTCGTCCACTCCTACCCAATCGTCCGATGTCCATTCTATAGAGACGACGAACCCATCAGGTAACCAACAACCTGGTGGAAACAAGAAGGGGAGAAATAATCGTAAGGGTGGGAATAATTCAAATAACAGAAGTAATCAAAACACTCTTAGGAAAGAGAATGCCAACCCTCCTCGGGATGACGAAAATGCTGGTGGGGGCCGTAAGCCGGGACGTAAGGTGAAATTCCCTTGCAAACTTTGTGGGGAGGATCACCTAACTCACTTGTGTCCTTGAATTGAAGAAGCATCGAAGCATCTTGCACAGAGCCCAGCTATGTTGAAAGATCCCCTTCCGCATCATTAGAATATGGCTTCGAATGCTCCTGCTACTGGCTATGGGACTAATGAAACCACGATGTCCTCTTCCCATGCTGGTGGCTGCAGATGCATGAACATGGTCCAATCTCAGGTTAGTGTTGCTACTCGTCAACGTGATTATGGTACAACACAACCGAATATGGGGAATGAGCCTCCTCCTCCTCCTGATACTTCTTTGCATATTGAGAAGCCCACTACTATGCCGCAGATACCGAAAAGTGCTCAGCGCACAATCCCAATTCCCGAGCCACCCAGAACTACTCTATTGTATAATATTTGGGCCAAACTCCATGTGCCATGTTGGCTCTTGAGGTTTTATAGGCATGTCCTTCGCAAAGGAATTCCCTTTTAGATGCTTTGGGAGTTTAGGATGAGAGTATCCCTAGCGTCAATAAATTCGACACTACTGATATCCAGCCTCGCTTGCCTTACCATGTGGCTTTTCGAGTCCATGTGAGGGGCTTAGATAAGTTTGTTACACACACAGTGGTTGATGAAGGTGCTTCCACCTCAGTAATGTCGTTGGATTGTTGGAAAGCTCTTGGCTCTCCTCCCCTGTCAAAATCTATGACCATGCTTACTGCGTTCGATGGTCGGTCATTTAGGCTGCATGGTATTCTCCCTTCCCTTGAGGTCCACTTGTGTGGGAAATCCGTGCCTATTGAAGTCGAGGTGGTTGATGCACCCATTGACTACAACCTTATTCTGGGTAGGAATTGGATCTATGTAATGAAAGCGATTGTATCCTCTGTGTTTAGAGTTATTTGCTTTCCTCATGTAGGTAGAATCGTGACGGTCGATCAGCTAGACTTCCCTAGTTCTAATTCTGTATCATCACCTGGAACTGTTGTTCCCCAGATCAAAGATTCTCAGCCGACAACTGGGAACATTGGTGTAAGATTGTATCCATCCTTGATGGGATCATTTGACTTTATTGCACCAATTTCTTTTATTGGAACCATTTCCAATAGTGCGCGATACTCATTAAATAATGTATCTTTCCGGACCTTGTATTTTAATGATTCGTGGACTTTACCATCCACGCGTGCCCCATCTAGAGATATTTTGCATGTTGGAATGGATATGACATTATCTGCAGTTGAGCTTGCTTACCATGAAATTCAATAAGACACTGTAGAATCGGATCCACCCTCTTCATAGACAAAGGAGGAAGATCCCGTTATGCTGCTAGCATGGGCAGCTGAATCGTCTTGCTTGCATGATTGTCTTGATGGTACTTTTCCTTTGGATGAAGCCATCACTGAGGCCATGTGTGGTAGTGAGAGGCCTTGGGAATATTTGCATCATCGTTCTTGTTTTCTTCCAAACCTCGATCTTCTTGAGCGAGAAGAGTTTAGGACGACTCTTGCCGAGAAGGTTGGTCCCCTGTGGCTCCTTTGGATTCACATGTGATTTACGTGGAGGGGAATATGGCCAATATATCCTTAACCATACTGATCAACATCTCTTGCACACCCGGAAAGATAGAGAACGTTTATATTGGTGCTGATTGTTCTCTCGATGAGATCCATATATACACCGAATTGTTCAAGGAATTTCGGGATGTTTTCGCCTGGTCATATGAGGAGATGCTAGGAATAGACTCTAGTATTGTCAAACATGAGATTAAGACATATCCCAATGCTAAGATGGTTCGACAACGTCTTCGTGCTGTGAATCCTAGAAAGGAAGCTGCGATCAAGGCAGAGGTGGAGAAACTACTTAAAGCTGGTTTCATCTATGCAGTTCCCCTTACTGAGTGGATTTCAAATCCTGTTCCTGTAGATAAGAAGCAAGGAACCATCTGCGTATGCACAGATTTTAGAGATTTGAACCATGCATGCTCGAAAGACAGCTTTCCCACGCCATTCATAGATCAAATTTTGGATGCGTGTGTAGGAAGCGAGGTCTTTTCATTTATGAATGGTTTCTCCAGACATAATCAAATCCAGATAAAGTCTGAGGACCAACATAAAACAAATTTTATATGTCCTTGGGGTACATTTGTGTACCGAAAAATGCCCTTCGGCCTTAAAAACGTCGGAGCTACGTTTCAACGTGCTATGACCTATCCGTTTCATGACCTTAAGCATATAGTGGAGGCTTACTTGGACAATCTTGCTGGCCATTCTCGTAAGAGAGTGGACCACCCCAAGCACCTTCGCCTCACTTTCGAAAGATGCTGGTGTTACAAGATTCAGTTGAACCCCAACAAGTGCACTTTGTTGTGAGAACGGGTCGTCTTTTAGGGTTCGCAGTTTCACAAGAGGGTATAAGAGTCGATCCTTTTAAGGTTGAGGCAATACTTCGATTGCCTCCCCCGTGTAATATAATTCAACTTCAGAGCCTCCAAGGGAGAGGCACTTTTCTATGACATTTTATAGTGAATTATGCTAGTCTTACCAAAGGTTTCACGCGAATTTTGAAGGACACACTTTATCTGGGATGAGCGAGCCCAGTAGTCTTTCGACAATTTGAAGAAAGCTTTAGTATTGCCCCCTCTGCTTAGTCCACCCGACTTTGCTAGAGATTTCTTGCTTTATGTGGCCGCGTCTCTCGAGATGATTGGCATGGTCTTAGTTCAGGTAGATGATGAGATCCAAGAGCATGTTGTCTATTATCTTAGTCGAAACCTAGTAGACGCTGAGCTGAGGTACACTCACGTGGAGAAGTTGGAACTTGTGACTGTTCATGCAATCCAACATTTACGACATTACATTATGATTAGGAAAGCCACTGTCATAGCACACATCAATCCATTTCATTTCTTTCTTTCACGACATTTGATTGGGGCGAAATATAATAAATGGATTGTGATTCTTCAGGAGTTTGATCTTGATTTTGCTTCTGTGAAGTCAATGAAATCCTTGGTTTTCGCTGAGTTCATGTCATATTTTCCACAACTTGATGAGGACATCGTCCATGAAGATTCCTTTGTGGATGAGCTTTTATTTCTTATCTCGTCGGTGGACCCTTGGTATGGGGATATCATCATATATCTCCAAACATTGAAGTTCCCTTCGCACTATTCACGGGATGAACGACATGTGAGCCACCAAGCTAAAGATTATGTCATCGTCGGTGACACTTTGTATCATCGAGGAAAGGACTCTATCCTCCGTCGTTGTTTGACTCATGAAGAAGCAGAGTTAGTGCTGAATGACTGCCACAACGGGGCATGTGGTGGTCACTTATTTATGCCTTCGACAACCCAACGCATCATGCAAGCAGGTTACTTCTGGCCTTCGATCTTTAAATATTGTATGAATGATGTGAAGAGATGTCACCCTTACTAGGTGTTTTCTCGAAATATACACTCACATCCTGCGCCCCTTCATCTGGTCGTCACTCTCGGTCCCTTCACTAAGTGGGGGGTGGATTTCATGGATTGCAAACCAACTTCGGCTTGGGGGCATCTCCATATCATTGTGGCCGTCGACTAATTTTCCAAATGGGATGAGGCCATGCCTACTGTAAAAGCTGATTGTGCTACAACAACCTACTTCATGTTCAATCATATTATCGCTCGATTCGGTATCCCGAAATAGATTGTCACTGACCATGGCAGTCAATTTCAGAACAAAATGATGGCGGATTTGTCACTCAAGCTTGGGTTTCATCAAGATCATTCATCTTCTTACTACCCCCAAGCGAATGGTCAATTTGAGGTAGTCAATAAGTCCTTAAAGACCATTCTGCAACGTACCATCCAACAAAGCAAGAGCAACTGGCACATTATGTTATATCCTGCTTTGTGGGCATATCGAACTACAGTTAAGACTACCACCGGTTTCTCACCATTTCAGCGAGTACATGGTGTGGAGTTTATTCTACCGATTGAATGAGAAATCCCTTCATTAAAACTAGCCATAGAGCTCCTGCCTGATACGTCAGATGTTGAGCAACGTTTGATGCACCTTGAGCAGCTTGATGAGCAGTGTCGAGATGCCGCCGTGGCTATAGATGCCAACTAACATCGTGTCAAGGTTCAATATGATAGGTTGGTCTATCCTCGGTAGTATGCTGAAGGTGACTTGGTCCTCTTGTATGACCAAGCTAAGGAACCCCTGGGGGCAGGCAAGTTTAACCCCATTTGGCACGGTCCTTACATAGTGAGGCGTGTCCTTGAGAAAGGAGCCTATGAATTAGAAGACTATGAGGGGAATGCCTTGAAGGATCCTAGAAATGGGCTCTACCTCAAGCGGTATTACGCTTGAGCTTCTAGCTCGAGCTAATACTTTTGTATACTATTGTATAGTTGTTTCTATACATAGTTTAGGTTTCTTTTGGTTTTTCGGATCTACTGATTTGCTTCTGTTTGGTTGACAGATGTCAGAGAAATCTCCTGTGTTTTTGGGATTCGTGGATGGTGCTAGTCGTCATACGCAGCAACTCACTTCTGTTGCATGGGTTATTTATTCACCGGACCATTAGATTGTGTCTTCAGGAGGTTCCTTTCTCGATCCTACATCCAACAATGTGGCTGAGTACAGTGCCATAGTTGAGCTACTTCGGGATGCCATTTCGCATGGTATCCAATCTTTAGAAGTCCGCCTGGATTCACAATCGGTTGTGTCTCAATTGAATGGCCGGTATTGCGTGAGGGATCCTACATTACTACGAAGGTTCTTAAGGGTAAGACTCTTGGAGCGTCATTTTGTTTCCATTACATACATTCATGTTCCAAGATGTTTTAATCATGTATCTGATGCATATGCTAATTATGTCCTAGATTGGCATTTGTCACATCAATAAAGAAGCACACAAATAAACATTCATTCACACATTTGTACATACACATATAGTAGAACCGGAGAACCATAGTTTTTTATCAATAATATGTCCAAAAAGGTAGTGTCACAGTACAAAACTGGAGCCCGTAGCTCTAAAAAATATACATAATCGATACAAAATATGGGACTATGAGATATCTAAGCCCTAGGAGGAGGCCTAGCTGCCTCAGCAAGATGTGTCTGAATATAGTAGTGAACTGCATTGGCTATGCACCGCAGTAGCTGCACCCAGGTGCTCGGTACTCCCACAACATGTCGTTGCATCGCCTCTGGCAGATGCTCCACCTCGATCATGGGTACTCTGGTAGTCATACGGGACAGGTTCACCCGTACGGTCTCTAATGTGCGTTCTACTGTAGCGCCAACTACCTCTCCACCACTGCCTTGTCGACGATGTCTCGGGAATCCCTCTGGTCTTCACGGACCAGCATCTGTGAGCAAACAAGTGGAATGTCAATATGTGATACTACACCAAAAAGATTTTTGCATTTTCATATATAATGAAAAATCCCAAAAAATTAAATACACAAAACATAAAAAGAGTAACATACCAATGTCTCCAAATGCGGCCCCTGGAAGGAGCAGCATGTCGTGATCGCCTCGGTAGTTTATCTCGGCATATGGGTAGTCATCAATGGAAATGACCTGCCGATCCCACCAGTGGAGGAACTCATTTGTATATGGTGATGCCTGTCGGCCACCACCCTGTCGCGTCAGTAGCTCTTCCCACCGGGTGAGGGTTGGGTCACAGAGACTATGCGGAGGGACTTCAACCCTCAGACTGAGCCCCAAAACTCTCTCAAAGAAGAAGCTGCACAGTATACTTCCATACCCAAAGTTCTTTTCCTGCCCATGCTTTCACTCTGTTAAGTGCATCTTCATGGACACCAGTAATGTTGTGCACTAGTCATATACTATAGGCCTCATGCACTCTGCTGCGTAGAACATCACCAGCCTTGAATCCTGATGTAAAGCTGCGGAACTAGTGATCCTCACGAGGGTGAGCTCTATGATCTTCATGCTCAAACTCACAATGGCCCCAATGGGTACCTGAATCCCCACCTTTTGGGTACCGGGAAGACAATACCGGTCTATATAGTCGGGAATGGTGATCCCACCACCTACAGTGCTAGATCGAAGACTAGCCACCTCCCCTCGGCGGGACAACCTTGTAATGAAGTATATGTCATCCACCTCTAAGGAGAGTGTTTGACCATCCAAGTTGAAGTTCTAAGCGTCTACGTCCTAGTAATCAATCAACCGATGGAGTAGTTTGTTTTGGGCCCTTAAACCCCCAACACTCCAGAATTTTTAAAGCCCACACGCTTGTAGTGCTTGTTGCACATGAAAGTCTTGGCGGACATTCTCATCCACAACATCATGTTCTCTTTCCCTCCACTCTAGAACCACCTTGGAGGAAAAAACAAAAGTTTTTAGATTTTAAACATTTAAAAAATCAACTTCACGACCGTACCCGCGGGAAACTGAGTAGACAGGGGCGTCTACCCGCGGTCAACGCATGCATTGACCATGTCTAGCAGGCCCTACCCGCGACCCACATAGTTGTAGCCCGCGTACAACGCCATGGAGAAGTAGGGATGGCCTAGTAAAAATAATTGCCCACTGAAAACTAAAATAAAAGCTACCAAATGAAAGAGGAGGATGAGATGACTAACCTGCTCCAGACAGTTCATGAAATGGATGCCCACAACTTCCGGAATCAACAACTGAACTTTGAGGTGAAAACTAACCAAAATCACTATTTGGATGAAAATGAAAATGAATTGGTAAATAGTAATTTATTTTTACTATTTATAGTTTTTCCAACCCACTTTGCTATAGTTTTCACCATTTTAAGCTGTTTCAGACTAATATAATGTCTTGGAGTACTATTTTGAACAGATTTTTTCGATAAGAGTTGAATTTTTGACCGTTTCGTGCCTACGGCAGGTATATTTCACACCTGTCATATAGGTTAGATGTCATTTTCTCCTGCATTATGCCTTTGACCTTTGACCATTTTTCATTAACCCTAGGTGCGACCCCACTTTTTTAACTGGAACGGAGCCTTCACACTGTTATAGAAGTGTCTTTATTTGGCGGTAGGGCTTGTCCGAACATGGGTGCCATAGTAAGAACCTTTTTTCCTTTCGACGCCTATGCTGTTATCTCTCCCTAGGATTGGGAGTCCTTTGTAGTTACGCCATGACTTTGCGATAAAGACTCATACTCTACTTTGTCTTATCTTGGCCATCTCCCATAAGGAATCCCCCATTTTTACCAAGTTGTGATTGCATTGCATCATCCTCCTTGCTGCTTGAGCCTTGTGCCGTCTCCCGCTTACCCAATTTTTAGCCTGGTGCTTGAGCACTTTCCTTGTCAAGCCCTATAGAGATTTCATTTGCCTCGCAATTTGATGACCTAGTATTGATCTTGAGGGAACACCCCCCCCAAGTGTCCACATCCTCCACGTGCTTCCTTGCATTGATCATAGGTATGTTCCACTGCTTGGGACTAGTCTGCTCGCTATTTGACACTCGTTCCCTCACTTGTTGTACTATATGCAATTGTATTCTTTTTCAAGCTTTTCCAAATATAAAAAAGACCAAAAAAATCAAATATTCCAAAAATCCGGACGAGAGAATCGTTACTTCTTTTTGTTGGCAGCTGTTGTGTCTCCTTTAAACAGAGCATTCATTCCACTCCATCCATCATGAGTCGGGACTATAGTAGGACCTTAGGAGCTGTACTCGTTTCTCATATTTTACTCCACCGATTGGTTAAGCTTCCAGTCACTATGGAGCCCTTTGTTGATGCCTCCTGCATCGCACAGTGTTATTATTCAAGTCTATGCTGCTTGAGTCTATCCATCTACTCATGCTCTTGTTCAAAGGAATTCCTGCAACCAGAGTCGGCCACTCCTCAAATCTCTTGACTATTGCATGTTGTCCATCCTTATTGAGTCAGTCTGTTCGTCTGAGTTCTTCCAAATCTTTTAGCGTAGGTGTTACCTCATGCTGGTTGATGGGGGATGCCTTAATTCCCTCCTTCTAGTGAGTTTCGTTTCGTCGACTTCAACTCATTTATTCCGGAATTGAGACTTAGAGTCGGTTGAGTACCTTGAGGCTTGAAGTCATTAGTGGTAGGTTCTCTCGCCATCGACAGTTTTGGGAATACATCAATGTCCCTTGATCGATGGATTCATCTTAGTGTTCGACCTCAACACATCTATTCACACTTTGATGATTGTACTCTGTGCCTTGATGCCCATTTTCATTATTGGTGTGTTATCTCACGTCTGTTAACGGTATACATCATTGAACGGTAATCAGACGACGTCACATCAAGTTTGACTTCAACACCTTTATTCACTTGATGGGACTTGCACTGTAGATGATTTGTGTAGAAGACCCCAGACGTTAGTAGCATTCAGTATGCTGCTCTTGATCGTGACTATACTTATGAGATCTTGTTTCTCGTACATCAGCGGTTTGTACCTCCAGTATTACACCAGTTGTTTCCTTTTCAACAGGAGACCATATCTTACTGTACGGGTCATGGCTATGACCACTTATGACATGTATTCACTATATACTGCCTATCATGGCCATTGTATCAGATTGTTGTATTGCACTAACATGTATTCAGAGATATTATTGTATTATGACGAGTGAGCTATCTCTCCATTGGTGTCTCCATCACTCCACTTCTGAGATTTATAATGTATTTCGGCCATCGTAGTACCTTCTCTGACCTCACACATTAGGGGGCATCCGTTACAGCGTAATTTTCCACCTTGTGAGCATCAGCATTGATTGGCCTTCAAGATCCATTTTATTGACTCAGATCCATGATTTATCCTCTAGGAACACACTTTTCCCTATTTTTGTTCCTGTACGCTAGCTGTTCCACTATAGTCAGCATACACGCAGGCTGTTCCATTATAGCCAGCGTACACCAAGTTAAATGGTAAAAACCAATAGATAATTAATTTTTACTCCCAAAAAGCAGTCTTAGGGTGACCTTTGGCCCTCCATATACCTCGAAACGACTCGATTTGACCTTTCACTTACCTTTGGAAGGCTATATATTGAGCTCTTATGGTGTATGGAAGGGAGGAGAGAGAGAAAGCAAGATAACTCTAGTGGATTTTTGCTGTGACTTGAGTCTACACTCATTGATCCTTGTTGTTGTGAACTCCTTATGTTCACCTACCAAAATCCTTTCGTAGTTTGAGTTTGCCATTGCATGGGAGATTGAAGTGGTGGAGGCACAAGTGGAGAGACCCAGTTCTTGGTTCAGATTGGTTGTCGGCAAGAGGTCGTATCATTGTACTTCTTGCTATTAATTAATGGAAATACTCATTTTCTTGTCCAATTGATGTTGTGAAGGTTGTTTAAATTACATTGGGTTACATTTGCTTATGATATCATGGATCATGTTATTGATTATGCTAATATTTTTCACATATTATATGCACTTGCTTGTATTTGTTGTTGAGACTAATCTGCAGGTTCAAGTGTAGAGGTTGAAAGCTCAACGGGGATCTACTTTGAACATCCGGTTGAAGGTTGGTTCTTATTCTCCATATCTTAGCATTTTCATTATATTAACATTGCATTGGGAATTGAGTTATTTTTTGGTAGTCAGCTGTCTGTTGTGGTCTACCCCAAGCCATTGGAAGTTTTCTCCGTAACATCACTCCACGGTAGCAATCATATGCCCAAAAATATTACAATCCCATTAGATATACTCAAAATATAATCCCATTTCCATCTCATCACCATGCATGCTTTTTGCTTTACGTATTCATCTTAAGTTTTCCTTCTTTATCTTTCGTCATTCATGTTAGTCAAAATCTTCCTCTTTTCATACTTCATCACAAGTTTCTCTTTCACGGATTTTGACTTCTTCTTTCATTATGTTCTTGATGTATTCTTCTTATTTTCTTCTTGTCTTCTTTGTGCCATCTTTCACTTATACTTGCAATATTCTTTATGCAACTAAAATTTCTTGCATAAAAAAGTTTCTTCTTGGAGTGTGCAAAATGTCCAACAAGATATCCTATGACAACATATTTGGAAAACTGAATTGACACATCGTGTCATGATTTTACATCACTTAAAAATGACTTGGAATTGGATATCAACCACCTACATTAAAACCTCAACTTAACCAACTTTACCACATATAAGGCTTCATTTCAAGGACTTTACATGACTCATTACATCAGTAGCTCTCACATAGTTCACTTTTTACTGAGGGGAGGGGGGGAATCAATATTAGAATTCTTTTTACTTTAGAAAAGTATTCATCAATCATTCATTGATTATGAAATAGTAAACACATCTAAACATAAATCATAACACATAGAATTTAATGTGGAAACTCTTTCAAGAGAAAACCACAAAAACTTATCTTTATAAATGTATATAGGCACCAACCTACTGTTACAAAGTCTGTAGCAGCCAACCTACTAGAGACACCAATCCCCTTAGCTGAGTACCAACTCAACAAGATCTGTAGGCACCCACCTACTGGAGACACCAATCTCCTCAGTTGAGCACCAACTCAGTAATATTTGTAGGTACCAACCTACTGGAGGAACGAGTACAATAATGTTGATATAATCACCTCAAAATTTGCCTTATAATCAACCCTATATCAGCCCTCAAAACTGTCATATGATCACCTCAAATCTATGCCATAATCATCCCTATACCAGCCCTCAAAATGGTCATATGATCACTTCAAATCTGTTCCAAGATCAGCTTCATCTCTGGTCCATAATATGCCTCAGATTTGCTCCATAATCAACCTCATATCTACTCCATAATTAGCTTCAAATATTCTATAAGGTCACCTTCAAATTAGCTCTATCATCTAACATGATCACCTTATACCTTGGCCTCATCTAAAGAAGAAGCCTTAGAAAATATTCCAAGATCAACAAGCATTCCTCTTCCACAAGGTGCACCTCCTCTTCCTTAGAGAACCCTCAAAAACCTTCAAGAAAACATCTTAAGAAAAACTCTAGAAAACCTTAAATAGAACATCTCTAAGCAAGCCTTCCTCTTCACATGCTATCTCTAGAAAAAATTATCTTCTTCTTAGAAGTGTGCACCTATAAGAGATCTCCATGAGTGGATGAATGAATGAAAAATGATGAGTGCCTTCTTCATTTTATACTATTTTTAAGTCACCTTTCTGGGCCGATCTAACATTGTTCAATATCTTGGAAGGGCTATTTTAACACTTCATATCTCCACAGTCCTATGGAGTTAAAGGGAGTGCCATAGACCTTGGAAAGGTCTCAAAATAATATTTTTAACTATAAATCATATGCTACCATATGATCTAGATCTTAAGAGAGAAAGGCCTTCACAGATAGGGTATCCAAACTGGACATTAAAAGTTAAAAAATGTCCATTTGCAATTTCCTCATGTATTTGATATCAATGACACAATATTTCCAACAATATTCATCTTGCAGTATTCATCTTGGACATATATAGTCTCCCCTTGTGTTTGACATTAACGACAACATTATTTCTAAAAATCCCCCCCTTTGTCATTGATGGCAACCCTTTAGTTAAATCTACAACAATATTGTAATTACTCCCCATGTCTACAACTCTGTTTGCATCTGCAATTCTTCCTTTATCTGTAACTCTCCTCATGTCTGCAACTTATCCCCCTTTGAAATCAATGGCAAGGTTTATCCCCCTGAGCTTGTGCTTCTTCTCAAGAACTTACTGGTGAAACGAGAGGGACATCACTCCCATATAACATATTTCTCCTTTGACTTCATTGAGTATGTATTGATTGCTTGAGGTTTTGGTTTCATTTGCCACTAATATTCCTGAATCCAGTTTCCTTATCTCACACCCTTTAGAATCGAATGTGAGTTTGTAATCTTGATCACACATTTGGATAACACTTATGAGATTGTGTTTTATCCCTTCAACAAGCAAGACATTCTGTGTTTTATTCTTTCCATTATCAAGACTAACAATACCTTTTCCAACTATTTTTGCAGAAGCATTATCTCCAAAGGTAACATTGCTTCCTTTTTTTTCTTTTACGATGAGGAACTTGGTCTAGTCCCTTGTCATGTGTTTTGAGCATCATTGTCAGCATACCATCGCTTCCCTTTATCTTGAGCATAGAGTGAAAGTCCACATTCTTCCTTCTTCTATTCCTTTTGCTTCCAAACCTTAGAGTATCCTTCTTTGTGTTTGGAAAGAACATATTCTTCTCTATTTTGTTTAAAATATCCCACTATGTTGCTTCTTCAGTAATGAGCTATGTGCCCATAGTTATTGCACTTATATCATCTAGTATTGTAATCAAGTAGGGAAGAAAATGAATTGTAGTTTATGTTAGCAAACCCATGAGCACTTATGGTTTTGTTTCTCACATAATCATCCTTTGAGGTTTCATATGGACCTCTGTTTATATTTCTCACATGATCAATTTTTTCATAAGCTTTATAATCTATTGCTTTATGACCAAAATTATTGCAAGAAAAACAATATCCAAAGAAGAGATTTTGGTATCGGCTTGTGAAAGGTCTTCTTGGTGGAACAACTCTTCTGAACTCATTTTTGTTTCTCTTGAGAGAAGAATCAAGTTTATACTGATCATCATTTTCTATCCTACTACTGCTTTCATTGTTGTTAGAGCCTTTGAGAACATTGGCATAGCTTTTAGAATTTTCTTCAGTTTCCTTGCTTGCATCTTCTTCAAGAGTCTTTTGATTCTCATCATTTCCAAGACCTATTTTGATGAATGGTGACCTTTGGCAACTGAGAATCTCATTAAATGTTTCAGTTCTCTTCAAGATTTCATGTAATTGAGGATTTGGATTCTCCAATTCCCTTCTTAATGGGATAACTTCAGATTCTAGCTTCTCAGAGGTTTCTTCTTTTTCCTCGAGTTGACTTCTCACTACTTCTTCTATCCATTTTTCCTTTTCTAGTCGAGTCTTTAGGTTGATAATTCTCTTCTCTATTTCATCAATATCATGATCCTTATTTGTTCGGGTACACAGGGTACTCCCAAAAGACTGAACACCTAGAGAAACCACTTCACACAAATAGATCACAGATCAACACCGATGTTTTGACGTGGTTTAAACCCTCAAGAGGGAAGCACTCCACGACCCTGGCCAAATAGCTTCTATGGAACAATTTATTATGCAAAGAAAGAAAGTTACAAATGAGCTTCTCATAATCGATCAACTAAACAATGACCCTCCATGCTCTTTAAATAGAGATCATGGACCAATCAGGTGTTAAGCCACAGATCAAGGTTAGGTATGATCTAAGAGAAGTTGAGCCGTCGGATCACAAAATATCGTGACCGTTGGATTAAATATTTACAAATGCATACTAATGCATACTAAAGTAACACACTTTTCCTAACGGATATATTACACAAGTTGATCTTAACTAACTCCTAAGTGTATAAATATCTTAACATCCCCCCTTAAGAACAACTTGGGATAGGATTGAAGGATTTACAAAAGTGACACTATTAGGAGAAGGAATGAGGCATTAGAGGCTATCCCCTCTTAATGACAAGTTCCTGAACTCCTAACATAGATCGAAGTTATTCTGAACATATCAAGACAAGGCTAGAGTTATTCTGAACATATCCAGGAGGTTGTTCCGTATAAATTTCCTCTTGTAAATCACCATGTAAGAAGGCAGACTTGACATCCATTTGATGGAATTCCCAGTTGTGTAAGGTTCCAAGGGAGAGAACAAGGTGGATGGAGTTCATTTTTGCGACAGGAGCAAAGGTTTCATTGTAGTCAATCCCTTCAACTTGGGAAAAACCTTTGGAAACTAACCTTGCCTTAAGTCTTTCAACACTTCCATCTAATGCATACTTAGTTCTGTAGACCCATTTACATCTGACAAGTTTTCTTCCTTTTGGAAGAGGTACAAGATCCCAAGTATCGTTTGCCATTAAGGAACGATATTCTTCATCCATAGATGCATCCCAATCTGGATTTCTTGAAGCTTCTGCAAAGGTTTCTGGATCATGATTCTCGAAAACTTAAGCCAAAAGAGAAGAGGCTCGTTGAAACTGAGAATGTGTTCGACGTTGATCTCTAGGATCACCGGCAAGATCACCAGCTACTTCACATGTTGAACGGACCCATAAAGGAAGCACTTGTGCTAGTGCAACTGGAGGAACATGAGTAGGCGGAGGTGGATTTTCATCCTCACTGTCATCATCAGAAACTGGAGTTGGAAACCTGTCAAGGAAGTTGGAAGAAGAAGAAGGCACAATCGCCGAATCAGGCTCGCAGGCCAAAGATGGCACAATCACCGAGTTAGGCTCACAGGCCAAGAGATTTTCATCAAATTTAACATCTTTTCTAATGATTACATCATGAGAATGTGGTTGAATAAGTCTATAACCTTTTACATCTTCAGAATATCCAACAAATATGCATTTTTCACTTTTAGGCTGCAATGCTTTCCGTTTTTCTTTCGGAATGTGAGCCCATGCTTCACTACCAAACACACGGAAGTGACTTACATTTGGTTTAATTTTACTCCATGCTTCTTCTAGTGTGATACCTTGTAATGCTTTAGTGGGGGTGCGATTAACTATGTAATTTGCACATTTAATGGCTTCAACCCAAAATTGAAGACCTAGTCCCTTACATTGGATCATACAATTAGCCATTTCTTTTAAAGTGCGGTTCTTCCGTTCAGCTACACCATTTTGTTGTGGTGTATATGGAATAGTGTGTTGTTGTTGGATTCCTTGTAGATCCAATCTAGATACAAAAACAGAATATGCAGGTCCAAGTTTGGAAAGAATATGATAAATGCATTGTTTGTCTTCCCTCTTAATCTTGCATTCTTCACATAAGAGTTTAAGAGTTTTGTACTTAGATAAATAATCTTGTATGCATGAAAAATCACTTGGATTTAAAGAAATCAACTCATTTTCGAGTTGGTGACTTCGAATTTCATTATGTTTACCAAACACAGATTCCAACTTGTCCCAAGCAGCATCACATTCATCAATTCCAGATATGTGGAATCGCAAATCAGTAGAGATTGACATCCCAATCAATCCACGAGCTTCGTCACATCTATTTGCCTATTTGATTTTCTTATCATCATCAGTAAGTTTTGTTTCTTTCCCCGAGGTAATTCTGAAAAGTCCTCTACTTCGTAGAACATCCTCCATACGAGATTTCTATGAGAAATAGTTGGAACTGGTAAGTAGAATATCACAAGGGGTGGCCATATTTGTAAATTAATGGCTGTAAAAGCAAAAACCAATAGTCTGGATGTGAAGAGCTCGAAAAAATAGGCGGTTTAAAAAAAAAACGGCACTGAAAACTGACTCTGTATGATGAAGTTATGCTTGAACAAAGAAATTGTTGAAGATGTCTCCAATAGTGACGTGCCAGATAGAAAATGACCAGCTAAAAAAAAAGACCCCCCTCTTCCCAAGATGAACCTTTGACAATCACTTTACAATAAAGTTGTTTTAAGTGAATCACTTTTGTAAAATAAATGATTTCACTTTTACAATGATTTACTTTAAATAGTGCAGCAATAAAAAGGAATTTAAGTGACTCACTTTGTATTTTTATTTTTTATTATTTAAGTGAGATGCAATTTTACAATAAAGTAACTTGAAAATAGAAATTGCATGCACTTTTTCTTTTAAAAGTAACTTCCTAAGACTTGAACTCAAGATTTATTAAGGAATAAAGCAACTTTGAACGAAGTGAGCTAGATTAAAAGGTATGTAAAATATGAGAATGGGGAAGGTTTTTTTTTTAACTCTTCTTGCTTGGTTTCCGTGCTTGCCTTTTTTCCTGCAAAACACACTACAAACCGAAACAAAAAAAAAATTTCCACACATTTGGAGTTAGATTTTCTTAGCTTACCCGGAAAGTCTACGTTTTCTCTCTGTTTCTGATTTGCCGAGATCGCTCAAGGTGCACGGCAAAGAGCATACGCAATCGAGAGAAACCCTCTTCCTTTCTGTTTTTGATTCACCGAGATCGCACAAGGTGCACGGCAAAGAGCATACGTAGATAGGGAAAGCAACAATCCGAAACTAAAAAAATCTAATAATCAAAACTGATAAAATATGAGATATTTAAAAAATGAATAAAAAAAAAGCGTCACTGTAACATTATATCTTCAGATCTGATAAAATACGCGTTTCTGAAGCAACCGAGAACCGTTTTCGATCAAATGAAAACTATTTTCCAATGGAAACGATGCTCCGGATGCAATGGAACACCTCCCACAGCCCATAAATGTACAGACATACTAGAACAAAAAACCCTTTCAAGTTTTGGCAACAACAGTTCAAGATCTAGATCATAATTGGAAGTGACTCTTCATAAAAGTTCTGATACCATGTTCGGGTACACAGGGCACTCCCAAAAGAACGAACACCTAGAGAAACCACTTCACACAAATAAATCACAGATCAACACACCAATGTTTTGACGTGGTTTAAACCCTTGAGAGGGAAACACTCCACGGCCCCGGCCAAATAGCTTCTACGGAGCAATTTATTATGCAAAGAAAGAAAGTTACAAATGAGCTTCTCATAATCGATCAACTAAACAATGACCCTCCATGCTCTTTAAATAGAGATCATGGACCAATCGGGTGTTAAGCCACATATCAAGGTTAGGTATGATCTAAAAGAAGTTGAGCCGTCGGATCACAACATATCGTGTCCGTCGGATTAAATATTTACAAATGCATACTAATGCATATTAAAGAAACACACTTTTCCTAATGGATATATTACACAAGTTGATCTTAACTAACTCCTAAGTGTCTAAATATCCTAACATTATTTCCATATTTTACTTTTCCATCAATTTCTTCTTCTTCTTCTGAATTTGATTTTTCTTTCTGATTGTCTTCATTCTTTTTATCAATATATTCTTCTTCTAACTTTTCTTCCTGATTATATTTATTTTCTTTTTTAGCAAGCTTTGTATGCATGGTCATGAAGGGATATTTTTCTTTATAAATATCTTATAGCTTGTCCCAAATTTATTTAGTTGATGTGCACTTCTTTACCTTGACAATTACATAATCTGGTAGGGCACTTAAGATGACATCCATTGCTTTCGTATTGTTTTCTCTTGACTAATTTGCACCTGTATCTATTGGTGGAGTTTTTTGGGCTGTATAACCTATCATGATTGAATCCTAGATATCAGACTCAGGGGCCATCAAATATATCTTCATTCTTGTGCTCTATAATAGATAGTTTGTTCTATTGAACAAAGGAGCTCTGTCTGTGCAGAGAGCAAATTCCTCACAAGCCATATGTGCTCAATAGATGCCTTCCAGTGGTTAAACCATTTATGAAGAAACTTGCTTTGATTCCAATTGTTGAACTTATTCTTATATTGAGATGGGGGGGTGAATCAATACAAGAATTATTTTTACTTTAGACAAGCATTCATCAGTCATTCACTGATTATGAAATAATAAACACATCTAAACACAAATCAAATCACATAGAATTTAATGTGGAAACTCTTTCAAAGGAAAACCATAAAAAATTATCCTTATAATTGTATGTAGGCACCAACCTATTGTTAGAAATTTTGCAGGAACCAACCTATTGGAGACACAAATCCCCTTAGTTGAGCACCAACTCATCAAGATTTGTAGGAACCCACCTAACAGACACCAATCTCCTCAACTGAGCACCAACTCAGTAATATTTGTAGGCACCAACCTATTGGAAGAATAGGTACAATAATGTTGATATAATCACCTCAAAATTTTCCTTATAAGCAATCCTATATCAGCCCTCAAAAATTTCATATGATTGCCTCAAATCTATGCCATAATCATCCCCATATTAGCACTCAAAACTATCATATGATCACCTCAAATCTACTCCAATATCACCTTCAAATCTGGTCTAGAATATGCCTTAGATATTCTGCATAATCATCCTCAAATCTACTCCATAATCAACTTCAAATCTGCTACAAGGTCACCTTCAAATCAGCTCTATAATCTGACATGATCACCTTCTACCTTGACCTCATCCAAAGAAGAACCAGGTTAGAAAATATTCCAAGATCAACAAGCATTCCTCTTCCACAAGGTGCACCTCCTCTTCCTTATAGAACCCTAGGAAAAATTCAAGAAAACATCTTAAGAAAAACTTTAGAAAACCTTAAAGAGAGCTCTCTAAGCAAGCCTGCCTCTTCACAAGTTCTCCTCTAGAAAAAATTATCTTCTTCTTAGAAGTGCGCACCTATAAGGGATATCCATGAGTGTATGAATGAATGAACCAATGAGGAGCACCTCCTTCTATTTATATTTTTGTCACCTTTCTGGGTTGACCTAACATTTTTCAATATCTTGGTAGGGCCGACCTAACACTATGGCAAGGTTATTTTAACACTTCATATCTCCATAGTCCTATGGAGTTAGAGGCAGTGCCATACATTGTTGGAAAGGTCTCGGAATAATACTTTCAACCATATATCATATACTCCCATATGAGCTAGGTCTTCAAAGAGAAAAGGCCTTCAAAGATATGGTAGTCAAACTGAACATCAAAAGTCCAAAAATGTCCATTTGCAATTTCCTCTCGTATTTGACATCAATGAAACAATATTAATCTTGCAATCTTCATATTGGACATCTGCAGTCTCCCCTTGTCTATGACATTAATGACAACAATATTTCCAACATACATGCTACATGATTACATGTGCTAACACACTAATGCATGTAGGCCTGACTCAATAGAGCTTACAAAACACCTAGGGAATACAACTTGCCTATGGAAAAGATTTACAACCCGAACCAAAACACTATGTGGTGTCGGGTGCATCCGATCATGCACCCCTTGTAACACAAATGCTTATATTTACAACATTCCAACTCGGGTACAATAAGTTACCATCACACCATGGTAGCAATCATATGCCCAAAAATATCACAATCCCATTACATATACCCGTAATATAAACCCATTTGCATCTCATCACCATGGAGTTTTCCTTCTTTATCGTTCACCATGCATCTTAGTCAAAATCTTCCTCTTGTCGTACTTCATCACAAGTTTCTCTTTCGCAACTTTTGACTTCTTCTTTCCTCTTGTTCTTGAAGTATTCTTCTTCTTTCCTTCTTGTCTTTGTCATGTCATCTTTCACTTACATCTGCAATATTCTTCATGCAACTAAAATTTCTTGCATAAAAATGTTTCATCTTGGAGTGTGCACAATGTCCAGTAAAATAACCTATGACAACAGATTTGACAAACTGAATTGATGCATCATGTCATGATTTTACATCACTTAAAAATGACTTGACATTGGTTATCAACCACTTACATTAAAACGTCAACTTAACCAACTTTGCCAACATAAAAGACTTCATTTCAAGAACTTTACATGACTCATTATATCAATAGCTCTTACATAGTTCACTTTTTATATATTGGCATAAAATTTACTCAACTTGATTTTTAAACTCATTTGACACCTTTGACACACTCATTACATCAATAGACTCATCATGGATTTGACTTCAAGTTCAAACTTTGAAGCAACAAATACTTCATTGCATTCCCAACATATTTAGACTCACCTTGACATACCATTAGACTTGAATTTTACGACTTTCACATTTGACACCACCATTCTCTCACATCGTCTCATAAACTGGTGACTTGTTGATTTGAAGTTGTGGCTTCTAACAAAACTTACAACAACATGATGCCTTTTTTCTAGAACCTCCCTTTTCTCCTTTTTTAACATGGATCCTCTCTATGATTGGGCATATCTACTCCATCGAATTATGCATAGAACATCTGGCAAGCCGTAACAAGCTAGGGTCGTTCAAGACTATGTAGGTTTCGACAATTCCAATCTCACTTAATGCACTGTCCTCGAAAAAATCCCACTGCACGTAAAACCTCAAAACCTCTAAAGAAGCTTATACTTAACAACGGATTGTTGAAATATAGTGTATATCCTTAGACCACTGTCTTCACTGATTTTATGCAACTTGGTTGAGCAATTTGGGATGATGGTTGGCATTAGACTTACAAAGAGAGAATCTGACGCTGCTTGATCAGATCACCTTCTCGGTCCACTAACATTTCACTTTCTGCTGGTGGAACTTGCTTATAACCTCAATATTTTAGAGATAGGTTGATTGGAAATAATGAAGATCAGTTGCTCACACTTCAATATCCGTTCTCATCTCCAAACTAAGATGAAATTCTGCTAGCCAGTGTTTGCACATCAAACAACTATGGATTCTTTTCCACCATCACTTTACCATGATGACAATGCCGAATCTACCTCTAATCTCTGCGAACAGTGGTTTCACTCCTTCGACAACACCTTCACCTTTACAACTCTCCACAATCTCCACAGATATGGCATACTCAGCTACTCCAGTGCTCCAGAGGCTTTGTGCTATCTTCTTTGTACTTTCTTCTATCTTTCAACCAAAAATCCTCATGAATAGGTTCATACAGTCATCCATTAAATCACCTCGCAGTTGGAAATTCTAGAACAAATTCCCATGGATTTCACATTACCCATAATAACAATCAAGCAGAATTACATTAAAAAAACAACAATATAATAATAATAACCCAAATGCAACTCCTCTTTCAGTAATGATTCTCCTTAGTGACATGCTTTACACAGGCTTCATCAGCTTCTCCACATGGGTTATCATTAATTCTCCTTCACACAACTTGGCTCCTCTGACTGCATCAATAAAAAACACGTAATACAATACTTTTCCTTGAAATGAAACTACAACTTTTCTCTTTTCACCTTTTACCGTGACATCTTTTTCAATTTCTTCTCCATTGGTGACGACTTTGGGTATGCGTTATATTCTTTGCATGTGTGTGGGGGTGCGTCTTTGACTGCGCAACTTACGATCCCCTCAGATAGTGCTCTACCATATGGATGGGGCGTCGTGAATGGCGTTGGCTCTAGGGGTTATAGGGGGGTTCAAATTTTTTTGGGCTATTTTCGGCTTATTTTTGGGTTCTTTCTAAAAATATGTAATTTAATCCTAATTAAGGGATTGGAGTCTATTTTCTAATCCAGGTTAACGGATTAGGGTTTTGGATGCCGCAGAATACCTATATTTGTATTGCAAGTGGTTAATAATCAGTAAGAGAAAATAAGAGGCACGGCTCTAAGTTTTACTGGTTTTCCCAGTTAAGGGTTTCTAGGGTAAATCTCTGTGTATTATGTGTGAATGTTGTGGTGTAATCTCTATTTTGCTTAAAAGAATCTATATGCTTTGCTTCTCTTCATAGATTTAAAATTTGCAATGACTCTCCTCAGGTTGGGTCCACCGATGATGACTCCCTTTTTCAAATTGACCAATGACAACTTCATGTTCGTTTCTTCAAACAATGACTCGTGGCTCCTTTACTACTCGCCTTGGTTGTGGTGCTTTCCTCCGACTCAACTTCTTCACACTTTGCAACAAATAGGTTGGAAGATCCCTACTCCACACACAAATCTACAAACAATACCCACAAACATGGGTTCACATAATGCTATAGAAATCACTCACAACATTAATCTAATCTCACTTATATTAATCCACTCTTATGATATATTAACAACCATAGTTTCTCTCATGATCCTAGGCACTCTTGACAGGGAATCGAACCTAGATCAACTCTAATACCAAATTAAAATATGGTGGAGTAGACATTGTTGCACACAAACAAAACTATATTTAGTGATATATTCATCAAACAATGCTACATATTTATACATGAAGTTTTCCCTCAACCACACTAAGAAACTCTTTGAGGGAATATCTCAACCACACACTAAATATAGGAAACTTAGTTGGAGAGAATCTCTCTCACACCCAAATATCTAAGAACTCATATAACAAATCCCTATTGAATATGATATGATAAACATTATTTCTAACATGCACATGCAGCTAAAATTTGAAATTTTGCTTAATTCTTTTTATATTTATAACTGAAAAAAATCTATTTACTACAAAATTAACTTATTCAAAAATATTGAAATTTTGCTCAACTCTTATTATATTTATAACTCAAAAAATCTATTTACTAAAAAATTAACTTATTCAAAAATATAACCTGCAACATTTTAATTATATGCTTTCACAGAGTAAAAAAATATAGTTATGTTCTGGGTGATATTATGTAAAATATGTTGATGTATTTGTAACTTCAGAAGATATTCACTTGTATATTACATTTGTACTTTATAGTATATCCAACAGAGATGTATTATTCCTCTTATTGGAAGTGTCGCAAGTTACATTGTAAGTGTCTCCATTTGTATTGATGGGTTATTAGACCATTAGTATGGGGTCGGCCCTAGTTAGGTCATGTGGTTGGGTTATTAGGCTTTCTTAGGAAGTCGGCCCTGTTGGTTTATTGGCAGGTCAAGTCAATGTATAAATAGAGGGTGTGCCTCTCTCATTCTATTCATTCACTCACTTCTCAAGCTCACATAGCTAAGAGAGAAAGTGGCGCACTAGTGGAGGAGGAGGAGTATCTGCTAGAGACATCTCTTTGGGTTTGATCTTTGTGATCTTGGTTTGTGGCTTATCTTATCTCTGAGGAAGTTGCGGGGTTTTTTACCTTCTTGGTTTTCCCCGAGGAAACTTCGTGTCTCTTGTGTTCTTTCTATTGTGTCTATGATTGATATGCTGTACATGTTATTCTCTTAGTGATCTTGAATGATAATGGAATGAAATTATCGAAAATTAACATGGTATCAGAGCTGACCTAAGAAGAAGGCACTGTGCAGCTGCAAAAGCTAGGGATTCTTAATTTTTGGGTTTTTATCCACAGATAATCAAAGGCAGGAGGCTAGATTAACTCTCCTTGGAAGGGTGCATCTTTCTGTCGAGACAAAATTCAATTCTGAGCATTTTAAGTTTCAACCTAATCTCTACTACGGGAAATTAAGGTTTCAGAGAAAGTTGGAATTTCTGAAATATGAGACCACGGCTGGAAGCTCCTCAAGAAAATCGAAGTTTAGAGCATTGGATCAAACTTTTTGGTTGGGTAGAAGGGTAGGCTTTATCAAACCCTAGTTCGGGGTCCTGTCCAGTGAATCCGGAAGTTTCAAAGGCAATTTTGACGGGTCAAATTTTGCAGATCTCAAAATCTGAGTATACCAGCTTGACCAGCTCAGCAAGGCGCATCTTTCTATCCTTTCAGAAGTTTGAAATTCAAAGCTTGAATTTTTAGGGTTTCTCTGACAAACCCTAATCCAGCTCCAGATCCAGTTTTTAGCAAATCAAGTGGTAAGACCTAATAACTTTTCTATTTCCATTTGAAGTACTCTTTAAGATGTCTCACCACACCAAGCTTGAGGATAAGCTTGAAGGGGATGATAACTTCCGAGCCTGGAAGTATAGGATTGGGTTAATCCTAGAATAAAATGAGTTGGACAACTACATAAAGGAAGAGGTTCCAATTCCAGAGGGAGATGAGGCTAAGGCCTTATACAAAAAGAACTTGGTTAAAGCCAAGAGAATCATTGTTGATTCTATCAAGGACCATCTCATTCCTCACGTGTCTTCCCTAAAGACACCTAAAGAGATGTTTGACTCTTTAACCAAGTTGTTTGAAGGAAAGAACATAGATCGCAAGATGACTCTGCGAAACCAATTGAAAGGGGTAAAAATCCAGAATGGAGATACCATCCAATCCTACTTTACTAAGGTCTCTCAAATCAAGGAACAACTTGAAGCTATGGATGAAGTAGTGGAGAATGGAGAAATTGTCATGACCACATTGAATGGCCTACCTAGGTCATGGGAATCCTTCATCCAAGGAATATGTGCAAGAAGGAAATTGATCTCCTTCAGTAGACTTTGGGAAGAATGTTCACAAGAAGAAGCTAGGCTTGTGGCCCGAGAAGAAAATATGGGAAGTGAAGATCAATCCCTCACAGCACACACTAAAGGGAGTAAGTTTAAGAGGGATAAATCTCACAACAAGAAACATCCTTACTTTCATCATAAGAAGAGAGATCTCTCTCATGTTTGATGCTTCACTTGTGATGATATTGGACACTTTGCTTCAAGTTGTCCCAAGAACGAAAGGGACAACAAAAACAACAACAACTTCAACAAGAAGAAGAAGAACAACTAGAAAAGATATCATGCTCATGCTGCTGAGGATGATGAACCTCCCAAGAAGAAAAAAAGGGCAGAAAGTGAAGATTCTTCAAGTGAGGAAGAATATGTATTGATCTCTGCTCTCACAGGTACTATCTCACATGGATGTGATGATTGGCTTATTGATAGTGGGGCTTCCAAACACATGACGGGATTTAAAAAATCCTTTGTAGACCTATCTGAACATCAGTCACTTCATAAGGTGAAACTTGGGGATGACTATCAATATCCCATAATAGGAAGTGGTGAAGCCTCCTACAAGTTAGACTCTGGGAAGTCTTTGAAGATGCAAGATGTTCTATATGTACCTGGACTCAAGAAGAACCTTCTCTCCATATCATCTTTGGATGCAAAATGAATGAGAGTTGCATTCATAGATGGTCAAGTACTCATGTGGCCAAAGGGTAAGACAATAGATGATGCAGTAGTGATTGGAGAGCAAGAGGGAGGATTGCACAAAATGAAGGGGCAACCTAAACATGCCATGGTACATGAATCCATGGATCCAAGTGAACTTTGGCATAGAAGGGTTGCTCATGTGCACTATAGAGCACTTCCAATTTCAAGCAAAGCAGTAGAGGGTCTTCTTGAAATCCAGTCAAAGCATGAGGGTATTTTTGCAAAGGGTGTGCAAAAGGAAAGAACACAAAGAAATCATTTCCAAGTAGTGAAAGCAAAGCAAAAGGAATTTTGGAGATTATCCACTCCGATGTATGCGGTCCAATGTCATCCAGTTATCTGAGTGGGTATGCATACTATGTTTCCTTCATTGATGATTTCTCTAGGAAGACTTGGGGTTTATTTCTTGAAGAATAAAGATGAAGTGTTTGATAAGTTCAAGGAATTCAAAGCCTTGATAGAAAATCAAATTGATAAGAATATCAAGACCTTCAGATCCGATAATGGTGGAGAATTCACTTCAAGTGACTTCAAGAAGTTATGCAGTGATTCAGGGATTAAGAGGGAGTTAACTACTCCTTACAATCCACAACAAAATGGAGTTGCAAAAAGGAAGAATAGAACTATCATGGAAGTAGCACGGGCAATGCTGCATGACCAGGATCTTCCTATGCATCTTTGGGTAGAATCAGCAAGGACGACTGTATATGTGCAAAACAGAACACCTCACAAAATACTTGACAATAAGACACCAGAAGAAGTGTTCTCTGGTAAGAAACCTGAATTTAGCCATCCCAGGATATTTGGCTGTCCAGTATACACACACATTCCAGAGGAAAAGAGAACAAAGCTAGATCCCTTAGGAAAGAGGGGCATCTTTGTGGGTTACAGTGAAAGCTCGAAGGCTTATAGAATATACTTTTCAGGGTTCAAGAATATTGACATCAACAGGGATGTAACATTTGATGAAAACTCAACATACATTAAATCAAGGAAGACACCTGCTAAAGACAATGAAGAACCAAGGGTAACCAGAATTCAAGACACCACTATGAATGAAGCAATTCGTGAAATTGAATATCCACAAGAACCTGTAGATCCACCCCATGAGAAAATATCTCACAAGAGGAAACCTGCATGGGATAGAGAGCTCATCCAAGATGTAGAAATGTATGGTATTCTAGAAGAGGAACACAGAGAAAGGAAAATGACAAGATCGGACATAAGCTATGTTGCCTTGCTCTGTGACATTATGAACAAAGAACCTTCCAGTTATGAAGAGGCAACAGAAAAGAAAGAATGGAAGGATGCCATGGTTGAGGAATACCAATCGATCATGAAGAATGATGTTTGGAATGTGGTCCCAAGACCAAAAGGGATGTTTGTTGTGACTTCCAAGTGGATCTATAAGATCAAGCACGCTGCATATGGTAGCATAGAGAAATACAAGGCGAGATTTATAGCTTGTGGCTTCTCCCAGAAAGAGGGAATAGATTATGAAGAGACTTTTCCACCTGTAGCCAGATACGCTTCCATCAGAACAGTACTTGCTCTAGCTGCAGTGATGAAATGGAAGATACACCAGATGGATGTCAAGACAACTTTCTTGAATGGTGTAGTTGAAGAGGAAGTGTATGTGGAGCAACCACTTGGTTTTGAGACACATGACAGGGAGTCATATGTGTGCAGGTTGAAGAAAGCCTCGGATGGCTTGAAGCAAGCTCCCAGGACTTGGTATGGTAGGATAGACAACTTTCTATCCAGTTTGGGCTTTACTAAGAGTAAAGCAAATTCCAACCTTTACTATAAGGTTGAGGAAGGAAATCCAATGATACTACTACTGTATGTGGATGAACTGTTTGTTATAGGTGAGGATGGGTTGATTTCCGACACCAAGAGGAAGCTTGCTGCCGAGTTCGAGATGACGGACTTGGGAATGATGCATTACTTTCTAGGCATGGAGGTGTCGTAGAGTGCAGATGGAATCTTCCTTGGACAAGGGAAGTATGCAGTAGAGATCCTGAAGCGGTTCAGGATGATGGACTGCAAGGCCATGGCCACACCTATGGCATCGAACCTAAAGATTCTGTGTGATGCTTCATCTGAGCCAGCTGATGTCACAGTGTATCATCATATGATTGGGTCCTTGATGTACATGACAAACACGAGACCAGATATTTGCTTTGCGGTGAACACACTGAGCCAGTTCTTGACGGATCCCATAAGTGTTCACCTGGTTGCTGTAAAGCATATTCTGAGGTACCTGAAGGGTACAATTGATTATGGGATCAAGTATGACGCGAATCAAAAGTTTAACCTGGAGGGTTATGTTGATTAATATTGGGAAGGCAATGCTGCAGATAGGAAGAGCACTTCTAGGTGCTGCTTCAGTATGGGATCAAGTGTGATCTCTTGTTTTAGCAGGAAGCAATCTCGCGTAAGCACTGAGTACAGCCGAAGCAGAGTATGTCGCAGCTTATTTGGCCAATTGTGAGGTAGTATGGCTTAGGAAGCTATTGTCTGAGTTATTTGATATCCCGTTGGATGCCACCTGTATCTATTGTGACAACCAGAGTTGTGTGAAGTTGTCAGAGAACCCGGTGTTACATGACAGGTCGAATCACATCGAGATCAAATATCACTATATTAGGGATATGGTGCAGAGAGGAGCAGTGAAGCTCCTGTATGTTGCGACGGATGAGCAGGTTGCATATGTGTTGACGAAACCACTAGCCAGAGTGAAGTTTGAGTACTTCAGAGAGAGGCTTGGTGTTCTTCAGATTGAATATACTTCGAGGAAGAAGTGATGGGACACATTTGCAGGAGCCATTCCAAGCATTTTGATAGGAGGATCCTTCCCATGGCTATGGATGTAAGCGCTGTGTAATGAGCATCAGGACGATGCTCCAGTTACTGCTATGATGATGATCAGGATGATCATATGTGATGAGTATCAGGATGATACTTCAGATGATATGCATCAGGTGGATGCTTTACATGATCAGTGGATCATGTGTGATGATATGCATCAGGTGGATGATTTACATGATCATGTGGATCATGTGTGATGATATGCATCAGGAGGATGCTTTGTATGATCAGGTTGATCATACGATGATGACGAGTATCAGGATGATGCTCCAGATGACATGCATTGGGATGATGCTATGATGATGTGCATCGGGATGATGCACTATATGATGATGATCAGTATGATCATGTGTATTAGGTTGATACTCCGTGGCCGTGGACAGGTTGTGCATGTAGCATAGAAAAGATCCTGGGAGATCCGATAGGTTGAGCGGTAAGCTCGTAAATCAGTCCTGGGATGCTCTTTCGAGGTTTCGCTACTAGAGGCATGTAATGCATCCTAGAGATCTGATAGGTTGAGCGGTAAGCTCGTAATCAGTCCTGGGATGCTCTTTAGAGTTCTTGCGGGAAGCAAGACACTCTTTAAAGGTTTTGCCTGACCACATGTAATCAGTCCTGGAAATCCGATAGGTTGAGTGGTAAGCTCGTAAATCAGTCCTGGGATGCTCTTTAGAGTTCTTGAGGGAAGCAAGACACTCTTTTAAGGTTTTGTGGTGGTGGTCACATGTAATCAATCCTGGAGATCCGATAGGTTGAGCAGTAAGCTCGTAAATCAGTCATGGGATGCTCTTTAGAGTTCTTGCGAGAAGCAAGACACTCTTTTAAGTTTTTGTGACAGTCAACATGTAAAAGATCCTGTGAGATCCGATAGGTTGAGTCGTAAGCTCATAAATCAGTCCTGGGATTCTCTTTCGAGGTTTTGTTGACGCACGTAATAATTCCTGAGGATTCCACAGTATGGCCAGTGATGATGAAGACCTGCAGGAGGCTAGGCCTACAACTAGCATGAAAAAGGGTTGCTTCTGTAGAACTTCCTATGACGAGAAGAATTTAGAGATAGCCCAGTGATCGAGATGTCGAGTACAGCAGCAGTGATAATGATAATGCTCCGTGATCCAGTGATGATGATTCAGCTTCAGAATTGAAGACTTGCGCCAATATGTATTGATGACCTGTGTCTAGAGAATACATTCCTAGTTAAGAGGGAGTGCTGATGTATTTGTAACTTTAGAAGATATTCACTTGTATATTACATTTGTACTTTATTGTATATCCAACAGAGATGTATTATTCCTCTGATTGAAAGTGTCGTCTTTTGTATTTGCAAGTGTCGCAAGTTACATTGTAAGTGTTGTCATTTGTATTGATGGGTTATTAGACCACCAGTATGGGGTCGGCCCTAGTTAGGTCATGTGGTTGGGTTATTAGGCTTCCTTAGGAAGTCGGCCCTATTGGTTTATTGGCAAGTCAAGTCAATGTATAAATAGAGGGTGTTCCTATCTCATTCTATTCATTCACTCACTTCTCAAGCTTGCATAGCTAAGAGAGAAAGTGGCGCACTAGTGGAGGAGGAGGAGTATCTGCTAGAGACATATCTTTTGGTTTGATCATTGTGATCTTGGTTTGTGGCTTATCTTATCTCTGAGGAAGTTGTGGGGTTTTTCACCTTCTTGGTTTTCCCCGAGGAAACTCTGTGTCTCTTGTGTCTATGATTGATATGCTGTACATGTTATTCTCTTAGTGATCCTGAATGATAATGGAATGAAATTATCGAAAAATTAACAAAATATTGGTGAAAGCATTTGTTGAGAAGTTTCATAGAACTTCTCATTTCCTTCAATGGTTATGGTCAAACCCTCTTAGAATTTAATCTATATATATAAACATGTCTTTTTTGGGGGTCTTAAAAACCATGATCACCACCATGGAATGCTTGAAGACACCCAATACATTCAATGAATTTTGAATTAAACTAGACTTGTTTTAAGTTGGTTGAATAATTGCGCTAACTTTTAAGTTGTTTGGAAGTTATAGGTTTACTTTGTTTTTATACTTTTAAGAAATTTCCAAACTCAATTTAATTTTAGTTGTTTCTTTTATAGTTTCCAATATGTTTTAGCAAATGAAAAGGGATATTTATGACGACTAGGAAGCTCTTCATAACATGTATTTTACTGCTCTCTTTTTCACTTCATCAAATTTATTTTACTTTTTTTTTCTCTTTCAACATTCCTTTGCACCTTCAGGGGCAGTTACTAGTAGATATTTTGATATAGATTAAGGTGGAAATTATTATGGATCCCTACCATGCACTCAACTAAAACATAACATAGTTGTGGTGGTTAAGACATTTTTAAGGAGAAAAAAAACTGTAACTTGTTATTTTCATTGAAAATCAAAGTTACAAAATATCTCTTCTAGAATGTTTGACAGTGACCAAATTGAAACATACCAACTTCACAAAACCATATAAGTCACCTTACAACATATACCAAGGCCCCTATTACAGCAAAAATCAGCAAAACAAAAGTGCATCTCCCAACCCACGGTCTTATCAAACAAAAATACAATGACAACAACAGTACTTGAAAAATTTAAATGGCAGGATAACTGCCATTATCGATCAGGATATATATTTTTTCAACTGAAAGAAAAAATAGCATACTATTAATAAGTGGCAAATAGTATCAACTGCAAACACATACCAAGGCTACAACCTAGCCTCCAAGTAAAACATGTCAAAGGAATAAACCAAGACTCCCAATAAAAGACCAGAATAGATACCAGCCCGAAGTTCCCACAATGTCTCAACAATATAGCAACTATAGAAAAACAAATAAACCAACATATATCCCACGAAATAGATGGGGAAATATCACTGTCCGGAACCCAAAAAAAAAATAGAACCCAAACTCTGCTGAGACAAAAAAACAAGTCACAATACATGCCGAGAATAATGGCACCCAGATAATATCGATGCCCTGAAAATGTCCACGGGAAAAAGAGATAGAAACCAATAAAATGGGTTTCCAGCCAAATACGAACCAGTAGTTGGCCAATCCAATGGAAAATAGGAACCTGTAGAGGATAATGCCGAAAAAAAAAGCAAAGATATAGTCAGAAACTAGAGTAAAAGATGATCTAAAGACCCATCCGCAACCAAGAGATCTGCCTCCCAGTCCTCCCAAAAAATGATGTCCGGTGAAGTAGAAAGTGCACGCTTGGGTAAGTCGTCCGCCAGCTGATTTGAGGCACGGGGCACATGCTAAAATGTGATACATGTAAATCGCTCAATCAAAGAGAGCGTCTCAAAAATCCAGTGTGTGAGCAACAAAACATTAATAGAAACCAAACCTCTTGCCCAATCAATCGTAACACGAGAGTCACCCCAGACCTGGAGTCGGGAAACCCCTTTTGATCAGGAAAACAGGAGGAGCATCCATAAGGCCAAAATTTCATTGCAGGAGTTTGAACCTTCCCTCGATTTCATCCATAATTTAAAACTTCAATTCACACTCAGGAAAAAGGACTGCCCCAATCCCACTTACAGAACCACCTCTCTGCAAGGCACCATCAAAGAAACCACAAGGGTAGAGTAAATGTAAAGGAGCAACTTATGAGCGCAGACCACACCGAGGACTCGACATGGGAGAACCCACACCATTGAATTCCATAAAGGACGCAAAATCCTTTCCACCCAGGATCGTCGCATTGGCTCGCAATCCTTCAAAAATACCCGAGTTTCTATCTCTCCAAACCTCCCAGAAAACAAAACAGGGGAGAGATTTCCAGTCCTTATCTCATTGACCCCATTGATATAAACCTTCCTCTAGAGAAATAGGTCCCCATTGGAGCCGACGACCACTGATGTTGCTAATCACTAACCAAATATTCTTGACCACAAAACAGCTTAAAAAGAGATGTTCAACAAACTCCCCCTGAGCACAACATAATTGACACCAACCTGGTCCACAAAAACCCCTCCAACATAAGTTGTCCCAAGTAAGAATGTTGTTGTTTAAGACCAACCAATTGAAGCATTTTAGTTTAAGTGGAATTTGAAAGTTCCATATCTTTGAGAACCACCAATTCGGCTGCAGATTCTCAAAAGAGACTCAAGATTCATAAGCCAGTTTAGCTGTAACATCCCCTCTATTTAAATTCCATGACCAAACCAATCTATAAGATGTATCATGTAAGGTAATGTTTAAATTTCTGAGTCCTTTAACATAGCAGTCCCATTCCAAAGCCAAAACACCCGATAGACCAAGTTGCTGAGCCGAAATCCAAGTTGGACAACCCCCATTAGTGTAAAGGGTTCGAGTCATAAAATGGGAGAGTGAAAAATATCCCTTGGATCTCAGAACTCTGAGAAGTTCCTTTGATAGTCTATAATCCATTGGACCACCCAAGATGGGATCCACACCCAAACAGACATGACGACTGTTCCTTGGAAACCAGGCCAACCAGTCAACGATTGTAGAAAAAGACCCCAACAAACCGCCTCAAATATTTGAAACACCCCTTGATATATGAGGACCACTTCTGAACCATTCAACCACCGAACGAGACTTCAAGTATTTACCATGTATGAGAGTAATCTAAGCCGAGCCTGCGAAAAGAGCTCTCCACAGACTTTTGGACTTTAAGGCCAGATCAAATTTCTCCAATTTTTTTAGAGCCCAACCGTCCATTTGTCAAGGATGAGCCAGTAATTTCCAATTGACAAGGTGGAACTTGTGTTCCCCCCCCCAAGCCTAGATAAAAGAGAAGATACATTTGCGAATTCCTTTCAGAATAGACCGGGGGATTTTGCTAAGTGATAGCCAATAAACCGCCAAATTTTGGAGTACAAACTTTGCTAAGGTAAGTCTACCACCCAGCGATATCCAACGCCAACACCAGTGGTTAATACGTTTATCAAAATGTTTAAGCAGCCACAACCAATCACAAATAAGATAATTGGCTGGCTTAAAAAACAATCGAGGTATGTAGTACCCCCAGACACATCCTTAAAATTAAAAGGGAACAACAGACTTAGTTGCGCCTTGATAGCAATGTCCACATTATTTTCCAGGAGCCAATATTTTGCAACATTGGCCAACATCCCAGAGGCATGAAAAAATAAGTCCAAAATATTTTTATAACACTACCATTCCGAGATAGAACCGAGACTGAACATCATGACATCTTCTACAAATAATGTATGGGTCACCGAAACCTGCTCTGTAATCTTGATACCGAGTATCCTGCCATCCCTTTTTTCCTGAAGTATGAGTTTGCTCAGCCCTTCAATAGTCAACATGAAAAGTAAAGGAGAAAGAGGGAAACCTTGTTGTAGCCCCCTTGAACCTTTAAAAAGTCCAAAGGCAATCCATTAATGATCACAACAAAGTTCACAAATGATATACAATCCATTATCCACTTTACCACGGGACAAGGCGGGCCAATATGAACTAGAATTAGACGACGAAAGGTCCAGTCCACACAATCATATGCATTTACTAGGTCCAACTTAAGGCACAGGGAACTTAGTTCTTTTGTCTTTACACTGTGAAAAAACTCCTGAGTCACCTCCACTGCATCCAAAATCTGCTTGTCCTCAGGGAAACCAAACTGTTCCATTTAAATGTACTTTGATAAACCCGGCTTGATTCTAATAGCAATTATTCTTGAAATAACTTTGTATATTAAATTACAAAGCGATATCAGTCTGAAATCACAAAAATCCTTCGGATGAGACTTTTTGGGAATGAGAGCTAAGAAAGTTGAATTAATAGCTCTCGAAACCACACCACTGGTACGAGACTCTTCCACCACTTCCCAAATGCTAGGTCCCATAGTGTTAAAAAATTCGATGAACAACTCAACAGTCCAGCCATCAGGACCTGGTATTTTATCCTTAGAAAAACCCCTTAATACATTTTCAATCTCGTGTAGAGATATATCCTTAAAAATCTCATGCCCCTCCTCATCAGAGAATAATCTTGGATATTCTCTAATCACCTTGAATTATTCAATCATAGAGGCGGATTTCGGATCCTGATATATCTCTTGAAAATATCTCCTGGCCTCATCCTGTAAATCACCCAGTCCAGATATCCACCTGCCATTCCGATCATTTAGATCCCATATAGTGTTTTGAATTCTACGTGCATCTGCGAATTTGTGAAAAAAAATTGTGTTTTGGTCCCCTGCATTGATCCATATCGCACTACTTTTCAGATGCCAATTTTCCTCTTAGAACTTAAGGTTTTTTAATTTCCTCCCATCCAGTTCCTATAAATATGCATGTTCACCACCACTCAGCCTACCCTTCATCGACCGATCAATTAGGGCACTCAAGTCATGTTCACTTTTTTCAAGATTCAGAGCCATTTCCTTCTTTTTCGATTTTATCCACTCTGTCATATATAATTTTAAACTTCCGAGTTTTGCAACCAGCTTGTCCATTGCCGAGAGATCACCTGATACATCCAGAAACCCCCAATGAGCGACCATATCCTGTCTAAAGCATTAATCCGATAGCCGGGACGAGTTGAATTTAAATGAATAAATCTGATGAACCACTTTAGTATCAACTTGGAGAATAATAGGGAGGTGGTCGCTGATATGAGATTGTAATACCCAGGATCTATGTTTGAAGAATTTATCCAATAAATTTATGGAGATAAGGAACCGATCCAAATGCTTGGAGATGAGGGTCTCATTACATCTGTTGTTTGACCACGTAGGAACTAATGGCGCAGGTTCAACATCCACTAGATGTTTTGAAGCAAAACGATCCCTGGAATAATCAGCTAAAGGGTCCAGTCTGGCATGTTTCCCCCAAAATTCCGATGCCCCCCAAGTGAATTTTAAGTCCCCCACCAGGATTAGATTTTCTAAATCTAAAATATTTTCTGCACACCCATTTTCCCAAAAAAGTTCCATGTCTCTGTAAGGGTCATAACAATTCACAATGTTAATGCCACCATCAAAACACCTCATCTTACCAGACAAAAGGATCCTCACCGATACAACATATGAATTGAGTTCCAGGACCTGAGGATTCCAGGCAGCCAAAAGGCCACCCGGCATACCGATCGCACACACCATCCAGTTTGATTTAATTTTGACGAAAAAATATCTAGCCTTCTCCTCACAAACCATGGTTTCCTGTAGAAGAACAATATCCGGATTGACAATATGCAACACTCGCGTGAGGGAAAGTAGTTTTGGGAGACCCCCCACTCCCCGAATATTCAAGGAGAAACAAATCATTTGTGGCCCCGAGCAAGGGCTTTAATGCCTCCAAGCACCCTAGAAATAGGAAAGGAGATATTAGGAGTCTCAACAAAGGGAGGATTCTCCATCGAGTGACCCTTTTGTAAACTTCTCTTCACCTTCATCGCACTACGAGTTTTAAGAGGAGAATATTTAGTAGCTAGGCCACCGAATCGAGCCCCCTTTGACAGATTGTTAGGATCCACCTGAAGACACACCTGAGGGTTTGTAGAACCAGCAGCAGATTCTGGGACCACCTTACGATTCTTAAAAAAGGTAGGTAAAGTTTCCTTTTTGACCATATCACAATAAGAGGGGATCACTAGAAGGCGCTAATTATCATTTGAAGGCCCCGAGATCTCAGGTGACACATGTTCCAGTTCAGGAGACACCACCAATGGTGGAGAAACAATCAAAGGAGGGGAAGAATCCGACATCGGGTGAGGAGAGGGGTCAGATGAAACAAGAATAGAATCTGACGAAGAATGGACTGATAGGAGTGAGTCAAAGTCATTAAGAGAGGGTAAGGAGACATTATCATCCTGGCGGAAAGGCGAGAGAGGGGTGTCACCAGGGCATTCATCTTGAGAGGACTCTACGGAGATGTGAGAGGACGAGTTCCCACTACCAGATCTCTTCTTTAAATCCAAATATTTAGTAAAATATTTTTCCATTTCATTTAGTGAATGATAAAATAGAGGATCGTAATGTTCAAGCTTACCCATAATATCCAAATCAACATCACCCAGGAGAGGAAAAAAGTTGGAGTAGCCATCCAAGTCACCCGCCGCATCAAGTTCCAGTTCACTTCCATCCTTCGAAGACCACAAGGGGTTCGCATCCACAGAACAAGAGGGACGATCCACATTCTTACATTGGCACCAAAGATGGACAACCTCCTTGCAATGTGAGCAACGGAAATGGAATACCCCAGTAATCAATCACCTATGAGTAATGTCGCCCACTCCAATCAATGTGGAGGTTATCAATCAAGACCTGTGAGATATCCACCTCCACCAGCATCCGCCCCATACGCTTATCCACCCCATCCAAGACACCCTCTTCCAGATGTAAGAACCAGCTGAGATTGTTGCCAACCGCCTCAAACGCCCCCCGATTCTACATTGCTAGAGGAAAACTAGGTAACAATACCCATAAGTGCCGAAATATGATAGAGGCCCGATCCGGATCGAAGTCCGTATGCCACCACTGCAACATGATACTACTCGCCCCCTTCAACCACAACTTTCCTAGGATTAGCGAAGCATGATCTTCCTCATGGAATTTAAATCCATACCATCCGTGTGCCAAAATGGAAACCTTAGGGACATAGTTTAACACATGACCCTAGGTATCGGCGACCCAACAAACAATGTCTTTCCTATTCATAGTCATGTATGAAAACCTTTCGACCAGAGAAGTCATGTTGTATTCCACAAGCTGTTCCAAGCCCACATCTTGACCCATCGTGAGCCAAGTCTCACCTGGGCGACACCTCCACTTCTCAAGTCTCCGTTTAGTTCTACGGGAGGAAGAATGTGCACGGCCAGGACCCTTGGATGAATTCAAACCCCCATCACGATTCAAAGGAGGACGGGAATCCCTGAAGGATTCCTTCCCCGTAAGATGGACAACTACCCCTTCTGAGAAACGTGGCAGCCACCACAAGCTGCCTGTTCGACACCTGACTCTAAGGGACGCTTCCCTTTTAACATTTCCTTATAGAAGTCATCAGGTTTCAAAATCCCATTCTCCTCAATCCAGAAGTCCGTTGATGACGGGGAAGGAATCCTCCGTGTGGGATTAGCCTACTCCCCCATCCTATCACCTCAACAACCTACGTGGAGCCAAATAAAAACCCTAAGTGACCCGTGGGCGTGTTATCGAGTAGGAACCCGTGGACATGTTACCGTATTGCAAGGCATAGAGCACACCAAAAACGACGCCAAACAAACCACCCAAACCTGCCTTCAAACCATCGAAAGTCAGAAGCAGGGGAAAATCGGATAGTAACCCCCCAAAATGGAAAAAACCTTCACCTTTAAACACCCAGAAAAATACAAAACGAAATTGACAGCCACAAGTGTCAGCATTTTGGTAACCACAAACTTCCTGATTCTGACAATAAGACAACACCCCGAAAGTAGGTGTAAACCGACATAAATCATTCCGAAAAAACGGCACCCTAAAAGGCCCAAAAAGTTGGCCAGTTCCAAAGATTCCACCATCGTCCCAAGAGGATCCACCACAACCTCAGCATGAGGTCTTCCCAGTTGAGGCTGATAGCAAAACCTAGCAATGCAAGTCCACGACCACAAACCCTGCCAACAAATGCAGAAGGCCCCAAGGGTTATGAGCCAATAACCCCTCAGATACCAAGGACCACAACGCCTACGCATACGCCAAAAGAAAGAGTCCACATGCGCCAAATACCCGCTCAAAACCTCCAAATCCACAGACAGCACCACCGTATAAGAAACTCCATCCCATGAGTGTTGAAATTGGTATGTAAAACCAAATATTCACCAGGAACACAGTTCAAAGACACCTCAGCCCAGTAAAAAACCAAGAGCATTCCCAAAAATCCTAGTGTTAACACTCATAACCAGGAAACCGACCATCTCCCTTCACTGTCTAAATGGCAAGGAATCATGAAAAACATATGACATAAACATTGTAGATCAGGATATCATCAACCCATTCTTCAAAAATAATTGAACCATCCAATGGTCCAATGGCTTCTTTAGATAATCTATTTGCTTCCGAATTGACTTCTCGATAAATATGACACAAATTTATTGCACCGAGTGAAACGAGGTGCTCTATAGCCCAGTATGGGAGAGATCCTCTAACGTGATATAACATTAGTAACAAAATAATTAAAAAAATTCATGTCGGCTCATAAAATTAAAAATTATGGAAAATATTTATAAAAAAAATCTATGTTGGTTCATAAAATAAAATATTATGAAAAGTAATTAAAAAATAGATGTTCGTTTATAAAATAAAAACTTAAAACTTAAACCCGGATCTATCAATCAAGAAAGATCAAATTTCTTGAGTTTAAATTTAAAAAAAGAAATACACCTCAAGAAATTGGATCCCTCTCGGTGCTTGATAGATACGATTTTAAGATGGATCTATGCTGGTTTACTCAAAAGACTTGATGAGTTGTGAAATAAGATCTAACCACGAAAGCTTTGAACGGTTACAATAAATTGTGAGAAAGTTGAAATTCATGTTTCTTCCATATAAATATAACTTTATATCCTTCTTAATAAACAATTTATTAATAAATTATTTTATTTTAATTAATCATAAAATAATGATCAATAAAAATGAAAATCATTGAAATGTAAGGATGAGAACATACTAGGGATAGCGGATCCCTTTCTATATCTAAACCAACCTGATTGAACTAAGGGGCGTCGCATCCCTATTGTTCTAGCTTGTACATGAAAGGACTTTAAGCTTGTTAAGTTCTCCATGAAAGAAAAACATATTGAATGTGTTTAATTTAGAGATTGTTGACATTGAGCCTAGTTGCTTTTGATTCAACATTGCAATTCATGTTAATGTAGTAAAATATTTATAATTCTTGATAAGGTGATGCCTCTTTGTGTAACTTTTAGAAATATGTAGTTTTATGAGATGCAATATAGAAACAAGTATGTAAAAAATAGAAATAATGCAACATATGCAATCCACACATGAACTTGAATCTAACATATACCTTCAAACAAATAAAACTAAGGTTGAATATATGATATCTTCCCAATATAATTTCCTTGTTCAAACTATTCCTTTGATGCCTAATGGAACTCAAGGTTGACCCCCTTATTTCCCAAATTTCACCAAGATTTTGGTCTTTTAATTTTCATTTATATGAAAATGGTTTATGGTGGTTCTTCTCTCCTTAAAGAATGACTCAAGACTCATTATTAAGACCATACAATGGAGATATAGACCCTTCCAATCCTAATCGCAGTTAGGTTCATCTTTACATGCTTCTAACCACCTACTATATTAACTAAGATCCCACTTTCTCCTTATGTAAGGATGGCTAGATGGCTCCAATTATTTACCCACCTCCTCCTCCTTTGATTCTCGCAAGAGAGTCAAACCAAAATTGTTTTTTAAACTATCGTGGATAATCCACTAGAAATAATTCATTACAATAAATATTCTAATATGTTACAATCTCTTTATTAAGGAGTGTTTTACTTAGGTTGCAGATTTAATATCTTAGCTTAATGCTGAAATAAATTGAAACTGAAATGAAAGAAACAAGCAAATAACACGCCATGCACACAATGAACACAAGATGTACTCTGGAAAAATACAATATAGGAAAAACCTAGTTAGAAGGTAAGGCTTATGCCGTGTTAAATTTTGAAATGCAAATACATAGAAAGCGGCACTCACTATGGAGTTGTCATGGACATTGTGACCAATGTGGTTGCTACAATATCTTTTATTTCCTCTGTTATACTCGGAAATCCTACCTATGGAACAATAACAATACAAATAGAACATAACCCCTTCTTTTCTGAACATACCAATATTTAACATACCCTTATAGCCATCTAGGGTTAGGGTTAGGGTTTTTTCATGACTTAACCACTAATCAATGCTAGGGTTTTGGACTCTTTAGAATATGCTTAAAAGTCACACCTAACTAGCTCTACATGTGTGAGTAATGGAAGTTGATGTGGCATCCACTCGATATCATGGTGGTCAGTAGGATATAGCAACTTGTGGGAGGCATAAATTCCATCTATACGAACTTCAATCGAGGTGATTTTTCACTATTGGAAATATCTTGATGTGTAGAACAACATCAAGAGGTTGGGAACTAAGATCACAATATTTTGACCCCAAAAATGTCTATTTTGTTCGGGTACAAAGGGTACTCCCAAAAGACCAAACACCTAGAGCAACCACTTCACACAAACAGATCAAAGATCGATACACCGATGTTTTGACGTGGTTTAAACCCTTATGAGTGAAACACTCCACGGCCCCGGCCAAATAGATTCTACAGGACAATTTATTATGCAAAGAAAGAAAGTTACAAATGAGCTTCTCATAATCGATCAACTTTCCAATGACCCTCCATGCTCTTTAAATAGAGATCATGGACCAATTAGGTGTTAAGCCACGGATCAAGGGTAGGTATGATCTAAGAGAAGTTGAGCCGTTAGATCACTCTATGTTGGGAACATATCGTGACCGTCGGATTAAGTATTTACAAATGCATACTAATGCATACTAAAGAAACACACTTTTCCTAACGGATATATTACACAAGTTGATCTTAACTAACTCCTAAGTGTTTAAATATCCTAACATCCCCCCTTAAGAACAACTTGGGATAGGATTGAAGGATTTATAAAAGTGACACTATTAGGAGAAGGAAGGAGGCATTAGAGCCTATCCCCCCTTAATGACAAGTTCCTGAACTTCTAACATAGATTGAAGTTTAGAAAACTTCGCTTCTGTAAGAGACTTGGTGAAGATGTCTGCAACTTGATCATTTGTAGGACAAAAGAGTACTTCAAGAACACGATCATGAACAAGATTTCTGATGAAATGCATATGAAGCTCAATGTGTTTGTTGCGTTAATGTAGGACTGGATCTTTGGCAAGCTTGATGGCACTTTGATTGTCGCACCAAAGTGGAGTAGGCTGCTGCTGTTCGAATCCAAACTCTGAAAGAATCTATCGAAGCCATAAAGCTTCCTGACTGGCATTAACTGCAGCTCAATATTCTGCCTCTGCTGAAGAAAGAGCAAGAACTTGTTGTTTCTTACAAGCCCAAGTAATAGGTCCAGATCCCAAACTGAAAACATAACCTGCAGTAGACTTTCGATCATCAGGATCGCTGGCCCAATTTGAATCAGTGAAACCAACCAACAAAGGTTTCCCCCCTGTCCTGTAATGAATCCCGAACTGAATTGTACCTTGAATATATTGAAGTATTCTTTTAGATGCTTTCCAGTGAATTTCATGAGGTGTTTGCATATAACGGGCAACATGACCAACGACAAAGGAAAGGTCAGTACGGGAATGAGTCAAGTATAAGAGACTACCAACAAGCTGACGATACAAGGTGGAATCTACTTTAGGTGAAGGAAAAGTGGCAGAAAGTTTGACTCCAGACTGGAAGGGAGAAGGGGCTGGTGTACAATCTTCCATGTGAAAGTGATGAAGAAGGTCACAAGCATACTTATACTGAGAAAGAAAGATTCATTCTTTGGTTTGCAGGACTTGGAGACCAAGAAAATAATGCAAATGTCCTAAGTCTGACATTTCAAAATTTTGCTTAAGACTGGATTTCACATGGGTTATAAGCTTAGGGTCACTACCAGTAAGAATAAGGTCGTCAACATATAGAATAAGTATGATGAGATGGTTTCCTACTTTCTTGGTATAGACATTGGGGTCAGAATGGCATCTAGAAAAACTAGTGTAAAGGAGAAAGCTATCCATTTTGGCATACCAAGCTCTAGGAGATTGCTTAAGGCCATATAAGGATTTCTTAAGGCGGTAGACAAGGCTAGAGGTATTCTGAACATATCCAGGAGGTTGTTCCATGTAAATTTCCTCTTGTAAATCACCATGTAAGAAGGCAAACTTGACATCCATTTGATGGACTTCCCAGATCTGTAAGGCTGCAAGGGAAAGAACAAGGCGGATGGAGTTCATTTTTGGGACAGGAGCAAAGGTTTCATTGTAGTCAATCCCTTCACCTTGGGAAAAACTTTTGGCAATTAACCTTGCCTTAAGTCTTTCAAAACTTCCATTTGATGCATACTTAGTTCTGTAGACCCATTTACATCTGACAAGTTTTTTTCCTTTTGGAAGAGTTACAAGATCCCAAGTATCGTTTGCCATTAAGGAAAGATATTCTTCATCCATAGCTGCATCTTAATCTGGATTTCCTGAAGCTTCTGCAAAGGTTTCTGGATCATGATTCTTGGAAACTTGAGCCAAAAGAGAAGAGGCTCACTGAAACTGAGAACGTGTTCGACGTTGATCTCTAGGATCACCGACAAGATCACCAGCTACTTCACATGTTGAACAGACCCATCAAGGAAGCACTTGTGCTGGTGCAACTAGAGGAACATGAGCGGGCGGAGGTGGATTTTCATCCTCACTGTCATCATCATAAACTGGAGTTGGAAACCTGTCAAGGAAGTTGGAAGAAGAAGAAGAAGGCACAATCGCCGAATTAGGCTCGCAGGCCAAAGATATCACAATCGTCGAGTTAGGCTCGCAGGCCAAGATATTTTCATCAAATTTAACATCTCTTCTAATGATTACATCATGAAAATGTGGTTGAAGAAGTCTATAACCTCTTACATCTTCATAATATCCAAAAAATATGCACTTTTCACTTTTAGGCTGCAATGCTTTCCGTTTTTCATCTAGAATGTGAGCCCATGCTTCACTACCAAACACACGGAAGTGACTTGCATCTGGTTTAATTTTACTCCATGCTTCTTCCGGTGTGATACCTTGTAATGATTTAGTGGGGGTGCAATTAACTATGTAATTTGCACAATTAATGGTTTCAGCTCAATATTGAAGACTTAGTCCCTTAGATTGGATCATACAGTTAGCCATTTCTTTTAAAGTGCGGTTCTTCCGCTCAACTACACCATTTTGTTGTGGTGTACATGGAATAGTGTGTTGTTGTTGGATTCCTTGTTCAGTGTAGAAAGAAGTGAAATTTTTGTTAACATATTCTCCTCCATTGTCAGATCTTAACTTAATAATTTGATGACCAGATTGTTTTTCAACAAGGGCCTTGTAGGCCAAGAACATGTTAAATACTTTGCTCTTAAGTTTTAGGAAATAAACCCAAGTGCGTTTGGTGTAATCATCAATGAAAGTTAAGAAATATTTTAAACCAGAAAAGGAAGCAGATGGAAGAGGACCACTCAAGTCACTATACACAAGCTCCAAGGGAACCGAGGCGTGCCAAGAGGCACGTTTGTCAAAACTGTCCCGATGATGTTTTCCGAGTACACAAACGGAACAAACACCATCCCTGCAAGATACCATCGGAAGACCTGTCACCATATTGTCTTTACATAATTGTTGCAATGAGCGATAATTTAAGTGACCAAATCGCTCATGCCAAAGTTTGCTCAAGTTATCTCTATGAGCAACAAAAACTGAAGGAAAAGGTGATGACCCAAAGTTGTTAAACTTGTAAAACCTGGTAATATCATCAACAATTTTGGTAGCTAGGACCTGTTGAGGATCTTTAAAATCCTTGATTACAACTTGGTGAGGTGTAAACGTCACAGTTTTACCTTCACCAGAATGAGTGATCTGATAGACTGATAACAAATGGCAGGAAATTCTTGGAACACATAGTACATCACTGAAATGACCATTATCTACTGGAACTATTCCAGGTCCTACAACACTTAGAGATCTATCATCACCAACAAATATTTGTTTGGTGTTACATTCATGCATAGTAGAAAAGATGGCTTGATCCTTAGCCATATGATACGATGCTCAAGAATCAATGAGCCATTCATTTTAAGTAGAAGAAGAAGATGTATTATAAGAATAATCAGAAGCACAAAGTGCATGTCCATGAGAGGTAGATTCTGAAGGCGAATCTAGGCTGATGTTGTGCTTCTTCATTGCTGCTTCCAAGGATGCCATCTTCTTGAAACACTTAGATTCATCATGATTATCTTTCCCGCAATAATTGCAATGACGCTCAGTCTTCTTGCCTTTTGGCTTGGATCCTTTGTCATTTTTTAAAGAAGGCGCTGACTGAGAGGGTTTCGGACCCTTGTTTGACTTATTATTGCGAAAATTTTGTTTCTTGGGAGGCTTGGACTTTTCTTTCTGTTGGGACAATAAGGCTTTCCCAGATGTATCTGCATTGTTCATTATTCCAAGATGGATGAGTTTATCTTTCTCTCTAACCAAGGAATCACAAAAGGATTCAAGACTAGGCTCTTGATAGCTAGAGGCATTCAATGATTCTTTCATGGAGTAAAATGTAGATACAAAAACTGAATATGCAGGTCCAAGTTTTGAAAGAATATGATAAATGCATTGTTTGTCTTCCCTCTTAATCTTACATTCTGCACATAAGAGTTTACGAGTTTTGTACTTAGATAAATAATCTTGAATGCATGAAAAATCACTTGGATTTAAAGAAATCCACTCATTTTCGAGTTGATGACCTCGGATTTCATTGTATTTACCAAACACAGATTCCAGCTTGTCCCAAGTAGCATCAGGTTCATCAATTCCAGATATGTGGAATCACAAATCAGTAGAGATTGACATTCCAATCAATCCACGAGCTTCGTCACATCTATTTTCCCATTTTATTTTCTTATCATCATCAGTGGGTTTTGTTTCTTTCCCTGAGGTAATTCTGAAAAGTTCCCTACTTCGTAGAACATCCTCCATATGAGATTTCCATGAGAAATAGTTGGAACTGGTAAGTAGAATATCACAAGGGGTGGCCATATTTGTAAATTAATGGCTATAAAAGCAGAAACCAATAGTCTGGATGTGAAGAGCTCGAAAAAATAGGCGGTTTAAAAAAACGATATTGAAAATTGACTTCGGATGATGAAGTTATGCTTGAACAAAGAAAATGCTGAAGATGTTCCCAGTAGTGACGTGGCACATAGAGAATGACTATCTAAAAAAATGACCCCCCTCTTCCCAAGATGAACATTTGACAATCACTTTACAAGAAAGTTGCTTTAAGTGAATCACTTTTATAAAATAAGTGATTTCACTTTTACATTGATGTTACTTTTAAATAGTGCAACAATAAAAAAGAACTTAAGTGACTCACTTTTTATTTTTATTTTTTATTATTTAAGTGAGATGTACTTTTACAATAAAGTAACTTGAAAATAGAAATTGCATACACTTTGCCTTTTAAAAGTAACTTCCTAAGACTTGAACTCAAGACCTATTAAGGAATAAAACAACTTTGAACCAAGTGAGCTAGATTAAAAGGTATGTAAAATATAGGAATGACGAAGGGTTTTTTTTTTTTAACTCTTCTTGCTTGGTTTCCGTGCTTTCCTTTTCTCCTACAAATCACACCAAAAACCAAAACAAAACAAAAATTCCACACTTGTGGGGTTAGATTTCGTTATCTTGCCCGGAAAGTCTATGTTTTCTCTTTGTTTCTGATTTGCCAAGATCGCACAAGGTGCACGGCAAATAGCATACGCAGCCGAGAAAAACCCTTTCCCTTTCTGTTTTTGATTCACCGAGATCGCACAAGGTGCACGTCAAAGAGCATAAGCAGACAGGGAAAGCAACAATCCAAAACTAAAAAAAATCTAATAGTAAAAACTGATAAAATATGAGATTTTTTTTCTTTCAAACCAGAAAATAAAAAAAAAATGCGTCACTGTAACATTATACCTTCAGATCTGATGAAATACACATTTCTGAAGCAACCGGGAACCGTTTTCGATCAAACGGAAACTATTTCCCAATGGAAATGATGCTCCGGATGCAATGGAACACCTCCCATAGCCCAGAAATGCACAAAAATACCAAAACCAGAAACCCTTTCAAGTTTTGGCAACAATAGTTCAAGATCTAGATCATAATCGGAAGCAGCTCTTCATAAAAGATCTAATACCATGTTCGGGTACACAGGGTACTCCCAAAAGACTGAACACCTAGAGAAACCACTTCACACAAACAGATCACAGATCGATACACCGATGTTTTGACGTGGTTTAAACCCTCATGAGGGAAACACTCCAAGGCCCCAGCCAAATAGCTTCTACGGGACAATTTATTATGCAAAGAAAGAAAGTTACAAATGAGCTTCTCATAATCGATCAACTTTCCAATGACCCTCCATGCTCTTTAAATAGAGATAATGGACCAATCGGGTGTTAAGCCACAAATCAAGGGTAGGTATGATCTAAGAGAACTTGAGCCATCAGATCACTCTATGTCGGGAACATATCGTGATCGTCGGATTAAGTATTTACAAATGCATACTAATGAAACACACTTTTCCTAATGGAAATATTACACAAGTTGATCTTAATTAATTCCAAAGTGTCTAAATATCCTAACATATTTTAGGCCTCAAGCGGGCTCTAACAGGTTTTGGACACTAAATCACCAAAGCAAGTCCTACCCCTAAAATGGGATCTACAAGTCAACACCTCTGATTTTTCCACTCAAAAAGTACCAAAATAGATGAAAAAATATACAATAACCCATTCCAAATGATACCTCACCATTGAGGCTTTTGGTCCCTAAAATATTTTACTAAAGGAGATGAGTAAATTTTTCCTCTACCTTCTCCCTAGAGCACCATTTGGCATTACCTCAGAGTATTTTTTTCAACTGAACTTGCTAGAGTTCATACTACCCCCGTCTAGTTGTTCTGGACTTCTTCTACAAAATTGTATCTTTTAGTAACTTTTCCTAAGATTCTGGTGCCAAGTCCTCTATAGTAGGTAGGAATTGCTCATTAATTTTCTAGTCCAACATAGAAGACCTCGAAGAAGCGCCAGAGTCTCAACCTTGTTATTTGAAACCCTTCCTAGACCAAAAGCATAAGCAATTATTATCCTATATCCCTCGGGGTTGAAGATAATCCCTCTCACTCTCCGTCAATTATTTTTCTTTGAATGTTGTGACAAGTAGTTAATGTGGTCAACCTCAATTTTGTAGGCAAGCAATCACATGTAGATTTAAGTGTAATGTCTTGGGGTTAAATTAAACTATCAAAGACATGACAAGACGCACTGTTGTGCTACTCAGTATAACGCACCAGCTATAAAAAAACATAGTCTCTTTTCATTTTTCAAAAATAGTAATACTTGGAAGTGCTATCTATAACGAGAAGTGCAATAGTGTGCCATTGTACAAGATGCACCAGTGTGCCACTAAATCGAGCGCATCAAAATAGGGTAAAATAAAAAAAATTACCTCACTAAATTACTCATTTCACCCATTTCTCAATGCAACATACTTCCTAGGACCACCTAAGCACTAGTGTGGTACTCTTTGCTTGATGCCCCCTAGACAAGGTGCTCATTTGTTGGTTAGTGGAGTTGGAATTTTTCCAATCTGGTCGAAAACATCATTTGTTGTGTACCTGGAAACCATGCCTCCTAGGCGGGCAAGAGTCCAGGTATTGTCTTTATTACCTTCTCATTTATTTTTTAGCGGAGTAAAAACTAAAATTTCACTTAAATTTGCCATTTTTAAACAAACAAACAAAAAATAGCATAGTGTGTGTGATAAGCTTGGCTTGCATCGTATTATTAGTGCACTTTGTGTAAACATAGAGCGCATCAGTAACGAGGGGCAAATTTCAACTTTCACGCACTATAGCTGGTGCATTACCGAAAACATAGCACATAAAAATTGAAACAATAAAACAGATTTTAAAAACATGTAGCGCATTATAAATTTAAGGATGCACCTTTAACTGTGCGTCTGTATATTGAAAGAGCATTGTTTATCTCACAAAATATTTTAGGGACACGGTGCATTTGAGGAAACAAAACGAACTACCATTGAAAACATTAATATTTTTTAGAATATACGATGCTATGTAAAATATATTGACGTGTCGCTAAGACTGTGTCAATATATATACAAAGCATCAGTTAATAAACAAAAAATTAAGTTCCATAGTGCATTTTAGTAAATGAAACACACCACTTAAAAACCATAAACAATATTTTGAAAAACATGGTGCTCTCTAAATATATAGATGCACTAGCACCTCGATGTGTCTATATATTTAGAAAGCATCGCTAAGTAAACACAAAATTAAATCTCCATGATGCGTTTGAGTAAACTCAACGCACCGCTGTGAAACCATAATCATTTAAAAAAATGTGGTGCTCTATAAATATATAAATGCACTAGAAATGGTGTGCCTTTATATATCAAGAGCACCATAAAACCCACATAAAATTTAGGTATGCACTGCATTTTGATGAACTAATTAATGCACCACAACTAAAACCATAAAACATTTTTTTAACTAAGTGGTGCTATTTAAATATATTGGTGCACCATTTTTGGTGCATTGATATATATATATATATATATATATATAAAGAGCACCGTGTAGTAAACAAAAAACATGTTTTTTTTCAACAAGGTCGGAGCTTTGTATATATACTAGTGCACAACTATCACCTTGTCTATATATATTTATTGCACCAACAAAATGAAAATCTTAAAATTCTAAAATGTTGGTCCTCTATTTTGTTAAAATTCAATATGCTAAGACATAGAATATCAGTATTACATTCCATTTCACAACAATAGCATATACAGGATCACTGAAAGAACAACAAGCACAACATAAACACAAGAGACACAAATTTATCCTGGGAAACCCTCATGGGGTAGAAAACCTAGCAAAGCTTCCTCAATATAGATGATCAACAATACAAAGATGTATATCCCAAACATGAGCTCCTTCTCTCCATAGCAAATATCTCTCTCTCACCTATGCGCCATTCACAAGTGAGTGAATAATGAGTGAGTGTGATAAATGAGGAACACACCTCCTCTATGTATACACTACTCCGGCTTGTCTTTTACATTAACTAGGCTGGCTCCAACTTAACTACTTGACATAATGTGACAGGTCCGACCCCACTAGGGTGGTCTAATAACCCTTTAACCCACATGAATCATACAGGGCTGACCCCCACTAGGGAAGTCTAATAACCCAAGTTACCACATTATCCACGGAGGAATAAAACATTTCCGGATATACAATAAGGTCTTCACGGAGGAATGAAACATCTCCGGAATAATAAAGTACAAATATAATATTCTTAGAAGTTACAATATCTCAACACTCCCCCTTAACGAGAAGGATATTATAAAAACATCTGCAGGAGCAAGGAGTCATCAACATCATACATGATACATCTATAAATCATTGAAATCTTTCTTTATACATCATCAGTAACTCAAGCAGTTATTGGAACATCTTCAATACTAGAACATCAACATCTTCAGTACTGAATCTTCATCTTCTGCAGCACTTGAACAGCCACAACAACAACAACATCTGGATCCTCACGATCAACAACATCGTCATCTCACGATCAACAACATCGTCATCTAGATCATCATGATCAATGGCATCGTCATCTAGATCATCACGATCAACAACATCGTCATCTAGATCAACAACATCGTCATCTAGATCATCACGATCAACAACATCATCATCTAGATCATCACGATCAACAACATCATCATCTAGATCATCACGATCAACAACATCGTCATCTAGATCATCACGATCAACAACATTGTCATCTAGATCATCACGATCAACAAAATTGTCATCTAGATCGTCACGATCAACAACATCGTCATCTAGATCATCATGATCGACAGCATCGTCATCTAGATCATCACGATCAACAACATCATAGTAGCATACCCTGCAATACACATGATCCATTGAAGACATCATAGCATTTCTAGGGACGATGCAGTCCACTCATCAACTTAGACAAAGTCTAAGGACCCCTTTTTCGAAGACATATGTCTACGGATCAATTCAAGGACCAAAGTCCGGGGATGATACAATCCCCTCTCGTCTGCTAGGGACCACTTGTTGGAGACATCTTTGTACATATCAATTCAAGGACCGAAGTCCTGGGGTGATACAATCCTCTCGTCCACTGGGGACCTCTTTCTCGGAGAAATCTGTCTACGTATCTATTCAGGGACCAAAGTCCTGGGATGATACAATCCTCTTGTCCATTGGGGACCACTTCTCGGAGACATCTGTCTACGGATCTATTCAGGGACCAAAGTCCTAGGATGATACAATGCTCTCGTCCACTGGGGACCACTTCTCAAAGACAACTGTCTACGTATCTATTCAGGGACCAAAGTCCTGGGATGATACAATCCTCTCGTCCACTGGGGACCATTTCTCGAAGACAACTGTCTACGAATCTATTCAGGGACCAAAGTCCTGGGATGATACAATCCTCTCGTCCACTAGGGACCACTTCTTGAAGATAACTTTCTATGGATCTATTCAGGGACCTAAGTCTAGGGATGATACAATCCCTCTCGTCCACTAGGGACCAATTTTCGGAGACACCTATCTACGGATCTGTTCAGGGACCTAAGTCCAAGGATGATACAATCCCGCTCATCCACTTAGACCAAGTCTCAGGACTACTTATCAACCTTATTGTTGATATCATTGACCTCATCGTCGAGGCAGGTAACCTCATCATTAATACATGTATCCTCATCATCGATACAAGTATCCTTGTCATCGATACAAGTATCCACATCATCAATACAAGTATCCTCGTCATCGATACAAGTATCCACATCATCAATACAAGTATTCTCGTCATCGATACAAGTATCCTCGTCATCGACCTTACCGTCGATATAGGAAATCTCATCATCGATACAGGTATCCATATCGATACTAGTATCCAAATATCATCATCGACCACATCACTCCCCCTTTTGAGGAAGGTCCCTCTGATCGGCACCAAGCTTGTCTCAGAAATACTCAAACTTTACTTGAGATAGGGGTTTGGTCAATATATCGGCAACTTGTACGTCAGTGCTCACATAATCGAGCTTTGTAGCTCCTTTCTGTACCATATCTCGTATATAGAAATATCGGATCTCTATGTGCTTTGACTTATCATGGAATACTGGATTCTCTATCATCTTGATACAACTCTGTTTGTCACACAGGATCACAGTTAGTTCCATCTCTAAGTCAAACAATCTTGATAACAGCTTCCAAAGCCATATCGATTCACATCTAGCAGAGCAAGCAACAATATATATTCTGCTTCAACTGTGCTGAGAGCCACACTAGACTGCTTCCTACTAAACTATGAGATCATGGCTAATCCCAGACAATAACATCCACCCGATGTGCTCTTCTTGTCTGATACACTTCCTTCCCAATCAACATCTATGTAGCCATACAATCTGAAGTCATGATCTCCAAGATGACATAGACCAAAGTCTAGCGTACCCTTTAGGTACCTCATCACATGCTTTTCAACTATCAGGTGAACATGCCTAGGTTCCACCAGATATCGACTCAATGTGTTCACAGCAAAGCATATATCTGGCCTAGTATTCGTCAAATACATCAATGACCCAATAATCTGTCTGTACAGAGTCACATCCACTAACTCTGATGAGTCATCAGCTAACGGCTTCAAGCTGGAATCCATGGGAGTGGCCATGGTTTTGCATTCCAACATATCAAATACTTTCCCTGGTTGATAAAGATTCCTTTTGGGCCTTTCTATACTTCCAGACCTAGGAAGTAATGCATCAATCCGAGATCTTTCATCTCAAATTCTGTAGCTAGCTTCTTCTTGCTTCCGATGATCTGTTTCTCATTCCCTGTCAGAAAGAGAACATCCACATATAGTAATAGTATGACAGGTTCATCATTCATAACCTTAAGGTAAAGGTTAGGATCAACTTTAGTTTTGGTAAAACCCAAGCTTGTCAAGAAGCTATCAATTCCCCCTCTATGACTGAACATCATTCACACTCTGCATTGAGTGATCTTCTGCATATCTATCCGTGCCATCTCCCGTTAGATGGGTCTACTGATATGGGCCTCAAGATCATTCGAACTCTGTGGTGAGTTCCTTCTTGCATCCATCTACGAGAATAATGTCATCTGTATATAGACACCATCTTCAACCTTGTAGCAAAGGTTGAAATCTGCATCACCCATGGTGATCATTAAGCTCATCAAATGACTATCGATCTTGGGTACCCGTACAAAGCTTTCTTCAATTGAATCCTGGGATCTTGGGTACTCATACAGGGCCGACCCCCACTAGGGAAGTCTAAAACCCAAGTTACCACATTATCCATGGAGGAATAAAACATCTCCGGATATACAATAAGGTCTTCATGGAGGAATGAAACATCTCCAGAATAATAAAGTACAAATATAATATTCTTAGAAGTTACAATATCTCAACATATATATCCTGACGTATTGCTACGGTGCATAGTTTATATATGATGCACTGAAACTATAGAAATAAAAAAACATATTAATGTTAGAGCATCGACAATGGTTCTCTTATGTTAGATCACAATAGACGGTGCACGTATATTTAAAAGGCACTGTGAGTGGTGCAATTATGTCATAAAAGCACTGCGAATGGTGCGTTACTATTTTTTAGGCACATTGGTAATGTTAGTGATTTGTTTTGAGAAAAAAAATTATTTTCTGGTTTTGATAAATAAAAATATGCTTTAATCATTTTTTTTTTAATGTTTTATGTATGTATATATATATGTGTATGTGTCTATGTTTTTAACATAACTTATATGTGAACCAGAGACAGAAGCGATGGGAGCATCAATGTGACCAACAACGCCTCAACTTGTTCAATGTTGTGCAAGAGTGGGAGGCCCGAGAGAGGGAGAGGGATTTTCTCCCTTTCCCTATTACACCACAGATGCATGTCCTCTTATATATTGTTGGCCTCCTTAATTATTATGATGAGGCTACATCGCTGAGGGGTCACTCGTGACTACTGAGGTTGTTGATATGTCATTGGGATCAATTTCAACATGCATTCAGGGTGGGTCTTGATCTACGGTTCCATCCCATAGAGGAGGACATTTATTTCATTACTGGGCTATCCGGGAGAGGGGAGGATTTTTCCCATTTCCTTGATGTCCCACCCGACATTGTAGCGGCCAGTCATTTTAGCATATGTTTAGATATATGTTAGTGATGTCACCCCTACCCCTGATGACTTCCAGGCAGTTGGTGGCTATTTGTGCATAACTTGTTTTGGTGTAGACGAAGTTAGATGCCTCTTTCTTTTGGTCACGACAGTGGCCCACTGCACTACTGATGGGAAACACATTAGTTTCCCGTTATTATATTATGTTGTTTCTTTAGTGTAGAGTTACCAATGCATTAGGTGGTCTACCATTTTTTTGTGACAATTTTGTTTTGCTTTGGATCGTTGTTGCACCATGTTTGATGGGAGGATAGGATTCCCATTTTCTTCTGATTTATTTTGTTTATTTTTTTAGAGGATTCTGGTCACTTGACCATCATTTGACCGTCACCCTCCTAGGCCGATGACTGAGGTGCAGATGCACATGTTGGGGAAAATGTTTTCCAAGAGGGGCTAGGAAGAGTGCCCAGGTAGGATCACTACAAAGACACTGGAGTTGATTTCCACTAAGGATGATCACACTATGGATCTTGTTCCATACCAATACACAGGGTTGGATTGATGAGGATGTCTCAACATCCTATTTACCCAAAAGGAGCCACCATATGACAGAGGTAATATTAGTGTTATGTTTGATTAATATAGTCACATTTTATTATCTGATTTGATGCATATGTAATTTATTATAACATTTTATTTAAATTGTTTAATTAAATTGTCTAATTATTGTTAAGTACTATTTTGCAAATATTGGCACTTATGTTGGGGAGGCACCTCCCCAACAAGATGAGGACATGGATGAGGCTAAGGAGGTGCCTCGGTTACAGAGACTTCGTCTGTGACGTAGACTAGATAGTATATTCCACTAGGATGTAGTGGATCGATTATCCGCACTATTGGCCCGACAGAGACTACACCCTATTCAGGTCAATCGGGTCCTACAAAACCTAGACCTCTCAGCATTATGGAGGACCCTCCCACATGATATGACGTCATTGATGCATCATATTGGTGGTGTTGAAATCATACTATAGAGGTGGAGGCATTCTCATAGATCTTCAGATTCTGATGATGAGGGTGGTGGTACTCCACCTCCTCCTTCTCCACCACCTCCTCCTCCTATTGGAAAATCCAACCCACCACCACCAACACCTCCTCCTCCATATCATCCTCATCCTGGTGGAGTTGACTGACCACAATCTCCTCCTCCAATAGTTGATGAATAACCGTACCCTCCTCATTGAGACAAACCACCGCCATCTCCTATTCCACAGGTTTATCAAACACCCTTTGATCCTCACTGAGTTGACCCACCACCATATCCTACTCCATAGGTCAATCGACCACGCTATCCTTCTCACTGATATTACCCACCACCATCTCCTAAACAGGTCAATTGACCACCCTCTCCTCCACACCGAGTAGATCGACTGCCATCTCCTTCTCACCCAATCAACCAACCACCAGCTCCTACACCATTGGTCAATTTGATAGATACGATAGCCACATCAGGTGGTATAAATTCTCCAAGAGAGACATTTCAGATGTTTGTTTCTACATTTTGATCTAACAGAGCTATTGATGCCTCTAGCTATGCTGCTGGAGGTACTCACGCCTCTAGTTTTGATGGTGGAGGTATTTATGCCTCTAGCCTCAGTGGTGGACCTGCTAGCTCATAGCAATTATTGAGCACATGTATATATCTGACTTTTATATTTGACATATATTATTATTTTGATATTATTGTTCATAGATATTATACTTGTTTCATATGTCGTTGATGTTGATGTATATCATGTTGATATTGGTCATGTATATTTATGTCATTTCGTGTTATGTTGATGTTGTTTCATTTATAAAATTGTAACGTACCCACCCATCCATCCAAGGCAAGGGAGAGAACATGATGCCATTCTAAGGGGCTCTTCATAAAACTCAGCCAATTCATTAGATGCATACAGTTAAAAACAAATGTGTGTAGATGTAAATTAAACAAACATGCACAGCAGAAATGAACTCATCCACACACATGTTACATGACTGTTATTCAATTTAACACAACCAACAAATTAATGCATTTGCAGAAGTAATTACATAAGAAAATACTCATCTTGATGTAATGTTGTCCCAACAACTAGCTATGTCGCTGCAACGTTCCTCCCAACCGTACGTCTCTGCCCAGCCTGTATTATTTCAGCACTTAGAGACCACCCCTGAGCTGGGCATGATATCTACAAGGAACTTGGGACTCTCAAACCCTGCATAGCCAAAGCAATGGATACCCAACTCAACCCCAGCATTCTCTTGCACATCAAACTCGTATATGGCTCTGGAACACACTTTCAACAGTGGGACTTAGGAAATAGATGGACCGGGGTTTTCCCAAAATGTAGGCACACCAAAACGGATTGTGGGAAGAGGAATCCAACCCCAAGGAAGAAAATCGATTTCTCCCACAGATGTATGAGCATACAGTGGGCCAAACAACCTCAATAAAACCCCAAATCATTTCCTCTTCTTCCCCATTGTTAGCCACAACAAAAACGCCCTTCCCAGCTAGAAAAATGAATGTAAACATAGTAAAACCAGTGAGGAAAATTCCCAGGTAGCTCCAAACTCGTGAGAGAGCAGAGTGGCTTGATGGGTAATGGCTTGGGGAGCAATTCATGGCTCTTTTCTTTCCTAAGAAGCCAAACACGAATTTCCATGCAGGGTGGGTTTCCCAAACCCGAATTTGGACAGCCATACCTCCCATTCCCCAAGGCATTAACTACCTCAACCAACTCTTGGGAGAAATCAATGATTGGGTACAAAAGTCAACATGGGTAGTTGAGGGTTCATGGATTCTCTCATTGACACTTGGCTTGACTCAATTGGCTCAAAGGGTTTGAATATTTCCCTCCCAATTCCTTGCAATATCATGACCCCATCTCTTGTTGCATTGCATAGCCAGCTGTGGGCATTTATATTAAGATGCATATTTACAATTCCCATGGTTCACTAGCACATGGGTAGCATAATTTCAAATACCTTCCTCTTCAAGATCGAGCATTCACTAGCGGGGCCTTGGCCTTGAGATCCACGCTAGGAATCATACATAATATGCATACAATATTTACATTACAGCCCAAATATTACAAGGGTCAAAATGGGGTACATGACAAAAATGTATTGTGTCATATTTCATTTATAAAATGTATTATAAAATATATTGTATATCATGTCGATATCACTCATATATATTTATGGATTTTCATGATATTGTTTATTTGTTGTTTCATATATAAAATGTTTGTTTCGACAAAATCATTTTTTTATATTTAAAATAGTTTAATTAAATTTATATACTAAATTAATTTTATTTAAAAGGAAAGAGTATGAATATAAGTTCAAATTAACAATGACTTCTTCAACATATAAGAAGTAATAGTAATTCGAAAAAAAAATTGTATTGATTTACACATATATCTTGAGGTACCTACTCAATAAATGTATAAAGCATATGTTAATGTCAATGTGTTTGAGTACTACCTAAATGATATGATCAATATATTAAAATTGGTACAAATATAAACGACAAGGAATAGTAAAATATATAAATAAAACATCTAGTAGTACTAAAATTTATATAAATTTTAAATCATATGTTATTATGAGTTCATGGCTTAAATGTGCATATTTTTTAAGGTTGATTAAGAGTGAATTTAATGTTAATTCAAATGATTATGTGGAACAATAGGACCAAATTTGTTTATGTATGATTTTAATGTTTTTATGTGTCATTACTTTTTTTGCCTTTCTCTAAAAAAATGTTCTCTTTATTTTACAAAACACACGAGTTGAAGAATCAATAATGTTTCCATTGTCTTGTCATGGTAAAGTTACAAATAGTATGAGTTATCATTTGATGCTATTATTCTAATTCCACTCTTACATTAAAAATTAAAAATTAGTGAAGAATTTGGATTTCAAATGAATATAACTTATGTGTTGTAGAACCATATAACATGTAAATATCATAATATTATAAAACATGATAGGTAACTCATACTCATTGTTATTCACATTATAAATATGTTTATTTGCATTCAATACACAATAAATACACCCAACATACAATCTACTTCCATTACACAATGAGAAACCATTAATCATAATTTTACATCCAATACATAAATAAATGTGTGAACACCCAAGATTGGATCCAACCACAAATGGATATTAGTTAACTTTTCACATCCAACATCATAAAATGAAGAAAAAAACAAAATTCATCAAGCATAGAACTAAAACTTGATTCACTAGCATTTATCAAATTTGTTGGATTGGATTCCCAAGGCTTAGAAACATATTGAACTATGGAATTTGAGATATATTGTTATCCAATTTGGCATTGGGTTAACTCCTCCTCCTATGTGGTATTGGTGTTTGGAGAGATAAACTATGTTAAAGTATGCGAGGTAGGGTAAATGCCTCTACTTTGTTTGTAAAATCACAATTATATCGAAGATTTTGTTGTCTAGCCATATTTCCTATGTGTTTTGTTAGGATTCAAATAAAACTTATTTTGATATACTAGAGAGAATTTTGAGATACCTTTTCTATGCAAAATATGGTGGTGAGAGGGTGCTTCCCTTAATGACTTTGTGTGCTTGCACTCTTCTAAAATCATAGGGTGGTTTGTTGTTGATTGACATTTTTATATAAGGGGAAATTTTGGAAGTTAAATGGATTGTTTGGTGCATTGATGGAAATGGTACATGTTGCATTATTTGGTGCATTAATGGAAATGAAAAATATTATATTTTAAATGATCCTAAAAAATGATTTATAAATCCAATATTAAAATAGATCTATATTGATTGCAATCAATAACACTATAAGTTTATATAAATATAGCATGAATATGTTAAAAGATTAACTTAGTTTACCATTTTTAGAAATATATATAAACAATATTTTTAATGAATTGTAATGAAGTGTTAAAAAATATACAAAATATTAATTGGGTCTTTTGGTTTGCCATATATTATGTGGTAAGTTGAGACATTTAATATGAGAAGATTGGGATTCAAACTTTCATCGGAAAAAAATTTGTGGGAAAAGGGATTATTGTTTAACAAGGAATATTATATTGCATGATTAACTTCCCTATTCGTTGTCATCAATTGGATTATCTTCCTCGCATGGCACAATAAGATTGTTGTTCTCAAAAAGATGTTTTGATCTTAGATCGTGTATTAGTATGAACCACCAATCCTTGTCCAACATATCTCGGTAAAAGAACACTTTATTGCAGTGTTTTGGATAAACATAAGGCTTCTTCTTTTCATCCCACATATTTTTAGAGTTGATACATAATATTCCACTATCACGATCTTCCTTTACACTATTTCGGTCAAAAGTATCCCACCACCTGCACCTAAAAATAACACATTGGAAGGATGAGAAGTCCACTTGCATGATCTCTTGTATATTTTTGACGTAACCTAGCTTCCCCTCTATTATGTTTTGATAACGATGGCTAACACAAATAGATTGGTCGAACTTGACCACCATTCCACAGTCAAATGTGACATGTCCATTATCGGTATCCTCAGAGTGAAAATGATGTCCATATGCCCACATATATGGTAACAAATGCACCTAAAAAATTGTGAAAAATGGACATTGTCATATGTTTATTAATCCAAGCATTAATAAAAACATAATACATGTTATAATTCAAATGTGCATTATAAAATGAACAATGTACACAAAGAGGACAGATTTGATGCACCCAATCCCTATGTTTAGTGCATCCTCTTCACCACACGGGTAACGATCGGATGCACCATATTTTTATCTGATCTTGTCAGCCACCCAACTATAGGGACATATCATTGGAATATTTTCTTTTAAATGATCAGTATAAGGGATGCTTCTACCATTCAATTATCTAAAATCTTTCCTGTCACTCTCCCATTTCCTTCTCTTTTCCTCATACAACATGACCCATGGTTGTGTTTTTTTTGCATTGTAAAGAATTTTTTTATAAATGGCATCAATTTATGCATTTGTTGATGTATTCATCAAATGAAAACGATTAGTATTAGATCAAATATATATTATCGATTTCATTATAAACAATTAATCTGTAAAAATTTGACAAAATATATGTGACTTACTCTTTATCAAGTTCCTTTTTTCGTTCATTTGGAGTAGCTCCCCTTCCCTTCCCAATCCACTCCACCTCGTGTGTCATCAATTTTCTTGATGTATTCAATAGCATAGTAGAATAATTCATATACTATGTACCCCTCTACCATAGACCGGTCGAGTTTATCCCTTCGTATAACAAACCCCTTCAACTTTTTCATGTACCTCTCCAAGAAGAACATTCAACAAGATGACACTACCTTGTCAAATTCAACCTCACCAAGTGGGTGAAATAGAAGATGGACCTGTAAGTCCATGAAACTTGTGGGCAGTTCCTTCTCAAGAATACAAACAACCTTGGCGATCTCTTGATGCCAATGTGGAATGCTAACCATGTGTTTCTCCTTTGATGTAATCCAAAAAACAAATGTAGATAATTTAGATATGGATCAACGTAGATCCTTGGGAAAGTCATGGTGTACAAAACCATGCACAAGAAGAGGATAATGATACTACAAAATAAACACATAAGACATTAATTGACATAAAACTATGAATGCATATCATATTATAACCTAAATTGCAGAAAAAGAAGTGTGCAATTGGCATACATACCCTTCGAAGGTTTAGATGATCATGTGATTTCAACCTCGACAATTGTTCTTCTACTATGAAGTAGCATTGTATATTTGACCCATACAATGAAGGTATATTCGTAGTCAATATAACATCCTTTGCCAAAGAAAGATCATATTTATTCAAAATCCATGGGACATCACCTTCTTTAATAGACCAAGAGGTTCTAGTCTCTCCTCTACTTTATTTTCGTGGCCAATGTTTCTTTTTAGTATCTGAAAGAATAAGGTCACTCCTAACAACTAATGTGTCAGTTTTTATTGATGATATGTGCCTCCATAAAGAAGATGAAACATTTTTGAATATGTGCATGGAATCCAGTAAGTGGGCAAATATGCTCCCAATATGGGAGCTCATAAAACACAAATTTCCTTTTCATCCGTACGAGTATTTTGTCAACATAGGTTCCCTATTTGAATTGAAAAATTATGCAATTTCCTTCTCCTTCTCTATTTCATATTCCCTAAGCAAGTGTGTCAATGTCATTATGCCAGGTCTCCAAGTTTTCCATTGAAAAAATATGTTGCTCTTCTGTAAGGGTGGTCTTCTGGGAGGAACACCCTCAAGAAATCATACACAGGATTTTGTAGGTGGTTGGACCACCTAGCCTTTATTGAATTTCCATAACATTTACATCCATGATACCCTTTTGTTACAAGACCTGTGATGTTATTGTATACAGAACATTTTAGCACCAAAGAAGGTGGTTGCACCAAATTAAGTTTGTGAAATAATATTACAGATATAAGAAAATCAATCAACATGCTTACTAGAGCAAAATCCTAGTCCTAGATAATCATGCGTGGTGTATGCACATATGCCTTACACCATAAAATACCTCTCCACCAAGATGGGTCTTGATACAACGTATACTTGTGTCGCTTCCCATAATTACTTGAATTCGTTGATCAATGGTTGGAGGTAAACATCCATATTATTTGCTTGTCTTCTACTAGGAACTATAAGAGCCAACATAAGATGTTTGTTCTTCACAGAAAACCATGGAGGGATATTTTTATTGATCACTACCACTGTCCAAACATAATTATTGGTGTTTTGGAGGGAATACAGGTTAACTCCATCCATGGATATTCTCAATTGAAGTCTTCGTACTTCATCCTTGAATTTATTAGGCCACATAGCCTCTATATGATTCATGGCTATTGAATATGCAATATTTTACATAACTCCCGACTCACTTCTTCATGAAGCATACCACCCCTGCAACATGGCTAATTCTTTAAAATGAAAAATACTTTGAATCCTTGGGATTATAGGCATATCCCTCAATATCTTATGAGGAGGTCCATGTGCCTTACCCTTTTTTTGATATATGGTACTTGCCATGCCCACATTTAGGACATATCTCTTTATCTGTGTATTCTCCTCTGTATAAAATACAATAATTTGGACAAGTGTGATATGATATGTACTCAACACCCAAATTTTTTAGTATTTGTGTTGTTTCTTCCCAGTTGTCTGGGAGGATGTTATCACTTGGAAGTACCTTTTCTTTGATTAACCTGCAATTAGTGGCTGATATAAATGTACACTATCATTAAGTAAGCAACAAATATCCTTTCATCACATCTTTAATGGGGACTTGATGGTTAGTTACCTCAATAGTTCCAAGAAGCACACATTGAACATACCATACATTGATTTCAAGTTGTACAACAACATTGTTTTCCCCTATTGACTAGACCTTGATCCATCCCAAAGAGAGGAGTGGTGGAATAATATTTTAGGATTTAGAAGAAGGAAAACAACACATTGATGAATCAAAATCACCTGAATTGATGGATGCAAAAATCAAGACAAAAGGATTCGACATCTCCATCGACGAAATACTTAAGCTAGCAAAAATTGGAGATTACTGGTAAGAGAAGCAAACAACAGATATAGTGAATCTTCTTAAAGAATACCATGATTTATTTGCTAGAGATTATAAATATTTAAAAGGATTAGTACAAGAAATGGGAGAAATCAAAATATATATTATGACGGATGCAAAACATGTCAAGAAGCGACCATACAAATTGGCCCATAAATATAAAGATATAGCCAAGAAAGAAATAGAAAATATGTTAGCTACTGAAAGCGTATATCCAATCGACCATTCAAAATGGACTAGGCCAATGGTCTTCCAACTTAAGAAGCATGACCTGAAAAGAATTCGTATTTGTGTCAATTTAAGAGGACTAAATAGAGTAATTCTTACAAATCCATTCCCTACACCGTTCGTAGACAAAATAACCAACGAATTTGTAGGCCACGAATGTTACTCATTTACAGATGGATTTCCAGGCTACAATCAGGTGCCCATAGCAAAAGAGGATCAACATAAGACTACATTTGAGTGTGAATTTGGGTCATTTGCATACAAAGTTATGTCATTTGGATTGAAAAATGTGCCTGCGGTATTTTCTAGAATCATTATCAAATATTTTCGAGAGTTCTTATATAAAACCATGGTTGTTTACCTCGACAAATGGACTATATGTACCATGCTAAGAGATAACATTCAGTGGCTTCGACTAATGTTAGAAAGATGTAGGCACATTCAACTATCATTAAATATCAACAAATGTATCTTTGCCACACATTGGAATACTTTTGGGTCATGTTGTCTACAAAGAAGTAATCAAGGTTGACTTGGAAAAGATCAAAGTAATCCTCTACTTAAAGTCGCATATGAACCCTAAATAGTGTTGGGATATATATGGTACTATCGAAAATTCATTTGACATTTTTCAAATATGGCATTCACCTTGGAGGATCTACTCAAAGTAAATGTTGAGTTTGCATGGACACAAGAATGTACATAATCATTTGAACTTCTTAAATACAAGTTGGTCGAAGCCCTGATCCTATGATTCCCAAATTTTTCTAATAAGTCTAATGCACACATTGACGCATCAGGTATTGCAGTTGGTGCAATACTAATCCAGCCAGGCGACGACAAGATCGACTAGCTGAATGCCTATTCCAGTTGGAAGTTAAAGAAAGATGAGAAAAATTAATCAAATATAGAACGAGAAGGGTTAGGTATGATTTTCACTCCACAAAAGTATCTTCATTACTTATTGGCTAACCCTTTTGTTTTTTTATAGACCATAAGGCCTTGAAATATTTAGTTAATAAGCCATTGCACCATGGACAAATATGCCAATGGATTTTATTATTTCAAGAATTTGAATTCAAGATAATATTCCAACTAGGGAAGTCCAATGTTAGACCTAATAACCTGTCACGTATAGAAACTAGAGAAGAATATGTTGGAATAGAAGACGAATTACATGATTCCCACCTTTTCATAGTCAAATATGTACCAAATGAAATGGAAAATATAGCTCAATTCCTACAAGAAGGACAAGCCCCGGAAGGCACATCAGAGAAGAAAAATAAAATATTATATAAGGAAGAAACCCCATGTACTCTAATTTATGGATTCTTATACAAAGTAGGAAAATACAACTTACCCCGTCAGTGTGTCCTTGACCATGAAAAAGATGCCATTATCGACAAAGCACATTCAGGTCCAGCAGGAGGACACTTTCAAATTGACGCAACTATCAAAAATATATTGCAATTTTGACTATAATGGCCAATGTTTGAATAAAGACTACAAATTTGTTATCAGTAAATGTGATAAATTCCAGGGAATGGGTTGATTGCTCTGACGGAATGAAATGCCGGTAAAATTAGTTAACCAAGTTTAACATTTGAAATATGGACAATCGACTTTGTTGGTCCATTCCTCATAATTGGCCAATGAACGGGTGCTCGATATATTATCATTGCAATCAAATACGTCCCAAAATGGGAAGAAGTGGAACCTATTGAAGCATGTACAAGTGAAGTTGTAGTAAATTTTATCTATGAAAACATTGTTACCAGATTCAAATGTTCCCTTACCTTAATCAACGATAGGAGAATCCATTTTATTAATAAGACCATATAAATATTACTTAAATATTTTATGATAGATCATCACAATAGTTCATATACCACCCCTAGACAAATGGTACTACAAAAGCATTCAACAAGACGCTCACCAAAGGATTAACCAAAATCTATAATATTGACAAGGATGACTAGGATGGAAAAATTCCTGCCTTCATATGGGCGTACATAACAACTTATAAGAGATCGATGGGAAAACGTCATTCAAATTAGTTTATGGTCAGGAAGCAATTGTACCACTGCATTTCAAACAAGAAGCCCCAATAATCACACAAGTACTACATTTGGACCACATACAGGCTACTCAAGACAGGGTATTTGAGCTACAAAAACTTGAAGAACAAATATTAGTAGCTATTCATCATTAGGAAGTCCAAAAGCAATAGCAGAAAGCTTGGAACAATAGAAACATAATGAATAAGGATATTTCAGTAAGAGATCTAGTACTCTTGTATGATAGCAGGATAAAAAGAAAACTAGGAAAGCTAGAAACTACATGGATGGGCCCCTATATAATCAAAGAATTGAACCATGGATCTTGACTGAAAATATACCGTATATAAATAGGCACCCCATCGACTAGTGGCCATATCACCACTAGTCGGTCATCATGCCCCTAGGTCTGTGTTTTGTTAATTAGAATGCATAACTAATTCATTTAAAAAAAAATTATTTAACTAACTTATCATAGATCAAATGTAAAAAAGGAACTAAGACATGGACCTTGGTAGGATAAAAGTGCTTCAACACAATGATAGTCGACTAGGAAAAGAGAGAAGAACGGAAGAGTGCAAGTATGCAGTAGCCAAGAAGTAGTGGAACTTCACCTAATACTGATAGGAATAAAAGAGAAACCAAAGATGAGATGACTGATAAATCAAAAGGGTTGATAATTAGCAAAGTAACATATCAATTCATAAAATGGATAGCAGTAATAATCTTGTTTTGTTTGACAAGTTCGGGTCAACTGTCCAACTTGAAACTAGAAATGTTGGAGGCAATGAAAACCATTGCATATGACACAAAGATCTTCAATTGGGTTGACAACCTAGACTCCATAGTCAAAACCAATTATGAAAAATGTGAAGAAACTGGGTAACCAATATGGTTTCTATCATTACTCATATGCATTGTGAGGATCAAGTTATCCGTAGTCGGTCAGACAATATTCACTAACACAAAAATATCGATAATGAACAATTTCATAATTTTTGCACCTAACAGATCACCACTTGGTTCGAAAAAGGATAAAGCGCTTTTGTAAAATTGGTTCCAAGTGGTAAAAAATAAGTGTTATATATGGAGAGTGCCCCAACAGATCCATCGCATCTTAACCCCATTGGCATACATTCATCTCGACCTCGACCAGACCAAGGTATCATACCTGCAGGGTGCAAGATGAGATACACGAAAAATCGACTATTATATGAATTTCTAAGACTTAATTTCTGATCTATCTAGGAAATCGAATACTATAATCCATGTTCTGACTATGGCTTGGTATTCCCAGTCAGAGTTGTTTCTACCCCTCATGGACGACGAAGATGAAGACCAGTATGAAACTACTTTGTACATCACTACATTTGACCCAGATGATGAATTGCGGGAGATCCAACTGGAAATTGTTCCGTCAATAAATCAAAGGAAATAACCAACCAAAGAGGCGACTAGAGAGTCGATAGAAGGATAATAAAAAGAGGAATCGTTGATAAAAGAAGGAGTTGATCCCAACTTCGACGAACCATGCCTAAAGGAAAAATTCAACCAAGTCATCAAGCAAATGATTACATTCCATCAAAATACCAAAGGAAAAGCTGCATAACAACAATCTAAGAAAAGGAAGTTGTTGTTGACCTCTACAACTGAGGAGGACATAACAGGACTCTGAGAGCAAGCTAAGTCTATCATGATTGAAGCATCCAAGATCAAAGTGACCACTAAGTTGCAGACACAGAAAATTTTTGTAGAACATCATCAATATCAACAAAGGTAACTAATTTACCCCTATCTCTCCCTTAGAGAAAGTTGATACTAACTCAAAAATCTCACGAGGATGAACTAGTCGATGTATTAGATGAGACCTTTGTTTATAGACAATCTGTTAATGTAGACAAAAATTGATCTCTCTAGTCTAAATGATTTAGATCTAGAACAAAATGAGTACACAACATAACTATCCTTCCTATTTAGATTAAATTGCAAGCTAGATGGGAAAGCAAGTTACCTCATAAGCGCAATTCCTTTCTTCTCGTTTGATCTACTTCTAGTTCCTCGATCTTCAGCTGCAAAACAAGAAGGAGCAAGTGGAAACAAACGAACAATATTGAATCATATGATTATGAATATAACTAGATCAACAGTCAAATAAGTTAATCCTAAATATCATTATAAAACATAACAAGTTTATGGAAAGATATTTATATTAAATGTAATTTGCAGCAAATACAAAGTAGAGAGTTACAACCAATTCCTTGACGTTGTGACTCCAACTCAAATGATATTGCCTCAAAATATCAAAGCCTTCTAGCCTCATATGGATGAAGATGGTCTCCTAGCTAAATTCCACTAGCATATGGGTACTTTATCCTTCCTCCCTTTATAATGGAGAGGGGGTTCATATATATAGGGATAAAGGGATAAGAAAGGTTGAGGATTTATGGGAGAGTCTTAAGGGATCATCCCACTAGACAAGGGGATCGAATGCCACCTTTCCAGATATGTAGGGATAGGTCTCCATGCCAATCAAGCTTCAAGAAGTCACTCGAAGCTTCTCTTTATTCGTTTTAACCAACAACGATGCACCTTGCACAAGGACAATTCACACCAGAGGGAGATCAACACACCTTGTACAAGAGTACCATACGCCACCGACGCACTCTGCTAAGGTGCATAGGGTGTCACCTTGAGTCCGATGCACCTTGTCAAAGATCAGGGTGCGTCGGGGTGACAACATAAGGTTAAAGGGATGAAAAACAACTTCTCTTCTGATGTATTAGCCCAGGCACTTTAGGGATCAGGGCATACAGAGGACACATAACTCATGATGACGAGATTTTGGTGTAACAGAATTGCCCCCAAAGCATGAAGCCGGTATAATAGAACAAGTGAAATGCTTTTCAATATGAAGGATTGAGGAAAGGATCATCGGTTGAAATAACGAACAAAGGATTTTGCAGTACAACTAACTCTGAGATTCATGTCTCAAATAACTCATAACATGGATACCGACCAATATAATGCAAATCCATGGTAGTAAAGACCGACTGAACACAATCATGGCTACTAGAGACAAGCGTAGATCCATGATGAGATGATAACAAAACCATGACCAATACAAAGTGGATCCATGTGATATGACTCAAAAAATATCCATTGCAACTATTTGACAAACAATCTACCAAGAGCGGACTCGAGGCCTGATCTCCCTAGCTTAATGTAAGACTAGAACAAATAGGACAGAACATAGGAATACTTTCCTAGATCTAATTAGAGATTGAGTAGATAGATGCTTTACCTTTCAGATCACTGATCCTTTCTCCTTGATGTTTGCTCCAAGCTTGATGGTCTTCAGATCTCAACTGCAAAACCTGTCAAGACAACACATAAACAAAACAAGTAGTAAAATGCACCTACACAATAATAGATCTAAGTAAGCAATTAAGCAGGCAAACTACAAAAAATATTATCAATGCAACAACGTTTGGTGGAAAGCATTTATATTACTGTATAATAAGGGAAATTACATAGAAGGAAGTGATTACAACCAATGACTTAACGTCACAATCCTTCTCCAACCAAGCCAATACCAAAGCCTCCAAAGGAAGTGTGGATCTCTCAAGGGATGAGTAGAGATATCTCTTAAGCTAATTTCACCAGCATGTAAATACTATAGAATTCCTCTCTTTGGAATGGGAATGAGCTTCACTTATATAGGACTAAGAGGATAGGATAGTTTGAGATATGGTAGGAGAGAGTTAGGGGATCTCACCAAAGGTCTAGGGAACCAAATGGCAGCTCCCCTATAAGATAGGGATAGGGATCCACATCACTCTCCTCCGAGAATGGGCTCGAAGATGCTCTTTTATCCAATTAACCGACATCGTCACAGGCTGCATTAGGACAACCTGCGATGTCGCAGGTTGCACAAGGGTGAACTGCGATGACCTATAAAAATGGGTCAGTTAAGCCCTCCAGTCATGGGAAACTTCAGGGATGTTTACACTGAGTCTCAGGGTAGCAAGATTTAGGTGTAACAGCAACCTGGGTGAGATACATGAGTTAACCTAGGGTCTTCAAGCCAAACCCGCAATGATGTGAATCAAACCATGCTATTACTGTATGTTTTGAAGTCGAACATGGTAGAAACCACTTGATTACCGGTCATTAATGTATACCGTTAACAAGGGCGAGGGAAATCACCATTGATGTCAATGATTCCCAAGGTATCACAGTACATACCACTGAATGCGAACCAATGATCTGAGGTCGAACACTCAATAGAATATTTCAATAAGAAGTCAATGATGTGAAATTACTGTTGAAATCGAGGTAACTTGCCATTAAGGCATGCAGGCCCAAGGTACTTGATTGGTTTCTAGGTTTAATCCTCGAATGATGTGTTGAAGTCGACAAGGATAAACCAATCGAAGGAGGGTATAATGTTTCCCCCATCAGCGACACAAAACAAGATCAAATATTTATGGAGTAGATCAGACTATAGAGTGACACTTGAGACTAACTCAGGACTGACCATGATAGAAGGTAGAGCAACTGCATAGATTGACTCGATGAACATACCTCTCTTGAACATGGGAATGGAATGACTTGGAAGCATTGACATGATGAGAACGACAACAACCCCTAATGCAACTGATGATGGAAGCATTCTTTGAATGACTCAAAGGAGTGAAATGACTCATGGAATTGGTGAGACTCGGAGACAAGCAGATTATCCAAGCATTTGAATGCATATGCAAATGACTGCCATGTTCAAGAGTGACTAAGTACTGCCATAATTACAATGAAACACAAACTCTTTCCCTATCCCTATCATGATTGATGAGTATCTCTTTTGTTTTTTAAACAGATTGAGGAGGGTAACAGATGCTCGGTATAGCTCATCCTTCGGACGAGTCCGATCTCATATGTTTTACGAACTTGAGATAGGATGGGTTCATCCTGAAAAGAGCCCTTAAATGTTAGATTTTAATGAGTCCAGAGAAGGGAAAATCAACATCATTTCATATTTAGAGAGTCTGAAAAGAACTGAAGAAGACTCCAAATGGTTCTTTTTCGTAAAAGTTAGTCTCCTCATCCGAAAAAGGATAAAACAAAATGAGAGATAACTCTTCCAATCATGATTAACCGGAGTTCTCCTTTTTCGTAAATAGTACACCTAGTCCGAAAAAGGGGTAAAATATCACCAGAAAGATGATCTTTCCAATACTTTTGCAAGTGTGACAGAATCAAGTTCGTTTGGCAGTATTTTCATATTTAGGGAGTCTGAAAAGAGCTTAAAGAGGGACGCCGAGGGGTTCCTTTTTCGTGGGAGTTTTACGATCCCAAAAAAGTGATTAAATGTAACTCGGTGACTTATTATCATAGTTTTACGAGCACGAGAAAGAACAAAAAGTGAGCTTGATACCGTTAATACTTGGTTTTAACGAGTATGATGATACCATAAAAAATGCTCGAAGACTCGTTCACACTTAATAAAAGTATGAAACGTTTATGATGGTTGCCAATAAAATCAAAACACCACTTTACTTCATCTGCGAACTCCAAAAACCAAATTAGAATTGATAATAAGGTGTTAAAACGTAAAAATATTACCAACTATAGTAAGAACCCATAAAATAAATATTAAAAAGATAATATTCCATTTCTTTTATATAAAAATTCAAATAGTAAAGAAATATTTACCAATTTTTTTTACCAAGTTGGAATAATGAAAACACCCCTTTGGAGCTTGTTTTTCCAACGCTGTTTGTGGACGCCATGATTAGCTGTTTCACGCCCCGTTAGTCACAGGTAGACCTCAACCTTATGCTCTAGCTTTTCAGTGGATTATTTTTTGGTTTTAGGATTTTTGACTCATTTTGAGGGGGATTACGTGCACCCTGGGCAACGTTCTTTCCCCTTGCGGGAAGTGCGTCAGGGGTGCTCTGACATGCTTCTCCCATGGGTAGAGTCTTTTGTCGGCGCAGTGTCCGCAAAAGCGGGGTGCGTCGGCACAGATCCATAAGAAAAACTAATAATTGGGGCCAAATCCATGAAAAGAATCTAATGGATGTTTAATTGATGTTTACATAGGTTTCAGCCCATACGATGGTCCAATGGAAGGAAATAGAGCATGAAATCAAAGATTCCCAAGTAGCAAATGATCCAAATTCAATGAATGCTTTACAAGGGTGTGGACTCTTAAAATTCTTCCATTTACATGGCATGAGGGCCCAAGTACATTTGTTAGACTACTTGATCAGGTTATGGGACCCATATCAACAACATTTCCGAGTTGGTTCCCACATCCTCACCTTGGATGTGGAAGATATCTACTTCCTGATGGGGTTATCCAGACGGGGAGCCCCAGCTTCACTATCTGGGCCACAGGGTAGTGATCAGACGAAAATGAGTCTGGTGGCACAGTTCTGTACGCCAGGGATGCAAATGCTTGCTGGAAAGATTCCCATCAAGAACATACGAGATCGACCCCTACGGATTGTACTCTTTACTATAGAGAGGGTGGTGGGAAGCAGAGCTGCTCATCAAGCCACCAAGGCCCACATGCTATATGACATCGAGTGTATGGAATCGACAATATTCAATTGGTGTGAGGGACTCCTCGCGAATCTAAAGGATCATCTCACCAAATGAAGATGGGGTGAGTTGAAACAGTTTGACTAGGGATCCATCGTGGTATTGTTCTTCCTTGAACGAGTTCCAATACTGCGGCCTCAGGTAGAGCCGAATGATATCGATCCATGAGATCCTCACATGGTTCAATGGTCGTAGGTGATGGCCCTCCATGGAGGCGGAGGACCTATCATCACTTATGGGCCAACCTTCTTTAGGTGGATCCAGGGAAAACTCCTCATGGTTGAGGACTATGCCTATGCTGGTACCGACTTTAGAGGAGATCCAGATCTAGCTCTTCCCGAGGGGGAGCAATGGGGAGATATGGGTAAGAACTAAACTCTTGGTTTTTTTTATGCATTTTGTATTTTTTTAATGTTTTTGGGTAGTACCGATGATTCACACGTGTTTCATGCGGATGTTGGCCTGTCTCGACTGGTAGATTCTTCTCTAATTGAGAGTAGAGGAGTGGTACGAGAGATTGCATCTCCTTAGCAGGATGCAGCATAGGAGATAAACAAGCTAGAGGAGAACTTGTAGAGATTGACATTGGATATTCTCGATGTATCCATCGATGAATTGCCTCGCCATTACCAATGCCATACAGTTGGATTTTCAGGGCGCTTTGGTCGGATGCTTCGTCGAGTAGCTCGGGCTATTATCTATTATCACGAGCATCCTCAGGGATATCTCTTTGTATGATATATGTACTGAAATCCATAGGCTTCATATTTTTGTAGCCAGGACTTGCTGAAAGCTTATGGGATTCAGATTTCGTATCAATACCATTTTTTGTACTTTACCGGACATGATGATATATATATACAAAACACTATTTTGCGGTTTTATATACTGTGTTTCCTATGATGATTTGGGATCTTATGAATGTTGTCCTATACAATACGAGTAGATTACATGTTATGTCATTTTTATACATCTTTTTAATAAAATGTTTATGAATGTGCAATGTACCAATCCAATATGAAATTGACCAGGGCATCAACAACTGCATTCATGTTTCTTGGAATGTGTAGGTATTGAATGGACTCAAAGGACCTCTCCAAGAGACGTACCCGTTAGAATAGACGGAGTAATATGGGGTCGCAGATAGTGTAGACACGATTGAGATGGGAGAGCAATAATTACGAATCGAGATAGATAACAAGGTGGTCCACACCCAAGGAACAAGCATCGGTTAATAGTCCAATTACCACATGATACTCGACGACATTGTTGGTTGCAAACCCTAAGCAAGTTCCTCCTGAACTAATCAGCTCGTCGGCAGGGGAATAAAGTACCCAAGCTGTCGAAGCGAGGTTGTGGGTGTGTTGGCTAGTGCCATCTGCGAATCCAAAGCACGTTTCCATCTGCGCATCCAGGTAGAACATGGTATAAGAGCGATGATAAGATCCTAGCACACTAAAAATAAAGTGTCACACCAAACAAAACACACGTCATGTACAATATATACAAAGTACCAATGAGTAAATTATTTAGGCATAGTACCGTTTTAGGTAGATCCCATTGCGAGGCTCCCCCAAATATATCCCGTCATAATATTCTAATTCATAGGCTCCCTTTTCCAAAACATGTTTTACCACATATGGACCATGTCACATGGACTCAAATTTGTCTGCCCCCAGCTTATCGTGTTTTTGGTCATAACTAAGGACCAAATCACCCTTGTTGAAAATACAAGGTTTCACTAATTTATCGTATTGGGCCTTGATGTATTTCTTATGTGCGCAATTATCCAGAGCTACATAAGGACGTTTCATCAATTTTTTCCAAGTATAGAAATCATTCTTCCTCGGCAGTGGTGTTCGGTAAAAGTTCGACATCGATTTTTAGCGACAAAATCTCGCACTCGATAGGTAATACTGCCTCTAGTCCGTAGATCAATTGAAAGTGTGTAAATCTAGTGGCAGTTTTAACGGAATTCCTATATGCCCATAGGTCTGAAAAAAGCATGGTATGCCAGTTGGACTTGTGTGTTCCCACCATATGTTGAATCATGGTTTTCAAGACCTTGTTAATGTCCTCTACTTGTCTATTTGATTGAGGTTAGTAGGGAGTTAAGTTCTCATGTCGAAAACCCAATTTGGCGCTTAGTTCATCCACCATCTTGTTTTGAAAATGTGATCCATGATCGGTGACGATGGATTCAGGGACTTTTAATCATGCAACGATGTGGTTAAACATAAAGAGTGCATCATTTTCGTCATCTTCTTTATATGTAGGAATAGCCTCGACCCACTTGGTAAAGTAGTCAACTGCGACAATAACATAACCATGCCCCCCGGGCAAGGTAGGATTACAATGCATGAAGTCGATGCCCCATTTGGAAAAGGGACCGATGACAATAACTGGATGTAGTGGGGTTGGATGTGACTGCTTTTTGTGATGAAAAAGCTGGCAAGGAGGACACTTCTTGACGGCTTCAATACAATCTTTAAATATGTAAGTCCAATAGTATCCAGCACATAGGATTTTCTGGGCTATAGCCATCCCAGAAAGATGACCGCCACATGCCCCCGAGTGGCAATCATTTAGAACATGCTCGGCCTCCTCATGAGTTAAGTAGCGTCGAAGAATGGAATCAATACCACGATGATATAATGTATCACCGATAATGAGGTAATATTTTGCGTGGTAATGGACACGATGATGTTCATCACGAGATAATTGAGGACCGAAGCATTGGGTTTGGAGATACAATGTGATGTCTCCATACCACGGGTCAGAAGTACTGATGAGAAACAAGGACTCATCGGGGAGAGAGTCCATGGGCTTAGTTTCCTGATCATTACGGGAAAGATCGCAAATAAGTTACGCAAAAACCAAAGATTTATTTGATTTGGCCTTCTCAAACTGGAGGTTGAATTCATGGAGGATCACAATCCAGCGTGAATATTTTCCCCCTAGTACATGGCACGTGAGAATGTGGTACATGGGATTAGAGTCGGCGATGATGGTGGTAGTGCGGAGGAGGATAGAGTGGCGGAACTTCTGAACAAAAATTACTGTTGCGAAACCTAACTTCTCTACATGCGAATACTGGGTTTTAGATTCAATGAGACCCTTACTAAGGTAAAATATCACATGCTCCTGGGCATGACTATATTCCTGTACTAAAACCATATCAATAGTGGCAGTAGAAGCAGCAATATAAAGGATGTAATCCTTGGTGTAATTCGACAGTTGTAACACGGGTGCGTGAGTGATGGCATGTTTGAGGTTGTCAAAGGATTTTTTGGCACAGTCATCCCAATTGAATGGGACTTCCTTCTTTAACAACTACATGTATCCCTGTGTTTTCTCTGTGAAATTACACATGAAACGTTGCAGGTAGTTTTCCTTCCCCTTTAAACTTTGAAGTTTTGTAATGTCCGTGGGCGGTGGTAGAGGAACAATGGCTTCCACCTTGAGGGGATCAATGTGGATCCCATCTTTTGAAATGATGAAGCCTAAAAGGTGTATGGACTCGACACAAAAAATGCACTTATGAGGATTTCAACCTCCCAAGGCCTCCATGGCTAGAATTCCCTCCAAGAGCTTCATCTCAACTCGAATTAGGGAGAGATTCCCATGAGTGCCACTTGTCCAACATTTCCTAGCCTTCCTCTTCCATCAATTCAAATGGGGGGAATATTGGCTTCCATAACTCCCTTGTGCGCCCTCTTGGAGGCTATTTTTAGTCCTGACAAGTCATATAGGTCAGATGTCAGCAATCAGGTCTTATCCTTGTCATAAGTGTCAGAGAATCTTCATCATTGTTGTCATAGAAGCTAGGGAATCTAGACCAAGTGTTACAATACCTCTAAGATGCCTCTTCCTCTTCCATGGGAGTTACTCTTCCACTCTAATTAGACCCTCATTCATTCATGCCAAGTATAATGCCTCTGCAACTCCCCCAAGAACGTTAGAATCCACCTTGGATTTGAATGGGTGAGAATAGGATGCCATGTGGCATGGAGAATCTTTCCTTGTGTGGGTCCCACACCACCAATGCACCCTCATGACCAAGTGCCACCTTATTTTCTTATTATTAATATTTATTTAGCCCCTTTTAATATATATTTGTCAATCTAATGTCCACTTTGGGTCTTATATCTCCCTTATTCCAAGTCTAAATGTTTCCACACCAACCTAGGGAACTAGTAGATTGGTGGAATTTTTCCTTCATGTGATTTATTTGGATGGGGACATTACACCCACACTCTCATATATTTGCATAGAATGGCCTAAAAGAGGGACATTGGTGTACAAAAATATAACTGGTGGATAGTGACAATTATCCCTTAGTGGGGAAATTGCACAATGTGGAAGACAGATGACGCAACCGCAATCATGGCATAAAACCAGTTTTGACCAAGTAACAATTTATAATCCAGTAGGGCAACGACAAATTCCACATTAATGGAAATGGTATTACTGCCCAACTCGATAGCCAAATATTGTAATAGCCCATGGGGTTGAAATCCATGTCCATCAAATTCTTTTAATGTGGTGGGGGAACAGTTCAACTCAAGAGAGCCAATGGCTCACCAACATGATAACTACATAACCGAGGTAGAGGCTCCTTCGTCTAAGATAGTACGATGGATGATTTTTCCATAAACATTAGTAACAATTTGAAACACAATTTGGTGGGAAAGGCTCGGCTTGAAATACTCTAGCTTGAACATGATGGTGTTGGAGGAATCAGGATCTACAACTCCTATTGCGGATAACAGGGTCTTACGTTGATTGGGACAGTTTTGTAAGACTTCTAGCGCCGACATAGCACAAGGATCTTATGCTACGTCTGCTACAATATTGTAGTTTTGAGCAGCCCGAGCATTGGGGTTGAAAGTGGATTTTTGAATCGTGCTCTTGGGTGGACGCAAGCTAGAATCCCGTAAAGGTTTCTCTATGACGAGAGGGCCTTGAGGTGAAGGAATGCTAGATGTAGATGCAGAGGATTTTTTCAGTATTACCTCCGTTAGATTCTTTGTCAGAATTAGAGTCATATGTACGTGATCGAGTGGACAAGTTGACTGTTTCACTCCGCATCATGAGAACATGAGCGGTTGTGGACGGTTCTCCTTGAGAAGGAGTTGTTTGTTGTGCAACCATTTGCTATTGTTGTGTGGGGAAGGGATCGGTTAAAAATGCAGGTCTGGGGTTTCCTTTAAGATATTTTTGTACTTCCTCCCGATGTGGGCATTCTTTGGTGAAGTGATTGTCACCACACAGTAAACAGGGATATTTAACCTTCCACTTTTGTTTGTTGTCTTCAGGATTGTTTTTTGGCTCTTGTTGGTTAGAAGGATTTTTAGAATTTCCTTTGTTCTTCTTTTTTCCACTGTATTTTTGAGGTGAAGTAGATTGAATTGAATTCACTTATTTAGTGGAAGCAGGGGTGGGTGCGCGATTGGTGTGGTTGCCAACCCGTGGCAAAGGTGGAGTCGAACTATGGTGGTTTGTGATCCACTCGATTGTGTAGCAGGCTAGGCGTGGACGGAAGCAATAATTCCATTGGCATGAGATCCCGTAGGTGATTTTGTTGGGTCGTGTGTAGGGCGGGGGGTGTTAGGAATAATATCGTATAATGTGCCAGATTGAGCATAGACGAGGTCTAGGTACTAAGCACGAGATATGGCTTCTTCTTTTGTAACTGCCCCACCCATAGCCACGTCTTTAACTATGGTGGGTAGTAGTGACTTCGTGAACCAATCAGCGAGTAGTTGGTCTGGAATAGGAGCTTTAATGAGACGTATTCTCCTCCTCCACTCATTAATATGATCAGAAATGTGGGTGGAGGTGGTTTGATGGAGAGAAGTCAAAATATCTGTGCCTGTTTCATAGCTGATCGGTAGTTGAAAGTGAGTAAAAAAGGAGATAGCTAAAGATAGAAAACCAACAAAGGAATGTGGTGGAAACTCAATGTACCACTTTGCGGCAGTACCAGTAAGGATTCGTTGAAATAACCTCAAACAGATGGAATCATGCATTAAGGAATTAGAAGAACACCACAAATGATAAGTCACTATGTGGTTCTTAGGGTCCTCATCGGGCTTGCTGTTCAACTTCAGAATGTCTGATGGTAACTTCACAAGAATTGTTGGCCAATTTATGCCATGTTGAATGGGATCATTAGTCAAATGAGATAGATCTATTAAATCAAGTGTGGCCAGAAATTTTAACTTTCGTTTCGGCTATGGATACTGGTAATATTGATAAGGCATCCGTATACCAGTAGGACCATGGATTTATTGGTCGTAAGGTCCTCCCATAGGGGGTTTTCCATATGGTGGTGGGTCTCCTAGGTTAGGAGGTGGACCTGAAGGGGGTCCTCCTCTGAAATAAGGTGGTCCGCCGCTAGAATATGGGGGTCCTCCAGGTGGAGGTGGACCTGAAGGTGATCCTCCTCCAAAATAAGGTGGGTCGTCGTCCGGATACGAGGGTCCTCCAGGTGGAGGTGGGACATGTGGTGGGGGTGGAGGTGGGACAGGTGGTGGGGGAGGTGGGGGTGTCCCACTGGATGGGGGTCCAGATGGTGGAACATTATGGTGCCCCCATGGGGTGTTCATGTTTCTGGGATAAGGTAATCCAGGAAAAAGGTTTCCTGGATAATTTGGTCCTATAGCAGCATTATAATTGTCCGGATAGATATGACCCCATGGGGGTTGAGTCCAACTAGATGGTCCCCCCATTTGATATGTCCATGTAGGTTGTCCCATGGTTGGGAGAGAAATGCCAACCATACTATAATTCATATGTGCAGAAATTCCTCTGCTCATGTTGTGTCCCCTAGCTGGATGATGCCCCCCAGTTAGATTACGTCCACTGACTAGGGGTTTCCCCCAGTTGAAAATTGTCCACTTGTAGGAATGTGCCCAGTAAACATATGTTGACCACTAATCGTAGGTTGGCCCGTACTCAATTGTTAACTACTAACTAGAGGATGACTTCCACTCAAAGTTTGAGGTGGAGACGGTAATGATGCTCCAGTTATGAAGTGAACAGAAGTTGAAGGTGGCACTCCTTTGGTTGGGGCCAAATGAGGTGTTGAACTAGTCGCCTGACTTTGAGGTGTACTCGTTGGGAAGGATGGTTGACATGGTTCATAAGTGGTCAAGTTAGGTGTAGAGATCCCTGGTGAAGAAAAAGATAAAGAATGTATGGGGGAATGTTCAAAATTTGGTACTTCCGGATTGGACGTAGGTGGAAAACGCTGCCATCTAAGTTGGTTACCGAATGTTCGTAAACATTCAATAGTCTTGAAATAGGTGCAAAAAATACCTCATTGGGAATCCATGAAGGAAGTCGATGAGGTGGAGTTTCCACCATCGGAAGTGAACCAAAATCAGAAACATGTTGACCTAAAGAAGTATCCCAAAATGATGCAGTTGGACCAAAGAAATTTGATATTGGGTTGTCCTGGGGTTGATAAAAAATCCAATCAGTGGCTCCAGGATTTTCCTCCATGGAATGATGAAAGGATGTGTCATGTTGGGGAGGTTGTTCCATGTTGGCTTAAGATACTGTTCTAGAGGTTTCCAATGTAGACCCAGGTTCTTCGCGGTTTCAAGGAACCAACAAAACCCCTTCTCACCGACCCTTACGAAAACATCCTGCGAACAGGCTGAGGTCTCACCCGAGGTGTAGCTATGGGGGTGCTGCGGAATCAGGTTTCCATAGAAATGTGATGAGTTGATCAGACAAAACTACTGTACAGCGCGCTGCAGGGCTCGTGCTGCGAACTAAAGACTATGCGACGATAGACTGCGTTGCTGTCAACACTTCTGCAAGCTAAGAAGCTTGCGCAACCTGCGCACCTACGGACTGCACAATTCGAACAAGATGCAAATAATAGGACAACGCAACTGACTTATGCACTTCCCGTATAGACTTAACTGATATCGACAACTTTACTTAGTATTTATCCATTCGCTTATTGCCTTAGATTATTATCCTTATAAGCAATGTAAAACAAATGAAATATACAATACTGCGTGCCTCTGGTGCTGCGCGTCAAGAGAGTTACACAACGCGAACTCTACATGCACAAGTGATGATTTAATAGACTGCTATCTTCACAGATTTAGAATACTGTGCATTCATCATTCATCCATTCATGTAATACTTAACATATTATTCCCACTTCATCCCCATGGCGAATACATATAAAAGCATTAATACAACAACTGATAAATGAGAATTCAATCACATACTATAAGTAAATAAGCAGATGCAAACACACAAACAATCACACTACACAGGATTTAACGTGGTTCACCCCCATGATGGGAGCTACGTCCACAAGAACTATTGTTGTATTAGTCTTTTGGGAAGGGTACAATAGTTCTTTGTCTGCGCACACAGTTGCAGACTCTCTTCTCTCTCTTAGTAGGCCTCTGTGCACACAACTTGTAGAGCCTTTACAAAATGTCTCTCCACAGAGACCTATTCAATCAACAATGAGAATAATAAAAAAACGAAGAGTAACCATTTCCCATACAAAATATGCCTTTTTATAGATCATGCCTATAGGGCATGTCTTTACAATCCTCAGGAAAAACCCTTAGGTTTACAAAACTGTCACGGTTTCCAGCTCATCGAGCTCACTGGATTCTGGTAGCAAATCTTCCATTGTGGCCTACCCTCAATGCATGCTCATGTCACTATTGGCCTTCCTATCGCACGCATGCCAACATGTCGCTTTCACCGAGCCGTTCTTCCTCTAATGGTCTCATGCGACTAGTTCAGGTAGTGGTTCTTTACATGTGCGACTAGTCACTTTCTTCTGCTTTTGCTCCATACCCATCGCTTGGCACTCCTGGAGCATCATTGCCAAAAATAGACCACCAATGGTCTAACCAGAATCTTTGCCATCTTCCATCCAACACTCTGCTTTGCCGGATCTCCATAGACTGGACACATCGCAGCGTTGTATCCTCGCAGCATTGTACTTCGCAGTTCTTCCGACACTGTGTTGTGCACAACTTCGCAGCATCCAAAACTTACTTGTCCAAAAAGCTTTCAACCGAACTGCGCTTAGCTCTGCAATTCCAAAATTTGACTTATACAAAAGTGCCCCACTTGGGCCAGGCCCAACAAGCCCCTAACAAGCCCCTAACACTTACATGTGGATCATCCCCGAGCCACTTTCAACTTCGACTTCTCCTACTGGTTTCTCTGCCTGCGGAGCGAGCTTCACAACAAACTCGTTGTATGCGACAATCAACTTGTCGACTGCTTCCTTCATGTCTTACTCAACTTGTTTCATTGTTTCCAACATTTAAGGTGTTATTTCATTTTCCTCGGCTTGTCCTTCCACCTATTCTTGACCTTCGCGCAACTCTTGTAACTTTTCCTCGATATCCTGCGAGATTGTGTGGGATGCCTCCAGCAAGGGCTGCGATATATCTCCCATTTCAGCCTCTTTTTCTCTTAAGGCCTGGACTTCCTTTTTCAGTACGCTGACTTCTCGGTACCTCTAAAGTCTTTCTCTTGGTGGCAGGGCTTTAACTTCGGCATCCAATTGTTCTAATTTTGTTTGCTTATCTTTCACAACGTTCTTTACTTCCATCAACCCTGGATCCTCTTTGAGGGTAGTGAATGCCTTCGACGCCTCATCTAACAGGATTTGGCACTTAGCCACCTCAGTGGCTATACTCTCTATTGCGGCCTTCACCTCCTTTACTCTTAACTACTGCTGATCTGGTGGATTATGTGGGTTAATATGTGCCTCCAAGGTAGCAACCTTAGCTTCATGGCTGATCTCCATATCTTGCATCTCTGCCTTAAGGTTGTTAACCAGTTTTCCAATATTAACGACAGTGTCCACGGGGTCGATCTATACATCACATTCTTCTATATCATTTACGACCGCAGTGATCGTTGATTCTAGTCTTTTCCAGCGATCATGCTCATCTTGTAGTTCCATAGCTCTCCACGAGCTAGCTTCTTCCAACTGTTTATTAGCTATTTGTATCTCAGCTTGTCCTTTCAGTGTATTTCCTCGACAACCTGCAGATGCAAATAATGTAGACCAGGTAGTGGTATCTTCGCAAGATTGAACTCCACACGCTCGACGTCCTTCTTGTCCAACATTATTTGTTATGGCAGTGGTAGCCTTACAGTTAATGGATCAAGGTGAACAACGCGGGACTTCGCAGGCACGATCATGGTTAGCCGCGAGGCCTTCTGCTGCGAAGTTCCTCCTGACTTGCCTTCAGAATCTAAGTCCAGTGGCAAGGGTAATCTTTTGTGGACTTCTTCAATTTTCTTTGTAATCCCCTACAACGTGGTCAGATTCTTCTGTAGACTTTCCTGAATCGCTTTGTCCTTTTTCTCCTTTTCAGTCATCATATCTTCCATCTGATCTGTGACCTTTGCCGCGATGGTTTCATAATCCTCATCATGGAGTACTACGTCTGACTGGCCTTTATTGGCCTTCTGCTTCTTCCTTGCCCCCTTTGGTTGTGCCCGGCTCTCAGCTTCCTTCCTTTTTCTTGTTTCTTTTTCTTCAACAATCGGACATGGAATGGGGTTTTCCTCGATCGAGTCGCTCTGGACATCCACTATTTTGACTCGAAACTCCGCAGGACACTCCCTCATGATATTATCAATATCATCTTCATACATATGATATCTTCCTGCGAACCAGTCAGTGTGCTTCTTCTGTGCTTTGACTGAAATGTGAATGCAGCGCATGTCAGCATAAAAATCAACAGTGTGAATATACTTACCCGTTACCTGCTTTTTTATCCGTGGCGTGAGCATGATGGCTCCATGCAGCTAATCATAATAGGTGTAGAAGACCTCAGTTGTCATGTGCTGCCTTTGTGAATTCAAATTTTCCCAAAGGTTTGAATAACGAGCTCCTCTACAATCATTGTTGTTAGTGATTATGCCAACATAATCCTTTGGGTCCTTCCACCCTATGAAGGCGATCAACACTATTAACCATGTGAAATGGAAGTTTTCGTCGTTCATCTATGTTTCATTTAGTTCCTCCAGGAACTTGTTCAATAGGTATTGACACTAGTTGAATTGTCCACCCTCCGCAGCTGTGGCACCAAGTAGTACTGCGCCTGCAGGTACCTCCAACGGCCTCACTTTTTCTAAGAATCTTGCTGGGTAACAGTTGCAAGACAAACTTTGTTGCCTTATCATCTATGTCCTCCATCTGAAATCCTCTCTTTCCTTTGACGACAGCTTGATTTTTCTTCATCTTCCTGGCCACTTCTTTGTCTTTGTTTTTCCCTTGGAAAAACTGCTTCGGATCTTCACCTCTTTTGCTCAATCCAGTGATCCAGTGGATTAAGTCAATGTTCAGGTCGATATTGTGGTCAAGCCACAAATATCCCTGGTGGATGCGTGCCATCAGAGTTTGCACTACCACATTCATCTCCGGTGTTCTATGAAAATGCGAGAGTCTGAGCAGTCCCGACTGGACTGCTCCGGACAACCAGCTTTCCGCAACCATGGTAAGGTTGCCTTTCACGTATTTCTTCCAACACATGTACTTGTTGGGATGGAACTGTGGGAACCTAGGTTCATTGGGCTCCTTCTACATTTGAAGCAGATCATAGTCTTCCCATTTACACTCTGGGATCTTACCCAGCAAATTTTTGTCGACATCAACATGCTTTGATATTGGCGAGAGCGGAATCTCGTACTTAGCATTCTTCGTTAGCCTGAGGATCGGTGCGTCCAGTGCATGCATCGAGATATAATCAGGGGTAAGTGTTAATGGTATCTCCGTATCAGCTGTTGGCGCCTGCAGCACTGTGGAACTCATCTTTGGTTGTCTCACTTTCGGCCCCACTAGATCTTTGCCTTTGTCCTGCATTGTCGGACCGTGTCGTGGTGATCTTCTGGACACCTGACCTTGTTCTAAGACGACTTTCTTGGCTGGGGTTCTCATTAATCCTTCGATCCCTCTATATTGGAATACCTTCACAGTCTCCTGGACCGTGAACTCTTCTTCAATAGAATACCTCTCAGACATTCACTGGACAACTCTCAACAGGGTTTCGGATAGCTTACTGAAAACAATTCGTAAAGTAGTGCTAGCAAGAAAATTCTAAGGGTACGGTAACGCCCGCGAGTCTAAATGTAGCGTTATTTATAAGCGTAGCTATCCTCCTTCGCGCCCTTCAATGGATAGATAAGCATTAAATGTGGTATTCGTTGGCCAAATTCGGCGAATTCTTCGGTCCTTTCCTTAAGTCGTTCAGAACGGCTATTTCTACGTTAAATGCCCGAGCGGTCGCTGGTAAAGTACTATATAACGGCTGTCTTTTTTGGCCGACATTCTAACAGCTATTTTTGTGAGGTGGCATCGAACTGCACGGCATACCATCTCCACACTCCAGCGTAGTTACTGCGCAAGACCGGTTTTCCTGCTTCTGAACTTAGGTGCCTTTCCCATTCAAACTGATCTTTGCAGTTTCCTTTTGGACTTCGCAACTGTGCATTTCATTCCTTTCTTTTTTCGTTTTTTTTGCGCAGCAGCAAATCTCACAGTGCTGCGCGGTATATACACTTCCTTATCATACATCGCGTACAGACTCTTTCCCATTTCTAGTGCCCAATTTCAACTGTACTTGGCACTTAGAAATTTCCTTTCTTTCTGATCCTCAAAGGTTCTACAAAGCAGGACTATCCCGATAGGGTTTAAGTCTGCTTCCATTAACTAGGACGGGCAAGTTATCTCCTGCTAGCGTGGCTAACTGAGATGCACCACCATTAGTAACGTGTACAACAGTATATGGACCAAGCCAATGCATTTTAAACTTTCCAGGAAATTTCATGAACTTGCTATCATGCAGGAGGACTAGATCACCTACCTGAAAAGACTTGTTCTTGATATGGCGGTCATGCCATGATTTTTCTCTATCTTTCTGCACTTGTTGGTGAAAGCCTGCGATGAAGCGATCCTCCTCCAGACCAACCAAGTGTAGAAGTCTTTCTTCTAGTGCGTCGTGATCTTCCATGCCTGTAAACGCAGTTATCCTTAAGCTAGGAACAATGTATTCCATTAGCATTATTGCTTCCTATCCATAGGCTAGCCTAAAAGGTGTATGGCCTATCAACTTTTTGCATGTTGTTCTGTATGCCCATAAAACGACCGGAATGCGCAGGTCCCAATCATCTCTATTCATATTGCATACCTTAGTTAGCGCATTCTCCAGTACTTTATTGAACGCTTCAACAGTTCCATTCGCTTGTGGATGATATGGTGTGCTTCGCTGATGATGAATGCAGAATTCTTCTGTCAATGCCTTAATGGTTCGGTTGAAAAAGCGAGTGCATTGATCACTCATCAAAATCTTTGGGCATCCAAACCTTGTAAGGATGTCTTCAAATATGAACTGTGCGGCAGTACCTACGCTACAGTCCTTCACTGGCTTTGCTTCTGCCCATCTGGTGAGGTAATCAGTTGCAGTAATAATGTACCTTGCACCAGTTCTTTTTCTCGGCGGGTTTATAGGTCCCACGAAATCAAATGCCCATTTCTCAAATGCCTGTAATGTCAACTGTGGATTCAATGGAATTTTGACTCTTCGCGATTGACTTCCTGTCCTCTGACAGACATCGTAGCTCTGGCAATTCTCCTTCGCGTCTTTATGAATCGTAGGCCACCATAGCCTTGCCCACAATATCTTATGCGCAGTGGCTCTTCCTGCGTAGTGAGCTACTACTGCTTCAGAATGTGCGTCAACCAATATGAATGGTTTCTCATGCTCTAATACACATCTGCACAGTACTTCATCCGGCCTCACTTGTATAGCTATCTTGCGATTATGGTGAAGTCTGCTGCTCGCACTACCAGCTGCTTCTTCTGCTGCATAGTAAACTCTATGGGTGCCAATCCAGTAGTAAAAAAGTCTATGATGTCTTTATAATAATCATCAGCTATCTGGATAGCAAACAACTGCGCATCAGGAAGATTGTCTTCAAGGTTCTTAGGCTCTTCGCCTGACTCAATCCTTGACAAATGATCAGGTCCCAAGTTCAATTTGCCAGGCTTAACCACTATTTCAAAGTCATACTCATGAAAGAGTAACAACCATCTACAGATTCGCCCCCCTAACACTGGCTTATTGACCAGGTATTTCAAAGCAGAATGGTCAGTGAACATAGAGAATTGCGCACCAAGCAAATAGTGCCTGAACTTCTGCAGTTCATAGACCATGGCTAGGCCTTCTCATTCAGTGGTGGTATAATTCTTCTCTATAGATGAGAGCTTCCTGCTCGAAAATGCGATGGGATGGTCAATACCTCCCTCTCCTGGTTGTGCTAAGATAGCTCCCAATGCTATACATGAAGCATTGACATGAACATGAAATGGCTTCTCCCAGTCTGGAAAAACTAGGATCGACATAGTGACCATTTTCTCTTTCAAGGTGTCAAAAACTTGTTCACATTCTACGTTCCAAATGAACGACACATATTTCTTTAGCAGCTTCTCCATAGCTACGGTTATCTGCGCATAACGCTTTATAAATTTCCTGTAGTAATCGGTATGCCCCAATGTAGTGCGCAGCTGCTTGACTGAATTTGGTGTTGAAAAGTTTACAATAACTGTGATCTTCGCAGTATCAACCTTCAAGCCCTGCTTGCACATAATATGTCCTAACATAATTCCATAGGGTACACAGAAAATACACTTCTTTAGGTTGAGTGACATTTGATGCTGTCTGCACTTTTCTAGCATCAGTCTCAGATTTGCGCAAGGTCCTTTAGAACCCGAATACTGTCCAATCATCGAAATAAGCTTCTAAAAACTTATGCATGAAATCTTTGAATGCGGCGACCACAACTCTAGAAAAATGGCGGGCGCGTTCTTCAGGCCAAACGGCATTACTGTGTACTGGAACGACCCCCATTCGGTGGCAAAAGTGGTCTTCTGTCTATCCATGGGATCAATTCTTATCTGATGATATCTCGAAAAACCATCAGTAAAGGAATAGGCCTCATTTCCTCCAACATTATCAAGTACCTCATCAGTGAAAGGAGTAGGAAATGGGTCATTCATTGAAGCATCGTTCAATTTTCTGAGATCCACACAAATCCTGATCTCGCCTTTTGTCTTCTTATCTTGGACAACCATAGGGATTATCCACTCTAACTCTTCGACTAGCTCGATGATCCCTGCGTCAAGCATTTTATCAAGTTCTGCCCTGACTCGTTCTTTGTATCGTGGGTTCAGTCTATAGGGCCTCTGCTTAACAGGCTTCGCACTTGGCTTAAGAGGTATCTTCATAACCCCTAAATATCCCAATATGCCCTTCATCTCTGTAAATTTTTTCGGGAATAAATCCTGATACTCATGTAGCAGGTCTATGATCTCCACGATAGTTTGATCGTCCCAATAGTCTCCAACACTTGTAAACTTTGGCTCTTCATTGGTGCCAATGTTCACTTTACGCGTTTTCACAAGTCCGCTCATGTTTGGAATTTCCAACGGAGGTTCCTCCACGTCGCGCACTCCGTCTGACTCAGGAATGTTTATGTTGTGTGGGTCCTCCTCATCACTTCCTTCTTTTTCTTCATCCTCTTCAGCTAGGTTGTAACATTCCATGGCATGTTCTACCTATTCCTTCCATTCTATCTGTAGGCTTGCAGGTACGCTATCACGTCCAAAGAATTCCTCTAATGTCATCTTCTTATGTGGACATTCTGGTCTAAATAGTCTTTCCTTAATAGTTTGCAGCGCATCATTTATGCCAGGGTTCTCATCTTCGAAACTGAATCTCTTCTGGAAGTTCGTAGTGAGGGAAGGCCAATTTGTAGTCTCCCTGCGCAAATCCATGTCTAAGTACCATTTCTTTGGGATTTCTTCCTCCAGCATGTGCACAAACAGATGCACCCATTCTGTCTATGGTCTCTCCTGCCATGCGTGTGAACATACCTCAATATGCTTCCTTGGATTTGTCTATCCATTGTATTTCGCAAAGGGTAGGGTAACTTTGTCAGCAAACCTGATATGCATCTTGATTTTGCATTGATCCCATGTGGTCAATGTCTTCTTATGTGTATCCCACCATCTGGAAGGTGTCTCGCGCACTGCCATATCTAGTGCTGGTAAGCGATGTTCATCTGTAATTGCTACAGTATATTCTTTGATAAAGGAGTAAACATTAGCTAAACCATCATAGGTGGGGATTGGGATTACCTCCTTTCCAATCCAGCGCAGTGACTTTGTAACCTGCGCGCATCTCCTTGCAGATACTTCGTGCATGTGACTTTGCCAATTTTCCAATCCTGCATCAGAGTCTGAGATGCAAGAGTTGTCGCATCTCCAGCTGAGTGTTCCATCGGCAGTAGGATTAATGTAATATTCCTGGTTGGCAGTCATCTTGTACAATTGGTCCAAATATTGAGCCCTGGATTCTTCCTGAATCGGCTCGCTGTATCTATCTCCGTCTGCAGGGTCCAATGGTGCGATGACCCTGAGATGTTTTCCTTCGAAGATCATCTTCTTTGTCTTCAAGTTTATGATAGCGAGGTTATTGATAGCCCAATCAATTCCCAATAGCCCAGGAAAAGGATGATTATCATCCACAATCTTGATAACCTCGAAATCTGCATAACTCTGCACTCCATCAATGTCAACAATTACGTTGGCTAACTGTCCAAAGGGTATGACTTTATCCTGGTTGGCCATTCTCAACTGGATAGGTGACCATAACAGATTTTGTCTCCCCATCTGCTGCCATGTTTGTTTAGTTAAGACATTTACTTCTGATCCCAGATCAAGAATGATCTCATCCATTTCGTAATCTCCTATTTGTGCACTGAGTCTCATTTCTCTGCCTGTTCTCTTGTGTTTCTTAATGTGGTGAACTATGCTCTCAGTAGTTTCACTTTCGCTGCGTGGTTCATACTGATCTAACAACTTCTGCAGCTCTGCTATAGCATTTGGACTCTTTAGCAACTTCATGCAGCTCCTGAGGAACTGCGCAACAGAGGTGCATGTCTCTGCTGTGGTGCTCGTTCTGTCATAAGCAGACGACATATCTTCCATATGCAGTATTTCACTGCGCAACGGGATTCTGGGTGATCTAGGTGCTGATTCTTTGAAGATATCCCGTGCTTCTTCAAATACTTCTCTACTTTTCTTCAAGTCGAAAGTAGGTGCTTTCCCAGCAGCTTTCCTTATCCATATCATTTCAAGAGGAGTCTGCTTAGTGTTAAAATCTCCAGAAGTCAAAGCTTCTGCTCCTCTATCTCTCCCTATCATAGCGCCACTTTGCGACACTACATTCATACTTGGATCCGCAGGTCTCCTCTCTGCTGCGATCAATTGAATGTTTGGGTTCGGCGCCTCTGGCCATTTTCTTTTCTACATTTCTACCTCTAACACTAGGTAGTCTTCAATAACATGATCAAATGATTTACAATAACTACATGTAGTGCATGGGTTGGTACAGTCCCTAGATACATGTCCTGCTTCGCCACAGTTATAACATATTACTTGACCTCGGTCTCGTCCTTGTGCCGGGCCATTATTTCTTCCTCTTCCGCGGTATCCTCTGAGGCCTCTGTATGCTCGCTGATCATGTGGTACATTTTCTTGTTTCTGCGGAGTCTCTCCTTGGAATTTGTACATTCCTCCATACATATGCTCAATATCTTTCTTTATTTCTAGCATGAGCTCATATGCGCAGCAATTGGACTCATCATGCCCAACTGACTTACAAAAATTAAAGTATAGGTTTTTAGGTGTCCTTACGTATTTCTGTATCAGGTGGCAGTCTTCTAACCGGTGTCCTCTAGTTCTGCAAATTTCACACCATGTCCCTTGGTTCGGATTTAATGGGTCTGGTCCACCCATGTTAAGGAAGTCTTGGAATAAAGGATAGTGATCCTTAGTGTGTCCTTCACCCTTACATCCTGTACACCAGACTTCCTGTATCTCTTGTTTTCCCTTCTTGATATCCTGTAATTGTAGTGTCAGGGTAGCCAACTGGTTCTGAATCTACGACATCCCAGTGCTACTTTCTCCAATCGGTGAAGCTTCCAACTTCATCAAAATTTCCAAGGCTTCTGCTTGCGAAGCCACCTTCTGCTTCATCAACGGCTGTCTGATATGAGGTAACAGTGCAGCTATAAACCATTCCTTGTGCTGTTGCGGTGCTATCACAAAGCTTACTTGGTCCAACAGTGTCTTAAATTTCTGATCGAACTCCCAAAATGTTTCATTAGGTTTCTGTTTTATCTCTTTCAACTCCGTTATACACCGCGATTCTGATTTCGGCATCTTAAATTCTGCTAAGAGTGCAACCTTGATTTCTATGAGTGTTCTATTATGTCCCTGCAAGTATTTCATGAACCAATGCAAAGCTATGTCTCTAAAAGTGGTGACGAGTTGCACTTGCTTAACAGCATCGTCCTGTACTTGCTTTACACTCCATACGGCTTCACATAGAAACCAATGTTGATCAGGGTCTTCTAGACCCGTTCCTTTGAATATTGGCAGTTTGATATCGCCATTCATCCTCCTTCTGGGTGGCACGGTTCTCTGAGTAGTGCTAGGGATAAGACTCCGAGGTTGGACGTTCTGAAGCGGTACAGCCTGAGATGGGTTAGGCTATGTCAGAATAGGATGGGCACCCACTCCTGCAGTGTTACCAATACTGATGTTCTGTGGTGTGGGTTGCGTGGCGTTCGCAATCGGCAGGTTCTGAACTGACGGGTTCTGAGATAGGGGAGGCGTGGTATGTGCAATCGGTGGGTGTTGCAGCGTAATAGGCTGATACGTGGCTAACAGAGGTGCAGTTTGATTATCAAGCTCACAAGGTATCTGGGTATCTACTCAGAGTCCATGTGGGCCAGGGTTCTTCTCAACAATGAACTTGTATCTCTTTCCACTTCTTAGGTTATGGGTTTCTTCGTAAGACCCACTATACGTACTATCTACCATGACAGATTTAAACAAAATTTCACTGCATTCTAAAGACACATTTCTCTGCCAAAAGCATTTAATGCATAAACTGAGGTTGTTCAAGTACTTACCTCTGAATCCATTGAAAAAATCTCTTTCGGCTACGCTTTAGCATGTCCATAGAAAACTGCGTCACAAAGCTCTGTAGTGTACTATCGACTGCTCTCATGAATGGGTTGTCTACTGCTTTGAGCAATTCAATAAGCTCGGGTGTCCGACTCGGTCAGCACATCTCGCGGTGTACAGTTTCTTTGCTCTGCGAGCCTCGACAACCACTCATGTAGCTTGTTTCCAAAGGACGCCTAGAAAAATTCGTGAACGTCTTTCTACAGGTATTTGTTCAACCACTGGATTTTAGAGAGATCTCCTTTCTTGCGAAGTCTCTCTCTGTCTTGTCACACCAAGCCCAGATTTATTTCTTGTTCGGATGCCAAACGTCGATACCCAGCAAAACTTCTTCTTCATCGCACATCACGACTTCAACTCATCAGGGATTCTTAGTGTGGCAACATAACCATTTGTTGGCTTAAGATACTGTTCTAGAGGTTCCCAATGTAGACCCAAGTTCTTCGCGGTTTCAAGGAACCAACAAAACCCCTTCTCACCCGCCCTTATGGCAACCACCTGCGAACAGGCTGAGGTCTCACCCGAGGTGTAGCTATGGGGGTGCTACGAAATCAAGTTTCCACAACAATGTGATGAGTTGATCGGATAGAACTACTGCACAGTGCATTGCAAACTGAAGACTGCGCGATGATAGATTGCGTCACGGTCAACACTTCTGCAAGCTAAGAAGCTTGCGCAACCCGTGCATCTATAGACTGCACGGTTCGGACAAGATGCAAATAATAGGATAGCGCCACTGAATTATGCACTTCTCGTATAGACTTAACTGATATCGACAACTTTACTTAGTATTTAGCCATTCGCTTATTGCCTTAGATTATTAGCCTTATAACCAATGTAAAATAGATGAAATATACAATACTGCGCGCCTCTGGTGTTGTGCGTCGAGAGAGTTACACAACGCGAACTCTACATGCATAAGTGATGATTTAAAATACTATTATCTTCACAGATTTAGAATACTGTGCATTCATCATTCATCCATTCACATAATACTTAACATATTATTCCCACTTCATCCCCATGGCGAATACATATAAAATCATTAACACAACAACTGATAAATGAGAATTCAAGCACATACTATAAGTAAATAAGCAGATGCAAACACACAAACAATCACACTACACAGGATTTAACGTGGTTTACCCACAGGATGGGAGCTACGTCCACAAGAACTGTTGTTGTATTAGTCTTTTGGGAAGGGTACAACAGTTCTTTGTCTGCACACACAGCTGCAGACTCTCTTCTCTCTCTCAGTAGGCCTCTGCGCACATAGCTTGCAGAGACTTTACAAAATGTCTCTCCATAGAGACCTATTCAATCAACAATGAGAATAATAACAAGACAAAGAGTAACCCTTTCCCATAAAAAATATGCCTTTTTATAGATCATGCCCGTAGATCATGTCTTTACAATCCGCAAGCAAAAACCCTTAGGTTTACAAAACTGTCACGGTTTCCAGCTCATCGAGCTCGCTGGCTTCTGGTAGCGAATCTTCCATCGTGGCCTACCCTCAACGCATGCTCACGCCGCTATTAGCCTTCCTGTCGCAAGCATGCCAACATGTCACTTTCACCGAGCCGTTCTTCCTCTAACGGTCTCGTGCGACTGGTTCAGGTAGTGGTTCTTTACATGTGCGACCAATCGCTTTCTTCCGCTTCTACTCCATACCCGTCACCTAGCACTCCTGGAATATCTTTGCCAAAAATAGAAAACCGATGGTCTAACTAGAATCTGTGCCATCTTCCGTCCAACACTCTGCTTTGTCGGATCTCCGTAGACTGGGCACATCGCAGCACTGTATTCTCGCAGCACTGTACTTCGCAGTTCTTCCGAAACTGCGCTGCGTGCAACTTTGCAGCATCCAAAACTTACTTGTCCAAAAAGAATTCATCCGAACTGCACTTAGCTCCGTAGTTCCAAAATATGACTTATACAAAAGTGCCCCACTTGGGCCAGGCCCAACATTCCACAATCAAAGTTCCTATAGGATCAGTGATAAGTGGGTTTGCGGGAGGAGAATAGTTCATTCTGGATTCTAAGGTAGAAGTGCCTTCTTCATGTGACACATATGTGGTAGGTTGATCGATAGTTGCTCCTGAGTTCTCCTCCTTATTATGGGGATATTCAGGTGGCAATTTTAAAATCCTACATGATCTTCTTACATGTTGATCATCCAATATGGATGAATCAAAAATTCTCCTAATAGTCTTCTAAAGAAAATAAAAACACAGTCCAATACATACTCAAGCTAAAGCTGCAAGCAAACTATGTGATAGATGGGATTCAATAGTCTAGAACCTCATGGGATTATCAAGGCATCGCAACTAGTGATATACTACAGGGTCCAACAATTATACTTGGACCAATATTTCAGAGCACTAACCAGGGAGGATTAGGACCGTATAACCCTACTACCTAGTAGCATGTGCATAGTAGCTCCTTGAGTGTTGTTCTTGGTGTACTGCCACGCCAAGACGGCCAAAAGTTAACTTGGATGGTTTCATGAATCCTAATGGGGTCTCCTGATATACTCAAGGTTTGTGGGAGATTCAATCCGTAGTGGTGCTATCTAATGCACAACAGCATAACGAGAGCCTTCCGATATACTGTTGAGCATGTGAAGTACCTTTCTATATACCCGAAGGTACGTGAAAGGCTATTTGATATACCGACTAATACGTGGAAGAACTACAACCCCTTGGGATGTAGTGCAAGCAGATAACGACAACTACCACGTTTAGAGACGTTGGAACACGTCTCTAACCTAACACACAAGTTTCTATGTAAATTTTTACCTAGGATACCGCTTGATTTTAAGTTGTACGGTTAGGTGAATCCATGGAGTGAAGACTTGGAATTTAAACAAATGCAATCTGTCCTATATGTACATGCAAGTCTTTTTCTTTTTCTCTTCGATGAAAACTAGCTACAATAAGGAGAAATCTATTTGTTTTCGATAATGAAATGAATAAAGTGCCCCTATACTTTCAAAATCAACCAACAAGACTCAAAAAGCACTCTTTTCAACAATCCAACAAAAATGAATAACACACCAAATTCAAATGTTTTTTTTTCTTTTTCTCTTTTCAACTTAAGCGAATCTGCGAAAATTGAAAAGAATAATTTTACTTTTTGAATGCAATAAATCCTATTTTCAAAATAATGATAAAAAAAGTGGGAAGAAAATAAAAATAAAAAATGCGAGAATTTTCACTATCTTCGAAATGTTTTGCAAATTTTAAATGCACTTAGAAGTATGAAGGAAATGATGAATAACTTTTCAGAACCAAGAAAATGCAAGCCAATAATAATCTTTTAAACTTTTAAAATATCTTTAAATACTCACTCCAAAGCTTAAAAATTCTCTACAACAATTCCAAGAAATAAGCTTGAAATGAAGATAATGAACAACTTTGATTTTCTAGCTAATACACCAAATAGATCTGAGAATTACACCACTTTCCAAACCTATATTCAAAAAATCAGAGAATTTATGCTACTGCAAACTTTAATTGATCGAAAACTCTCAAAAAAATATAATCACCCAAAGTCTCAGAAACACACAAAAACACACAAAATTGAGAAAAACCACAACAATCAAATATTGGAGGGATTAGAAGTCAGATCGAACATATCATATGGCCTGATAAGGAGTCACAAGACTGAGTGTTCTCATGGGGATTGAAATCGGCCACAACGAGTGGTACACCCACTTGACTAGCTAGGACTCTAATCAATACTTAGAGTTCAGAAAATAAGCCAAGGATGAAGTATGTTATGTCTAGGGGTTTTGTGACTGTAAGAGGCAACACACAGAACTCAAAAATCAGTTTTGGGAGTTTTTCACACTGTGTACCAAATAATGAAGGGTGACGCGCCCTGCAGAGATGTACCGGAGCGTTGGGAGTCCCAATGACGCGCTCTGCAAATAGAGGAACAATGTCAGCGACGTAGGCTATGAATAGGAAGATAGTGTCAACGACACGGGTTGATCAAGGGAAAATAGAGTCAGAATTGCAGTGACATGGGCTATGAACTTCCCAGGTGAGTCGGGCGGGATCCAAGCAATAAAAAAGAAAAACTCTCAAACAATAAAAAGACAAAAGGCTCAATTAAGATCCCAAACAATTTCTGGATGTCCCAGAAACTCTCTGATGATCAGATCCAGTGGAGGGAGACGCAATTAGAGGCTAAATCAAGAAAAACAATGAATTGAAAACAAACCAAAACTATGATCTATAACTCCCCAGTATGGTTGCCATTTTTGTTTATAGACAATCTTTTAATGCGGACAAAAAATGAGCTCTCTAGTCTAAGTTATTTAGATCTAGAACAAAATGAGTACACAACATAACTATCCTTCCTAGTTAGATTAAATTGCAAGGTAGATGGGAAAGCAAGTTACCTCATAAGTGCAATTCCTTTCTTCGCGTTTGATCTACTTCTAGTTCCTTGATCTCCGACTGTTAAAAAAGGAGCAAGTGGAAACAAACGAACAATATGAAAGCATACGATTATGAATCTAACTAAATCAATAGTCAAAGAAGTTAATCCTAAACATCATTATAAAAAATAACAAGTTTATGGAAAGATATTAGAATTTTCTACACTACTTATAGTTTTTTCTGTGAAATTTATTTGTCTATAATCATTGTCTGTATAGTTCTGCAGTTAATATATTGAGAATTGTCATAGTTTGGAATATTTTTTTCCTTCCAAGATGCATTGAGAGATAAAATTTAGGGTTTACATCTGGCTTCTTAGAATTGGTAGGATCAAAACGTAATTGAACAATAAACTGGATTTTGTTTCATAGAATATGTTATTGATATTCAATGTCAATTATATTATGGATCGCATGGTTGAAATCGAATAGTTTGATGCCCAAATTTCTTAATTATAGGGATTTAACTTGTATCATTTGTTATATATTGTTTTAAAATTTGGAGGCTAATTTGTTTTCCTTTGTAGCAGGTGCCAACATTGTTTTCACCAGCATGTATTGAATATTCACTAGATCAGCTGCAGCTTGGGAAGCCTCCTGGGACTATAGACTGCATAGAGAATCTTGAAAACAACTTCATGGGGAGTGGGATTCTCGACATGTTGAACATTCATCATATATCTTCGAGATCATCAGTTGGATGTTCTACTACTCTAGAAAATATGAGCTTCATAGATGTGATGCAGTTTGCAGATTATGGATCTAAATTGGCTTTAAGTCAGGCCATGGATGATACATCATATGTTCCAAACCACTGAAGTATAAGTCAATGTTGAATATTGAACCTTGATAGCTATCCAATTAAGGACTCAAAAGTGGACAGTCTATGAAAAATGACTTCAAATATATAAAAATGTATCTCATCATCATGAGAAGAAACCGGTGTACTACTGGGCATTTATATAGGATCGTTAAGAGGAGAGGAGTCTATATAGGTGTATGGTTAGCAATCCATTAATTGGAAAAGTTTTCCCTCTTAGCTATGTTCATAATCCCTTTGTGGTTTGCAAGACAAACATAAAGTAGTTGCAATCTAAACCCTAGACACACTAGGATGAATGTATACATATATATGAATAGTAGTGTCACAAAAGGTGAAGGTGGTGGTCAGGAAAAGTGTGCAAGACAATTATTGAAGTTATGTCTTCAATATTTTCTTTAACATATATGGTGGCCTAGAATATATACATGTTTCGGTATTTATTAATTCAGTACCTCCAATTCTACCCTTCAATAAAAATTTAGATCCTTGTTGCACCAAATGATACACATACATACAAAAGAAATGTCACTTTCACTAGGCATCTTGATTCAACATAAAATTGTTATTTTATAAGCCCTTGTTGTTTACTTGCCTTCGCTATATGATATCTGACTTCCATTTCCTTTTGAATGAATGTTGGAAACTACATACTTGGTTTGTCCAAGGCTTTATAAGGTTTTAGTGATAAAAAAAGATAGTTCATAAATGTTATTTCATTTGGGCACTCAACTAACTCCATCTTCTAAAATGTCACAGTGTTATGTTGTTACGTCAACTGTTTGGAATAGAGAGAAGTAAAATAATATACAAGTGTGAGAATAAATTGTTGACTTTTGGGGACTTCATGATTTTAAATACACATTGACCAACTCGGGGATATGGAACCGCAAGTTGTGTCCGTAACCAATACACAAACACATGACTCTTGGTATAGTTAGCAACTCCAGTGTCGGACTAAGAGAGATTGCATGTTTGAATGAAGTTGTTTTGTGCCATGTTTTTAAGCATAAACATGGATCAATGCTTTGCTAGAAATGTTTTGGGAGTGGAAATATTTTATATTTTGAGTTGTAGTATCCATATTATGAATCTTTTCTTTAAGTTGGCATTATTATGGATTTTATATGCAGAGTTTACCCATCTCTGTTTTAGAGGGTAATGAACTAGCTAATATAAGGTTAGAGTACAAGCGTGACTGTGGGACAACGCATGTACTCCAATCATTGACAAGCCCATGGCTTGGTGAGGTGATTGTTGGTGATTGTTATTTACAGATTAAATTATATATTAAATGAACATAGTTGCTGATTTGGATACTTCCATGCCATCGGTGGAAGTGAAAAAACCATGATCTTGAGTCAAGGAAGTAGATTCAGGGAATCTACAAATCCCTTCACTAAAGAAATAACGAAGAGGCAAAACACCAACAAAAATGAATGGAAGAAGTGGAACTGGAGATCAGAAGATGATGTGCTTGCTGAAGGCTGCATATTTCATAGGATCGACATCATGAGAATATTTATCCTATGCAACCGCATACAACGTCACACTAAAGAATTCAGCCCTTGTGGAAGACCTCACCAAAAACATAGGTGCTCTCGTGTAGGAAAAAAAGTAGTTACTAGTTTCAGATTCTTATCCACCATTACCGCAATTGAATTCGAGTTCATTTTCTGCCAACTTCTTATCCACCATTACCAACGTTTTAGGAATTTGCAAATGGAAAAATAATAATTTTGCTTAAAATGTTTATCATACTTTTCAGGGCATCTACAAATCCCTTCACTAAAGAAGTAACGAAGAGCCAAAACACCAACAAAAATGAATGGAAGAAGTGGAACTGGAGATCAAAAGATGATGTGCTTGCTAAAGGCTGCATATTTCAGAAGATCAGCATCATGAGAATATTCAGCCTATGCAACCTCATACAACGTCACACTAATGGGTTCATCCCTTGTGGAAGACCTCACCAAAAACATAGGCACTCTCGTGTAGGAAAAAAAGTAGGTGCTAGTTTCAAATTCTTATCCACCATTACCACAATTGAATTCGAGTTCATTTTCTGCCAACTTCTTATCCACCATTACCAACGTTTGAGCAATTTGCAAATGGAAAAATAATAATTTTGCTTAAAATGTTTATCATACTTTTAATAATAACTATTTGGGTTGGGAATATACATTTCGGTCAATGTTTTCCAGATATGAAAATTATAACTTCATCATTATATACTTATTTAAATGTTGACATTAAGTTAGTATTATATACTTTTTTAAATGTTGGCATTAATCATCTACACCAAGTAAGGATATCATATTATATATTTATTTAAATGTTGACATTAAGTATCTACACCAAGGATAAAAGAAAAATTAACTCTCTTTCTACATGAATTTTAACGTGTATATGTACTTAGGTGCTAGTAATTCTCGACAACAAACAATAGTTTTGTGTTTTATGAATAGCATCAACCACAAAACTCTTCTTATCACTGTGAAAACATGTGACCATGACATCCCTTAAACCACAAAGGAAACATGCATAAAAGAAAATGTAACATTAAGAGTGTATAAAGAGGCATCCAATAGTAGTGTAGCCATTTACATCTAGTGTTATGGTTGAATATGAGTACTAGTGGAGTCTTCGCTATTGAAATGAGCAATCAAATTAAAATTTATTTTGAATAGCACATTGTTGACAGGAATTCTATATGAATTAATGGCACGGTTCCTAAGTTATGAAGATAAGATCATATCAAAATAGCTTAAAACATTTACCAAAATAATTTGCTTACATCAAAATTGCAAGAGCACGTGGCAATGGCAATGTCAGGCACATTGCCACCACGTGGCTCTTGTGTTTATATATCCATGATTTTGCTTTTCAATTGGGTCTAGCTCGGCTGTTGAGAGAAATAAGTGTTATCATCCTCACTATGGTCAATTCCCACAAGTAACATGTTGAGCTCTTCAAGAGTATATTGTTGTGTGGGATTTGAGCCTTGAAAAATTCAGCATACCCTAGGTTCCTCGAAATGAAGTGAAGTGACTGATGGGTTCCCCCCTGATATATATTTTGCATTAAAAAAAATATCCCTAGCATTTGCACTCGTGATTAGTACATTGTAAAATAAACTTATATTAATCACCAATCTTATCAATACTTAAATATTGTAAAAAATATTAAAAATTGAATATTAGCATAATGAACATTAGAATAATTATAATTATAATAATTGTTATTATTAATTAAATTAATTAAGAAAAATAAATAACTAAAGAAAATAATTAAATAAATAAAACAATAATTTTAATTACATCGCAAATTTAACGTTAAAATGATGCATCTTTGACTTTGATTTGATAGAAAAGAGTATTTATTACGTTGTTAGAAAACATTTTCAAGAAGATGCAACGCAGCATAAAAGCTTTGTATTTCGAAACAACAATGATGTTAACTCCTCGCAAGTAGATTCTAGATCGATACAAAAATTATGCTTGAAAAATAGTATCGATGCATAAATTGACTCACTTCGATGTTAACATGGCCCACATAACACACACTTGATGCAAATAAGTCGCAAATGTGTGTTATTTTAGTCTTATTGCATTATTAAGTTTTTGTTCATTGAGTGTAGATCGGGTGGTTGGGAGGAATGTTGTTATCCTCCCCACCCGGGTTCAAATCTTGCTTTGGGACACTTGCTCCTTAGGAGCCGACTTTCTATGTAATAATTGTAATTCTGGCCATACCTTGATTCTGCAGAAGAATAGCAAGTATTGACATTTTCCATAGAAAAAAAATAAAATAAAAAAAATGGTTAAATAAATACACTGTCGCAATGACTCTAAAAATAATTTTAAAGAGACGTTATAACGATACCCATGATGCAACCTATAACACGAACAAGATGTGTATGGTTTTTTGCATTGATAAAGTGACACTAAAAGTGATGCAATGTGCATAAGTATTATGCAAATGAGATTCTATAGAGAAACACACTGTGCCAACATGATGCTAGCAATGACTCTTTTACTTTATTGTGTCAAACTAAGAGATTCAAATACTGACACCCAATGATGCTAACATGATGTAGATGAGGGGATGCCCATTTGTTTCATGCTTGGCATAATGAAAATGATAATTTTTTAAATAAAAATGAATTGCAAGGTGAGTCGTGACGTGCATTTCAATATTAGGGCCTTATATTTAGTAGCTTGTCTTCTAGTTTTCTATGCTAATTGTTATAATTATGACATGTTTGAATGAATCTAGGGTTTATGGAACTTAGGATGAATATGAAAAAGAAAGCGACTTTTTAAGACTACTACTCGAGTGGACTCATTGTTTGTTAGGGTCCCCACAAAGAGACGAAACAAGATGCTCTTCATCACTTAGAACCAAAAAACCCTTATCGTTCAAAGAAAGCCAAGTAACCTGAAAAGTAATTTGATAATAATAAACAACCATCAACAAATGTTCACCCATTAAATCAATATTGCATATACTAATCATAAATCAACAATGTGCAAACTTGTAGTAGTTGGTAGAGGAACTAACCAAAAAAGACCTATAGAAATAAGCACCCATAAGTCGCAATAAAGCACAGTTAAAAACAAACATGTGCATCCTTTATGAAGGAACACTAAAGATAGATTTGGAACTATGCCATAGGTGCACTAACCATAATAAAAACACTCTAGGTTATGGTATGAGCAAGTTCAATAGTGGATACAAAACCATGAGAGCAATGTTCATGTAGGTACAAGCTAGCTGTGAATTAGAGTCAACACATGTACACATTAATAGATTTGTAGGTCTCATGCCATAGTATACAACAATAATACAAATGTTAGATTTCATAGAGTGTAATGAATGTGGTAGGTTGACCCAAGTAGATTAGGCCATGTACAAACAAAAATATGGCCTAGAATAGAGGTCAACCCATAAAAATAGGTGCATAGGTTGGCCATGCTAAAAAAACAAAAAAAATTGCAAAAATAATAGGTCGACTCGAGTTACCCTAATTAAGTAGGACCAAATAAGTCTCTACACAAAATAGGCTCACATGTGCAGAAAAAGTAGCTCGCATGCTTTGCGCAATCTATCGAACCTATAACAAGTTGAAAACATAGGCCAAACAAGGGGAATGCATAGTCCATAACAAAAGAAACATGGTAAGAGTAAGTGGAGAAGGTTGTAGCAAGACATAAAAGAGAGAAAAAAAAACTTGTAATAATTGAAAAAACATAGTTTTTCTTCAAACCTTAGCTTCATTTTACACCCCATCTTATTAGAACTAGCTCCAAAGAAAAAAAATTGTAGTGAATCAATAAAAAAATTACAATTGGATCTAATGCACAAACTCAAATGTGAATAGATTTTTGTAAGTACTATGGTAAAAATTAACTTACTATGAATGTGTGTTGAAACCAAACTCAAATTAAAGGCTTCCTTTTTCTAAACATACTTCATGAGCAATGTTTCACGTCCTTTCCTGCAATGACCTTGAGGGAAAGTGATTAAGTTTGAGGAGACTTAGTCCCACAACTCTAATACCATGTTAAAGTTCATAATATAATTTTTAAAAGGAAAGTAGAGTCTCCACTAATGATGAAATTAAAAGATCTCTACAATGACCTTGAGGAAAATGTTAAATATACGACATCAGGAGACATTCCCCAAACCAATCTTGTGCAACCAAGATTGATCCTCCCGTATAGAGGTGAGCACTTTGATTCCCTTCTGTGTAAAGGTTATTCCTCCTGTATAGAGGTAATTAATCAAAGTAATAATGTTGTGAAGTATTGTTGGACAAGGCTTCGGACTTGTGTGTGTCATGTCATGATTCTCATGTGAACCTTCTGTATAAAGGTATCCATGGGATGGACCTCCCATATAGAGGTGGACCTTCCATATGAAGGTCATGCTTTACTTGTTAAAATAGTTTAATGTTGTGTGATGTATTATTAACCATGATCACCAATTGATATTAAATCTCCTTTAGAGATTGATCACCTGTAAAGTGAAATACTTTAGCATATGATTATTTGGTTTGGAATAATATAATATGATCATAGCATCCGATAATTCTTCTTAATATAATGTAATGTGATGGATAATTAAAGTTAGCACATATTGACCATGCAATAAGAGATAAAGAAATAAAAGATAAAGCATAGAGATCAAGAGAATTCGAAATTACCCATGCAAACACTTTAGCTAATTGAAGAGAACTCGAATTGTTAAAGCTTCAATTAAGTATCAATGTATGCCTCAAGCAATGCTTCAATTAAAGCATCAGTTAAAGATATGCCTCAGTTAACTAAATAACTCACAGTGGTCACTTCAAGTAAATCAATCCGCATGATTTCAGTTAACTAAGTGTTAAACAAGAAGGACTAATTAACTAAAGTGTTTTCACTTTAGTTAAACTAAAAGACGACACTTAAGTAAATCAAGGAGAACTCGAATTGATCACTACAATGATGTTATAAAAAATCAGTTAAAGAGAGTTAACTAAGTGACAACAAAGAAGATCTAGTTAACTAAGTGATGACACTTAAGTTAGCCACCTAACTAAGTGGGCAAGCTTTCAGTTAAGATGCAAGTTCATCCTAAGTGACAGCTCAATGAGATAAAGCACTGCATGAGAAGTGGGGTGCACCTCTGCATGCAAAATTGATACATCCAGTTTGAGGGTGAGTTCATCCTGAAGTTAGAAGATAAAAATAGAAGAGAAGAATGTAAAAATATGCTATACGAGATTGATGAATCCAATGTGAAGTGAATTCTCTTCTCCTTTGAAGGCAGGGCACTTCTCTTTGTGTGCAGGATATTATTATTGAATGCAAGATGCTTCTCTGATTGATCTCTCTTCTTTATTGCTTATGTATCTTCACCAAGAGTGTTTGGTGATCTCTTATCTTTCAAAAGCAATCTGCTATGTTGTAAAAGAAAGCATTCTCTGCTATCCATTATATTATATTGAGAAGAATTGTTGAGGTTTTTATTCTTATAGTTTTGAGGATTTTCCTTCGGGTATATTTTGTGTTATGGATGTATGAATTTCATGTGATTGAATTGTCTCATTGCTTCAAGTTTCGGCATCTAAAAGAATTAAAGATCAAAGCTCAACCAAATATTATAGAAAAGTGATAAGGTTGGAGAAACTTAGTCTCTCAACTCTAATACCATGTTAAAATTTAGAATATAAATTCCAAAAGTAAAGTAGAATCTCCACATAAAAATTTGTATGATAACACCTACACCACCAAGATTGGTGGGTAACATTATTACCCAAAAAAACTTGAATAAAAAAAGACTGCTATCTTACACTATGCATTATAATGAGCTATATATTGATTTTCTCTAAGATAACTACCACATAACTAGATAACTACCACACTAGTTATGGACCATTAGGTTACCTTCTAACTATCACATCAATAAAAAGCCATTGTGGTCACCTTCTAAAAACAACATTAATAATGGAACGTTAAGACCACCTTGTAACCACCACATTAATGACATATTGTTGAGGCTTTACATCAATTGCCACTATTATCACTAAGTCAATATTATATTGAAGATATGATGTGAAACATTAATTACATAAATATCTATGTGCAATATTTTACCTATAGTGTCAAATAAAATTTTATTAAATGAGCCAATTAAAATGGATTTTCCTCGATTGGTTTGGACTATGCCACGTGACCGATTGTTATGAAGCTCTTGGTGCCACTTAGACATTGATACCATTTATTTTTCTTAAAATCGTTCTTTACTTTGTGTAAAAATATAAATCACTAATATCAACCTTTTTCCCTTAGAATACAATTTGTCCCCAAGGAGAATGAGATTGATATTACCTTGTTGGTTCCATCAACGTTGATTCATGAAAACTGAACATGTTACGAGTGGGATATTTAGCTCAAGTGGAGAGATTAACAATTTATCTTCTCAACTACTCATGTTAAACTCAATTTACCAATCACAAATATCAACTTATTAATAAGATAATTTAAATTATCCAATTGCCTTAAAAACATTCAAAATTAGTATCTCAACTTGCACATCAACAATCCTATACATATTTCGGATGGAATGGATCCCGAACAAGATGGTACAATGCCTTTACTTCGAGGCAAGGTGATCCTTTATTAGGGTGCTGGGATAATAATGTGAATTAGTGGGCTGGGGAGATTTAAACCCCATTGCTCAAAACAATTCATATGGTTTATATCTTGTATAAGTGTTGAGGAATAGAGATAGACATGGATTTGCAATCTGTTGAATATGCATCACTGTGACGAGAGCTAGAAACAAGTTATATAATTTAACAAGAACTTTATACTCAAAACGAGAACTGTAGTAATTAAAGCTCATATTTTTATGTTAAAAAACAACAAAAACAACCCTTGATTTGAAAAGTGGTGCTACCAGTAACATCTTTTTTTTTCGATCTAAAATTACAACTTTTTTTAAACCCCGACCAATGCGATTGCAATCAAAACCATAAATCATCCCCTCAATCAAAAAATGGTGCTACCGGTAGCACCTTTTTTCGGAGCTAAAATGACAACTTTTTTGAAACCTCGACTGATGCAATTGCAATCAAAACTCTAAATCAACCTTTCAATCAAAAAGTATTGCTCCTAGAATCACCCTTTTTAGAATTAAAAAATATGCATTATTCCAAACTACGTCCCTCAAAACTAACATCGTTAAATTGACACTCATAAAAATAAACAAAAAAAAATACAAAAACACCAAGAAAAACATAAACCACATTAAAAACAATTACAAAACAAAAAATATTAAAAAAAACATTACAATACAATTAAATTTAAAATATTTTTTCAACCAAATTAAATTTAAAAAATATATATGTACTCTTAGAAAAATTAAAAATAATTACACAATACTTTAACACCATAAAAAAAACAAATAATAAAAAAACATAATAACAAAACAATTATAAAAAAACAAATTATAAAAATGAGAACTATAAAAAAAAAAAAAAACCAATAATAAAAAAACTAAACAATAAATTAAAAAAATTAAAAAATATCACTAAACGTTAAAAAAGAAAAACAAATAATTAAAAAATTAAAAATCAAACCAAATAAAAAATGGTCTTAAAGTGGCATGACCATATATGAAAAGTCATACCAAATGAGTGTGCTCTTAAAAATTTATGAAGTTAACGTAACTTCGATTGTGAAGTATCGTGCATCTACATGCATTCGGGGAGATAGGTATACGGATGGGTGATTTCGAGAATCGCCCTACCCATTCACCATTACTCCAAGTGGTGACTATACCACTTGGAGTGGTGGGTGGGGTGATTTTCAACCGTATATTTCTCATTCCATATCCATGTTAATATAAAGAAATTGAAACATTTATTATACCTACCTTCGGCAGGGAAGGTTATATAGTAATCGTTTAGTATGCTAAAAGCTTTGACTTTAAATAGATTATATGTTTGGCTTAAGTTTTGTAAAATTCATATATTAAATTATTTTTTGTAAAATTTAAAATATATTTTTTTATTTTTTAAAATACATTTTTTTGTTTTGTTATTGGTTTATTTTAATGATTTGACTAATTTGCCCTGGTGTGCAATAAAATTATCAGATTTAAAAAATCAATTAAAAATAATAATCATAAAAAAAATATCATTCTGCCAAGTGTCTTCTAAATTAATATCAATTTATCATTGATAGGATATAATTAAATAATTTTAAAATAAAAATATTTAACCCAATTCTAATATTGCCAAGTGTCTTTTAAATAATCATTACACTGCAACATTATTAATATGATAGCTAACAAACACAATCTGTTCAAAATCTATGACTTCAACATTATTAATATATTTTTTTTAAACTTAAATTAATTATCGTCATGATCTATACCCATCCAAAATCCAAAATTACATTAGTCGTGAAATGGTCCTGTCCTTTCACGTGGCAATCTAAAAGTAATAAAGATATGTGGCAAAGTTTCCACACGAGCCATGAAATATGGATATATTGATATACGAGCTTTGTAAATACGAATAAAAAACAGATGTAGCAAGTGGCGGTGACCGAGATGGTACATACTACAGAGTGTCAATTAATGGTGGATCTGCCAATTAATGGTTGGTGTATACAGTGAGTCTTATGTAATTATAATAAAATAAGATTTTTAAATTATTATCCAATAAAATGTTAGATAACCAGTTTTTTATCAGTATAATTTTTTTCTTCTTTCTAATTACATTATAAATTGAAATAAAACCAATGATTAACCATGAACTAATATATGGTTGACTACTATTAATAATAAAAATAATAATAAATTAATCACATGTATGAAATAATTTTTTTATCACATCTATAAAAACAAAAATTAAAACAAAATTTTTAAATTCAACAAAAGAATTTAACATTATAAAGTTAAAATGGTTTGACCATTCACTCATTAATAAGATATATATGATAATGATAAACCTAGCATTATTATATATAATAATAATAATAAATATATTATTATACCTACCTCCGGGAGGTTATATAGCAATCGTTTGGTATGCTAAAAACTTTGACTTTCATTAGATTATATGTTTTTTCTAAAGTTTGGCTTAAGTTTTGTAAAATTCATATATTAAATTATTTTTTGTAAAATTTAAAATATATTTTTTTATTTTTTAAAATATATTTTTCTGCTTTGTTATTGGTTTATTTTAATGATTTGACTAATTTTTCTTGGTGTGCAATAAAATTATCAGATTTAAAAAATCAATTAAATATAATAATCATAAAAAAATATATCATTCTGCCAAGTGTCCTCTAAATTAATATCAATTCTGCCAAGTGTCCTCTAAATTAATATCAATTTATCATTGATAGGATATAATTAAATAATTTTAAAATAAAAATATTTAACCCAACTCTAATATTGCCAAGTGTCTTAAATAATCATTACACTGCAACATTATTAATATGATAGCTACCAAACACAATCTGTTCAAAATCTATGACTTCAACTAATGAACATGAAACGGATTTGTCCAGGTGGAGGAGGAATGTCCGTAAACTTTAACTTATCTGGTTTTAATTCTTACTGCTCATCTTAATCCATCTGTTATATATAGTGAAGGACACCACCTAGCACGCCTCCCGATGTGGAATTATGCCGGCGCTTTGGAGAATAATGAAAATTAGCTTTTATACTACCTTTATGCAGGATAATATTTAGGAAAATTTCGAGCAAATCAATGGAAAAAAGTAATGATTAACAATTTATTGATATTTCAATGGAAATGTGTCAATCGGTGAAAGTAGAAGCAGGCAATGTGTAGAGCTGGCAATCTAGAAAGCTCGACATCTTTTCTCACGTGTTCAACATAACGTACTTAGTGAGGGTATTTTCTATTGAAGGCATGACTCATGGCAATTTTTTTTAATTTTTAATAAAAAACACCTTAACCTGAGAGAGACCTGGCCAATGTTGTAGTTAATGAAAGGTTTAGCCATTCCACAAAGACTCCACATAAAGAAAATTGAGCAAAATATAGGGTTCACAAGATACACTGAAGGGCATATGAATTTGGATCATAGCAAAGAAATGTCATTGTCTATAAAACTTGAATTGGATTAGATGCTAATATCTCTTCTGCCGCTGGAGATGGGCAGCCAGAATCGTACTGGTAAATATGCTTCAACCTATTGGGCAACATGACAGAGACCTTACTATTCCAAAATGCAGTATTTAGCATTTCATTTCTTTCTTGTATGAAGTATTTTGAATGATTTCTAAATCCAATTTCCGTCCCTTGGTGCAGGATCAACGACATGGTGGATTTCATATTCGGCAATGCCACCGTTGTTTTCATAGCAACCAGGTGATAATCGTGACCGCTCAAATCTAGCCAGACTAGACTTCAACAAAATTAAAGCATTAAAAACCAATATGAGAAGAAATCACATGCTCTCAGTTTATTTTCTTTAGTTTTAAGCCAAATTTGTGATTTTTTGTTGGTTCTGAGAGCAACACGTTTAGTGCAGGGCTGCATTTCATAGATGAAGATAACGATCAATGGAACCTGGCCAAGTATGTACAAGCTATAACACAACTAACCGTTAGAGCTAACCTAGCCTGAAGGAACGATGTTTCCCCTCAATGCGGGTGTCGTATGTGGAGTTTTCATTCAAATAAGGTTCTTGATTGAATTGGTGTTCATAAAGAGGGTCTAGCCCTAAAATCGCCGGTTTCATAAAGCACTAAGGATCGTAGCGTAAGCTGAGCAGGGAATTCGGCATCATATTGTAAGGCTCGCCAGCCTCAAGGAAGAGCTTTGATCAAATTTGTGATTTTTTGTTGGTTCTAAGAGCAACACGTTTAGTGCAGGGCTGCATTCCATATTCCAGAAGGTCCACTCAAGTAGGTGGATTGACTAATTTGAGAAGTAATTGCAATCTATCATGTAGAAATAGAGGTAGTGTATAAGTCACATTTCTTGGCGTCATATCCTCCTAATTTCAATGAAAAATTCAAATCATTTCATCCTCTCCACTTGGGGCTTAACTAACTAGAAAAATGATGTCTTTCTTTTGCTTAAGAATGCACTAGCCTTCATTCAATTAAGATATGGAATTTTTGCCAGATTGAGAGACATTAAATTTTGGCCAAATTGCAAGACTTGCTATAGTGAAGAGAAACTATACCACCTACACTGAGAAACCTGGTCTAATTATTTGTATACCAATTGGTAAAATGTCCCTGAAAATAAAGTATTTTTTTATAGTTGAATGTTCTATCTTCCTTCATCAATTTGCAGGCCTGCTTGTTTAGGAAATGCTGACCCTTATGATCGGTTCTAGGAAATGAAAAGAATTTAACCTAATACTATGAAAACCCAACCCATGTATTTTTGTTGAAAAAATCTCAACCCATGTATTTTTGTTTAATGTATATTTTCAGAGCTTTTACATCTCCTCTACATAATATGAAAATGAAACCAACTAACATACATGTAATGTATCATTGCTTCAAAATGAAACTAATTAACATACCTGGTATGTGCTGGTGTTCATCGAGAACCACTGCGCATGGAAGCTTTCATACTGATTCATACTTGAGAAACCTTTTTCGCTTCACATGTTCTTCAGTAGTGTATTCTCTTAGGATTCTAGAGTATTTTTGTGTCTTAGCCGAATTTTATCTCAGATTTGCATGTTTTGTCTATTGAGAGGTTTAGTATCAAAATCCCCGAAAATCAACAATAGGACTGTCGATTCATTAATTGTCAACCGCAGCATCCAAGAAATTAATCATTAGAAAAGTTTATTTCCATCCATCCCTGATTCTAGAATCTAAGGAGAGATTTTGCTCAAGAACTCTGAATTTCTGTTTTCATGACTCATCCTCAAATCTAAAATTTTTGTCCGCGACTACATCTACATCCCAGTGTCCCCATTCCCGTCTGCAAATCCACACCCAAACATAATTTCCTACATGTAATGCCAAATACCACCACAGATTTCACCAGCAAAATACTGCAAAATCCGCATAACTTTATCTCCTCTCAGCATCCCTATATAACATGTTTCCATCATGCTTAGTTGCCAATTTCTCCTCTCCGTCAACTGCCTCCATGCTTTGAGTTCATGGCTAGTTACTTTATTACTATCAAAACCTACCAACAAAATTTAACAAGAATATATCCAACGAGATTCCTGCTAAAGATGAAGACTCCTTGCCTTTTAGATTCAATGAATTGTCTGGTTGTAGATGACAAGCTTCTCTTCTCAGAGACTCCCTTGACTGCACTTTGATTAATGCTTGCAGCTCTGGAGATTTACGTTATGTTTGGTTTTGGGGAAAATTAAATAGTATTTAATTTGGTAATCTGTAGTGGCAAGCACTGAAAAATTGTTTTCCATGTTGTTGTCCACGTTACAAACTGTAACTTGCATGCTTTACCACGTTTCACAAACTCACATTTTGAAATCAAGGTGGCTATCATGTGCTGCTTCTCGTTAAACTGAGTTTGACTTTTTACCGCAATTACGAATATCTAAAATTCGTAATTTAATTAGTTTAAGATATGATGTGTATGCAGCTAGAATAAGTCAGGTAGGTTATATTGGAAATAAGATTAGATATAAGGTATATCTGTGTTCTTAAGATCAATGGCATAAAATATAAAAATGTTATGCCGCAAAGTTTAATATTTTTAAAACTTATGTTACAATCTTATATTATAAATTACTTTAAATTGTGGCATTCACAATTTTGTTTATATTTTAAACTATTCCATTTACAAATTTATAAATACATTTTAAAAAAAACATTTGAGAAAAATTACATTTACATGTAAATGACCTTTCCTTGTAATATTGGAAATAAGAAGTTCAAATAGGAAATAGATATTCAACGCTTGATTTCATAACCTATGCAGGACAATCAACAAAATTTAGTAGCCACAAATACAATTTGGCTATTTTATTTATAATAGTATGTTATTTTCTGGTAGCCGTAAACATATTAACAGTGTGAACTAGGACAACACTTTTTGCAACAACTACATAAATCAAAGCAGGCTACGCAACACAAACAATTAGGGTTAAAGTGATATTTATCCACATTATTGTGACCAACTGGTGTAAATAACGGACCTGCAAATGCACAAGTTAAGGTCAATAAGTCCTCACAGAGTTATAGTTATACTGCTATTGCTGCGGTAGCGTTGTTATGAATTGAGAAATTTAAAATGTTATATCAATAATTAAAAACATAAAGTGTTATATATGTGGATCTACTTGTATCAATTACTTTTAAATGCTTATCTATAGTTGATTGAAATTAAGGTATATCAACCATTTTTAAAATAATATAAACAATGAAAAAACTGACCACCAACCTAGTGTAACAACATCTTCGCCGCCAACACCTTTGTTTGTGGATCCTTTGCAACGACACAGTTGTTATGGACATTTGAAAGCAAAATAGAAAGCAGCACAAGGAGTATTACTGGTCTGCAAGGACGAGCAACTAAATCGCTAAAATTACTTGTGAACTAATTAGTCCCTGCCATTCGCATACTAACGTTATATTGTATAGCAGTGATGAGATTCGAAGACGTAGAATGAAATTTCAGAGCGACAAATATAGCGTACAGAATTTTCTTTCTTTCTGTTTCATGTACCATCATTTTCTGAAGTGGCCTCCAAATTCCCTGGTGATTAGATTATAAACTCAAATTTTAGATGGAAAGCTTCCAAACTTGCATTGCATTGAATCTCTAATCTTTGAGTTATTGGTATTTAGGAAACCTATGAAAAGCTGCCAAATTTTAGATGGGAAGCTTCCAAAATTGCATTGCATTGAATCTCTATTTTTTTTTACATTACAATTAATAAAATAACTTATAATTATTATAATTATTATAACTTATAATTGTCAAAATTATAATGCTAATCTATTTTTTTAGTAAAAATCTATTAAAATGAAAATGAAAAATAAATATCCAAACTAATTGTTACACATTTAATACTTTCTCTATTGCATATATGACACATTAAATATTTCAACTTATCCACATGTCATTTATTTATTATTTTACAAATCAAAAGACTTACTAATTTTACTTAAAGAATAGGGATCCAATTTTCTAATTGGATAACTTCCATCTAGTAGTCATATCACCTCAAATCTCTTAAACTAGGTAACAAAAATCTAAAAAAGATCATATTTATTTTTATACAAACAAACAAATTTAAGCTACTAGTCTTACATTTCATAATGCCATAATCAATACTTTATCAATAGTTGCTAACACTTAGATATCTGAATATATATTTCAACTTTTAAAAGCATAGAGTAAGACATGTCACTTTTCTTTTGCTTTCAAACTATCCACAAGTGATACATTGCTAAAATGTTACATAATTATTTTAACTTTAATTTTTAATTATGTACTACTATTACATTAAAATATTCTAAGAGGCAGGTATAAGCAGCTTTGCTGCTAATTTCACTTGTTCATATTTAAAACATTTATATATATATATAAACTATTTCATATATTTATACCTAGGCGTTTCACCATGGAGATGCATAACCTCCTTCTCTGCTAGATTCTTCACTCATAGAGCGAATGGAATCTTGCCATGTGGATGGTTATGCTTCCGCTGCTATACCTCCATACCTCCACTGTTGTACACGCCATACCTCCGCTGCTACATGTGCATATTGCTTATCTCCCATACATGCCATGCTCCTTATCATTACGCCCTTACCCTCACGTGCCATCTGCACACTCCCCTCCCTACCATCTTCCCACGTCCACTCCCTTCCCTTATCCTCTATGCTCCTCCTCCATCCAAGCTCTCCCCACCGCATTCAACCTCCCATGCTCCCTTCCACTTTTCATTGCATCACCCAACTCTCCCCACTTCGCAAAGCTTCCCCCCATCCTATCCATCCCTACTCATACCTCCCTCGCATCTCCCTCCCTGTTCCACACTGCATAGACTCAGCTTGCGCCTCCCTCCAGTCCACGTCGCAGCTCCCCCTCTCACGTCCGCCCAACGACTGTCATCCCACTTCTCAGCTAACGCCCCAACCCTCATCCTCCCAACGCATTCCATGCCCTACGCATACCGAGCATATTCCCTTACCATTCTTCCCCCACACCTGCATCACCTTGCCCTGCGCTTTCATTTCACAGCATCATACCACATTCCAACCACACCCCCACTGCAAATCACACCCTCCCTCTCATCGCCAATCGCCTAGACCGCAAACACTCTGCCTCCATTCCTCACGCCGCTACTAACCGCGTTGCCATCCACCCACTACTATTCATGCTCCCCCATTCCACCGGATCGGACAATTCAACTGGCATCCAATCAAACCAGCATTGCTTGCTCCCTCGCGGCCTTCTCTACCGCTATCCTCCACAACAAAAAAACCCTAATTACATAGACAAATACAGTACACTTCCACGTCTGTTCCTATTTTTCTTCTTTCTTTGTTGTTGTGTTGCTCTGCTCTTTTTCTTCTTTTTCTGCTGTTCAACCGGCATCCAATCAAACCAGCATCGCTTGCTCCCTCACGGCCTTCTCTACCGCTATCCTCCACAACAAAAAAACCCTAATTACATAGACAAATACAGTACACTTCCACGTCTGTTCCTATTTTTCTTCTTTCTTTGTTGTTGTGTTGCTCTGCTCTTTTTCTTCTTTTTCTGCTGCTCTGTTGCTATGTTCCTCTTTTTCTTCTTCCACTGTTGTTGTGCTGTGTGATAACAGGAATGCCTATCCTGTGCTTGGTTCCATGACTGCAACCAGGTAGTAGTAGGTATTATTCTCGGTTGGAAATGCAACAGAAAAATTTCTAAAAATAAAGAAGTGTCGGACTGCCACCGCTATGTTGAAACAGCGCACCTATCTGCACGTACGCTGCTTCAAAGGAGTCTTCGTTTAAGGATAAAAAACAAAGAACCGTTGATCACCACGTATTTAACATGTGGCACTGAAGAAGGAAGATAAAAATAAGAGCTTTATTCATCAATCCCACTACATATATATTTAAGAGAAGTCGCAATTTGATAGTGCAATTTGGGAATTTGAGGGGCTTAATGTTGGTCATGGGTATTTATTGTTAAAATGTTGGCCATAGGTATTTAATGCTAAAATGTTTACTTAGAGTTATAAACTTTAAAATGTCTACACTGAAGGATTATTTGATTGACTAATTTTTAAGTATTTTCATTAATTTCAAAAAATTATATTTCATTTTATTTATTTTTAATTCTTTTAATATAACTCGATACCATAACTCTATTGGCATGCCTCACTTTCCTAACCCTAATCAACCCAACCTAAAATCCTTATTTAACACAAACCCAAATGCCACACCAAATCTTACCTTGAAGTTAGAAATTCTAAATTGCCTGGTCAATTTGAGTTATCTAATAGACATAGTTAAATTTTTAAAAATCATAGTTACAACCCTTAAATTCTGAAATTTTGGGTGTCCTAGGAATTTTTTATGGTGTTGAATCCATTTCTACTATCAAAATCGCTATTCAAATACAATTAAATTCAAATTTTGCAAAATAAATAAAAAACAATAAATTCTACGAAAAAATGTCCAAGCCACAACTCCTTATCTAATTGGCTTTTCCAAAAAATATGGGACCTAATATGTAATTGCCTATAATCATTAATAATAAAAATGTGTATTTAAATATGTATGATTAATGTCAAGTACAATGTTAATTGCATTTCATGAGACAATAGTAAATTAAATACAGATACACATTTTATTAGGTGATGTTAATAATTATCACAATCTGATCGTTATCACGAGCATCGTAGAGTGTTACATTGGAGGAAATTAAAAATATTTTATCGTGATTTGAAAAATCAAAAAGTAAATTAAATATACATACACATTTTATTAGGTGATGTTAATAATTACGCCATAGGCGTTTCACCAACGAGAAGCATAACCATCCACGTCGGCTAGATTCCTCGCTCATAGAGCGAATGGAATGCTGCCACGTGGATGGTGTCGTCGTGAAGGTTCTATCCGTCAGGATTAGGACTTTTACGTTTATTAAAGGCCAGCATTGAAGTCGACCCAGGTGGCCCAATGTCGACAGCTCGCCCGGAAGTGCTAGAAGAACCCCATCTCTGAACCGACCCCTCTGGCGTTCGTTAAAGCAATCCTACGCACAGTGATTCGATGGCAAAGGTTAAACAACCTGACCTAGCCACATGAAAGCAATACCATGTACGTACAACTGAATAGCTTCATTGTAGTTATCGGCTTCCCTGCAAATCCGTGGGTGAAACCAGGCAAAAAAAATTATTGAATGCAAGGGACTGTGATTCCTTTCTAATAAGTTAACAGTAAGAGGACTTTTTTTTGGGTAAAAACTTGAAAATAATCGAATAGAAATTTTACAATTTCACCATGAATCGGAAGCTTCTGAACCCTCTTTACTATCACAAAATTTCACTAAAATCCAATAGAAATTTGAATTTGAAGTAGTATCATAATTCCACCATGATCAATTTTGCCCAATCTTGAAAAGTCTCAACTCTTTAAAAAAATTGATTCCAACTACTTCCAATTCATGAGAGGAAGCCTCATGAGTAGACAACGCAGGGTGATAATTATCCAGACTTACATTCCGGTCAAACCAGTTGTGCGAGGTGGCAATTTTTTGAAGTTACGAGGATAACTTAAAATTGCCTGCAAATGCATATTACAGCATTGCATGCAGCCAGTCTGAGAAATTAGAGGCTTGAAGCTATAACTAAGGTTGCTTATAGCAAGTATAGTGGAAAATAAATGTTTCTAATCCTGACTTTCCCTCCAGTCCCCCTATCCATCTACTTTCTTATACCACATTCAACCCTTCATTCTGCACATGATCTTTTCTTCATTTAATGATGTGAATGTGGCCACTGTCGATAGTTTTTCGTTTTGTTGTGTTTTGTTACTATGCCATGATTGCTACTGCAAATGAAAGGGAAACCCCACGCAAATGCTTACAGTATGCAATAGACGAAAAACAAAAAGGAAATCCAAACAAAAAATGTGTAGGTGTGATAAAAATAGGCACATCCTTAAAAGCAGGCTTATCTTGCTTTCCAGAAGAAGTGTTGCTCTGCTTATTGATAGAAACGACCCCTTTGAATCCTTCAAGAATGCCAACCAAGTAATTATCCAGCATCCCCTTGGTCGCAGTCTGTGGCCAACGTCTTCAAAATCCATTGGGTTGTGGCTGATTGTTTTAATTCCAATGATTGCCTGCAATCTATTAATATGGCCTTGCACCAATGCACTTATGGACAATAGGATTCCATTTTATGTTTGGTGGCCGAGATTTATTGAGCTAATGGATTATATAAAAAATTTGTGCAAATTTTGTATGCATATATTTATGAATGGCCAGTGGTGTCCGTTTTTGCAAATTGGTGTCTGAATTATTGTGTATCTTATCACAATGAGATGGTATTCATGGTGAACAGGTTCTCTTGGCCATTGTTGGGTGAGTGTTTTAGTTTTTTGTTGCCCATTTATTTCTATGTCAATTTATTGGTCTCTGGGAATTTGATAAACATGGGGTAACCAGTTCCTAGGGATTTTAGTATTCTTTCTTCAGTATAATACAGTTGTTCAGATTGGAAAAAGTAATGGAGATCACAATTACAGTAGTCTTTCTTATCATTTTGCGTCCCTGAATCTTGCATCATACTTTTGTTGTTAAATTCACTGAATTGCAGATATGCTTGTTTGTTAGGGAAAGTTCTATAAGCAAGCATATTATGCTTCTGGAATTTAACCTTTGGCAGTTTGAAAATATCATTAATGAATCTTGTAACATCTGAGAGTCTTTTTTTGTCCAATGAGTCTAGGGTGAACAATCAAAGGGTTTGGAAACACTCTAGAGCGATTTATTAAATTCATAATCCACAAATCCTCCTGGACTCTGAACCACAAGCTAATCTCGTCATTTGATTATAACCACAATTAATCCTCCTGAGCTACGAGTCCTTTTTTTCACTTTTTGCTTTGATTATAAGTTTGGTCTTCACTTATTTTCCATGTATTGATCAGTTGAGCTCATTTAGCTTAGCCTTGCGGTTTATGAGTAATTCATAATCCACAAATCCTCTTGGACACTGAACCATAGCTTGTGGTTTGATTATAACCACAAATCCTCTTGAACCACAAGTCATTTTTTTTTCAATTTTTTCTTGGTCTTCACTTATTTACTAGGTATTTTTCGATCAATTGAGCTCATTTAGCCTATCCTTTTCTTATTTGGCACTTCACGAGTATTTCAAAGCCTCATTATGGGTGATCTCTCATACACTTGAGACACCACTCTCATTCTTCTTGGCTCCCTCATTATGGACGAAACTCATCCCTCGTGATGGGTGAGATATCTTATACACTTGCAACATCACTCTCATTCTTCCTGGGTCCTTTATGATGGGTGAGAGGAAGTGCTCACCAGATACTCATTGGACTGAAATGGCTCTCACGCAAGTACAGTAAAAAAAATCACAAATGATCCTCTTGTAATTGTTTCACGCTTCTCCTTTATAACTTTTCATCCTTCAAAGGATTTAGGGTTTAGGTTTGTAATTATTCATTCTTCTCTTTTGTATTTTATTAGGATTTAGGGTTTAGGTTATTGTATTGAAATAAACAAGGTGCTTTATAGGATGGGGATGGGGATCCATTAACACATAAAGTGTGTGGGTGCATTAAATATGGACACTAGCACAAATTTATTTAAAGCCTTAAACCTTGTGGTTTGGAATGGATATGTCAAATTCACACAAATTGAAGTGATCTGCAGGGTGAGGGTGGAGGATTCATCAACACTTCCTGAATGTATGGGCGCACTAAATATACAGTGCATGAATATGGACATTATTTGTAACACAAACCCATCTAAACCCAACTTGATATATGCATCTTGAGGATGCAAAGATCAACAATTCATATCTCGAGGTGACTTAAATGGTCCATGTAATAAATATTAGAATTCAGAATGTGTATACTTGAGCTTAGCAATGCGCAGACATTAGTTGATGTAATTGTTTTGGCCCATTGGTGAGCTACACATAGTTTGCAACCCCCCCAAAAAAATAGTTGTTATACATACATTTTCTTGTGATTAAACATAAAGAAGCAGCAATACCCTTGTACATTCACCATATTTCATGCACACTTGTTACCCATGCTTTTACAATTAATTTTTTTGCTATTTTGTTATGGATTGTTACCCATGCAACGGAAACATCCATACTTTCATTATGCTGGATCGAGCTCCTCCTATACAAAACCTTTCGCACCCTCCCCAATGACATTGGATCCACAGCATTTGCCATAACTTCTAATTGTCTTCGCTTTAAAGACACATACACTGCATGGAATGTTGATCGTTTTCCAGAATCCCCCAATACACCTCCGTCTGATGCCTCTCCTTCTGCTCCAAACCACTTTCCCTTACCCCCTACCATGGATGAATGGGAACTCCTTTCTCAACTCCACCCTAGAAACAACCTCTACATCGATGACCTTGACATGCTTGGGCATCGTGACTTTGAAAAAGAACACAATTGGACAAAAAACCATATTCCTTCACAAATGTATGCAACAACTATATCATTCATTGACCTCACTCGATTGTCCCCCCTAAATACAGCCAGACACATGTTCATCTTCCTATTCTCCTGCCTCGTTGTCTTCCACACAACGCATGGCCTTTGATCTTGTCCTCGCACACTCCACAAATGCTACAAGCCCTCCCCCACTAAAAATGGTCATTCAAGGCACTGTAGGAACCAGAAAGTCTTACTTAATTTCTTGCCTTAAATTTGCACTCCAACATGCCTCTGGAGACAAACCTTCCCCCTTGCTCTTCCTTGCTCCAACTGGTATTTCTTACTTTAACATAGATGCACTTACAATACATTATGCCCTTCGCATACCCATTGTTGAGATGCACCCTCTTGAAGGCCATTCCTTTCAAGCTTCCAAGAACAATTCCGCCATATCCGATAAATCATCATTGATGAAATGAGTTTCGTTGGTCCAAAAATGTTAACCCATATAGATGATCGTTTACGTGAAGCCTTTCCTTCCCAACGTACAACCCCCTTTGGTGGTTGATCCATCATATTGCTTGGTGATTTTGGACAGTTTCCCCCTGTAAAGGACATCCCCATGTATGTTGGGACGTCGAGAGGTAATGCTCTCTGGCGTACTTTTGACACTTTTATCACTCTTTCAACCATGTTTCGACAACAAGGCAACACCCCTTCCCAAGTTTCCTTTCGTCAACTCCTACTCAATCTTCGAAATGCAACTCCAACTCTTGAAGATTGGACCCTTATCATGTCAAGAACAACCTCCTCCATTTCACAAGAAGAGAACAATACATTTGAGCAATGCACCCATTCAAAAAATGGCCTCAAAACAAAGAAAATGTACTATAAAATACAACCAATCACATTCTAGTAGATGACATCATCCCCCTTGGTGAGGTGGCATTGTATGAGTTAAGAATGCTTATTTGTCAAATTTTCTATGGTGGATGAAAACACATAGTTAACCAAGGTAGTGGTGTAAGTACTTTTAAGTCATAAAGTAAAGTACTCATAATGATAGTCTTTTCATAAAATAATATTATTGTCATTTTCAAGTAAAGTACTCATAATTAATGTCTTTTCACACTTTCTCATAAAATAATATTATTGTCATTTTCAAGTGAAGTACTCTTAATTCATAAAGATAGTCCTTTCACATTTTTTTATAAAATAATATATTATCATTTTTATGTTTTTAATTTTAAATTATATATTCACTCTATTCTATTTAATAACATAATGTCAAACTAATAAAGAATAATAATAGATTTAATAAATAATAATAATAATAATGCAATGTGGATTATAATAATATTATTGACATTTTACATGTAAATAAATTCTCAATTAAATTACATTATTAAATTCATGAGAAAAGTATTAAATATAAAAAGTCAACATAAAATTAAAAAAATAGCTCTTAAAAGTGTTTTTTATTATTTAATTTCATTTGCAAGTTCAAGACAAATAAATGCTAAAGGACAATAATTTTTGGGGAATTTACAATGAATCTTAGTCACATCAATGTAGACTTATTTTATTAATTTTATTTCTAGTGAATTTTGAAAAGTAACTCAACCATGGTTATTTATATTGTGCATAGAAAATAGTGTGCGAGGTGACTTGTCATATATACCTACTCCATAAAACCCCCAATTCATAGTATTTTAATATATGTTATATTTTTGTAGTACATCTCTTAGGAGGCCATTTTTTGACCTCAAAATCTCTCTAATGTATGCAACTGATAGCTTTGTTGCATTGCACAACAAACAAATGCTAAAACTCCTTAACATGCCAGTTGCACATTGCCTTACAGAGCAAAAGAAGCAACATCTTCAAACCTCCATCAATGATGAGCAACTTCCATTCAAGGTTCTACTAGTAGTTGGTCAGCAGGTCATGTTGACAACCAACTTATGTGTCTCATCAGGCCTTGTTAATGGCTCCCTTGGAAAAGTTATTGCAATTGTGTACAACTCCAACGATCAACCACCTACCTTGCCATCATATGTTGTAATCCAATTTCTCCACTACAAAGGCCCCCCATGGGATTGTTCCAATCCAAATTTTGTCCCCATCAGTCCCATAACAAGGGGTTCACGAAGGCAAGTACCACCTCGAATGGCATGGGGCTTAACAATCCATAAAGCACAAGGGATGACCCTGCAAAATGCAACCATAGATATTGGCAACATTGACCGACAAGGCCTTACATTCACTGCAATATCCAGAGTTAAATCTTTGTCAGGCCTCTGCATATCTCCACCTTTTTCATTTTCTAGATATTCTCAAATGTAAGACATCCCATATGTGCAATGCAAGATACAAGAGGAGACCTTACTTGCTTCAAAACCACTTGTTCCATATACATACATTCCTACTCCTTAGCACCTATACTTTCCATAGCTATTACTTTACTACCTTCTCCTCTAAATCAATACAACTTGTATATTTTTCTTTAGATCTTGTATTCCTATTGCTATCGTCATTGAATATTTTCCTACAGGATACAAGCAAATACAAAGAAACATTGCCTTCTTGGATATTTAATTTCATATATACATTTTTGTTGTATCCTTGACTTCCACTTTGCTGCCATATCTTTCCAACTCGGAGCACATGCACCAACCCTCCTTCGATGCTCTTGCTTGCACCTTTCTCTTCTGCTCCAGACGTGCTCATCTTCCAGCCAAAGATCTCTTTTCCTTTTGGCCTACTCCCATCCACCTCTCCTACATTCCTTCCACCCTCTTCTTCCTATCCGCCTTCCCTTCTCCACCTCTTTCAAATCCCTCTCCCTTCAACTTCACCTTCCCTTCCTTTCCTTTCCATCTGAGCCATGCCTAACACCTATACACAGGTCTGCAATTAAAATTGTAGACCTTGTATGTTAATAGTTTAGTTCATAGTACAGTTAATTTATATTAGTTAATAGTACATTAATTTTAGAATAATTTTAATGCTTCTCTTAAAGATTATTTACTGTGCAAATACAACTCAGCATTCTGCATACATATTTGAATATTGTAAAATTTAGGTAATTGAATCATGGTCAATATTTATAATTACTGTTTGATACATATTCAAAAGGCAAGAAACGTATTCATCTACAGACACATCCCATATCCATTTTATGCATAGATTTATTTAGGGTAGGTTTCTCACTTGATTGTTGTCTCTATCGAAACCTAATACAGTTCCAGGCCATTCCATTCCAAGAAGCAAATTTAGTGATTTACATAAAAAGCCCTTAACAAAAAAAAAATTAAAATGCAATCAAGTGAGCTCAAAGTATTATTTCGCAGTGTATGGGATGTGTAATCCATTTAAATGTTAAAGACCCATGTTCTTACTTTCCTCTGTAATGATGGTGTTTCAAAAACATTATGTGGTAGGTTATGGGGATATCTTATTTATATGCCTAGGCCCATGCTGCTCCTTTGCCTGTATAATGTTTGTGTTTCAATATCATCTTGGTATACCCATAGTATTACTTTTTAATTTTGTAATGCTTGTGTTTTCATAGAAATTTGTACTTTTCCTCAGATATTAAATGGCTTTGCTGTGAAAGAATATTTATGTTTAGTATACCGTGAAACAAGCATTTTCATATATTCATTTCCTTCTATTTACCAATGTATTCTCCTTGCTGACTTAGGTAGATCTTTTGTACCGCAACTATTCATATTCATCATCCATGGTCATGATTCATGGTCACATTTCTCTGATGTTGGTTCAATATCCTTTTTAGCTCATATGAGCAATAGAGTACTTCAACTGTCCATCTCTTTTACACACTTCACTAAACTAGAGGGTAAGTTAAGTAACTTCACCATCAGCTTAAGTTAACTAACTGCACATGAGATTCTCATCTCATGTGAAGAAAATAATGTTAGTGTGCAACAGAACACACACATATATTTAATGTTCGCGAGTTGAATTTAATATTGGGGACATATCACATTCTTACCAAAAATATGCGACAGATATCAAGCATGCTTAACGCATGCTCATTTTGCAACTCGCCAAAAAGATGCAGCAGTTATCAAATTCTCCACTTTCATATACTTAATATTGGTAGAGATGCATTTTAGTTCTAGAATCATAACACACAATTTTGTTGTAAGTTGTAACATAACACAAAAATTCAACTTTAAACTGCTTACCATAACACACACTTTATAAATGTCTTTCAAGCAAACTGTTGTGCCACTGCATTTCTCTCCAATACAACCTGAATTAATAGACATTGAATAAATAAGAGTGCAAGCCACAACCCATAAGATTGAATGCCAAATCTTATGACATTGCCTTCGAGCATGACACATGTAGCATTGAATCCATCCCCAGCTAGCCCAAAAATCCAAACATGGTTAAGGGCAGTTTCCTGCAAAAGAGAACACATTGCAAGCATTCTAAGTGAACCTAAGTGTCAGTTTGCAGTGAACCAAAACAAAGACATTTTGCAATATTTATAGGTAGCTATCCTAATGATCAATTATTTAAGCTTTACGAGTTCCTGGTTCTCGTTTGTGTCGATCATGATTAGCACAAACTCGCCAAAACGCAGTGATGCGTCGACACTCTAGCAACTTTGTGCTTATACAATGATTCAACTTGTCCAATACAACCTAAATTAATTCCAATTGAATAAATAAGAGTGATTAGGAGTGCAAGCAAAAAATAGTTAGAACAATAGCAAAAGTTTAGGCCAAATTGTATTTGGCATTTTATCTTCTCAAATTGTTTTTTCTATGTTACGTAAAGAAGATTCTAGCATAGACATTTATATAGCACTAATAGAACATGCCAAGGGCCATGTGCCTTTCCTTGCACGCCATACCTATGCCGAACAACATCAACTTTCAATTGTTGTTTAACCACTTCTTAGTTGCTCAATTTTCAATATTATATCCCTTATACACATGTCAAGTTCCTCACTATTCACCCTTTATGTTTTCACCTCATGTATGACTAAAAAAGCCAACAAGAAGAAGGGCAAGCGGATTGAGGCTAACGTAGAAACCACTCCAATTATACCAATTGAAACAATGTTTGAAGACACCAAACCCATCACAAGGGCCACTCCAGAATTCAAATGGGGTGACCTATACACAGCTATCAGAGATGGAAAAATACCAGATGGAAACCTCAAGGAATCAATGGTTTACCAAAACATCAAGAGGTCTAACCTTCATAAGGCAACAACCCGGCCATAATTGTTTCCTTGCTCATAGGTGATTGGATGGATTCTGCCCCATGTAGCAACCACCAGGATCCTTTCAAATGCCAATGGAAAACGACTCGCCTCCTTTCAACTAGGACACCTTTCAGCCGCATGCAAGCTTCCTTCCTCCAAAGTTATGCTTACCGATGATTGGGTAAGGCATGCCAATATAGATCATTTTGAATGTGCAAAGAAGATGATGGTACCAGACAAGCAACTAAGACCCAAAGGTAGCGGGGAATATGACAACCAACACTTAAGGACCCGCTATCGAATCATAGTCGTAATGTTGAACAAAATCTTCGGCCTACCAAATGGAAAAAACTATAAACTCAGTTGGGTTCCATTGATCTACCACGTTGCCACACATGGTATAGTCTTCAATTGGGTAGATATAATATCAGATAGTATGGCTTCCAACATTTCTAAAGCTCAAACCAGCTTTTCACAACAGAAAGCAGAATTTTTCATGTCTTCTTACCTCATTGATTGTATATTAGTCAAGAATCCTTTCCCTAAGTTGGGATGTACTTGGCAACGGACTAAGACTCCCCTTCATGTAGCATACCAAATAACTTGGGCTCATCGATATCAAGGGTATTACAAACTACTATGCGAAGAACTAATCATGCCCATTTATTGGTTGCTCTTCAATAAAGAACCAAATTGTTTGTCACACAATTCCTTGGTTGTAATAGGTGAGTACGGCGACTACTACTTCTCATTAGAAGGCACATACATAAGGATGTATGGGGGCACTAAACCTCCTTATCTATTGCCCAAGTATGCTACAGATTTCATTGTGCATAAAGAAGCCATAAGACAAGTCTTCATCAATGGAATTGGTGACTTTCTCCATCTAAAAAAAAAAACATCTTACCCACCTCTACCATTCAACATTGGTGCATACAAGTTCCAAAAAATTAAAGCTGTTGAATCCTTCATTTCCGACATGGAAGCTTTTCACTTCGGGACTATATGTTTTGTAAGAAACAACAACAAAGGTAAAGTGGTTAAACATTGTGCTTATAGCAAAATCACTTTTGAATACTCAGATCCTTTCCCAGCAGATGAGGAAATATATAAAAGGGTCAAGAATGCGAAAGAGCTGCACAAAAAATAAAGGGAAACCATGCACCTACTTCTATTAAAATTACAACCCAGCAAAAGGAAGCAGAAATACATATATAAAGGGAAGAATCAGCAGAGCAACAAAAGAAAGAGGAAGCATAAATACATAGCCAAAGTTAATAGGCCAAAAGGGTACAAGAAAAACAAGATAAAGAGGAAGCAGAAAGATTAGCAATCGAATAGCATCAAAGAGAGGAAATGAAAAAATTGCAAAACGAAGAAACCCATCGTGCAAGAGAAACTAAAGAAAATGAAGCTCTGGAAAAACAGATCAGCAAAGAAGTGCGAGAAAATATCCAACCAGCTATGCACAAGTAGCCAACAAGTCCACAAGTCAATATTCCAGAACCCATGGACATAAACGTGTTGAGCCCACTAACTAGAGGCCACTTGCCATTTCCAGAGCTTGAGCTTACGCCGTTTACCCCATCCAAAAAACATACCGTGGCCCGATTGGACACATTTTTTTTATTCAAAGAGAAAGACCATAACACGACGGTCAGAAAAAATAATGCAAATGACCGCTCAACCAGATTTTGTCACCGTCACAAAAACACACTTGTATAAGGCACCCAAAAGGACCCCAAATTCATAGCCTCCGTGAATGTCGCAACTGCACAAGCAAGTGCTGACAATGTCGACAAGCTGCTTACCACTATTGAGCAAAACAAAGAAAAAATGTTGAAACTCAAGTCCACTTTGGTAAAGGAACATGGAGAGACCATTGAGTTAAACACAAAATTACAGGCCACATTATTTGAGAAAGACAATTTACTAGCTACGTACAACAACCTTAACATGGAAAAGGAAGCATTGATTGTTCAGTTAATGATAATGGAAGGGGATACAAATGATTTTCAAACAAAGCTTACAGACTTTGAAACACATGCATCAGTGGCGAACGACAAGGCTAATGAATTGAAGACTCAAGTAGATAAGTTGTTGAGAGATAAGGAATCACTCATGGAACCGTTCTGGGCAGAAGCATGCAAGCTTCAAGAGCAAGTCTCAAACTGTCAAAAACACTCTTTCAACAAATCTACAATATCAAACAATTCATGGCAAGGTTGCAGGAAATTGCTGCAAGCTAAATAGCAATGCATCAACATTTGATTACTACTGGAAACAAGCTTAACAAACAGTTAACTTGGAGAGAAAATACCCCAGCATTTCCTCCTCACCTCCTTCAAAAAATTCACTAGCGACCTTGAAGCTAGATATTGCACTCCTTGAATTTTCCAGGAAAGCCACTAATCGACTAAATGCCGAGATTGATAAAACTCTTGAAAAGTGCACAAACTTCTATGAGGAAATCCATCAGGTTCATCGTAAATGTCAGCTCCCTATGGCAGCCAATATCGATGAACTCCCCCCCTAGGATCACCAGATGGTAGAACTCCAGCAAGTGTTTCAATCAAACCTGGACTACATCAAGAAAATCGATTCTCTAACAGAAGAAGACATCGACTTCTATGTGAGGCAAACATCTACACATCTCATTTTCCTTGAGGATACCTGCAAGGCTGCACCAACAGAAGTTGAAAATATAGAAACAGATATGTCTTATCATGAAGTGTCTCTAAAACTATTAAAGCCTTACGAATATAATATCACAACTGAAGAAGCTACTGCATGGGCAGACTATATTTCCAATTTAGAAGCGTCCAGCTAATTTTAATTGTAAATATCATTTGTATCTTCTCATATGTACAACACTCAAATGAAAACTTTGCCTACTATTCTCATTTTTGCAATTTCACCAGATAACAAACTCTTCCAAGGCTATATAGTGGTGAACCAACCCTTTTTCTTGTTCATCTATTCTTCTTTGTCAATGAAAACAAATTTCCCTTCTTGAGAAACTACTGCAGAAATGTTTATATGTAATGTGTACTTTTCAATGGATATTATTGGGATTCATTTTCTCTAAAAAACCTAAATGCTTGTTCATATTTTTGTAACAGTGCTATATTTTACTACGTTTTTAGTTCAATGCTCTTCAGCTTCCTTGTTGGCAATGGCTTTTCAAGCTAAGCTCATAATGGATTATCCCAAGCAGTAATGATATAAATATTAATCTCAGCTGATTTGAAAACTGTGCACTCTCTTTTACATTCATAAAAACAAAGTAGTAAAGCAAAGCGACCTCTCCTCATCTATCTCCACGTTGACTAAATGCAACCTTTATATTGAGAGCTATAACCACTCCTATTGTGTCGTAAGTCTGCATTTTATTGTGCTTTGTTGTGAACTATCTATATTGTCAGAAGACGTGTGAATCCTTGATGTGGTGAGAGTCAGAAGATTAATTCATATAGTGACAGGTCTGTTCGTCTTTACATGGTTGAGAAGCATGTAAAGTTTTTATTGTGGACTTGAAATCCTCAATGAGAAGAAAGAAACGTATATGGGTTTTCCACTGTATCTTCCATTCTTGAAGCAAGCATAATGAAGATTCACCACTCCTATTATGTTTTAAGTTTGCATTTTTATTGTGCTTTGTTGTGAACTATCTATATTGTCAGAAGACGTGTGAATCCTTGATGTGGTGAGAGTCATTGATAACCAGTTACTTTCCTTGGTTTATTAGTAATTTTCAGAAGATTAGTTCATGTAGTGACAGGTATGTTCGCCTGTACATGGTTGAGAAGGATGTAAAGTTTTTATTGTGGACTTGAAATAGTCAATGAGAAGATAGACAGATATTTGGGTTTCCCATTGTATCTTCCATTCTTGAAGCAAGCATAGCGAAGATTCATTTACAACTTAGATTGTGGCACTATCAAGAGCTGGTCCATAAAAGAGTTCTATACATATACTTGTATATGGAGATTCCTAAATTTATTGCTACAACACATGGCATGAAAGCAAACTTTTGTTCGCAAGTAGTTTGTGCAGTTTAGGAGCTATTATAATCATTGTTTTCATTGATATTATTGCAGAATTATTTTTTCAAATTGCTTATATATTCCAGATATAGTAGTAATCTATAGTGTTGAGATTACTACTACAAAGATTGTGAGAAAAGCAATTGTAGTTGGCTCACTGTGTTGATGAACTTAACATTATTTTTTGTAATGGGTTGAGTGCCTATGTCTTTGTAATCTAAGATTGTTACAAACTTTGCTCTTTTTCTACCAGTATCCTCCGTTGCTTTTGCCAATGTTTTTGTTCCTTCTAACTTTCCTCTTTTCCTACTGACGTTCATTTTTGCCCCTCAAGGGGCAAATGCTAGTTTTAAATTATTTTCATACATTTTGATATAATTTAAAACTATTGTCATATGTTTTATGGTATTATGTAATAATTTTAAATTATATATTCTATATTTTTTTTAATTTTTTTTTATTGGTTTGATATTATTTTTAAAGTTTATTAAGAGCATATTGAGACCTAAGAAGAGAGACAAGTTGCAGAAAATGTCAATTTCGATGAAGATTTCATCTTGCATAATATTTTTTATTAGTTTCATATCATTGATGAAAATGTCAAATTTGACAATTTTTTGATCAAATATTTGTATAATGTTTTGACTTTATGACTTTATTTTGAGAATAAATATTATGTTTTTAATATGTTATTTACAAATATATGGTATACTTTGTGTTAAGTTTATGTTAATCATCACTTTTTGGAAAAATAGTGTTAAATAGTAACATTTTTATACATAAAATCTCTGAAAATACTTTAAAAAATGGTTTGAAATGTCTTTATTTTCTTTTTCTTTTTTTTAATTTGCTCATAAAAATGACTTATGTAAGAGAAAAGTTAAAGAAAAAACTTCAAAAATATATATATTTTTCATTCTAATTGGCTTCTAAATGTTAAAAAAAAATCGAAAATGTATGTATTTTTTCATTATAACTAGCTACTAAATGTATTTTTTTTGTAAAATTTGAAAAAACGCAGTTGCAAATAAAAATTATAGTTTTTTTTATGACGAAGAAGTTTTAAAATCGCAAAAAATGACGAAAAAAAAAACGTTTCTACCAGTATACACACTTTATGAAACAGAGCTAAAAACAACCACTGAAATTTAACTCTCAAAAAATGAGAACAATGTCGGGTTCTCGTCAAGTTGTATAACTTGTTTAGAATAGTAAGTGTAAGGCTTCAACCATGTTCGGTAGTGAAAGAAGTGCGGATTGTTGCCTGAATCATGGATTCCAACGCCTCTCATCGGAAGTAAAGGCTTTAAAACACAAAGTATCCAACCTGAAGTACCGGCTGCCTTCATTCGAGCATGACTACGAAGACCAAATTTGGCAGCTAGAGTGTGAAGCCGAGATGGAAAGACAGGAACGTTAGTTTCAAGATCACAACTCTATCAGTTCTCTTAAAGCTCAAGGAAAGAAAATCCAAGACTTGGAGCACCAATTGGAACTTATTGAATACCAATTGTCCAAATGCACAGGCAACACCTCTTTGATCAAGCAAGATCCAGAGCTTCCAGACATGCTTTTTGGAGAAGGAACTTTCTCCAATTTTACTTAATTGTTTTTATGTTTTAAAAATACCTCCTGTTGTTAGTTTTTTTTGTCTAAATTTTTTGTAATCAGGCTACTTTCAATTCTATTTACTCCCACTGAGCTAGGGGGCATTTTATAATGTGTAGTATTAGGCTAGATTTATGCTACAATTCTTGGGATTTAGATGATAAGTTTATATAAACTTTCAGATGTATTTTTGCTTAGTGGCTATGCCACCTTTCTTAACACAGAATTCTACATGTTCTTGTTAAAAAAAATATCTTATACATATTTTTTCAAAGATCAATAAGTCAACATTTTATTTATTAAACCATAAATATCTCAAGTATATCAAATCACACTTTAATATTCATAATAAAAACAATCATCATGATGATGACAACTTTATCATTCATTGAACCTATAAACTTTCCTAACTCTTTCGGAACCTTAAATGTATAGCTTTGATTTTGTATTTATATATTCTTACATATTTTTTAAAAAAATCAACATTTTATTTATTAAACTATAAATATCTCAAGTATATCAAATCACACTTTATTATTCATAATAAAAATAATCATGATGATGACGAAAACGTTATAGTCTTTCCTAACTCCTTCTAAACCTGAAATGTATAACTTTGATTTTTTATTTATATATTCATAAGACTTCTAAACCTGAAATGTAAGTATATCAAATCACACTTTATTATTCAAATAATCATGATGATGACGAAAACGTTATAGTCTTTCCTAACTCCTTCTAAACCTGAAATGTATAACTTTGATTTTTTATTTATATATTCATAAGACTTCTAAACCTGAAATGTAAGTATATCAAATCACACTTTATTATTCAGAATAAAAACAATCATGATGATGACGACAACGTTCATCCATTGAACCTATAAAATTTCCTGATTCCTTCCAAACCTCTGAAATCTATAACTTTGATTTTTATTTATATATTCATACACATTTTTTTTAAAGATAAATAAATCGAAATTTTATTTATTAAACTATAAATATATTAAGTATATCAAATCACACTTTATTATTTATAATAAAAATTATCATGATGATTATGACAAAATTATCATCCATTGAACTTATAAACTTTCCTAACTTTTAAATGTATAACTTTGATTTGTATATCCTTGCAAGGGGCATATAGCAATTGTTAGATTGTATTAATATGTCCGTACTAAAGTTTAATATTTTTTGAAACCAAAGTTTGACATTGAAAACTTATGCAAATTTTTATTTCTATTATTTCTTATTGGTTGTACAGAGTTGATTTCAACCTCGGGAAATGAGACATATCAGTTCGAATGCCAGTGGCACATATTTAACATGGAATTTGCTCGTTCCTTATCTATTTGGTGAAATCGATGCCATGCTCATTCTTATAGCCATTGCTTTGTTCATTCAAGTATATTGCTTCATGAAGTCATGTCGTCGTGACGAAGGAAACATTGATGGTGCCACTAACTATGGAGATAAAAGTGTGTTACATAATGAAGATATGAAGGATAAAGCCATGGCTATTATGGCCGAGGATGAGAAGCCCAACTTTCTGGCTCAACATACAAAAAATTCCTAGACATTGCTAGCGGGGACAAATGAATATAAGTTTAAGTTAGAAAATAAAAACAAACATGCAAAGATAGGAACTAGGCATGGTTACTAATTCTATTTTGATCATATCCTTTAACCATAATTTAGGAGCACTTGGACATTTTTAGATCTTCGTGTCAGTGATGCACTTGATTATCGTAAAACTGCTAAGGAGGTGTTGAGCAAACTTCTACACTATGTTGTATTTATGAATTTGATAAATTTGGCTCCGTCAAGCATCTATGTATGAATATTTATTGTTTGTTCAATTTTGTTGCTAAACACAAGCACCACAACTGGAAATAGCTATTAGTGCAGGCATTGGAAATACATTGCAGGAATTTCTGCAGAGACAAACTCAGTAGAAGAACGAGACTAAGTTATTTTAAAGTTAAAATATATTGTGATCAGTGAGATATGTGTGTAAATAAATTCCTCTCTTTGGAGTTGTTGCAAAAAACTATATGTGATTGTGAATTTGTGTTCAAATATTGATTGATGATTTATAGACCATGGACAGCTTCCTAGCCTAAATCTGACTGAGATGGCATGGTCATTTTTGTGTTGATGGTTATTAATAACGTTTCATCATATTGTGCTACCTTTCATATCTCTCGGGTATATTTAAGCAGGCTCGTGCCATTTGGAATCTCTAAAGCATCTTTTTAGCCAGTTTATAGAATGTTTAAAAGAGCGTCTAGTAAATATAAAATACATTTCTTTATAGTTGTAGTTCACTTACTACAACTATTTATGCACTTACTAAATCTTACTAAATGTTAATATTTATGGCCTAAATCTTACTATTTATGCACTTGCTCTGAGTATCATTAAATCCACTTAGGTTAAGTATGTATTTGTGAGAAATGAATATATGTAGCATATTATGTTGAACTTTGGTTGTCATTGATGTCAACTGATGTTAAAGAGGATTTAGTATCCTTGTGCCAGTTTGACGAAGTATATGAAATCCAGTTTGAAGAAGTACATAAGGTACATGCTCTAGTCATGATAATTCAAAGTTAAAGTCAAAAGAGTTGGTTGGACAAGCTTCGGAAGTGAGCAAGAGTATTGGAAGCAAAAAGCAATTGGACAGATATATAAGTCTTGGAAGTGCGCAAGAGTCTCGGGAGCAAGAAGTGATTGGACAAGTATGAAAGTCCTGGAAGTGGGAAAGACTCGCCAATTGAAAGATGGATACAAGTATTGGAAGAGCGCAATAGTCCCAAAAGTAGGTGGTGGTTGGATAAGTCTAGTGTGCAAGACCCACAAGTGATGGTACTTCAAGGATGCAATACCCCACACAAAGTGGTTCCAAAGTGTGCAAGACCCACTGTGGAAAGATTCAAGAATGCGCAAGAACCACATGGTATGATACCTCAGTGGCGCGGATCTTCACAAGTGGTAGAAGCGTGAATTAAGCTTGACCATGAAGCAAGGAAGAAGGGATGCCACGATCAACTTGTGTACATACGGTCTGCGTAGACCAAGTATAAATAAGAAGCCAAGTTGGAGAGTTGAAGTAAGCTTGAAGATGCGAAAGTTGTAGTGCTCTGATTTGGAAAGCTTCTAATTATTGGGGTATCAATGGCTCGTGGAACTGGAACACCATAATCTAGCAGAAGAGCCAAATGCACAAAATGCAGCACAACATATGATGCACATAAAGATGAAGTGGTTTATCTGAGAGGGATACGCAATGACATAAGAGTAGCACAACAAAATATGCATAGTATGATGAGGTTTATTTTAGACAAGTGTGTAAGAATAGAAAGGCAATATCGTAGATGGTATGCAGAAGGTCACAGATTATCTAAGACAGATGCGCCAAGACAAAAGTGTAGCATAGAAAAGGGTGCACAAAATTATGTGAGTGATCTGATACAAATGCGCGAGGTCATAACAATAGCACAACATAGGATGCACTGTATTAGTTGAGTTTGCAAATGCGCAGAAATAGAACGGTATGTTGAACCAGCGCGCAGATTGCAGAATGTTATGAAGTGTGACATCAAGCGTGTACTATTGATGTAGTGAAGTAAAGTATGTGATATCGTCCAGTGATTGTAAGATCTCAATATACATCAGAAGGTGCGCACAATGGAATGAACTGTAGTTAATCTAAAGAGTGCGCAAATCAGTAGAACAACAAAGTATCTTCTACAGTCATATTAGGGTGGCAGGACGGGGCAAGGAATAGGAGGTCCGTGCCTCCTTCCAATCAGAGCTGGTAAATCAGGGAGTCAATGTTTCCTTCAGGTCGGTGCCTATAAAACTAGGGGGTTGGTACCTCCTTCCAGTCGGTGTTGGAGAACTTCAGAAGTCGGTGCTTCCATGAATGTAATATTTTAATATAAGATAGCATTCTGTGGTTTTCTCCCGGTTGAATTTCAACGTAAAAACCTTGTGTTATGTATTTTGCGCATATGTGGATGAATGTTATTATTTATGTGAATGCATAATTTAAGTGCTGATTAAATTTGACAACAAGTAAAAATTGTTCATAACTGCACTAATATTGATTCATCTTCTCTCTTGGTATTAATAAGATTTCAACAATTGCTCTCAGAATGGGTGTCTTTAGTAACAGCTTAACATCTGGAAGATAGATCCTTGCGTAGATATGGACAAGCAAGAAGGACTCTCCACCAATAGAGCACCTAGATTTTATGGCTCCAACTACACCTTCTGGAGGATAATAATGGAAGTATATCCATAGTCCCTTGGCATTGATGTCTGGAAGTCAATTAAAAATGGCTAGAATGTTCCTGGAACTGTACCAGTTGATCCATTTGAAAGAAGACAATATGAATGCAATGGAAGATCAAGGAATGTGTTGTTATGTGGATTAACAGACAAGGAATGTGTTGTTGTGTGGATTAACAGACACTGAGTTCACTAAAGTCATGCATTGTTCCTCAGCAAAAGATGTATGGGACAAACTCAAAAACATCTATGAAGGAGATGATAAAGTCAAGAAGGAAAATCTATAGACATACTCTGTTTTATTTGAGTCCATGAAGATGAAAGAAGAGGAAAACATTGCATCTTACTTTATTCGAGTCGATGAGATAGTTAACGCTATCAACAATCTTGGAGTTTCTCTAAGTGAATCCACTGTGCAAAAGATACTGATAACTCTGCCTCCAGTATTTGACTCAAAGGTGTCTGTGTTGGAATACAGGACTGATCTTGAAGATTTGACAAAATATGAGCTTCATGGGATCCTCACTGCATATGAGATGAGAATTGAAAAGGAACATTCCACTAGGAAAGAAGCAGCCTTCAAAGCCACTAAGAAGTTAAAGCATAAGCATGAAAAATCTCTTGTGATGAATCAGATGAGGAAGAGGCAAACTTCGTGAGAAAGATGAAGAGAGGATGTGGCAAGTATAAGGGTAAGTTACCCTTCAAGTGTTTTAAATGTGGAAGAGTATGCCATTTCGCTTCAAAGTGTCTGTATAAATAAGATAGAGATAGTGAAAGTGAAGAAGAGGCCAATCACAATGAACGAAGGATGGAACACTAACATGAAAAAGATGAGAGCAGGGAGAAGTTCCCTAAACAAAGGAAAATTTTGTACTCCAGGGAAGACAGTAGTTCATCCAAAGAAAGTGAATGTGATGACAGTCCAAAAGAAGTGCTCTTCGTGGATTTTCTAGAAGATGAAGTTAGTAAAGAAAGGGAAAAGTGTTGTTCCTCTATCAATAAATATACATAAAGTACACATAAAGGTCAATAGGGAACTCTGGACAAGTACTTCTTTAGTGGAACCTTTAATTCACCAAAACCCGTCACAAAAATTGCGTCAAACATTTATTTTGAAGAAGAAGAAGCTGCAGAAGTTGACTAGGAAGGTGAACTTAATAGTTCCTTGAAAGAATTCAAGAATTCAAGAAAGAAGAAAAAAAATTTGCAGGATCAGATGTCAAAATATGAGGAACAAGTCAAGAATACTAAGGCTATTCAAGAATCACTTGAAAAGCAAGCAAGTCAAAAAGAGATGAATCTTGAGAAACATCTAAACTGCACAATAGATAAAATTAGGATACTAGAAGAAAAGGAATCTATATTGAATACATCACTGAAGGAGTCTGTGAAATTCTGGAACACAACAGAGCATTGATCCCGGGAATACCTCACAGTGACAGAATTAGCAAGGTAGAAGAATTACAGTGAAATCTAGCAAGAATTGAGCATTAAAATAAAAACATGCAAAGAAACTCAGATGTGCATCAAAACTGGTGTAATCTTCCATTAATCTATATAGTAAAAGAATATAGTACAATAGAGGAAATTAAATTACCAAGGAGGAATTCGAATCCATCACAGTTTAGCATAGGAATTATCCCTTCTACAGTGCTTCGATAGTTTAAAACTCAACTAAATGTGAGTTCACTGGAGCTAATGTCATTTAACTGATCATGCAAGGCACATCAGTGAGTTTTCCATGCAAAATAGGCTAGAGAGGGTGCATTAGTTGACATTCAGTGTCAATCGGAGCTCAAACCCCACACCACAATCTTGAACTCAGGTGGACTGAACCAGATCATTGAGTTAGCTCCTAAAATCTAGGGAAATGATTATGCATGGCCTAAATTCATGCATGGAGGGCGCATCAAGTGGCTAATGATTCCTAGATGACAACTGAACACACTAGGGGGTCAACAACATCATCCAATACTAGGAAAAAGGGAAAATGCTAAGGTGGACAAAGGTTGGATTATTAATTATCCTAACACCCCCCTTTAACCCAAACTTAGACAACCTGGTCCCTGGTAACTGATACCAAAGGTCACCCATACAATAATAATAATAATAATTAAATAATTGTCCATGAAACTAAGGAAATGGGGAAAACCTCATGGGAAAAAAAACCCCTCAAAATGAACAACAGGAAACTCAAACAACCTTCACACCAAGCAAAGATCTGAGATAGGAAAATATCTTCTAAGTGAAATACTTTGTAAAAATGTCTACAGTCTGCTCCTTTGTAGGATAGTGATGCAGGTGTTGGATCTAGATCTGGATCTGCTCCTCTAATGTACCTCCCATTGTTTCTAAGTTGCAATTGCTAAAACAAGTCTGACATAATCCAATATTCCTACTGGGGCGAATGTATCAGTGTAGTCCAATCCATGAACCTGTGAGTACCCCTTGGAAACCAATCGAGCTTAGTACTTGGTTGTAGATCCATCAGAAGCAAGATTTGTTTTGTAGATCCCTTTGCACTGGAATAGCTTTCCCCCTGGGGAAAGAGAGACAAGATCCCATGTCTCATTGTTTTGTAGTGACTCATATTCTTCATCCATAGTAGCCTACCATCTTGGGTCATGGAAAGCCTCTAAGAAGGATTGTGGATCAGACCCCACCATCATGTAGCACCTCTATGGGAAAAGTGGATCTGTATGACATAGTGCAATGTTTGCACCTCAATACTGAAATTTGATTCTTCTATGGTCAGATGGATCCCCAGTTACGTTCCTAGCAGCTTCAATCACTTTGTGAGCCCATTTTGGACTTGAATTGGGAGCAGTTGTTGGCTTTGGATCTGGATCTACTTGAAATTCATACTTAACATCAAGATCTGATTCAAATTGGTCCTCATCTTCAGAATATGAATCTAGATCATCAAAAGAGACATCATTTTGATCTTTATTAGGTGCAAATGGAGTAGGCAAAGAATATGTCAAAAAGTCAGAGAATTCATATGCCTTTGAGGCAGGGTTTGCAACATCTTTCTCTATTAGCTTCCTAGAAGAGATCTCTGCAATCTCAACTGTGTTAGGTCCAAAAAAAAACTTTCTTCGGTGAACCTATGTGTGTCATTTGATAAATAGATAACAATTTTGTTTCCAAAGAAGGCACATATAGAACATTTTTGAACTTTACATGCTCTAGTTGTATTGTGCCCTTCCCTTCATCAAATATATGTGAATCATTTCCCATGTGAATACTAGTACCATCAGTGAGATCTAGAGAGGAAAAAGACCCTCTGGAGGAAACCATGTGGTTGGAGGCTCCAGAATCTATGAGGAAGGCTTGTGATTGTGAGAATCCAGCCTTCAGTGCATGGTAACTCTTATGATCATCTGTATCGCTTCCAGAATCAGACTCCCTTGCACCTTCTAGGAGGGAAATTTTGTGTTGTTCAAGAAATTTGGTCATTTGATCTATCTTCTTCTTCATGCAAGAACTCTCTGGATGGTTTCCTTTCTTGCAATAGGTACACTTGGTCTTCTCAAACCTCTTTTGCTTATCCTTCTTGGAGTTGGAAGCTCCTTTTGATGAATTAGGATTCTCCTTTGGTTTGAATTCAGATTGCTTCTTTTCCTTTCCCTTCTGCTTCCCTTTAGTATTCAAATTCTTGGACTCCCTGGCCATAAGAGCCTGATCTTTGAGGCCTTCAGGGCTCCCATTTGGATCAGTTTGTCTTGTTCTTGGATCATGGATTCTATGAATGCATCTAAAGAAGGCATTTTCCAATTGGGGATTGATGATCTCCCAGAGTGAAAGGTGGACACAAATACAGAAAATTTAGGTCTAATATTGCTCAGGATGGAGAGCACCAGTTGCTCATCCTTCTTGTCAATTCCAAATTGTTTGCACTGCATAACTAAGGACTTGAAATTTGAAAAGAACTATTGTATGGTTTCGAAATTGTTGGGTTGAAGAGCAATTAATTCATTCTCCAAAGCGTGGCCTCTCAACTCATCTTGCTTACCAAAGAGAGTTTCAAGCTTCTACTAGACCTCCCTTGGTGTTTTCAATCCATCAAGATGGAAGAGAAAGTCTCTGGAGATGTGAATACACATAAAACCAAAATCCTCATCTAACTTGTTGAGGTACTTTTCTTTCTCAATAGCTTCCTGGGGTTCAACTTCCTTTCCCATTATGACCCTGTATAGACTCTTGTTGCGTAAGACAATCTGCATATCTTCCCTCCAATCCAGATAATTGAATGGTGTCAAGATTCTTGGTGTCAAAGGAGCATTCGAATTCTTCATCTGTAGCTATTGGAGCAAATGCAAATTGCTACTGCTACACTAAAAAATTATCAAAATCCTACAGAAAACTCTCAAAACGAAGATAAACCAGCTCTGTTGAGCTCTGATACCATGTGAAATTTTGGAACACAGTAGATCATTGATCCTAGGAAAACCTCACAGTGACAGAATAAGCAAGGTAGAAGAATTATAGTGAAATCTAGCAAGAATTGAGCAATAAAATTAAACATGCAAAGAAACTCAGATGTGCATCAAAACTAGTGTATTATTCCACCAATCTGTATAGTAAAAGAATATAGTACAATAGAAAAAAATTTATTACCAAGGAGGCATTCGAATCAATCACAGTCTAGCATAGGAATTATACCTTCTATAGTGCTCTGATAGTTGCAAACTCAACTGAATGTCAGTTCACTGAAGCTACTGTCATTTAACTGATCATGCAAGGTGCATGAGCAATTTTTCCATGCAAAATAGCCTAGATAGGGGGCATTAGTTGACATTCAGTGGCAATCGGAGCTCAAACCCCCCACTACAATCATGAACTTAGGTGGACTACATTAGATCATTGAGTTAGCTCCTAAAATCTAGGGAACTGACTCTGCATGGCCTAAATTCATGCATAGAGGTCACATCAAGTGTGTTGACATAGTTTTGTCAATAGGGGTTCAATTCTCACTGCTATCAACAAAAATTAACCAAACACCCTTAAGCATCGACCCAGAAAGGTTTTACCCTTTCCAACAACACTCACGGAGCGAGTGAAGTCTCATTTGATATGGTTAAGGGGGCTACAGGAACCAATTTTCCACAGTTGGGGGAGGACATGCACCTACTATCACTCAATCACTACAGAAACCATAGATTTATCTTTGTACCATGCTAACAGTTCAAATACATATTCGACATCCGCATCACCAATATATAATCAACAGTCGCACCAGCATTATATAATTGACAGTCGCATCAACTAGCATTATAGATTAATCGACGAAGCAACAAAACCTTAAACACATCGCATTATTGAGATAACATTTATCATGTAACACAAATAGAAACACAGAACAAAGACATAACCGAACATCCTTATGCATTAACTCATCCCAAAATCTGTGATACAACCTTCGCAGGAACAGTTCCAAGCGACTTATCGTGAATCCATACAAACATAACAAAACTTGCCGAAGGAAGAGAAAAACATAGATGCGAGATATCACCGTCTACAATCGATGCCCTTAGGCTTACAATCATGGTTCCATTTATAGACAACTAAGGTTATTACAAAACGGTCCAAATGACCCATTCTAACTAACTAAACCATAACTAGCGCTTTCGTCGGCTCCTTGTCCTTCGCGAATGGTCCTTTCTTCCGCGAATGCTCCTTTTTGTCGCTGTCGACTTCCGCACTTCATGTGCTCTAACCTCATTCCAACAAAGTGGCTAATGATTCCTAGATGACAACTGAACACATTAGGGGGTCAACAACATCATCCAATACTAGGAAAAAGGAAAAAATGCTAAGGTGGAAAAAGGTTGGATTATTAATTATCCTAACAGAGTCAAAGAAAGAGAATGAGCAGCTTACAAATCAATTTGAGCAAAGGGATAAAGAAATATCCCACCTAAAGGAATAACTGGTTAATATGAAAAAAGGGAAACAGGTTCAAGAACACTTCTTGAATGATACCCCGGACTGCACAAAGCCAAGAAGTAACAAGACTTTTCTTGAAGGATATATGGAGAACAAGTTCAAAGTCAACACATCAATCCTGGATAATATATTGAGTGATCAAATATCACCAACAGACAAATTAGGACTTTGCTCTGACAAAACAACTAAGAAGGACTGCGACAGCAAGAATAGTCCAAATCAAATGAAGTCATTCAAGTATGACAATTCCTTTAATAATTACAATTCTTTATGTTACACTGTTAGAAGAAGGTTTAATACAGTGAAGTGCGCGAGATGTAAATACAATGGACATATTGCAAGATATTGTCATACTGTGAGATGTTATGCATGTGATGGTTTTGGGCACAAGGCGCAATATTTTCGAAGAACAGTAAGTTGTCCAGAAATAAATACTTCATATGACAACAACTACAAGATATGGACCGAAAAAGGGAAAGAGTCAGGCACGGCATCAAAATGAATGTGCGCACATGAAAAAATGGGTAAAGAAAGTTGCTCAAGCATGTAAAACCGAAGCAAATGACCCATGTACATCGCAAGCATCAAGTGATTGCTGCCCATCTTGCTAATCTCTAAAAAGATAAGTGATTTCCTTGAATTCAACACGTTGTTCATTAGGAATTCAAGGAATGTATTAGTTGCAGTAAGAAAAAATTTGAAGTTTGTTATTTCTAGTCGCACTAATGTAATGTTGCAAAGGAAATGGACATATATTCAATTATTTGCAAAGGTTTGTTGAAGTTATATTGTCACACAAAGATCTCATACATGTAACAGTTGAAAGAAGAGTACAAAAAAGTATTGATGATGAACAAACATAAGGTTTGCGCAGATACATAAACGAAGTTTGTATTATATTCAAAATTTTCCTTTACACAATTACATGAGACCTATGTCACCAAAAACGGAGTCGAAGTACAAAGAGGTAGCATGCCAAGGCCTAACGACAATTGAAGCCTAAAGACGATGATAAGAGCCATATTGAACAAAAATTGAGAATTACAAAATCGATTCAGAGGCGAAGCTCAATGTCCAACTGTGTGACATGACTGGTGTCATGTCCCCAATTAAATGATTTTCAGATAAATAATTAAGTTAGCCTACCAAATTCCTAAGGGTTATGTGGAAGAATTAAAATACTGACATTTAACCCCAAGGTCTATAGTTTCTCATGAAAATTCAATATTCTAAATTGATTGTGGAAAAATAGGCCAATAAATTATGGAATAAATGTTAAATGCTCCAAAATGAAGTGGCATTAGGTCCTAGTTGGACTTGGGGGTGCATAAGTGGACATGTGGGGTCCACATGAGAGAATATTCCTCCTTTAAACATGGAGCCATCCCCAAATTTGAGTTGGAGGGAAGAGGTAACATTCATGAAGGAAGAGGAAGCGTCATAGGGCTAAAAATAGGAAATGACAAATTCTATGACACCTATGACACTTATGACAAATTCTATGACATATATGAAAATGTAAGAGCTAAAAATAGACCAAGATGGCGCATGAGAGGAGTTACACATCTCCAAAGCATCCAAAATACCCCCCAATTCAAATTCATGGAGGAGTTGGAGACAAAAGATGATCCAAGTGTCATGTGGGGCCAATGAAGGGTCATAACCCCCACTAATTCGAATTTGATGAGTAATTAGAAGATAACTTGAGTTCTAAGGATGGAAATGAGTCAACTAAAGTTATCAAAAGAAGGCCAAGTCGAAATGGAGTAGCTTTTGATCATTTGTTATTTTCATTTTTGCAATTTGGGAGAGCTTCAAGCTTGTCCTTGCATAGTGGATGTTCATCCTCCCTACCTTAGAACCAATTTCGGGGGTGAAAGATTCCCATCCAAGTTGGTTGATGGATATTCCATTCATACCTTTCAACATATATTCATGGATATTTTTTGGTGCAGGTTCAACCCCCATCTGAGTTCAATTTCATATTCATTATTTCTTCTCTTCTCTCATTCTACTATCTTTCTCTCAATGTTCATGTAAAGTGAGATAGCGCACTCTTTGTTGCATATAGATAATGGAAGGTTGTTGTTTAGACCTTATGAAATTGTTAATGGATGAATAAATATATAATGGATAGATCATTAGAGCCACAACTCAAAATACTAAGCACTTCATGTACTATTTCTCCAAGTAACATTAATATTCGAGCTAGTTTCCTCACTATATTCTCATGGTGATTGTAATATGTTTTGTATCAGTTTGAGATCAAAATTTTATGGAGGTGTTGCATATTATTTAAGATGCATATGGAATTTAAATGGACTCCCAAAATATTGTATTCAGACCCCTCAAGTCATACTATAGTTTGCAACATTAATTCATGCTCCCGTGTCCAGCATTTTCACATAAATTATATGCCTTAGAAGATATTGTCCTTTGGGAGACTTATCCGACCCTAAAACCTGATATATTTCCGCACACATGTTGTCCTTGATGTCCTCTAATAGAAACAATTCTCATGTTGAATATTATGGAAGGCCGTACAGTGTTTGGAAGGGAAAATAGTGGCAGACCTAGGGGTATTTTCACCAATCCAATTAACTAGTTTTGTCCCAAGTCTTCTCTCCTTAAAAATTGCATACCATGAATGTTTATAACATATGTTTGGGTGTCTAAAGGGTGTATTATAGTGTCATATATACTCCTAAGTCCCTCCTTCCACAATTCGAAACCATTTGGGATCATTTGGGATAGTTTGGGGTTTCACTAGTCCAAGGTTCGAAAATTGGCCAAATTGTGTAAACTTCCAAATTAGGGACATTACAATGGTATCAGAGCATGGTCCTTGCACCTGTGCATTAATATCATCCATTGAAGAATAATTTGTAGCCATGTCTTAGTATTATGATGACTCTTATGAGTCCAATGCTTATGAGCAATATGAAGATGATTGTGAGCAATATGAAGAAGAATGTGAATGGTATGAGGAAGAGGTTCCATCATGCAGCACTTATTGCAAGTTCATATGGGATGAGGGTTATTCATATGACCCTATGTATGATGAAGATGTATGTGCTGAACCACCAGAGGATAATTCTATGAATGAATTACAAATATTGAGAGCAACATGTAAAACATTGCCCCAACAATATCAGGCATATCTTGATCTGTATAAGGGAGATACACAAAAGGCCATTCCTTTGGAAGAATTTTTTGATTGGGTGTTTGGATGTAGACCCAAGAATGAATATGTGGAGTTAGTGAACAAAGGTTTATGCCATTCTTGCCAAAGACCTTGGATATAAAATCATATATGTCTGAGTGAAAAGGAGGAGGGAAATGAGGATACCCATGAGCCACCTAGTTCTGAAATAGGTGAAGCAGAAGAACCATTACATGAAGAGGATCGAAAGTCACTACCAAGTGACTCTAAAAAATATGAAGAAACATCACATGAGCATGAAGAATATTTCATTGAAAATACTAAATATCATTCTGATACACACTCTACTTTGGACATGAATCAAAGAGCATCTACTGATGGATGCTTGAACTGTGAAGGAGTAACTACTGATGGGTGCTCACACCTCTATGTTGGTGACATAGAGATCACTTTTGAAAGTGTTGCTACAATCCAAAGTTCCATTGGCCATGGAGATGAATACCTTGTAGAATTTGGAGAAGAAACAAAATCAACTTCCCCATCACCACTTGAGCTTCATGAATTTGGTCCAAACCAGAAGGAAGAAGAGGAGGTTCATTTACAAGAGCCTCATTTTCTTGCAGGTTCCTTGAAGGTGGATGAAAAGAAGATTCAAGAGGCCTTGAAAACTCTCCATGACACACATGCATTGGTTTCGAAATTTTGTTGGTGTGTGGAGGAGAAATCTTCCCTTGAAGTCATGGAGAAAATCCATAAGGCAATGTTGGACACCAAAGGTAATTTTTTGAATTTGCTTTCTGATAGAGATTATTTAATTGAGCTTGTCGGTTTGTATCATGGAATAAACTTGAAGGATGAAAAAGAGAATGGAAATCTCTCAAATGAGTTGGATTCCACCCAAAATGCACTCCAAAAATCCATGGTGCATATTGAGCAACTTCAAGAGAGGTTACAAAGGCCCTTTTCACCCTCCTACATATTAGACAATAATTCAATGGGTGAAATACTTTATGTTATAAACGAGGAACCTCATGTGATGGTGGAACATGAGGTACATGTTGATATGCAGGTGCTTGAAGAGGTTACATTCAAACAAGAAGGAATCTAAGCACTTGTTCTTGTTCAAAGGGATTATGAGCTACCTCACGGTGAGAGTTGCAGAGCCTTGGAGGAGGCACATGATCTCACAACAGTTGAACCAGCCAATTATGGAGAAGATGCATTCAAAATTTTGATGGGTAAGAGTTGCAAAGAGGAAAGGTTGGTTCACAATTCTTCACCCCCTACTTCTTTTTCAACCACATCAATTTGGGATGAAAATTGGGTGAAAGGTTTCTTTCTGATGGTGCCACATGAGGAGTATGAAACTCCAATCTCTCCTTTCGATGATGACATGATTAGAGAACATTAGTATTTACATTTTCAGCAGCATCATTTGCTACCTTATGATGATACACATATGCATGGATGCACCTATGATGTTCACTTGAGTCGCTTGAAGACTCATGATTTTCCTTACTCCTTACTTGGTTCAGATTTTAGTGGAGGTTCTTCATTCACTTATTGGATGAAAGAACACATGGCTGATTGTTTTGACACATCTTACATTCTTTTGGATCAGCATTATAGGACATGGGATCCTCACCTATGTCATTGGTTCAAATTTGATATAATAATTTATGCTTGTGTGTATGGGGCCCACATGATGATCTACTTACTTGGACGTATAAGCACTTTCATGATTCTTTGATGAGGCACCTATTTGATGTACATGTGTATGATGTTGTTATGTACTTTGATGATATATATTTTGTAATTATGATGTTTGTAAGGATGCAATACAATCAATGGGATCTTGGTGTTGCTTGGTTTCAGCTCACTTGGAGCAACAGTTTGATTGTTGGTTTGAGAGAGAAAGCCAACCTTCAGTTGTTTGAGTTCATCTTTGTAAAGCAGTGTTCCAGTTTCCTATGCGGTATACCTTTTGAGAGATGGATTCAATATTCACATGCTTGGTGTTCATGGAATTTCATACTAGACATTTCACACCATGCATATATCAGGATCATTTGGGACCCTGGGATCATTTTTGGTCTCATTGGTTTCATTTTTGGAGGGCAACAAGTAGTATGGGAGATTGAGTCACCACTTGAGAAGATGATTGTAATCAGAGTAGTGCAGCAACAAGCATGGTGGTTCCTCTATAAAATTTTCATGGGATCTTGAAGACTCAAAATTGGGCAACTCAGTGGTAACTTCAAAGAATTATACACTGAAAAAAAGGGTTGAAAGTTCAGAAAGGGTTCCCAAAATATGAAAGAGGTAAAGATTAATGGTGTAAACTTTGTTTTGATGGATTTAATTTATCTTCTGGTGTTTAGTGGTGATGTCACAGGAGATATCAATATGAAAAAGAAAACCCACATCTCCTTACTTTTGGAAACACGCAATTGCAGTACATGAGTGCCACTACTCAGAGTTTCGGAAGCAAAGTTTTGGAAGGAAAGCAGGTTCTTAAACATCCATGTTGGAAATTGCTTGAGGACAAGCAATATTGGTGGGGGGGACTGTCATTTCCCCAATTAAATTATTTTCAGATAAATAATTAAGTTAGCCTACCCAATTCCTAAGGGTTATGTGGAAGAATTAAAATATTGACATTTAGCCCCAAGGTCTATAGTTTCTCATGAAAAATCAATATTATAAATTGATGGTGGAAAAATAGGCCAATAAATTATGGAATAAATGTTAAATGCTCCAAAATGAAGTGGCATTAGGTCCTAGTTGGACTTGGGGGCGCATAAGTCTACATGTGGGGTCCACATGAGAGAATATTCCTCCTTTAAACATGGATCCATACCCAAATTCGAGTTGGAGGGAAGAGGTAACATTCATGAAGGAAGAGGAAGAGTCATAGGGCTAAAAATAGGCAATGACATATTATATGACAACTATGACAAGCATTATGACAGATTCTATGTCACCTATGACACCTATGACACTTATGACAGATTCTATGACATCTATGACAATGTAAGAGCTAAAAATAGACCAAGAGGGCCCATGAGAGGAGTTACACATCTCCAAATCATCCAAAAGATTCCCCAATTCAAATTCATGGAGGAGTTGGAGACAAAAGATTAGCCAAGTGTCATGTGGTGCCAATGAAGGGTCATAACCCCCACTAATTCGAATTTCATGAGTAATTAGGAGATAAATTGAATTCTAAGGAGGGAAATGAGTCAACTAAATTTATTAAAAGGAGGCCAAGTCGAAATGGAGTAGATTTTGGTCATTTTTTATTTGCATCTTTGCAATTTAAGAGAGCTTCAAGCTTGTACTTGCACAGTGGATGTTCATCCTCTCTGCCTTAGAACCAATTTCGAGGGTGCAAGATTCATATCCAAGTTGGTTGATGGAGAGTCCAATCATACCTTTCAACAGAGCTTCATGGATATTTTTTGGTGCAGGTTCAACCCCCATATGAGTTCGAGCTCATATTCATTCTTTCTTCTCTTCTCTCATTCTACTATCTTTCTCTCAATGTTCATGTAAAGTGAGATAGCGCACTCTTTGTTGCATATAGATAATGGAAGGATGTTATTTAGAATTTATGAACTTGTTAATGGATTCATAACTCAGTAATGGATAGATCATGATCCACAGCTCAAAATACTAAGCACTTCATGTACTATTTCTCGAAGTAACATTAATATTCGAGCTAATTTCCTCACTATATTCTCATAGTGATTGTAGCATGTTTTGTATCAGTTTGATATCAGAATTTTGTGAAGGTGTTTCCTATTATTTAAGATGCATATGGAATTTAAATGGATTTCCAAAATATTTTATTCATACCCCTCAATTCATACTATAGTTTGCAACATTAATTCATCCTCCCTTGTCCACCATTTTCACATAAATTGTATGTCTTAGAAGCTACTGCCCTTTGGGAGACTTATCCGACCCTAAAACCTGATATAGTGCTGCAAGCATGTTTTCCTTGATGTCCTCTAACAGAATCAATTCTCAAATTGAATATTAGGGAAGTTCGTACAGTGTTTGGAAGGGAAAATAGTGGCATATCGAGGGCGGATTTTCACTAATCCAATTGACTAGTTTTGTCGCAAGTCTTCTCTCCTTAAAAATTGCAGACCATGAATGTTTATGACAGATGTTTGGGTGTCTAAAGGGTGTATTAGAGTGTCCTATATCCTCCTAAGTCCCTCCTTCCACAATTCAAAACCATTTGGGATCATTTGGGACAATTTGGGGTTTCACTAGTGCAAGGTTCAAAAATTGGCCAGATTGTGTAAACTTCCAAATTAGGGACATTACAACTGGTTGGTTGCTGAGACTGATGAGGTTCAAGATCCATCAGAGCTTTCTCGATGAACTCAGAAGATTGCAGTAGTGGGAAAGGCTGCAGGGTTAAAGACGACGTGTTGACATTGCATTGTTCCGCACGAATCAAGTTCAGCAAGTCCAGAATATGTTGTTGTTTCTTCTCCGGGAAGTCGACTCTCTTATTCAAACTGGAAAACCCCTTAGTATTAATCTGGTTGACTTGCGACTGCACATTCCAATGCATGAATTTGGATTCTCTCATTTGGAATTGCCATATCCCCATGTTCACTTTCAACCTAGAGAATTCATCCTGCTACGACTAAACTACTGAACGAAGACTCTCGAATGAGTTGTTGAATCTATGAAAGAAGGAAGACATTATGAATGAAGACGGAATACTTAGAAGTTGTGACAATCAGAGCAATATTGACAAGGAATCAACTAGGATGAAGAACCGGGCCAGACGTAGCTCATTTATAGAATTGGAAGGTGGTTCCCTGCGCACAGGAAATACATTGAAGAGACGTTGAATTTAATTGCATTCATGACCACATGATTCGAAGCCAACTAGGGAGATGTCAAAAATTATTGCATGAGTTAATAAGGTTGGGCAAGAGCACAAAAAGAGGAAATCCAATTCATTGTTTTGTGTGATCGAAATGATGTTGCCTAAAAAGCTCAAGTACAAAAATGACATGTTAATTTTTTTTGCACGAGTTATTAGTCACATCGACTTGTTTCCATGTTGGCTGACGAATGGAAATATTTGAGATATTAATAAAGAATATTTGGACGTCGTGGCAAGATATGCGAAGTCAGAAAATGTGATGAAGTCTGGTCACAGCACAGTGAATGCGACAAAAAGAAAATTTGGATGCTGGAAGAAGTCGACATGGAAGACAATGCAAACCAGAAGCAGATGGAACTTTGTAGTGTGCACAATGGCTGCAATAGAAAGATTGTGCAAGGAATCAATAAGCATGAATGATTAATATGTTAGGAACAGAAGATCAAGATATAAGTAAATTGGCAACTGCGCAAAGGATAATGTTCAAGATAGCTACAGAGACATTGCTAGATATACAAGTTGTAAGACGACTGAGCTCTGCGCACAAGCAGCGACAAAGGAAGAGAATAAAGCACGAAGACAAGGGGATTAATCGAAGCAAGTAGCTGTATGAAGGCCAACGAAAAACTGAAGAAAGGAGAAGCTGAAATTGCACATTGAAGGCACCTATTTGACATTGATGCCAAAGGGGGAGAAAGATCATGAAGCATGCATCAGTGACAATGATTTGCATAGAAATTAAAAATAGCAGAGAAGTATTGATCATAGGTTGCGAAAAGGAACAAAGGAGAAAGACCATGAAGCATGCATCACTAGAAGAGAACCACGCGGAAATGAAATATAGTAGAAAAGTACTGAGAACTATGCAGGTGAGCAAAGGCTCAAACTGGCAAGAACACAGGGGATTATTGCGAATAGAATAGAGGAAGAGCACAACTTCATGAGGTGTTGACATGCAAAACTTCATGAGGTGTTGACATCAATGTCAAAGGGGGAGATTGTTGAAATTTGCTTATCATTGATGTCAAAGAGGATTCAATATCTTTGTGCCAGTTTGAAGAAGTATATGAAATCCATTTTGAAGAAGTACGTAACCAGGTTGAAGAATATATGAAATCCATTTTGAAGACGTACATAAGGTACATGCTCTAGTCGTGATAGTTCAAAGGTAAAGTCAAAAGAGTTGGTTGGACAAGTTTCGGAAGTGCACAAGAGTCTCGAGAACAAGAACCGGTTGGAGAGGTATATAAGTCCCAAAAGTGTGCAAGAGGCTCGAGAGAAAGAAGTGATTGGACAAGTATGCAAGTCCTGAAAGTGCGCAAGACTCGACAATCTAAAGATGGATACAAGTATTGGAAGTGCGCAATAGTCCCAAAAGTAGGTGGTGGTCGGACAAGTCGAGTGTGCAAGACCCACAAGTGATGGTACTTTAAGGACACAAGACCCCACATGAAGTGGTTCCAAATTGCGCAAGACCCATTGTCCAAATAATTAAGTATGTGCAAGAACCACATGGTGTTGTTGTAAATGTAACTTCGGAATATATTCTTTGTATATTGTTATTATATTATTATTGTACTTTTATTGTACGTTCGACGGATATGTTTTTCCTCCATTCGGGGATGTCATTATTGTATTTGGTAATGCTAGAATATCGAGGTAAAACCTCCATTGTAATTCAAGGATGATGAGCCAAGGATGGCTCGAAACATTGACTATAACTCACCCACCGCAAACTCACAAGATGCCATGAATTTTCACTGCGGATTCTCAGCTAATTATATAAAATGTATTTTTGATTCTCCCTAGGATAGGTCAGCCCAGTTAGTTACAGAGGTCGGCCCCATTAGTAAAAAGGTCACCCACACTTAAAGTATAAATAGAGAGGATAACTCTCTCATTTGACATCACACTTACTCAAGCAAGTTCGCATCAAGTGAGAGAGAAGACAAGTTCGCTAGAGGAGAAAGAGAGAGAGCTACAGAAGACATCTTATTTGATATTGTACTATTGACGAATATATTTCTGAGGAAGTTGCGGGGTTTTCTCCTTTATGGTTTCCCCGAGGAACTTTCTTGTGTCTTTTGTGTTTGGGTGTGCTTGTTTATCTTTCAGTTTAAATATCTAACATAATTGAACTAAAGTGCAAACTCTAATATGGTTTCAGATCCATCCTGAAAGAAGGCATTGTGTAGCAACAAGAAACTAGGGCTTCCTAGTTCAAGGTCTTCTCTCCACAGATCATCAAGGAAAGAGGGCTAGGATAACTCGCCCTAGGAGGGTGCATCTTTTAGAGGAAGCATAATTCAATTTGAAGAATTTTCATTTTTGACCCAATCACTAGTGTCGGGAAAAAACTAGGGCATCAAACTTTTGGGGTTTTCCTCCATCAATACGGACAAAGGAATACACTGGACAACTTGCCTTGAGGAGGCACATCTTTTTGTGCAAACAAAAGTTCAAAATTCCAGGTTTGGAAAATTAGGGATTCTCTAACAAACCCTAGGTAAGCCAGTTATAGAACCAGGTTGGGCATCTCAAATTGGTAAGTTCTAATTCTTTTTTATTTCCATTTGAGGTTCTCATTTTAAAATGAAAAACTACACCAAGCTTAAGGATAAGCTTGAAGGAGCTGATAACTTCTGAGCATGGAAGTATAGAATCTCTATTGTCCTAGAAGAAAATGACTTGGAAAAATATGTCAATGGGGAGGTTCCAGAACCAAAGGGAGAAGAGGAAAAAGCAATCCACAAGAAGAACTTGGTCAAAGCCAAGAGGATTATTGCAGACTTCGTCAAAGATCATCTCATTCCTCATGTATCATCCTTGAAGACTCCCAAGGAGATGTTCGATGTTTTGATGAAGATATTCTAAGGGAAGAACATTAATTGGAAGATGACACTAAGGAACAAACTCAAGAATGTGAAGATACAACACTCAGAGACTGTGCAATCCTACTTCACAAGTGTCTCTCAAATCAAGGAGCAACTTGAATCAATTGAAGACAAAGTAGAAGAAAGAGAGATTGTAATGACCACCATGAATGATCTCCAAAGATCATGGGACTCATTCATTCAAGGAATATGTGCCAGGAATAAGTTGATCACCTTCAGCAGACTATGGAAAGAATGCACCCAAGAAGAAGCTCGACTAGTAGCAAGAGAAGAGAAGGTGGTAGCTTATAATGATGACCAAGCTCTAACTGCTCACACTAAAATAAATCACAACAAGAGGGAGGATTATCATCACAAAAGATCCAGAAGGAATCATGGACCTAGAAGGGATCTCTCCAGTATCAGATGTTTCACGTGTGATGAGAAGGGACATTACTCAAGAAATTGTCCTAGAAATAAAGGACCCTCCAGGAAAACCAACGAGAAAAGGAATCATGCTCACACCGCTGAAGATGATGAAATAGCAAGGAAAAGAACCAGAGAAGAAAGGGACGATTCTTCAAGTGATGAAGAATATGTCTTAATCTCAACACTCATAGGTACCATCACACATGGGAGCAATGATTGGCTTGTAGATAGTGGAGCATCCAAGCATATGACGGGGTACAAAGAATCCTTCATCAACCTATCTGAACATGACTCACCTCACAAGGTGAAACTTGGGGATGATTATCAATATCCCATCAAAGGAAGTGGATAAGCTTCCTACAAGATAGATTTCGGCAAAACATTAAAGATGAAAGATGTTCTCTATGTACCAGGATTGAAGAAGAATCTTCTCTCCATATCAGCATTAGATGCTAAAGGAATGAGGGTTGCATTTGTTGATGGCCAAGTTCTAATGTGGCTAGAAGGAAAGACAATAAACGATGCAATAGTAATTGGAGAGCAAGAGGGAGGCTTGTACAAGTTGAAAGGACAACTAGAACAAGAATTTTTCCATGACTCCATGGAACCAAGTGAATTGTGGCACAGAAGGCTTGCACATGTGCACTATAGAGCACTACCAATTGCAATCAAAGCAGTTTCAGGTCTACCAGAAATCTAGACAAAGCATGAAGGCATTTGCAAGGGATGTGCACAAGGAAAGAATGTGAAGAATACATTTCCTAGCAGTGAAAGGAAGGAAAAAGGAATATTGGAGATAGTCCACTCATATGTGTGTGGTCCCATGTATTCCAACTCATTAAGCCGGTGTGTATATTATGTTTCTTTTATAGATGACTTTTCCCGTAAGACATGGATTTATTTCTTGAAGTGAAAAGATGAAGTATTTAGAAAATTCAAGGAATTCAAAGCCTTGGTTGAAAATCATACTGAAAGGAAGATTAAGACTCTATGATCGGACAATGGCGGAGAATTCAATTCAAAATAATTCAAGGACCTTTGCAGAGAATATGGGATTAAGAGGGAGTTGAGCACTCCTTACAATCCTCAACATAATGGTGTTTCAAAACGTAAGAATAGAACAATAATGGAAGCACCGAAGGCAATGCTACATGATCAAGATATTCCAATGCACTTATGGGCATAAGCAGCAAGAACAATTGTGTATGTACAAAACCGTACACCTCATTGTGTATTGAACAACAAGACTCCTGAAGAGGATTCCTAAGGAGAGAAACCAGAAGTCAACCATCTCAGAATATTTGTATGCCCTGTGTACATACACATCCCAAAAGAAAAGAGAACAAATCTATACCCTTCAGGAAAGAAGGGCATATTCGTGGGATTCAGTGACACATCAAAATCTTACCGAATATACTTTCCAGGATTCAAGAAGATCGATATCAGTAGAGACATAAATTTTGATGAAGATTCAGCATACAACAAATCAAGAAAATTACCTACTGAAGAAACCGAAGAACCTGAATATCCCATAACCAAAGACACAGTTATGGAAGAAACACTTCAAGAAGATCACCAAGACCATGACATGACATAACCACACGAACCTGTAAATCCACCTCATGAGAAGAACTCCCACAAGAAAAGACCAGAATGGGCATGTGAAGCAATACAAGATGTAGAGAAGTATGGCACTCCAGATGGGACAGACAGAGAAAGCAAGAGACCCAGACCATACTCCAATTATGTGGCCCTACTATGTGACATAATTGATAAAGAACCTTCCAACTATGAAGAAACAGTAGAGAAGAAGGAATGGAAGGATGCCATAATCAAAGAGTACCAGTCAATTATGAAGAATGATGTCTGGGAGATAGTTCCGATACCAATAGGGAAGTCTGTTGTGACTTCAAAGTGGATCTACAAGATCAAGCATGCTGCAGATGGTAGCATTGAAAAACACAAGGCAAGATTTGTGGCACGTGGCTTCTCCCAGAAAGAAGGCATAGATTACGAGGAGACATTTGCACCAGTAGAAAGATACACTTCCATCATATCTATACTTGCTCTTTCTGCAATAATGAAATGGAAGGTACACCAAATGGACATCAATACAGCATTCTTGAATGGTGTATTCGAAGAGGAAGTGTATATGGAGCAGCGACTGGGATTCGAGACACATGACAAATAGACTCATGTGTGCAAGTTGAAGAAAGCCTTGTATTGCTTGAAGCAGGCACCTGGGACATGGTACAACAGGATGGACAGCTTTCTGATGAGCTTAGGAATTACCAAGAGTAAAGAAGATCCCAATATTTACTTCAAGGTTGAGGACGGAAGACCAGTGATACTACTACTTTATGTAGATTACCTATTTGTAACAGGAGAGGATGAGTTCATTGCAGATACGAAGAGAAGGCTTGCCGCAGAGTTCGAGATGAAGGACATGGGGATTAAGCACTACTTCTTAGGCATGGAGGTGTGGCAGAGTACAGATGGAATTTTCCTTGTTCAGGGAAAGTATGCAGTGGAGATTCTGAAGAGGTTCAAAATGATGGACTGCAAGGTAATGGCCACACCAATGACATCGAACTTGAATCTACTGTGTGATGCTTCATCAGAGACAGTTGATGCCATGATGTATTGGCATATGATTGGTTCATTGATGTACTTGACAAACATGAGACCAGACATATGCTTTGCTGTGGACACCCTGAGCTAGTTCCTGACGGATCCGAGACATGTTCACCTTATTGTTATAAAGCATATATTGAGGTACCTGAAAGGTACAATTGAGTATGGGCTCAAGTATGAGATGAATTAGAATATTAACCTACATGGTTATGTCGATTCGGATTGGGTAGGCAGTGCCACGGACAGGAAGAGCAATTCAGGATGCTGCTTTAGTTTTGGATCCAGTATGATTTCTTGGTTTAGCAGGAAGTATTCATGTGTGGCATTGAAAAATCTAACACATGGTATGATACCTCAGTGGCAAAGATCATGACAAGTGGCGGAAGCGTGAATTAAGCTTGACCGTGAAGCAAGGAAGAAGGGATGCCATGACCAACTTGTGGACATATGGTCTACGTAGGCCAAGTATAAATAAGAAGTCAAGTTGGAAAGTCGAAGTAAGCTTGAAGATGCGAAAGTTGTAGTGCTCTGATTTGGAAAGCTTCTAATTATTGCGGTATCAATGGCTCGTGGAACGGGAACAATATAATCTAGCAAAAGAGCCAGATGCGCAAAATGCAGCACAACAGATGATGCGCAGAAAGATGAAGTGGTTTATCTGAGATGGATGAGAAACGACAGAAGAGTAGCACAGCAAAAGATGCGCATTATGATGAGATTTATCTGAGACAAGTGCGTAAGAAAGGAAAGGTAGTATTGTAGATGGTACGCAGAATGTCACGGATTATCTAAGACAAATACACCAAGACAGAAGTGTAGCATTGCAGAGGGTGTGCAGAATGATGTGAGTGATCTGATACAAATGCGCGAGTTCAAAACATCAACACAGGATAGGATGCGCTGTATCAGTTGAGTTTGCAGATGCACAGAAATAGAATGGTATGTTGAACTAGCGCACATATTGTAGAATGTTAAGAAGTATGAGATCAAGTGTGTAATGTTGATGTAGTGAAGTAAAGTACGTGATACAGTTCAACGATTTCAAGATCTCAGTATACAGAAGGTGCGCACAATGGAATGAATTGTAGTTAATCTAAAGAGTGTGTGGATCAGTATAACAACAAAGAAGTATCTTCTACAATCATATTAAGGCAGCAGGACGGGGCAAGGAGCAGGGGGTCAATGCCTTAGAGATGGTAAATTAAGGATTTGGTGCTTCCTTCAGGTCAATGCATGTAAAACCAAGGGGTTAGTTCCTCCTTCCAATTGGTTCTGGAGAACTTCAAAAGTTGGTGCTTCCATCAATGTAATATTTTAATATGAGAGAGCATCCTATGGTTTTCTCTCAGTTGGGTTTCCACATAAAAACCTTGTGTTATGTGTTTTGCGCATATGTGGATGAATGTTATTATTTATGTGAATGCATAATTTAAGTGTTGATTAAATATGATAACAAGTAAAAATTGTTTATAATTGCGCTAATACTTATTCACCCCCCCCTCTCAGTATTAATAAGATTTCAACATATTCTGTCTCACTCAATTGTGTTTGGCAGATCATGCAGTTTATGTAGTCTGGGGAAAATCCTCAGTAAAATGTTTGCGTTTGTCTTTGGAATTTATTGAAGTAGTTTAAAGTAAATTCTTTTCTAATGATTTAAAATTCTTGGTTTCAAGTTATTGTGCTAGAATGTGTCATGCCAATTATGCAAGTCAAAACTTTTGAAATAAAAATTAACAAGTGAACTTTTGAATTTGTTTTGTTTTGTAAAACTGCAATTATATAGAGTTCACATAGAACGGCTTTTTCAATGGTGCACTATATATTTTCTCCATGATAGGGACCCTTTTGGGCCAATAGCGATGAATAGGGCCTTACTATTCAGTTATGGCTTTCCCCTTATGCTAGACGTTGTTTTAAAAGAGATTTGGGTATAAGTTATTTATGTGTGAAGAAATGTTAGGAGTATTTGTTGTTTTCCATGATCGAACAAATCCGACGTAGGTTGTATTGTGAAAATTATACATAAATATACAAATACATAGCTTTGTTACTTATCTTAAAAAATTATTCCCAACCTTGATTTAGTGTGAGCCTTAAATGCATAGAGCAATTTTTGGGCATTTTGCTTACATAGCAGTGATTGTTTGTGCTGACTCTTTGCTTCAATTATTAGCTATTAGCAATTGTACAAGGACATTGCCACCTTGTGGCTCTTGTTGATTTATATATTCATAAGACTTATAAATGTGAAATCTATAATCATAAGACCTCTAAACTGAAATGTATAACTTTGATTTTTTATTTTTTTTCAACCAAAAAAAAAGTTATTTCTTGCTATTCTTGAGAATCAAAGAAATAAGTGTCCATATACAAAATAGGTCAATGACTAATGCATTATAACCTAGTCATCATACATATGTCCAAAGACAAAACTGGCAGACAATCCATCCACATTCCTCACAGCAAAAATAAAACACCTATATAGCATACCAACACTAACTAACATCTAGAACAAATCTGGGAAAACACCACCACACACAACAATCAACAACATTCCCACATCCCATTATAGAAAGAAAGGAACAAATTTCTTCTGAATAAGGGAATCATCAAAAAAATCTTCAACAGGTAACAGTCCTTCAGGAGAGGCATTGCAGCCTTTGATGGGGAATCTACTTCAGCATTGAAAAACCTGTAGATATGAGCAAATGAAATACTAGAGAATGTTGAGATTAACCACTTAACTCTTTGGCACCAATAATCAAGAGATAGAATCTGCAAACTGTAATTTCCTTTGGCCCATTGTACTATAACTTGAGAGTCCCCAAATACTTGCATAGAATCAATCCCAATCATCCAAGCAAACTCAAGCAAATCCCAACATGCCAACAATTCATCTTTCGTGTTCGAACCCATTCCACTCCCCATACATATCTTAAAATAGTAAGCTTCATTAATTTTCAGAATCATACCACTACCACATGAGCCTACATGAGAAGCTCCATCAAAGAAGCCAATGGCAGAAATGAAGACTATAGGAGGATCTAAAAATGATCTAGTATTCTTAGGAGCTAATACAGAAGAAAAAACCTTATAAAGGCTCAAAGTTTTTATGCTACAGGACTGAAAATTTGGATCAAAATTTTCAAATAAGGCCCAATTTCTTGCTTTCCATATAGACCAGCAGACAAAGATAGGAAAAATTGTATGTAAGGGAAACCTCTTTCTCCAACCGGTAAAGGTTGCTTCAAGCTCCAAAGATTCCCATTTATGTAGAATTCCCAGATAACCACACACATCCTACCAAACAAGATTGCATAAATGAAAAGAAACAAATGGATGTGATACAGATTCCTCCTTTTTTTTGCACAAAATGCACTGCCCGGGACAATTCCATCCTCTTTTTCTGAGATTGTCCCAAGTAAGTAAATAGTTCTCAAGACACAATCAGAAGAAACATTTCAACTTGTGAGGAATATGCCAGCTCCACAACTTACCAAACCACCAATTAGAAACAACATTGTCATGTTGCAAGATAAGTGCCATATAGGCTTCTCTTGCAGATACCTCTCCAGTCGACTTGTCCCAGCTCCAAACTAACTTATCTTCTTTTCCATTGATTCTAATCCATAAATATTTAAAGCATGCACATATGCCAACCATTCCAGGGCTCACTGACCATGAAGACCCAAATCTTCAATGGTAAACCAATATGAGGGAGAAAACCTTAACCAATCATGTCTTTTGAAGTGATTTAAAGTGACAAAACCAAACTCTGCCAAGTAGTCAAGGAGATCAGGAGATAAAATGTAACTTTCTTCACCCCCAATGAAGGGGTCAATGCCAACAAGAATATTTTCCCCTTTACCAACTTTCCATGAGATCCACCTATTGATTCCAGAGAAAACAAAAAGAATACCACTTCAAATAGCAGATACCCCAATAGAAGATTTCTCATAATTCCTAAATCGTTATAGCACTAAAGAATTCTTCAAATATTTAGCTTTTAAAACTCTGCTCCATGGTCCATTATCAAATAATCCCCGCCATAAGCTTTTCACGCAAAGAGCCATATTAAAAAACTTTAATTTGTTAATGTCTCAGCCACCAAAGGCTTTTGGCATAGCCAAAACCTCCCATTTCATCGGGTGAATTTTGTTGTTACTGCTGGCACCAAACCATAAGAAATGAAACATTTTCAACCTTAGCAAATTAAGAGTAGACTATGGAATTTTAAACAATGAGAACTAGTAGATAGGTATTCCCACAAGTACAGATTTTAACAAAGTAAGTCTAACACCTATGGAGAGAAACTTGTATGACCAATTCCCAATTCTCTTTTCAAACTTCTTGACCAGTCGGAGCCAATCTTCTTTTTTGTAACTATTGGGCTTAAGATGATAGCCAAGGTACTTGAAACCTTAATCCATCTTCTCCACCTTGAAATGGAAAAAAGGAAGTAATTTGAGCTAGTCGGTCCTCTTCCACCCCATTTCTATAAAATTGAGATTTTGATTGGCTCACTTCCATACCTGAAACAGTACAGAAACAAGAAATAATTTCATAAAAGAGTTCCATTCCTCCACAAAACCCTTCCCAAAAAGGACAACATCATCAACAAATACCTGAAACAGTACAGAAACAAAAAATATTTTCATAAAAGAGTTCCATTCCTCCACAAAACCTTTCCCAAAAAAGACAACATCATCAACAAACAACAAATGTGTGATATGAAGAAACGAAAAAAAAAATATATAGAATATTTCTCGTTCCTTTTTACATCATCAATCATTCGACTAAGCCCTTCTTTAACCAACAAAAAGAAGATAGGGAAAAGAAGACATCCCTCTAATCAATATTAATCAAATAAAAATTTAACTCATCTTTAATATTAAAAATAAACCTAAATTTTTTTTTTTAACTTTACGTTAAAAGTTTAAACCCTTACAACTAACTATAACCTCATATGCAAACATAATATTAAAATAAAATAAAAAATAAAAAAATTAATTTATAGGTTATATGCAAACATAATATTAAAATAATAATAATAATAAAATTTTTAATTTATATTATTATACGTGGAATGGATATATTCTAATCTAACCAAAGTCAACAATCACCCAAAATTAAAATCTCTTCCAAAGTTTAACTTTATAAAAAAATTCTTCTCTTAAATTGAAAAAACAATAATTTTATATTTTTCTTTTTAATTATTTATCCCTTATTTTATTGGCTGGAAGTGTGATACGATGTTGAGTTAACAATTTTTCATAAAGTGATAAAAAAATACAATTTTAAAAAATATGTGATTGATTGTATTTTTTCCTCCTTTTAATTGTTCTTTCAAACTTTATTGAAATGAAAATGCTTTAATTTAGAACGTTGACACATATCCAAATTCCACATGAATTAATCTGGGTCATTAAAGTTGAAAGGGTCGCTGATGCACATTTGCCATGTATAATTCGTGAATTAATCCACAGTCAACCGGTCATTAAAGTTGGATGGGCCTCTATGATAGCTGACCCCGACCCAATCACAAGATGCAGATCTAATTACACCGTAGGCGTTTCACCGCGGAGAAGCATTAGCATCCACGTCGGCTATATTCCTCGCTCATAGAGCGAATGGAATGTTGTCGCGTGTCCGTCCCTCCCACCAATGACCTGCCGCCATCTGTTGGGCATGGCTTGCTTCACAAGCAACCCCTCCTGTCTCCTGTCAGGGCTTTTCACTTCCACCCACTCTGAATCGCCAAATCACTTCAACAGGGGACTTCCATTGACTGCTCCAAAATAATTTTGACATCCACCAGAAGGCCTTCAGAAACATCAAATTCAACCAAAGAATGTGCTCATTAAAGCACATAGATCATCATTGTTGCTCCGCCATTACTATCCTTTCACACCAATTGGGATGTGTTGTAGAATTGTTGAGTTATGAAGAAGATTGTTGACTATGTTGCAAAGAATATTAGACTATCTAATTCATCGACTCACCTATCAATTGCCCGTTGTTGACAGTATTCGCTGAATGTTTGAAGGTTGGATTTATAATTAAAATTAATTTGACTGGAGAAAGAAGATGAGAGAAGATGAGCCTGTGACTCATCAATCTATCGACCAATGGAAAAGAACAACCACGATAGAGAGTAAAGTAGTCGACCAAAGAAATAGACGACTCATTTCTATTTCTTTGCGAGTTCATCGATCAATAAGCACAATTTGTCATCATCATCTTGGGAAACATCTCGATTGAGTTTGCTCATCGATGTATAAAATGCTTAGTAGTGTTCGACTTTACAGTTTGTAGCCAAGAAATCGACCGATTATAGGCAAGAGATGTCAACCGCTTTTGAACCTATAACTATTACAAGATCAACCTACAGGAGATGTTGTAGCATGGCCGACTAGCAATCACGACCAATTCAAACATCACATTCTAATCCGACTGCCACAATCTACCTCGATGGCCATCAATTTCCACATTGGTCACTGTCCAAGATATGATATATCCGTACTAATCATCGGTTCGGAACTCAGTCGGTTCATCGATCAGCATCCGACAGTATCCAACCGACTATTGCATCGATCAGCATCCGACAGCATCCAACCGACTAATGCATCGATCAGCATCCGACAACATGTAAGCTCGCCCAACAGTCGACTGTAGGGCAGCCGACTCCGTGAACCATTAAATTATGTCGACTGTCATGGACGTTGAACCCTTAGCCACGTGCATTGACCACCATCGAGGAGAGCATGTCAGCGTGCAACAAGTGGGTGGTAGAAGTTTATTTGTTATGTTGGTAGAAGTCGATAGTGTAAATTGGTCGAATCTTTAAATGGTCGATAACATTTGTAAGTTGAGAAAGAAATGGTCGATGCTAACATATGGTCGGTGTTTTTTTTCTTAAAATGGTCGATGCTAACATATGGTCGGTGTTTTATTTGGTTGATATGTCAATACAAATATAGTTGATGTAATTGGTCAGTGAAGTCATTTGTAAAGTTGTCATAGTTGAAGTTTAAATGTATTTGCATCGATTGAGTCATTGGCTCCTAAAGTGACTCTATTTAAAATTTTGCAGTAGAGGGGACAAAACATGAGTCTCCTTTGAGGCAAGCGATCCCCTCCACTTTAGTAGATGAAGTCGGTCTTTAGATAACCTTTATCTATCATTAGAGTCAAGTCAAGTCAAATCATTCAATCAGTAAAACATGTATCGAGCATACACATTTTTGCAGACACTCTCATGATAAACGAAGTCAATGAAGACCACATTCAAGCAGAAGATATTTTACACCGCACATAAAGAGAGCTTAAAGATAAATATGATGATGCATAGAACACCTGAATTGATCGTCGACGCGAAGCTTGAAACAAATCATTTTGATCTTATCTCAATTTATTAGCAACAACGATCTCAAACTTAGCTCATTCTCATTAATGAACTTATCTCAATTTATCAGCAAGAGTCTCAAACTTAGCTCATTTTTTTTTAACAAAAACGGTTATTTTTTATTGGGAATAGCACAGTTGGGTCGCAGCCTAATCAACCCTTCTTACACTTTGCCATTTGTAAAAGAATACCTTATCCAATCTATTACAAAAAAAGTAAAGAACCTTCCTTTTACGGAATAGGAGACCACATAGAATTCTCATCATTCTTGATCATCTCGGAATGAGCTAAAAGACATCCCTTATTTGCCAATGCATCAGCTTCCTTATTAAGAGACCAGAGAATATGATAAAAGGATATTGAGCTGAAATTTTGCAGCAGAATACGGACCCTCTGCAAGATCTTATTGAGCACTAAATTTTTAAAGTTATCTTCCATGATTAAGATTTTAATTAAGATTTCTGAGTCCCTAAAGATTTGAATGGCTTGACCACCATTCCTATGGGCCAACTAACAAGCTTTGAGTAGTCCTAAAGTTTCAGCCTGGTTATTTGTGCTCTTACCAATACCCCAGCTGAATGTGTCTTTACTGTGCCCATTCGGACCATAGAGAATTCCTCCAGCTCCTGAAATCCCTGGGTTTCCTTTAGCTGCACCATCAAAGAAAATCATGAGTTTGCCCTGATTTTGCCACCACTGCTGAAATTCTAATTCAGTACTCCGAATTCGCCAAGAAGGGTTGTTGATTGGACGCGGGTAGTTCTTGTTCCTGACTTGCTGCAAGGGAACTCCAAGCCAGCCAATCTCTTCAGGAAGGAGTTGATTATCATGATGAGAGAGGCGATTATTCAAAGTTTCTACCAATAATGCTTTGGCTTTTGCAACCACAGTTGAAGGGGAACCCAATTTGTTTTGAAAGATACCTTCATTCCTGGCTAACCACACTTCCCAGCAAATGTATTTAGGGAGAGCTAGCCAGATTTTTGACCAAAGAGATTTGCTTGTGATCACATGAGGGTACCGATCTTTCCAGGTAGAAAATAAGATGACTATCGTGCTCTGCGAAGGCGTGTGAGCATTGAGCCCTTGCAACACATGCTGCCATACTTCCTGCGTGTATGGGAAATCAATAAAAATGTGGTCTATTGTTTCATGAGCCATACAACAGAGAGGGCATATGTGAGGTCCAACTATACCACGCTTAATTAAATTCTCCCCTATCAAAATCCTTTTGTGCATAAGGACCCAGCTAAAGAAATTGATTTTTGGGATGCTGAAGGGATCCCAGATGTGCTTCCACAAGGCGGCAATATGAGTCATAGTTTGATGTGGTTGAAGAGCAGCAAAGCCACGTGCAGCAGTGTAGACTCCAGTCGGACCCCATCCCCAACTATCCCGAGCTCGAGCATGCACCGGAGCTAGCCCAGACAGCGCTTTGAGCAGCGTGTATTCTTGGTCTTTCATCCCTTCAGGAGGTCGTGGATGATACCAAGCGTTCCAGTTACCACTAGGATCCCAGATAGAGATGTTTGCAAGCTTTTGAATGCCACGCTGAATTATCCAATCACGCAGCTCAACAAAATCGGCTGACAGCTTGAGAGGTTGATTTCCCATTATATTATCATCCCACAACCATATGTGCTTACCATTGCCAGGAATTTGATACAGGTGGGATTTAAAGAACTCCCACGCTCGACTGCATATCTTCCATAGTGTTTCTCCCTTGCTAGAAATGCCATCATCCATGCTAGACAAGGAGAACCCATTCGGATATTTTTAAATGAGCACCTAGCTGATGGGATGTCTTTGATTTGAGAAAAGCTGCCATAGAATCTTACCTCCCATTGTCAGATTTGCAAGCCCTAGATCACGAACCTGGAGTACACCTTCAGAGTAAGGCCGTTTCACCATGTCCCAACTAACAAGATGAAATTTTTTATGATTTCCTTTGCCTCCTTGACATAAATTTTTTTGAATAAGCTTGGACATCTGTTCAAAGATCGATTTTGGAGCCAGAATAAACGATGCCTGATAAATGGGAAGAGAAGAGATAACCAATTTGATAAGAGTAAGATTTCCTGCTTTGGTTAGCCACTGACCACCCCAGGCTGCCAATTTTGCTTTGATTTTGCTAAGGATTTCGAGCCATTGAGTTTCCTTCGCTCTGCCCAGGGTTAAGGGCAGGCCTAGATACTTGATGGAATCCCACACAACAAATCTTGAGAAGCCTAAGGAGTGGGCAATGCGAAGGATGGTGTGTTGATCAACCCTCCAGCCATAGACCACACTCTTTCTCTTATTAAGAAGAGCACCTGAGACTCTGTAGAAAATTGGGATCACTTCATTGAAAGCCTTTGCTATTCTAACAGACTGTTAAATTTTCAGTATTAAATCACAATACTATAGGATCTTTGCTGAGAGAATAACATCTACAGTATATCAATGCATGACAATCATAATATGGCAAGCATCACAAGCATCACAAGAATCAAAAGCATAGAGACAAGAGACACAGAGTTTCCGTGGGGAAAACCCTAAGGTGAAAAACCCCACAACTTCCTCAGAGATAGAGAGAGCAATGGCTCAACCAAAATACAACCAAATAATACAGAGATAGTCTCCTAGCATATAATCCTCCTCCTCCTCACTAGTGCGCCACTTTTCAGAGAGAGAGATAGATACTTTTTCGAGTGAGTAAAATAGAGATCTCCTATCTCTATTTATACTCACCTTTTTGCCCAGTGACCTACTGGGGCCGACTTGTCTACTTGAGTACATCCACATTATATTATATATTAATTAGGGCCGACCCCATAAGGTGGTCTAATAACCCATCGGCAAGTACACACACTTGCGACACTTGTCAATCCACATGACGACACTTCCTTATAGAGGAATAACACATCTCTTATAAGGGTACAATAAATATATATATAATACACAGATGAAATACATTCCGAAGTTACATATACATCAACACTCCCTCTTAACTAGGAAGGTATTTCTCGACACAGATCTGCTAGACAAGTCTTCTTCTCTGGATCATCGTCATCGATGCATCGTCATCATCATCGTCACTGCTGCTGCTATCTCATCCAATCTCTGTCTCTACTCGTCATAGGAAGTTCTACAGAGCCAGTCCTTTTTCATACTGGATGTAGGCCCACCACCTGCAGGTCTTCGTCATCACTGGCCATACTGTGGAATCCTCAGGACTTTTACGTGCGTCACAAAACCTCGAAAGAGCATCCCAGGCTGTTACGAGCACACAGCTCTACCTATAGGATCTCCCAGGGCACCGAATTACATGTGACCTCACCACAAAACCTCGCAAGAGCATCTGCCAGATATCCCAGGGAACCGAATTACATGCCATAGGCAAAACCTCGAAAGACTATCTGCAGATCTCCCAGGGCACCGAATTACATGTGGTCATGGCAAAACCTCGCAAGAGCATCTGCCAGATATCCCAGGGAACCGAATTACATGCCATAGGAAAAACCTCGAAAGACTATCTGCAGATCTCCCAGGGCACCGAATTACATGACATAGGACAAAACCTCGAAAGAGCATCTGCCAGATATCCCAGGGAACCGAATTACATGCCATAGGCAAAACCTCGAAAGACTATCTGCAGATCTCCCAGGGCACCGAATTACATGTCCTCCCAGAGCAAAACCTCGAAAGAGCATTTGCCAGATGTCCCAGGGCACCGAATTACATGCCATAGGCAAAACCTCGAAAGACCATCTGCAAATCTCCCAGGGCACCGAATTACATGCTCATCTGCACAACCTGATCCATGGCCACAGAGTATCAACCTGATACTCACCATACATCATCCTGATGTATCCATGATCATCCTGATCATCATCATTGCAACGTCCTGCTGCATGTCATCTGGAGCAACATCCTGAAGCTCGTCATCTATGATCATCCTGATCATCACTGCAACATCCTGCTGCATGTCATCTGGAGCAACATCCTGAAGCTCGTCATCTATGATCATCCTGATCATCACTGCAACATCCTGCTGCATGTCATCTGGAGCAACATCCTGAAGCTCGTCATCTATGATCATCCTGATCATCAATGCATCTACCTGATGCATACCAAGTATCTACCTGATACATATCATCATACATGATCCTCCTGATCATACAATGTATCCACCTGATACAAATACATGATGCATATCATCATACATGATCCTCCTGATCATCAATGCATCTACCTGATGCATACCAAGTATCTACCTGATACATATCATCATACATGATCCTCCTGATCATCAATGTATCCACCTGATACAAATACAAATACATGATACATATCACCATACATGATCCACCTGATCATACAATGTATCCACCTGATACATATACAGATACATGGTCCAAGCATCCAACATGATGCATATACAAAATACGTATACATGATCCAACTGATCATATCCAGCATCAACATGATGCGTACATACAAAAATGATCCAACTGATCATATCCAGCATCCAACATGATGCGTACATGCATACAAAATGATCCAACTGATCATATCCAGCATCCAACATGATGCGTACATACATACATAAAAATGATCCAACTGATCATATCCAAGCATCCAACATGATGCGTACATACATACATAAAAATGATCCAACTGATCATATCCAAGCAGAAACCAGAACATCATCCTGATGTTCATCATCCAGCGCTTACATCCACAGCCATGTGAAGGATCCTCCTTCCAACATGCTTGGAATGGCTTCAGCAAATGTGTCCATCACTTCTTCCTCGAAGTGTCCTCGATCTGAAGAACGCCAAGCCTCTCTCTGAAGTACTCGAACTTCACCCTGGCTAGTGGCTTCGTCAGCACATCTGCAATCTGCTCGTCCGTCGCAACATACAGGAGCTTCACCGCTCCTCTTTGCACCATATCCCTGATATAGTGATATTTGATCTCTATGTGTTTCGAACTGTCATGAAACACTGGGTTCTCGGACAGCTTCACACAACTCTGGTTATCACAGAAGATACCAGTAGCTTCCAACGGGAGATCAAATAACTCAGACAGTAGCTTCCGTAGCCATACTGCCTCACAACTAGCTGAACAGGCTGCAACATACTCTGCCTCAGCTGTACTCAGTGCTACGCGGGACTGCTTCCTGCTAAACCAAGAGATCACACCTGATCCCATACTGAAGCAACACCCAGATGTGCTCTTCCTATCTACAGCACGGCCAGCCCAATCTGAATCAACATAACCCTGCAGGTTAAACTTTTGATTCGCCTCATATCTGAGCCCATAATCCACTGCACCCTTTAGGTACCTCAGAACATGCTTTACAGCAACCAGGTGAACACTCCTCGGATCTGTCAGGAACTGGCTCAATGTGTTCACAGCAAAGCAAATATCTGGTCTCGTGTTCGTCAAGTACATCAAGGACCCAATAATCTGACGATACATAGAAACATCAACTGTCTCAGATGAAGCATCACAAAGAAGCTTCAGATTCGATGCCATAGGTGTGGCCATGGCTTTGCAATCCATCATCCCAAATCTCTTCAGGATATCTACTGTGTACTTCCCTTGACCAAGGAAGATCCCACCTGCATTCTGCCATACCTCCATACCTAGGAAATAGTGCATCATTCCCAAATCTTTCATATCGAATTCAGCTGCAAGCTTCCTCTTGGTATCTGCAATCATTCTGTCATCTCCTGTCACAAATAGGTCATCCACATATAGTAGTAGAATCACAGGATTCCCTTCCTCAACCTTGTAGTAAAGGTTGGAATCCGCTTTACTCTTGGTAAAGCCCAAACTAGATAGGAAACTGTCCATCCTACCATACCAGGTTCTGGGAGCTTGCTTCAAGCCATACAAGGCTTTCTTCAATCTGCATACATAAGATTCCCTGTCATGTATTTCAAAGCCGAGAGGCTGTTCCACATATACTTCCTCTTCTACTACACTGTTCAGGAAAGCAGTCTTGACATCCATCTGGTGTATCTTCCATTTCATTGTTGCAGCCAGGGCAAGTACTGTTCTGATGGAAGTATATCTGGCTACAGGTGCAAAGGTTTCTTCATAGTCTATTCCTTCCTTCTGAGAGAAACCACGAGCTACGAATCTTGCTTTATATTTTTCCACACTGCCATCTGCAGCATGCTTGATTTTGTAGATCCACTTGGAAGTCACAACAGACTTCACTTTAGGTCTTGGGACAACATCCCAAACATCATTCTTCATTATTGATTGGTATTCCTCGATCATAGCATCCTTCCATTCTTTCTTTTCCGCTGCCTCTTCATAACTGGAAGGCTCTTTATTCATGATGTCACAGAGTAAAGCAACATAACTGGTGTGTGATCTGGTTCTCTTCTTTGCTCTGTGTTCTTCTTCTGGAATGCCAAATCTTTCTGCATCATGAATGAGCTCTCTAGCCCATACAGGTTTCCTTTTGTGAGAGTTATCCTCACGAGGTGGATCTACAGGTTCTTGTGGATCTTCAAACTCACGAGCAGTTTCTGGAACTGCTTCAGTCATGGTAGTGTCCTGAAATCTTGTTTCCTTAGGTTCTTCATAAACTTCGGTAGGTGCCTTTCTTGATTTGATGAATGCTGAATTCTCATCAAATGTTACATCCCTACTGACATCAATCTTCTTGAACCCTGGAAAATATATTCTGTAAGCCTTCGAGCTTTCACTATAACCCACAAAGATGCCCTTCTTTCCTGAAGGATCTAGTTTAGTCCTCTTCTCCTTTGGGACATGAGTGTATACCGGACAACCAAATATTCTGAGGTGGCTGACTTCAGGTTTCTTACCAGAAAAGACTTCTTCTGGTGTCTTGTTGTCCAAAATCTTGTGGGGTGTTCTATTCTGCACATATACAGCTGTTCTAGCTGCTTCTGCCCATAGATGCATAGGAAGATCCTGGTCATGCAACATTGCCCTTGCTGCTTCCATGATAGTTCTGTTCTTCCTTTCTGCAACTCCATTCTGTTGAGGATTATAAGGAGCAGTCAACTCCCTCTTAATCCCTGAATCACTGCAAATCTTCTTGAAGTCATTTGAGGTGAATTCTCCACCATTGTCAGATCTGAATGTTTTGATTTTCTTGTCAGTTTGATTCTCCATCAAGGTTTTGAATTCCTTGAATTTATCAAACACCTCATCTTTGCCCTTCAAGAAGTATACCCAAGTCTTCCTGGAGAAGTCATCAATAAATGATACATAGTAAACATACCCACTCAGAGAGCTGGATGACATAGGACCACATACATCTGAGTGGATGATTTCTAGGATATCTTTTGCCTTGCTTTCACTGCTTGGGAAAGCCTTCTTAATGTTCTTACCTTTTGCACATCCTTTGCAAACACCTTCATGTTTGGTCTTGATTTCAGGAAGACCCTCTACAGCCTTGCTTGCAATTGGAAGTGCTCTATAGTGCGTGTGAGCAAGTCTTCTGTGCCAAAGTTCACTTGGCTCCATGGATTCATGTACCATGGCATGTTCAGGTTGACCCTTTAATTTATACAAACCTCCCTCTTGCTCTCCAATCACTACTGCATCATCCATGGTCTTTCCCTTTGGCCACATTAGTACTTGGCCATCAACAAATGCAACCCTCATACCTTTTGCATCTAAAGCAGAGATGGAGAGTAAGTTCTTCTTGAGTCCAGGTACATAGAGGACTTCCTTCATCTTCAGAGATTTTCCAGAATCTAAGTTGTAAGAAGCTTCACCACTTCCTTTGATTGGGTATTGATAATCATCCCCAAGTTTCACCTTATGGGGTGATTCATGTTCAGAAAGGTTCACAAAAGATTCCTTGAACCCAGTCATGTGTTTGGAAGCCCCACTATCAATCAACCAATCATTACAACCATGTGAGATGGTACCAGTGAGTGCAGAGATCAGAACATACTCTTCTTCACTTGATGAATCATCATCACTACTACTTTCTGCCTTAGCCTTCTTCTTTGGGGGTTCATCATCTTCAGCAGCATGAGCATGAAACCTTCTTTTGCTGCCCTTCTTCTTCTTACTAGGATTTTTGTTATTATTATCCCTTTTGTTCTTAGGACAATCTGAAGCAAAGTGACCCTTCTCATTGCATGTGAAGCATCTTAGGTCTTTCTTATTCTTTTGATAGGATCTATTGTGGCGAGGGTGATCCTTCTTGGTTTTGCTTCTTTTGGTGTGAGCTGCAAGAGCTTGATCTTCTCCTCCCATCTTTTCCTCACGAGCTATAAGTCTAGCTTCTTCTTGAGAACATTCTTCCCGAAGTCTACTGAAGGAGATCAACTTCTTCCTTGCACAAATTCCTTGGATAAAGGAATCCCATGACCTGGGTAGGCCATTTAGAGTGGTCATCACCACTTCACCATTCTCCACCATTTCATATACTGCTTCTAATTGTTCCTTGATCTGAGAGACCCTTGAAAAGTAGGATTGAATGGTTTCTCCATTCTGAAACTTCACTGCTTTCAATTGGTTCCGCAGGGTCATCTTCCGATTTATGTTCTTTCCTTTAAATAGCTTGGTCAAAGATTCAAACATCTCTTTGGGTGTCTTGAGAGAAGACACATGGGGTATGAGATGGTCTTTGATAGAATCAGCAATGATTCTCTTTGCCTTGACCAAGTTCTTCTTGTGCAATACCTTGGCCTCTTCATCCTCTGGGATAGGGATGTCTTCTTTCACATATGAGTCCAACTCATTCTCTTCCAGGATTAGCCCAATCCTATACTTCCAGGCTCGGAAGTTATCAGCCCCTTCAAGCTTATCCTCAAGCTTGGTGTGAAGAGACATCTTTAAGAGTACTTCAAATGGAAATAGAAAAGATTTAGAACTTACCACTTGAAGTGCTGAAAACTGGATCTGGTCCCGGATTGGGGTTTGTCAGAGAAACCCTAAAAATCCAAAATGTGAATTTCAAAATTCCGAAAGGATAGAAAGATGCGCCTTGGAGAGCTGATCAGCCTAGTACATTCAGATTTTGAGATCAGCAAAGTCTTGCCCTTCAAAATTGCCTTTTTGTCCTCCCGGGTTCACTAGGGAGAGCCCTGAATTAGGGTTTGAGTTTCCCGGAGATCTACCCAGCCAAAAATCTCGATCCAAAGCTCAAACCTTCGATTTTTGCAAGGAGCTTCCAGCTGTACCTTCAGTTTCCAGAAATTCCTATTTTTGTGGAAACCCTAATTTTTAGGGCCAAAACTGAAAATGCTCGGAACTGAAATCTGATTGGACAGGAAGATGCGCCTTGATGAGTAGATCCAATCTACTATACTGAATTTCAAAAATCTGTGGAGAGAAACCCAATAAACAAGGAATACAAGCTTCCGTCACTGCAAAATGTCTTCTTCTCAGTTAAGCTCTGATACCATGTTAAATTTTCAGTATTAAATCACAATACTATAGGATCTTTGCTGAGAGAATAACATCTACAGTATATCAATGCATGACAATCATAATATGGCAAGCATCACAAGCATCACAAGAATCAAAAGCATAGAGACAAGAGACACAGAGTTTCCGTGGGGAAAACCCTAAGGTGAAAAACCCCACAACTTCCTCAGAGATAGAGAGAGCAATGGCTCAACCAAAATACAACCAAATAATACAGAGATAGTCTCCTAGCAGATAATCCTCCTCCTCCTCACTAGTGCGCCACTTTTCAGAGAGAGAGATAGATACTTTTCCGAGTGAGTAAAATAGAGATCTCCTATCTCTATTTATACTCACCTTTTTGCCCAGTGACCTACTGGGGCCGACTTGTCTACTTGAGTACATCCACATTATATTATATATTAATTAGGGCCGACCCCATAAGGTGGTCTAATAACCCATCGGAAAGTACACACACTTGCGACACTTGTCAATCCACATGACGACACTTCCTTATAGAGGAATAACACATCTCTTATAAGGGTACAATAAATATATATATAATACACAGATGAAATACATTCCGAAGTTACATATACATCAACACAGACACACCTCCCAATAGGAGAGAATCATCAGCGAACAGGGCATGATTTAAAGGTTCCAGCTCTTTCACCACCCGAATGCCTGGACTTGTCCCTGCTAACTTCGTAGTTGTCAATTTCCAACTAAGAGAGTCAACCATTAGGATATACAGGAAAGGGGACAAAGGGAAGCCTTGCCTAATGCCCCTCGAGCCTTGGAAGTGCTTTGCTGGCCTTCCATTTACCAGGGGGGCGATCTAAGGCTTTCCTATACAAGCTTTGATCAGCCTTACAAATTCAACATTAAACCCAAAAGAAAGGAGAATTTGGAAGAGGAAGGAGTGTCTTACTCGGTCGAAGGCATTAGCCATATCAAGCTTAATAAGCATCCCTTGCTCCTGCATTTGGAAGCTGGAATGGATGGTTTCCTGCACAAGAACCACATTATCCATAATATGTCTGCCTTTGACAAACCCACCTTCACTGGGAGAGATAAGTTTTTCCAGCAGAGGCTTAATTCTGTTCGCCAGAAGTTTGGACAGAATTTTATAAGAAGCATTGCACAACGAAATAGGTCTGAAATGCTCAAAGGTCCCAAGGTTTGATTCATTGGAGATTAAGGCTAGGAAGGTCGAATTTGTGCTGCCTCCAACCTTGGCTTTTTGAAGGAAGCCTTTGATCATCCGGTATAAGTCCAACTTGATAATGTCCCAACGAATTCTGTAGAAGTGAATGGAAAATCCATCAGGCCCTAGAGCTTTGTCCGGCTCCATCGACCAAATGACATTGTAGATTTCAGTTTCAGAGAAGGGCTGCAAAAGACCAGAATTATCCTTCTCTTCAACCAGCCGGGGTATGTGATTAAGAAAAGCATAAAATTCCTCCTCACTGTCTATGCTTTCTTCAGTGAAGAGCTACTGGAAATGGGAAGTTGCAGCATCTTTTAATTGATCTAAATCTTTGTCGACAACACCATCAGGAGACTTGATATCTTCTATTGGATTACGAGAAAGCCGAGCTTTGAATTGTTTATGAAAGCAGTTAGTATTTCTATCTCCTGACTTGAGCCAAAGACTTCTTGACTTAAGCCTCCAATAATCTTCTTCCTGCCTGTAAGAGCGGAGGGTGGAAAGTTGGGATGCTTGCTCATTCTGAATGTCATAGAGAGTAATTTATTTATTCTCCAGCTCAAATTGCAATTCAAGCAGTTGATTGGTAGTCTACTTTCGGCGACTCGAAGGAGAATTGGTGGGCTTTTTTAACCAATTTTTCAAGGCCAGTTTGGTGGCTTTAATTTCCTGTTCCCAAACAAAACTGGGCGAGCCTATGACAGGAGTACTCCAAGCAGTCAAAACCGTGTCAACAAACCCATCTCTTTCAACCCAGAGAGGGCTGAACCGGAAGGGGATGGGTCCTAGATTTACTTCTTCCTCAAACTGTAATAAGATAGGCTTGTGATCAAAAGTTAGCTTATGCAGGATTTTAGTGTAGATAATCTTTTTTTCTGCCAGAAAGGTACTTTGCAAAAGGAATCTGTCCAACCAAGCTGATATATGTGTCTCCCCAACTCTGTTGTTTGACCAGGTATAGATCCCTTTTTTTGGTTTGAAGTCTAACAAATCCCACTGCTGCACAAGATCTTCAACAAAAGGGAGAAAATGATCTATGCTCATGTTGCCTCCTCGCTTCTCCTTAGGTTAAAAAATTAAATTGAAGTCTCCAACAAGAATTATATTCTTGGGAGAACGCAACTCTAAAAATTCATCCAAAGAATGCCAACATTCTTTCTTTTCTACATACATAACTGGAACAAAGAGATTGACAAGGGAAAAGGTCATCTTACTGGTAGCATGATGGAACTCAGTGAATATCCAATGTTGCATCTCGAAGGAGCTTTCCAAGTGTAATTTGTTGTCCTCCCAAAGAGTAGCCAACCCTCCGGAGGAACCCCTTGCACTAACTACTTTCCCATCATTTTTTTTCCACTTCGATTTACTGATCTCGGGGAGGGATTCCCCTCCAATTTTGGTCTCCTGGAGCATGAGGATCTCAGGGTTTTCAGAATTCAGTAGATTTTTTACAGCTTCGGCTTTTACGGGATTCCCCAATCCTCTACAGTTCCAAGAGACGAGTCGCATTATTTACCAGGTAGAGGAGGAGTAGGGCCTCCCTTTTCTACTCTTGTTCTCGTTTTTCTGCCAATGGACATTTCGATGGTAGCTTGATTGCCTTGCATTTTTTTGTCTCTCAGCTTCTTCCTCTCTTGCATCTTTGAGATATTTTCTTCCTGCTCTTTTCGTAGGTTTCTCAAATGTCTCATCTTTAGATGAGCCAGAGTTTTCCAAAGGCTTCTTCCTTGTCATTTCTGCATAGGAGAGTGGGGAGGACGTTCCACTTGGGGAATGAGCTAGAGGTTTAAAATTATCTATACTTTCTTTTTCCCCTTCGAGAGGAGTGATCTGCTGTTCTGTGTCCAAATTTGTTGATTCTGGCATGTCTTCCAAAGTGCTGAGAGTTGCAAAGGAGTTTTTGATAGATGTTGGATCTATAGGTGCTTGTTTTCTTCCCTTGGCTTTGCTGCAGTTGTGCTTCCTTCTCCTTGTTGCTGCCCTGCTGAAGATGCATTGTGCCCCTTCGCTATCTCTTTCCCTTTTGAACTATTGTTTTGTTTTGACTTGATTGTTTTCTGCACTTGAGACCACTGCTCAACTTTATTTATTGCCTCCTCTTCTTCATTTCTCTTTTTGCAATCCCTGGAAAAATGGCCATAACCGTGGCAGAATCGGCATTTAAAGGGTACCTGTTCATAATCCAAGTCTTGGATATGAATCCAGTCTCCTATTTTTAATTTAATGGCTTCCAGGAGACCGATTTCCAAATCAACCTCTACACAAATTCTTGCGCAATAATATTGATCCTTTCGGTCCGCTCGATCAATGAATTTACCCAGGGTGTTTCCGATTGATTCTAATGACTTCAGATTCCAACAATGAAGTGGCAGGTGGGGTAGGCACACCCAAACCAGAACCGTTGACGGCACATCCTGAGTAGGATCAAAATCTGGAGTCCAATTGTTCAAATACAAGCCTTGAGGGCCCATAAAATATGAACCATTCTGAAATATGAGGTGCCTGTCTTCTGCACTGTCAAAGACAATTACAAAGAATCCTTTACCCACCATGTAACTTCTGATACCTTTCGAAGTAAGAGGTCTCCAATTTCGCTGAACCCAAGCCTCAACTGCTTTGAGAGAGGGCCATAATCCCGTAAACTGTCCTATTAATCCCCTCTCTGCAATCCCTGGAAAAATGGCCATAACCGTGGCAGAATCGGCATTTAAAGGGTACCTGTTCATAATCCAAGTCTTGGATATGAATCCAGTCTCCTATTTTTAATTTAATGGCTTCCAGGAGACCGATTTCCAAATCAACCTCTACACAAATTCTTGCGCAATAATATTGATCCTTTCGGTCCGCTCGATCAATGAATTTACCCAGGGTGTTTCCGATTGATTCTAATGACTTCAGATTCCAACAATGAAGTGGCGGGTGGGGTAGGCACACCCAGACCAGAACCGTTGACGGCACATCCTGACTTTCTGCAATCCCCTTTCTGCAATCCCCTCTCTGCAATCCCTGGAAAAATGGCCATAACCGTGGCAGAATCGGCATTTAAAGGGTACCTATTCATAATCCAAGTCTTGGATATGAATCCAGTCTCCTATTTTTAATTTAATGGCTTCCAGGAGACCGATTTCCAAATCAACCTCTACACAAATTCTTGCGCAATAATATTGATCCTTTCGGTCCGCTCGATCAATGAATTTACCCAGGGTGTTTCCGATTGATTCTAATGACTTCAGATTCCAACAATGAAGTGGCAGGTGGGGTAGGCACACCCAGACCAGAACCGTTGACGGCACATCCTGAGTAGGATCAAAATCTGGAGTCCAATTGTTCAAATACAAGCCTTGAGGGCCCATAAAATATGAACCATTCTGAAATATGAGGTGCCTGTCTTCTGCACTGTCAAAGACAATTACAAAGAATCCTTTACCCACCATGTAACTTCTGATACCTTTCGAAGTAAGAGGTATCCAATTTCGCTGAACCCAAGCCTCAACTGCTTTGAGAGAGGGCCATAATCCCGTAAACTGTCCTATTAATCCCCTCTCTGCAAGGTTCAGGGCAGATATGCAAGTTTCAGCTTCCACTAAGGCTACAGTAGGGATGTTGTCTAGTTTTCTTACAAACTTATGTGAATCATCACCATGTTTTCTCTTGCCACTAGTTGCAACCAACTTTCTAAATGCAATGATCTCGGGTGGAGGAAGATCAGGACCCCCCTCTGGTCCCATGATGTAGGCCCAAAGATAGTGCAGCTATCCGAGCGCCATAATCCTCCAGAAAAATTTAATGATCCTTTCAAAACCAGAAAATCAACCATAGATTTGAATCCCACACTTCTTCTCTTCTCCTGCGCAAGGAAAGAAACTCCAAGAAGCTCTGAACACTGGTCCAGGAACTCACAATATTAGGGGAGATCGGCTCCATGAGGTTTGATCTCAGAAAACCTACACTATATCAACGTTGCTCGGCTAGCATGCTCGAATGTTCATGATCATAGATTTGAAATCCCACAAATCTTCTCTTCTCCCACGCACTGAAGGGTCCTCCGAGAATCTCCGAACACCGGTCCAAGAACTCACAATCAGGAGCTTGGCTCTAGGGGGGTAGCTCGACTCCTCCAGCTCTGATTTAGGTAAACCTACACTGTATCCATGCTACTCGGCCAAGATCGGCTCTGTAACTGACTTCTTGGAGCTAAAAAAAAATTCCCCAAACTTAGCTCATTTTTATTAATGAACTTATCTCAATTTATGAGCAAGAGTCTCAAACTTAGTTCACTCATTAATTAAATTATCCACTCTTTACGGTTTGAACCAAACGCGACTCTTAGTTTCAGGTATTCTCTTTTAGGAATTTCCATTTAATTCAACAATTGAGGCTTTGGTTTGTAGTTACCGTATGAGGAGTCGGCGAGGATATGTGACTGAAGCTGAAAACAAATAATTTTGAAATGTAATCAAAACATACTTCAATTTAACAATGTCAAATTTAGTTTATTCTCGTGCTCTTAGTTACTCACTTTTTTGTAGCAGATAGGGCACAACTCTTTAGTTCGGGTTTTCTCTTTAAGGATTTTGAATTTAAACAAAACATACTTCAATTTAACAATGTCGAATTTAGTTTATTCTCATGCTCCTAGTTACTCACTTTTTTGCAACAAACAGGGCACAACTCTTTAGTTCGGGTTTTCTCTTTAAGGATTTTGAATTTAATTACACACTCGAGTTTATCGTAGGCAGTTACTGTGGGGTGGAATCATATTTAGAGCATTTTGCCTTTATATGTATCACATACAATCAAAACAAAAATTTTATTTGGCTTATGATCGTCACATTTGGTTGAATCAATATTACGTTTTTTAATCCTCAATTTCATGTTAACTAAAAGATCGAATTCTGTTTGAGGATTCCAAAGGTGGAGTACCAAATCTCTTATTTGGATATGAGATCTCAACTATAGTTGTTTTGGCTGAAACTATCATGTTAATCAGGCCCACTTTGCACTTAGCTAATTAAAAATAAACTGGAAATACTTGGAAGAAGAAGCTATTGATCTGGCAGATTGTCGTGGAATGAAGGAGCTTTGCAATTTCCCACAATAGGAGGTAATAATTTTTTTTTTGGAGTTATGTTAGACTCTATACGGCATGGGAATCATCGTTTCCCATATATATCTTTTTGTTTTGATGATGATTCCCATGCCGTCTAGAGTCTGACATAACTCCAAAAATTGTCTTCCACTATGGGAAATCGCAAAGCTCCTTCATTCCACGACAATCTGCCAAATCAATAGCTTCTTCTTCCAAGTATTTCCAGTGTTATTGCAAACAATTTACCACCCAGGATGTCCAGTCGAACCGACTGTTTCTACCATGAAAACTCCACACAATACAAGATATCGACATTAGCTTTCTTGTGAACTTGGACGGGATTTTGTGGCTCATCTGTACCCATAGAACTACGAAATTATTGCAAACAATTTACCGCCCAGGATGTCCAGTCGAACTGGCTGTTTCAGCCTTGAAAACTCCACACGAAGGCCATTTCGAGATGCAAACAAGGATGGCTACATGCTATACGTCATCGGATCCTATCGCTCCTTCGATAGATCGTTCGATCACCGACCAGATGCGACCCGACCAACAATTGAGACAGTCTGATGTTGACCAATGCAACCGACTGGTTTGGAGATTCAACCAATGCAATCAACTGGAGATAGCCCTCGACCAATGCAACCGACTGGTTTGGAGACTCAACCAATGTAATGCTTCGAGCATGACATTGCCTTCTGCTCGACTACTTTGCATCGGCTGTTATCCACGCGGTTCATTTCTGTTGGATGTTGATCGATGCATTAGTCGGTTGGATGTTGTCGGATGCTGATCGATGCATTAGTTGGTTGGATGATGTCGGATGACATCTAGCATCCTGTTAGTCGATTAAAAAGTAGGCGGTAGATTTTTTATCTTCAATAACTTACTTACAAACTCATCGAAATGAATTTCCTCATATCCGACACCTGAACGTAATCTAGACAGAACATTATGGTCTTCTCCTCTGGTAGAATATATGGAGAGAATCCATTTGACTGGTCGGTGGTGACTTAGATTGTATTGGTCGGATGTATAGCGACTGGAGTGGTCGGCTGCATTTCTACTAGACAAGTCATCTTGCTCATCGACTGAGGTGGTCGGACTTCGACTAACGTTATCTGAAAATGGTCTGAAAATGCTTCATTACCATGACGTGATTCTATGCAGTGTTAAATTCCATAACCTGGACTAGATAAACAATTCTTGGAGTTTTCATGGCAGAAACAGTCGGTTCGACTGCACATCCTGGGTGGTAAATTGTTTACAATAATTTCATAGTTCTATGGGTACAGATGAGCGACGAAAACCCGTCCAAGTTCACAATAAAGCTAATGTCGATATCTTGTATCGTGTGGAGTTTTCATGGCAGAAACAGTCATCTTAAACTTGTCGAGGATGAAGCTGTCGGGGATCGCGACCTGTCAACACTGCTAACCTGTCGAAGGCTCGCAGGGGAGAGGGATCATCGTTCGGGTTGGCACCTCCGAGGTTAGCATTTACTACTTCAACATACATTCTAACTAATGCATGCAGACAGAGTAATAGTGTGATATAGAATGCGATATAGACAGAGTAATGCATGCAGAAAGAATCGTTCTCAGAAATGAAAACTTTTCATTGATATCCTCTCTTCTCTGCCTTTCTGCTATTATGTTATTCCAACCCCGATAGGTTTTGGTTCCAATCGCTCCAATGGTTCCAATGGCCTGTCGGAGCTTCTGTTTAGTATAACTGATCTGGCATGCCAAGAATTTCTTTTCAAATGTTTATAGAGTTGGTTGATTATGTGACTTGAAAATGTGGGGAGCATTATTCCCTTGTATATTGTTTTGAACATTTGTATTCATTTGTTTTACAGGTTGGTCTTAGCACAGATGTGTGGGGTCCTGGAAATATTGGAAGTGAAGATATGTTGGTTCTTAAAGGCTAACCTGCACCCGCACCTGCTCCACCAATGATAGGTATAAAGCCATATCAGGCATACATAAGCTTTTTCTGCTTACAAACTTGTTTTCTCTGGTAATGGCTTTGATATTGTATATGACATTTTCTGTGTCTATTTTGGGGACGAGCAGATTGCAAGAGTGAGTGCAATCGGAGATGTAAGGTGGCCCCTCGACCAAAGGCATGTCACAAATGATGCGGTATTTGTTGCAATGCTTGCAAGTGTGTTCCATCAGGCACAAAGGGTAACAAAGATGAATTCCCCTGTTATAGGGACAAGAGGAGCTCCCAGGGCCATCCTAAGTGCCCTTAAACAAGGAGATCATCCTTGAACTCATTATTGCATTTTGTTGCCTTGATCACCATTGCTATCAATATAGTCCGAGACTTAAATAAACAGCCTTATAGGCTGATTGAAGCGTTGTGAATGGTTAAAAATTTAAAATCAAAATAATTAAAAGAAATACCATTTGGATCTCCATCATCATGACGAGGCCAATAACAATTTAGACGGCTTGAAAATCATTGCGATGCATATTAAATGAAATAAATGCATGCTACCATTCATTTCGACTCAATTGACTTACACTCAAACAAGATCGACCACTCTACTTAATAATAACAAATGCAATACATTAAGAAGAAATGCCACCAATTCTGTTAGTGATTATCACATTCATTATTACATGACTTTTTTTAAAAGTGGTCGAGGACTGGCTCGGTTGACCTTATTTTTACCACTATTACATGACTTTTTTTAAAAGTGATCGAGGACTGGCTCGGTCGACCTTTACAGTTCCGACCATTTTTGTTCAAAACTAGAGTCTGTTTCCCATATATATCTTTTCATTTTGATGATGATTCACATGCTGTCTAGAGTCTAATATAACTCCAAAAATTGTCTCCTATTGTGGGAAATCACAAAGCTCCTTCATTCCACAACAATACGCCAGATCAATAGCTTCTTCTTCCAAGTATTTCCAGTGTTATTGCAAACAAGTTACCGCCCAGGATGTCCAGTCGAACTGACTGTTTCTGCCATGAAAACTCCACACGATACAAGATATCGACATTAGCTTTATTGTGAACTTGGACGGGTTTTCATGGCTCATCTATACCCATAGAACTACGAAATTATTGCAAACAATTTACCGCCCATGATGTGCAGTCGAACCAACTGTTTCTGCCATGAAAACTCCAAGAATTGTTTATCTAGTCCAGGTTATGGAATTTAACACTACATAGAATCACGTTGTGGTAATGAAGCATTTTCATACTATTTGCAGATAACGTTAGTCGGAGTCCGACCACCTCAGTCAATGAGAAAGACGACTTGTCCAGTAGAAATGCAGCCGACCACTCTACGTACAGGATGCACACCTATCACGTTCGATGGCTGCTATCTAATCTATCAACTGACAACATCGACCCTTAGTTATTTCAGGTTATGAAGAAAACAACGATGTCGACCATGCTTATGATGTTACTTATGATGGGAGACAGTATCTGCACAGCTGTCAACAGGTGCAACCGACCAACGCTTAGCCCGACCACAAACAATCAGTTGACAAGGTGTAGTCGGCCATCGACTGGTCGAAGTCTTGTTTCCTTCTGTTTTCTAGTGACCATGTTGTGAAGTTCGACAGTTGGAAAATATTGGTAAGTTCGATGTTGTAACTACTCCACGAGTTATTTCATGGTAAATATGACAGTCACATGTAAATCGCACGAAGACGGTTGACTTTCAAAATGGTCAGGTCGAGTTGGTCGAGCCTTTAAAAATTGGTCGACTTTTAATTATGTGGTCGGGATGGTCGACACTTTATTTGGTCGACATACTGTTTATAGATGATGGAGAACCTAAACACTAAAATAACTGCAGAACTTGGGAAGCATAAGAAACAAGGGAGAACCTATGAAATAATCGTGGAGTTGGTTTGGTAAGAATAGGTAGAGACTGCAGGTCCCAATCATTCTCCATACATAAGAAACAAGGGAGAACCTAGGAAATAATCGTGGAGTTGGTTTGGCAAGAATAGGTAGAGGTTGCAGGTCCCAATCATTCTTTGATTCTTTGAGATTGTTTATTCATGGAAACTAGGGGAATTATGTATTCTGGGCATCTAGCAATATCCATTAAGCCAACTGACTATTGTCATAAACTCGTCCAACCATTAAGCCGACTATATTCATTAAGCCAGCTGAATATAGGCATCTAGCAATATTAATTAAGTCGTCTGACCATTTTGATGGAGGTTAATGCCTGTGCTTATGTTTTTCTTCCTTCTAACTTTCCTCTTTTCCTAGCGGCGTTCATTATTGCCCTTAAAGGGGCAAATGCTAATTATAGGTTCAATTTGATGGCATATAAATAATGAATTTTATATTTGACTTTAATTAGTAGGTCAAATTTATTTGACTTTAATTCATTTGCAAAAAAAAAAAAGTTCACTTAAATTATATTAAATTTATATATTAATTTGTTTTTTTTTAAATTAAAATAATTTTTAAAATATTAAAATATAATTTTTGTATTTTATGATGTGCAGGAATCTGTGAAATGACTAATTTAAAGTAGGTTAAAATTCAGATAATTAAAATTAATTTTAAAAAATTAAATGTTAAACAATCTTGTTATTGTCACTTGTTTTCTAATTCAATTACCACTTGGAATTATTGAAATGGTCATGTATGTTGTTGGGTGTATAATATTTACCAAAATTATTCATGAGATTATGAAGCGTTATCTAGACTTTAGGTCACTCTAAGTCATATGTAGCTTTTCATAATCTTATGAATGATTTTTGGTAAAAAATTTGCAACATAACCAATTTAATGATTTAAAACTTTCATTTTTGAAAAAATCTAAATCAAATTAATAAAATTTTATAGAAACAAAATGTTTTCCTTGTCATATTTATCTTTTTCTTTTTAATTTACTAGTGGAATACTTATTTTTAATAAAAATAATCTTGTCATATACTATGTTACATGTATTAAGTCTCTATATTTCATTTTTCAACTATTAGCTTCCTGTAAACTATCACTATTTATTCAATATATACTTTTAGTAAAAAACTCTAATACATACTTTTAGTAAAACCCTGTTCTCCAACTCAGGATTTAAAAAGAATTTTAAAATACTTCTCAATTTATATTTTTTAATATTTGGTAGTTATTCTAGTTCTTAGATTAAACACAACTAATATACTCAAACATTTAAAACAAAATTTAAATGTTAATTGCACCGAGTGAAACGAGTTGCTCTATAGCCTAGTATGGGGGAGATGTTGTAATGTGTGTCCATGTAACGTTACACACGAGTATGAGGGAGATGTTGTAACGTTTGTCCAGTAACGTTACACGAGTAAAAAAAGAAGTAAAAAGTAATAAATTATATTATGTCGGCCATTAATAAATTCACGTCCGCTTATAAAATAAAAAATAATGGAAAGTATTTAGAAAAAAACATGTTGGCTCATAAAATAAAATATAATTAAAAGTAATTAAAAAATCGATGTTCGTTTAAAAATAAAAACTTAAAACTTAAACCCAGATCTATCAATCAAGAGATATCAAATTTCTTGAGTTTAAATTTAAAAAAAGAAATACACCTCAAGAAATTGGATCCCTCTCAATGCTTAATAGATACAGGTTTAAGATGGATCTATGCTGATTTACTTTACATTATTTTTTGTAAAAGAGACAAATACTAAGCAACACAATTGCTTATTTCACTTGTTAAAAATTAATTTAAATTATTACTAAGTTTTTTAAATATATTAAATTTAAAAAAATTATAAAACATGTTTTCATTATTAATATAAAATCGATAGCCATTTTTTAAATGTTATAAATGGTAATAAAATCTCACTTTCAAAAATGCTTTGCAACTCAAGGATGATCAATTACATTGGGAAGAATATATAGAGGACATGTTGGTTTATAAGGGACATATCTCCATTTTTTATTTTTAGCTATAAGTTATTTTGACTTAATTTTGTAATTATGATGGATTGAGTACCTAATGTTGTTTATGTTTTTCTATGTTTTTCTATTTGGCTAGTTTTTGTGCTCTGTGTTTATAAGCCTGGGCTGAACTGATTTTGATGTTATTTGAGTAGTTCTTGGACATGCTTTTTTGTACTTTTTGATAATGATGATTAACGTCCACTGAGACTAACTTTGGTCTATTAGACTTTAAGAAATTAGTTTGCTTGTTGTAACAAATTGTTCTGATGTTCAAAAAGCTTAGAAAGAAGGGTATTGAGGTCACCATAGTTTTGACAACTTAGAAGATTAGAGAGGTTAGTATTATAATAAAGATTGAGAAATTGTGATTTAATGTGGTTGTACGCAAGGCAGTCTAAGAGAAAGTGGCTTTCATCCTCAACTCTCTTGGTCTCACAAAGATGTCAAATCCTATCCTCCCACAATGTTTTAGGAATTGTGCAGCACCCTGTTTCACTACAAAGCTCATGAGAGTTCGTTCTTATTTTGGCTATGTTAGTTTTTTTATTCAAGCTAGTTAAAATAGAGAGATACTTTTGGTCTTATAGATTAGGGTTATTGACCTCCTTGTAGTATCTTAGTTTCCTTTTAACCTCTGAATCCATTTTGCCCCACATTTTCTCTTTAAACTTAGATGTAATAGTATTTTTAATGTTATTGATATTTTTCAAAGTTGCATTTTCATCTATCCCCCAATGATTTAAACAAGCTATGTTATCATTATGCCAACCTTTCTCAAGCCACAGGTGGTCCTAAATGGATTTTAAAGCAATTTTAGGGAGCCTCTGTGTCCCATGCCATTTATCTTGTACTTGTACATCAAGTACCTTGTCATAGAGATGCTCTCTATGGTGGGAAGGCATGCTTGTATTGCTTATATAAGAAGAATAGGCTGAGGCGTATTGCTTTTAATTCTAAGTTTATAAGTTATAAAACGCTTTTGGATTTGCTTGATCTTTCTCCAGGATCCTCTAGAGATGCTACACCCCCAAACTTCACAGCCATACAACTTTACGGGAGTGACAAGAGTTTCAAAGAGGGACTTCTTTTTATCCCACATCACAAAGTGTGTTGGTTTACAATAGTTCTCAAGACCAAAATAAGTTTTCCACCCTCCATTAATCCTTTTCGCAATGCTATGGTTCCATTTGAGCTTGTAATGAATATCAATTCCGAGATATTTATAGGAAGAAACATCCTCCAGCTTGTTATTGTCATATGCAAAGTTATCGTAAGTTCCCTTCTTGGACTTGATAATCATTACTTTAGTTTTTTCAGCATTAACAGCCATGCTCATGTTAGAGCAGAAATCACTCAAAGTTCTCAATTGCTTATCAAGGTCAAGGGGACGACTTTTCATAAGAACAATATCATACACGTAAAGAAGAAGGATGGAGACAATTCTTTCTAAGGTTGTGCTGGCGCAACCTACTTCCTCTAAAAATCCTTCTAGATTATCAATGTAAATACCAAAAAGGGTAGGAGAGAGGGGGCAACCTTTCTTAACTCCAATATTACAATTAATATATTTTGACCAAGCCTCGGTGTTCTTGAATTTGGCAATGACGGTCTCATACAATCTTATTGCAGTAGCTCTCAACTCAAGAGGAACCTTTAGCTCTTCTAAACTCTTCCATAGGTTGTTTCTAGGAACCATATCGAAAGCTTTCCTAAAGTCCACAAAGCAGCATAAGAGCTTGGATTTATTATTGTGACACTCCTCTACAACAATCCTGAGTGTAACGAGGTGGTTCATGGTTGAATGCTGTCTTCTAAAGCACGCTTGACCTTTAGCTCGCTTTCCCTCACTTTCAAGCCACACACTAATATTTTTTTCCAAGATAATACCATAGAGCTTTGATAATAGAGGTATAAATAAATAACACTATTAAAATTAAAATGCTATAGCTTTACATTATTATCGTTATAAATTTATCTTAAATTTAATTACAAATACATTAAATACTTATAAATACAAATTTTACTATAATTTTAATATTATGTAATTTTCATATTTTATTTATAAATATTATATATATTTGATTAGATCAAATTGAAGTTTCATTCCATTGTAATTTTTAATATTTTAATTTATTAATATTAAATCTAATATTTTGATTTATTAATATTAAATATTTGTAATTTAATATTTATAATATTGTATTTGCAATTTAATATTTATAGTATTGTATTTTTAATACAATATTTATATTAAGTATTTGTAATATTATATTTTTTTATTAGATAAAATTGAAGTTCCATTCCATTATAATTTTTAATTTTTTAATATTAAATATAATATTTTGATTTATTAATATTAAATATTTGTATGAGTAATTGAAAGTTTGTGAATATATTTATCATTGATAATAAAGATATGAAATACTCATTAAGTGTATCATTATAAACCAAAAGCAAAATGAATGACAAAGTTACTTAGAATAAGTTTCTTTAAAAATATTGATTAAAAATATTTAAATTTTTTTATATAAAATAGTTAATTTTATAATGTTTTTTTTTCAGCGAATAAAAAATGTATTATTAATATTTATAAATAAATTAAATAGTACGACGATAATTCATTATAGCTTATAAAAACGCTATAAATCTGGATTGTTCAGATATTACAAAAATGTAAACATACTTCTTCTAAATATCAAAACTGATATCTAAGGTTTTCAAAAAACATCATCATCATAGAATGGATCTCAATTCAGAAAATAAATAGATCCCTGATTCAGATTCTTTGAATCCAGAATTTCTTCCCAGATCAGAAATCCATCTTCACCTTCAAGAGCCTGTTTAGATAGTTTATCAGTCATTGAGTTGTTTTCCCGATATATATGTTGAAGTGAAATACAAGGGCAGATATTGATTTCTCTACGAATTCTGTTACACCAATGAATTAATTAGGTCACCTTCATCTTGTACTCACCCCTGTCCCATTTGATAGTAACTCGGGAGTCCCCATAAACTTTGACATCTACCAGACCAAACATATTGGCCACTCGAATGACCATCCACAGTGCAAGGATTTCAGCCTTCATGTTTGTGCCTCTACCACATCTGAGACGAAAGGTAAAGAAATGATCTTGATTAAGATAAATAACCCCTCCTGCTGCACATTGACCAAGAGATGCAACACCATCAAAGAATAGAACATGCCCATTAACTTGGAAGTTGAAAAGACCCACCTTCTGATGTTTAGGATGAACCTGCACCTTCTGGTAATTAGAAAATAACTTCAAAATAATATTATAAGCCAATGGAACACTTGGAGAAAGATCTTCAAAAATGGACAGGTTCCTGGTATGCCAGATAGTCCAAAATATATAAACCGGAAGGGTATCAAAGGATTTGCAAGTATTGATCCATCTATAAAGGCTATTGATGACACTTAAATCTCCCCAGTTATGCTCAATCTTAAATGTATTACATACCAAACACCATAAATTCTTTGTAAAGTCGCATTCCACGAACAGATGAAATGCACTTTCAGAATTAGATTTGCACAAGATACAAAAACTCGGACCAGACCATCCTTTCGACAGAAGATTGTCTCATGTTTTCAACCTATTTTGAATAACAAACCACATATATCATTTAAACTCTAGGGGAATCTTCCACTGCCAGATTACTTTGTACCGCCAATGTTTCGGGAAAATACACTTTCTTCTGATGATAGCTCTATAAGCAGTTTTAGCTGTCACAACTCCTGAATTTTTGTTCCCAATCCATAGAATTTTATCATTTTCCGGAGAAACTCTGTAACTTGCATCATTAAGAGACTGTATGTAACTGTCCCATTCCGTGGCATTAGAACCACTCATCCCAAAATCCCTCGCACTATACCAATATCCTTTATCATTATTTTTGGTAATGTTGTCCAGAGTAATACACCCGAATCTTCTCACTTGAGTCAAAACATCATTGGATAGCCTATAGGATTCCTCCAGCCCCACAATTGGATCCACTCCAATTGAAATTAATTTTCCATCCCCAACCTGCCAACAAAGATCATTTGCTAACCATTTATATACCTTCAAAAAGCCATTCCAGATTAGTGAAACACCTCTAAACTTTTTTCCAGGAATTCTGAGCCAATTACTAACTTTCATCTTGATGTATTTCAAGTGTAGCACTTCAGACCACAAAGAGTTACCAAATAATCCTCTCCAGAAGCTCTTGAGACGCAAAGCTTCACTGAATGAGGACAAATCCTTTATTCCCCAGCCACCAAAACTTTCTAGAAGAGAAAGTTTTTCCCATCCTGTCATCACAATTCCATCATTTGTTAAACCTCCTGTCCATAAAAAAATGAAGAGTAGTCTTCTCATTGAGTTAATGATGGAACAAGGGATAGGTAGCAAGGAGAACCAATAGACAGGGATTCCTGTCAGAACCGCCTTCACAAGGGTAAGCTTTCCCCCAATAGATAATAATCTGTAAGTCCAATGAGAAATGCGGGCTTCAACTATCCTCACTAACCATATCCAGTCTCTAATTAAATACCCCTTCAGTTTCAGATAGTATCCTAGATACTTACATCCTTCCACAAGTTTGCCAGAACTATATGGCATCAACCGCTGAATCTCACTCATCCTGTTATCGTCAATCATATTATGAAAGAAGCACGATTTAGATAAACTTACCTTCATCCCCGAAGCACCGCAGAATACCTTTATAATCTTCTGGTAGCAGTCCCATTCATTGACAGACTCTGTTCCAGCCAATAATATGTCATCCACAAATAATTTATGAGACAGGTATAATTTTTTTGTGATTTTTAGACCTTTTATCAGACCCTCCTCTTTAGCTTAAGAAATCATACGACTCAGACCATCTATAACCAAAAGAAATAATAATGGAGATAAGGAACACCCTTGACGAATCCCTCTTGAGCAGCTAAAGAAACTAGTAGGAGCGCCATTCACCAGAACTGCAATCTTCATAGAAGTTACATAGGCCATTATCCAGTTAATGACAAGTGGAAGAATTCCAATTTGTATAAGAAAAATGCGCAAGAAGTCCCAATTTACTCTATCATATGCTTTCTACAGATCCATCCTAAGAAGAATAGCTTTCATCTTTCTGTATTTGATAGAATGAAGAAGTTCCTGAGTGATACCAACCGCATCTAAAATCTGTATATCCTCTAAAAACCCAAACTGCTCCCTTGTTATAAACTTAGACAGAATTGGCTTCAGATGCAAAGCAATGATCTTAGACACAATTTTATAAGCCAAATTGCATAAAGTAATAGGCCTATAATCTCCAAAGAGTTTGGGATCATTTCATTTTGGAATCAATGTGATAAATGTAGCATTAAGTGCTCCAGAAATATAGCCATATTTCCTAGTAAATTCCACCATACTCAAAATATCTTCACCCATGATATAAAAAAAAGTGGATAAACAGCTCCATTGTCCATCCATCGGGCCCTGGGCTCTTCTCCTTTGCAAATAATTTCAAAATCTCTTCCACTTCTTCTAAAGTAACCTCCTTAACCAGCTCCTGAGCATTGCAATTATCACAAAATCTAGGATATAATTTGGCAACTTTTAGCTGAGAACCCAGATCACACTCCTTTGAATCAGTATAAATTTTGCTGAAATAATCTTTAGCCAACTCTTGTAGATTCTGCTCTCCTGACACCATAATTCCAAAACCATTATCAATACTCCATATAGTATTTTGATTCCTTCTGGAGGAAGCATATGAGTGAAAGAATTTTGTGTTCTTATCCCCATGCTCAATCCAAATAGCATGCCTTTTGAGCCGCCACTCTTGTTCTTTTTGCTCTAAGAGATCAACCTTCTTTGCCTCCAGCTTTTTAAGAACCTCATAAGCTTCCATATCTAAAGACTCATAAAAAAATTTGTTGTAAAGTCGATGAAGCTCTTCCTCTAATAGGTTGATCTCAAGCTGATCTTTCTTCTTCTGCCCATGAATGCAACCTGAAACTTTATCCTTTAACATCCTCAGCTTATGACAAAAAGAATCCATCGGATTCTCAGTACGATCGACCTCCAAACTTAACCAGCATTCCCGAACCATATTATAGAACTCCACCTTAGAAAGCCAGGAACTATTAAACTTAAAAGGATAATGCAATTTGTGAACCACCTCATCCAATTGAAGGAAAATGGGCCAATGGTCGGAAACTTTATACTTTCCCACCCAAGATCTATAACTCACAGAAGGATCAAGTAAGGAAGATTTAATAAGAAATTTATCTAATCTCTTATGAATACCAGCTTCCCCCATACGGCCATTGGTCCAGGTTGGGACTATAACTGCAGGACAAACATAAACCATCTCGTATGTCTCAATCATCTCAGAAAAATAAAACGCCATATCATCCAATCTAGCATGAATTCCCCAAACTTCAGAAGTCAGATTGGTGAAATTTAAGTCACCTGTAATGATAAGGTTGCTTAACTTTAATAAATTAACTTTAATAAACCTGAAGATTTTAAAGAATTCCAAAAACTATCTCTGTCACGATAGGGCCCATAACAATTTAAAATAGAAAGCTTTAAATTATTAAATCTGCAACAACCCTCGAGCAAAATTCCCCAACGAGTTTTGTAAGCACAGAAGGAATAATAACGTGGGTCCCAAGCAGACAATAGACCCCCAGATAGACCAGTGGAGTTGATCCCAATTAATTCCCAGCTTGGAAAAATGCCAGAAATCTTGTTCACGGCAACAGTAGCATCACACATCGTCTCTTGAAGCAGCAAAATACCCGGTCCAGTAGATTTAATTACGTTAGATAAAGCCCTGAGCCGAACAGCCTTACCTACCCCACGAATATTCAATGAACAAAGAGACATTAAGAACCTTCACCAAGGGGTAGCTCTGCTCTAAGACCCCCATTAGTACCATGGGATAAAACCCCCGAATCCGCTTCCACAATTCTAGAAGAAATAGGTTGATAAGTCAATTCCCCCGACTGATCTGAAATTCCCTTATCCCTTCTCTTATTACGCCTAACAGTCACATTCTGGAATCTAAGGGAGTTGACAGACAAAATGTCCGGATTTGTAGAGGGTTTTTAGAATAAACCGGCAAAGGAGACAGAAAAGTCTGTCCTACACCAATTTCATAGCCAGAAGCTTTAAGAAGGTCAGATTCCTCCCTAAAAAACACCCCATTAAATCCCTCTGCCCCATACATAGAAGCCTCACTAGAAATAACAGGACTCTTGGCCTTAGAGTCCCCCTCAGCTACAATTGGCAAGGAAGAATGGATCTCCAAAGTTTCCTCAACCCCAAAATCCTTACCAAATAAATCCCAATTAATAGATTGATTAGCCAAACCCTCCACCCTAACAGGGGATATTATAGACAAATCCAGACATGAAGGGGTCAAAACAGGTGCAGAAGGCACACCCAAATTCAAAACCACCTCACCAATTGAAATACAGTGGTCAAGGTATTTCTCTGTATCTATGATGAAATCCAATTCTGCTTTAGACAATTCTACAGAAGGTGTTTCAGGACTAGATTTGGACTTACCCGGAGAAACCACCATAGTTCCAGAGACCAAATTAGGGCTTTTTGGTGAGCCAATCTCCTGAGTAGAAACCCTCTCCAACTTGGATGCCAATCTCAACGGGCATTGATCTCGGACATGTCCAGTATTTTGACAACTGAAACACCGGAATGGCATTTTGAAATAGTTGAGTCTTTTCTTCCACACACGGAAGCCCCAAATGATCTCGACTTCCGCCGGAAGTCCTTTACACATTTCAAACTCAACCATAACCTTCACAAATCTCCTATTGCTCCCATACAGAGAATTATTGTCGACCCTAATGAATTTCCGTACAGAACTGCAATACCCACCAAAATATTCTCCGTCTAGAGTTCAATGGGAAACCTAGGGATTAACATCCAGAGATGTCTCCAGTTCATATATCTGAGACAGGGTCAAAGGATAGATGCCATCTCATCAACCACAGGGAACCATCCTTAAATACCCAACTCTCCTGCATTACCAAATCCACATGTCTCGGTTTTGCAAAGATAAAGAGTATCCAACCATTAATTAGAAGGTTGACCCTTGGAAGCGTTCCCACAATAGGAACCCAAGTCTTCTTCATCCAATCTACAATTTCACCCTTATTTCCAGAGGTGAATTCAAAACACTCCACAATCGCCCTTACAGCAAGCATCTAAATCCTTTCCAGGTTAGTATCCCGAGATATACTGAAGCGGTCAAGACCCTCCCACACCTTAATCACCTTCAAATTTCTTCTGGAATGGGCCTTTTCCCCCCTAAGTTGATGCACATACAAGTTACCTAGAAAATCATTTTTACCCTAGTTGGTGTGAACCCTAGGTTGCTCCTCCCTCCATCTTGTCTTGCCTTCGAACACCCGACTATGCCACCCTGACGCCAAATGGTTTGATACTAGGGTTTCATTGCCAGGTAAAGGAGTTGACATGATGCACAAATGGGATCGAGAACCGTCTCAATCGGGCCGACCACCTGCCAACCGAACAGTGAATCTCCTGACAAGTGTCTCCAAACAGTCACAGAAAACAATGGGTACAGACCATAGTGGTCCCCCCTTCCTCCAAAGGGTGAAAAAGTAAACCCTCACTAAAAAACTGAAACCACCACACTAAAAAATACTGAAAATAGAAATAACACAAAACGTATCAAACTCAAATGATTAATCGTGTTGTTCCCACTTTTTTTAGACTTGGTTGGTACTAGGTTGGCTGAAACCCAACTTGACTCCAAGTTTGCACCACAAAATCATAAAACTTGATCAAAAAACCCTGATGACTGAAGTAAACCTACAGAAAAAATCGCCATGGTACCTCCAAAACCCTCCACGAGGCCTATTAGTTACTCTCGTTGGATACCCACTTCTCAAAGAAGTCCCTGGTGTATAATCCACTTACAATTACGTATTGTATGATTTCCATGATGTTGTTAACTCTTCCTAAAAAGTGCAAAAAATTATAAAACTATGATTTATATGATTTATTTGTGAAAAAAATAAATTTAATAAGAGAGTATAACTATTATCATTATTAGTAAGAAAACTGAGGCCTAACCTTTTAAATTATAAAATTGGAAAATCAACTTGAAGCTATTTGCATGTCAATAACTAATTTTGACTGGGTTGGATGGTGGGGGGGGCTCAGGTTTGGAGATTTTATAAAAAATCTGTGAGGATGATAGGAGTTTATATGCAGTAATACTTGGAGTCAAGCTTATTCCTTGGATCAGCCTAGTACCAAACAAGAAAAAAAAGTGGGAATTAATCCATTCTGTTGCTACTCCTCTTTTCATTCTTGCCTGTAGGATTTTTTAGTGTTTCTCCTTTCGGTCGTTGTAGTGGTTTTTTTCCCCTTTGATCCATAGTGGTATGAGTTCGGTCCTTTTTGTTTTTCCTCGTCGGGATTTTCTATCTGAGGTTTTCCTGCAGAGACTATTTACTTCTCTCACACGGTTTAGCACTTTTTTTGGATATCTCTTTACTCCTTTTGTTAGGAGGGTTTCCTCTTCTGAAAAGCATAACTTGCACTTTTTAACAGGCACGTGGCAGCGACCTTCCATCGGATCTAAGGATGAGTTCGGTTAAGCCTTGTCACCACCTGTCGAGTTTAACTGACTCTTACTTACTGCATGACCTAGGGTCCTGACCTTTAGGCTCCACTAGGTAGAGGAGCAATGATACTGGGCGGGAGGAGAACTGGGAAACTAATTGTCACCACACTAAAACGAGGCGAGGTTTTTTTGGGGAGAAAGCACGTTGTCGAAGGAAACTAAAGGAGATTAAAGCAAAGGAGGGTTTGGACCATTTTGTTATCGGTGAGAATAAGAACTTGGACAGGGTGGAAATGATCGCAAACAGGGCTCTGGTTGGATGTATTGAGTTTGCATCTGTGAACCGGGGGAGAATTCTTGATTGGGTGAAAAAAAATTGGGTTCTAATTGTTGGTTATACACCTCCTGTTAATTTCTTGGTTAATAGATGGATTCTGTTTATTTTTCTGGATACAGAGCGGATTGAGGAAATACTAAAGGGTATTTGGCTCTTTAAGGAAGGTTCTATTATCCTGAAAAGATGGCATATTTCCTTTGACCCTATGAGGGAAAAGCAATACAGAACAAACCTTTGGATGTTGTTACCAGGTTTCCCTATTGAATTATGGACAGAGAATAATTTAATGGGGCTAGCAAACGCGGCAGGAAAATTCATCAGAGTGGATAAAAATTCCTTGTATGGTGTGGACAAGTATGTGGCAAGGGTTATAGTTGAATTTGATATGTCACAGGTTTTATCAGCTGAGGTGGAGGTGTCTTGGGGATCCCTTTTTTTTTAGACAAAGTTTGGATCTCTTTAACATTCCTTTCAGATGCTATATTTGTAGGCAAACAAGACATATTCAAGAAAAATGACCTAATTTATTTCGAGGTGCCTCCGTGGACTTCCTTGATAGGGATTCAGATACTCAGATGTTGGGGGTTTGTAGACTTTTGATTTTTCAAGAAATCAACTTCCCTTGGATCGGCTTTGGGTAAGTCCCTTCATAATTCCCCCACTCCCTATAAAGATGTTACCAAAGTAGAGCTTGATTTTATTTATCTACGGAAAGAGATTTGGATAAACATATTTCTACTAGTGAATTAGTTTTAAATTTGGGGGAAAATTATATGTCTGGCGTTTTTAGAAAGGAGGGATCATCACTTTCAAATCACATTGTAAAAAATCTGGTTTTTACGGATTCACAGTCTAGGGTTAGTAAACCTCCTCAGTTTCCCATCTTTGACACTAAACTAGTGATTGACACAACCAAAAACCCTAACCAGGTTGATTCTAGGGTTCTCGTTAATACCAAAGCTCAGGATGTTGAAGTTTTCTCTCCCATGGAACAAACCTTGCTGGCTGACAGTGGCTATAGTCTCCTTAATCCCGGTGATAGCTTCATGCAACTAAAGGTCTTTTCGAAAAATCTTTCCTCTAATCCAGAAGTTAACTCAATCCAGAGTCCGTGTTTCCAAAATGTAACTAATAGAAAAAAAACAAAAAGGATTCCAAGCCTCCTCTTACAAATGTAGGTGATTTTACTTACAAACTGGTTTCTCTCAGAATTGAAGAATCTACGAAGGGAGCTTATGGCAATGATTCTCAAGTTTCAAGCAAGGCACTTAGAGCACAGAGGCCCGATGCGGTTATTGATTAATGAAAATTATGTCCATAAATGTCAGGGGTTTGGGAAAGGCTTCAAGGGGTAGCTACTTAACCAAACTAATTCAAGCTACTATCCCTGAGATTATATCGTTACAAGAAACCATGTGCCTGGATTCTAGTGCTATTGAAAAGGTCACAAATTGTCTTCCTGGGTGGGAATTTTCGGCTGTGAGTTCTATTGGTTTATTAGGTGGCTTACTAACTAGATGGAATCCTCGTTTTTTTCATTTTTGGTCCTTCAAAACTAGATGTAGATTGTTAATTGAAGGTTGGATTGGAAAGTTAGACAAAAAAAATTTCCATCTTGAACCGATATGGGCCATACAAGGATAGGGAAATTTTTTGGGAAACCTTGAAACTTTTTGGTCTTCTGAATATCAAAAATTTAATCATTACAGGTGAACTAAACCTCACCATTTCAATATCGAATATTTGGGGACATTTAGCTAGGATGGATGATATGGATGAATACTTCTCTGACTTAGTTTGCAGTTATGATTTGGTTGATGTTCTCCCAAATATCCTTGTTCCGACTTGGACAAACGCTAGGAGTGGTATTGAGGGTATACATAAAAGACTTGACATAATCTTAGTTAAGTCTTATTTTCTTCAATCCTTTCAACATCACAGGTCTTGGGTGGGTAAAGCCAATTTCTCTGACCATTGGCCTATCTACTTACAACTGGATGATGCAAAACTTCCATCGAAGTTACCTTTTAAATTCAATAGTTCTTGGATGTTGAATGAAGAGTTTTTCTCTTACATTAGGAATTTCTGGCTCAGCTTTGAGTTGGAAAAAGCCCAAAATCCAATGATTTTTTAGTTTATAAACTCAAAAAAATGAAAGATGTTGTTACAAATTGGATCAAAATTCAAAATTTAAAGGATTTACAGGATTATAATTATCTAGAAGAACATATCCAAACTCTTCATTTAATGAATATTGATCAGACTTTGAAGGAAGAAATTTTTTCTAAATTTAAAGAATTTGAGGAAAAGAAGGAACATATCCTGAGGTAGGAAGAGATGAACTAGAGACTCAAAACTAGAGCCCTTTGGATAAGTTTGGGGGACAATAACACAAAAAAAAATCATACTTATGCATCATAGAGAAGAAACAATAATGCTATTTGGGAACTGACAAATGAGCTGGCTAATCTTATCAAAGGTTGAGAGGAACTTCAAATTTCAGCCAAAAATTATTTTGGAAATGTTTTCACTGAGTCAGGTACCTGTGATCTGGAAGCACCGTTGAAGCCTGTAAGATTGTTCCCAAATTTTTTAGATGACCTTAAAGCAAAGGAAATTGGAAAACATGTAACTTTGAGGGAATTTGAAGATACTCTGAAATTGTTTGCTAAGGAAAAAAGTTCAGGTCCAAATGGATGGACTGTTGAACTTTTGCTCCATTTCTTTGATATAATGGGGAAGTGTATTCTCAATATGGTGTAATTTTCAAGAACTGAAGGCTACGTATCTGGGGCTTTGAATTCAACCTTCATCACCCTGATCCCAAAAGTAAGAAACCTAATACTTTTTCGAATTTTAGACCTATTGCTCTGTGTAATCTGGCTTACAAAATCATTACTAAGATTATATATGTTCGTTTGAAGCCTGCACTGTCCAAACACATTTCTTCAGAACAATTTGGCTTTCTCCAGGATAAACAAATTTTAGATGCAATTGGTATTTCTCAGGAATTAATCCATTCTATCAAGAAGAGGAAGCTTAAGGATTTATTTCTTAAAATGGATTTCGAGAAAGCTTATGACATAATGGATTGGGTATATTTAAGAATGATTCTCATACAGATTGGACTTGCTCCTCTGGTTATAAATTGGATCATGGCTTGTGTGTCCACAACAAACTTTGCGGTCTTGGTAAATGGATCCCCTTCAGGTTTCTTCAAGAGCTCTAGAGGCATCAGACAAGGATTCCCTTTGGCTCCTCTCTTATTTCTTTTAATCATTGAAGGTTTAAGCAGATTGATTAATAATGATAAATCTAAAGGGAAATTAAAATGTATTAAATTATCAGTTGCTTTATATATCTCTCATATTCTACTTTTTGTAGATGATGTCTTACTTTTTGGTATTGACTCTATTGATGAATGGTTAGGTTATAAGGAAATTATCAAGGTGTTATGTGATGCCTCGGGTATGAAGGTGAGTACAAACAAGTCTAGCTTCTATCACTACAAAATAGAGGAAATGAAGTTGGCTGATATTGATGCTCTGCTACCTTTCAAAGCATGTCAATTGGATAAAGGTTTTAGGTATTTGGGATATTTCTTGAAGCCAAATGGATATAAGACCCATGATTGGTCCTGGCTACTCACAAATTTTGAAAATAAAATACACCAGTGAACTTACATGTTGCTCTCTATGGGAGGGATACTCACACTTATTAAAGTTGTACTGACAAGGTTTCCAGTTTATTGGTTCTCCCTCCCACAGGTTCCAATTTCCATCATCAACACTTTAAGGAAATATATTTTCAATTTTCATTGGACAAGCGGTTTGGAAAGAAGCAAATTGGTTATGTCAAGTTGGGATATAATTGCACTGCCTAAAGATTGTGGAGGATGGGGCATAAAAAACTTATTTATTTGCAGTTATGCGCTCAGACTAAAGAGTTCTGGAGAGGTTTATTTGGTACCAATATTTGGTCTAAGGTTTTACATGAGAAGTATATCAAGGGGAGTATTATAACATGGATGAGGAATCCAAAGAAAAAAATAAAAGGAACTTCTTATGTTTGGTTCGGTTTCATAAAAGTTTATAATTGGCTTGCAGAGGACCTTACTTGGTGCCTGGGGAATGGACAAGATATAGTAATTGGTATCAATCCAATTTTGGGCATGGAGGATAATTACAATTTTTTTTATGATATTCTAAGCTATTTGAGAGATTGTGGATACAGTTGTAATATCCCTAATTTGAAATTTTACTCAATTTGGCAAATTTTTGAACCTTGGACTAGTGAAACCCCAAACTGTCCCAAATGATCCCAAATGTTTTCTAATTATGTATGGAGTGGATTGAGGTATATTAGGACACACTAATGCATATATTATATGCGTGGACACTTTCTAAAGACTTCAGCAACTTGCATTTACAACTGGATAATGAAAGGCAAAAATACCAGGAAAATCGATGTTAAAATCCCCAAGGGTAGATGACTCTCTTGGCTTCCCAAATTTTGTACGACCCTCCCAAATTTCAGAACAGGCACTTGGATCATATCAAGGACATCCAAAACAACCTAGGTGCAGCATTGATTCATATTTATAGCTTGCTAAGGCACTCTTAAAACAGAAGGTTACAAAACACATTCATTGCTTGGAAATTGTGAGCAATATAGCAAAGATTTTTACATGGGATTCTAAGCAAATGAAAAAAGGGGTCTGAATAAAATTTATGTATAATGTATAGTAAATAATAGTCTTCTCAAACAGATACAAAACTTATAATAAATCTGGTGCAAAACTTATATATAAATGCTCAAAGTTTCATAAATGTATACAAGGGCGCAATGGCTCAAAATGGTGGTTTTTGCTTGAGTTTTCTTATATGGTCCAAGGTATTTCGAGCTGTGGCTCTCATGATATGTCTATTACAGAGTTATGCAGCAACTAACATGTCCAGAAGGTCAAAATATAAATCCTCCATTAGCTATATGTAATAAGAAGTGTGCCATCACATTTTTACATGACATTGAGAGAAAGAGGAAACTAGCTCGAATATCAATGTTACTTGGAGAAATAGTACATGAAGTGCTTAGTATTTCGATATGTGGATATCATGATCTATCCATTACAAATTTATGCATCCATTAACTATTTCATAAGGCCGAAACAACAGCTTTACATTATCTATGTGCAACAAAGAGTGCGCTATCTCACTTTACATGAACATTGAGAGAAAGATAGGAGAATGATAGTAGAGAAGGAAGAGAGAATATGAACTTGAAATCAGATGGGGTTGAACTTGCATAAAAACATATCCATGAAGCTCTTTTGATAGGTCTAAATGGCCTCATGGGAATCTTGCACCCTCGAAATTGGTACTAAGGCAGGGAGGATGAACATCCACCGTGCAAGGACAAGCTTGAAGCTCTCCAAATTGCAAAGATGAAAATCAAAAAATGATCAAAAGCTACTCCATTTCGACTTGGCCTCCTTTTAATAACTTTAGTTGAGTCATTTACCTCCTTATAACTCAAATTATCTCCTAATTACTCATGAAATTCAAATTAGTGGTGGTTATGAACCTTCCTTGGCCCCACATGACACTTGGCTCATCTTTTGTCTCCAACTCCTCCATGAATTTGACTTGGGGAATATTTTGGATGGTTTGGAGATATGTTACTCCTCTCATGATCCCTCTTGGTCTATTTTTAGCTCTTACATTGTCATAGATGTCATAGAATCTGTCATGAGTGTCATAACTATCATAGAATATGTCATAAGTGTCATAATGCTTGTCATAGTTGTCATAGAATCTGTCATTGCCTATTTTTAGCCCTATGACTCATCCACTTCCTTCATGAATGTTACCTCTTCCCTTACAACTCAAATTTGGGGATGGCTCCATGTTGAAAGGAGGAATATTCTCTCATGTGGACCCCACATGTCCACTTATGCACCCCCAAGTCCAACTAGGACCTAATGCCACTTCATTTTGGAGCATTTAACATTTATTCCATAATTTATTGGCATATGTTTCCGCCATCAATTCAGAATATTGAATTTTCATGAGAAACTATAGACCTTGGGGTTAAATGTCAATATTTTAATTCTTTCACATAACCCTTACGAATTGGGTAGGCCAACTTAATTATTTATCTGAAAATCATTTAATTAGGGACATGACAGTCCTCCCCACCCAAGATTGATTTTCCTCAAGCAATTTCAAACATGGATGTTGAAGAACCTTCTTTCTTTCCAAAACTTTCCTTCCAAAACTCTGAGTAGTAGCACTCATGTACTGTAATTGTGTGTTTCCAAAAGCAAGGAGATGTGGGTTTTCTTTTTCATATTTATATCCATGTGACATCACCACTAAACACCAAAAGATTAATTAAATCCATCAAAACAAAGTTTCCACAAGTACTCTTTACCTATTTCATATTTTGTAAATCCTTTCTGATACCACTATATAATTCTTTGAAGTTGCTACTGAGTTTCCCAACTTTGAGTCTTTAAGATTCCATGAAAATTTTAGAGAGGAACCACCATGCTTGTTGCTGCACTACTCTAATTACAATCTCCTTCTTAAGTGGGGACTCAATCTCCCATACTACTTGTTTCCCCAAAAAATTGAAACCAATGAAACTAAAAATTATCTTAGGGTCCCATTGCTTGTATTGCACCCCAACAATTAGGAGTGCTCTCCAACCCATACCATCAGGCAAGAGAATTATTGGATCCCATTTTCTTGTATGCATTCTTCCAAACATCATAAGTACAAAATATAGATCATCAAAGTACATAACAACATAATACAAATGTACATAAAGGAGGTGCCTCATCAAAGAATCACAAAAGTGCTTGTACCTCCAAATAAGTAGGCCATCGTTGGCCAAGTGCATACAAGCATCAAGTGACCAATCAAATCTGCTCCAATGACATAGGTGAGGATCCCATGTCCTATAATTTTTCTCCAAAAGGATGTAAGATGCAACAAAATAATCATCCATGTGTTCTTTCATCCAAGAAGTGAATGAAGAACCTCCACTAAAATCTGAACCACTTAGGGAGCAAAGAAAACAATGAGCCTTCAAGGGGTTCACAAAAGTACCATTTATGCATCCATGGATATGTGTATCATTAAGAAATGACAAAGGATGTTGCTGCCAATAAAAATGTGCTCCAATCATATATCTCTTCACCCAAGTATTGGATGAAGTTCCTCCAACATCAATTGAACTAAGCAAGGAGCAAGGAAAATCATGAGTCTTCAAGTGACTCAAGTGAACATCATAGTTGCATCCATGTAGATGTGCACCATCATAAAGTAACAAAGGATGTTGCTGCAAATGTAAAGAATAAATTTTTGTAGTCATGTCATCCTCAAAAGGGGAGATAGGATTTTTATACTCCTCATGTGGCACCTTCAAAAATAAACCTTTCACCCATACTTCATTAGGATGAATGCTGCAAAATATGGAAGTGTAGGATGTAGGAGAATGAACCAACTCACCCAAATGATCCGAAAATGAAAAATTTTCATCATGTGAAGGATCCATAAGGGTAGTATCATGCACCTCCCTCAAAAGTGCAAATATTTACTCATAGGTTGGTTCCAAGGTAGTGGAATTATACACTTCTTCAAAAAGTGTGTAACCATTTCCAAGAGGCAACTCAAGTTCCTCTTCCACCACAATAAGTGCTTGGCTCTCATCAAGCTCATCTTCAAACACATCAAGCACATGCAAGTTTCCATGTTTCTCATGATCCATAATGTCATGAGAACCCTCCAAGCAATCTACCATTTGACAATCTAAAGCATAGGAGGAAGAACAAGTATCTTGAAACCTATCAAGAAGTTACTCATTTTGCATTTTGAGCTTATGAATATCCTCATTATTCTTCAAGTATGCTCCATGTAACCATTCATTAAGCTCAACCAAATTGTTTCTATAAAAAATCAAAGACATTACATTACCTTCGATGTTGCACATTGCTCTTTGAATCTTCTCCATGTCTTCAAGGAAGGATGGATCCTTCAATGAAGAAACTCTCCAACAAGAATTTGACACCAATGCCTGAGTGTCATGGAGTGTGCTAAGGGTATCTTGGATATTCTTTTCATTCATCTTTGATGACCCTTCAATAAAAAGAGGCTCTTGTAAAGGGACCTCCTCTTCTTTGTACTTTATGCTTGGACCAACTTCATTAAGCTCAAGTGGTGATGGGGAAGTTGATCTTGGTTCTTCTTCAACTGCTACAAGGCCTTGATTTTCATGCTTAATGGAACTTTGTCTTGCAGAAACACTTTCAAAATTGATCTCTATGTAACCAACATAGAGGTGTGAGCACCCATCAGTAGTTACTCCTTCATAGTTCAAGCATTCATCAATAGATGCTCTTTGATTCATGTCCAAAGTAGAGTGTGTCTCATAATGATATTCAGTATTTTCAATGAAATCTTCTTCATGCTCATGTGATCTTTCTTCAGATTTTTCAGAGTCACTTGGAAGTGACTTTCAACCCTCTTCATGCAATGCTTCTTCTACTTCACCACCTTTAGAACTAGGTGTCTCATGGGTCTCCTCATTTCACTCCTCCTTTTCACTCAAACATAGATGAGTTTCTCTCCAAGGTCTTTTGCAAGAAGGGCATAGACCTTTCTTTACTAACTCCACATCTTCATTTTTGGGCCTATTTTCAAACACCCAATCAACAAAGTGCTCAAAATGAATGTCCTTTTGTGTATCTCCCTTATACAGATCAAGATATGCTTGATATTGTTAGGGCAAGGTTTTACATGTTGCTCTCAATCTTTGTAATTCATTCATAGAATTATCCTTTGGTGGTTCAGCACATACATCTTCATCGTACATAGGGTCATAATAATAACCTTCATTCCTTATTAAATTGTAAGAAGTGTTGCATGATGACACCTCTTCCTCATACCATTGACATTCTTCTTCATATTGCTCACAATCATCTTCATACTGCTCATAAGCATTGTAATCATAGGATCATAATAGTAAGACATGGATGAAAATTATTCTTCAATGTATGATATCAATGCACAGGTGCAAGTACCATGCTCTGATACCACTGTAATATCCCTAATTTGAAAGTTTACTCAATTTGGCCAATTTTTTAACCTTGGACTAGTGAAACCCCAAACTGTCCCAAATGATCCCAAATGGTTTCGAATTATGTATGGAGTGGATTAATGTGTATTAGGACACACTAATGAATATATTAGATGCTTGGACACTTGATATAGACTTCAGCAACTTGCATTTTCAACTAGAGAATGAAAGGTAAAAATAATAGGAAAATCGATGTTAAAACCCCCAAGGGTAGATGACTCTTTTGGCTTCCCAAATGATGTACGACCCTCCCAACTTTCAGAATAGGCACTTGGATCATATCAAGGACATACAAAACAACCTAGGTGCAACATGTATTTATATTTATAGATTTCTAAGGCACTCTTAAAACAGAAGGTTACAAAATACATTCATCTCTTGGAAATTGTGAGCAATAAAGCAGAGATTTTTACATGGGATTCTAAGCAAATGCAAATATGGGTCTGCATAAAATTTATGTCTCGTGTACAGTAAATAATAGTCTTCTCAAACATATACAAAACTCAGAATAATTATGTTCCAAAACTGATACATAAATGTATACAAGGATGCAATGGCTCAAAATGGTGGTTTTTGCTTGAGTTTTCTTATATGGTCCAAGGGATTTCGAGTTGTGGCTCTCATGATATGTCTATTATAGATTTATGTCGCAACTAACATGTCCATAAGGTCAAAATAAAAATCCTCCATTATCTATATGCAACAAGAAGTGCGCCATCACATTTTTACACGACATTGAGAGAAAGAGGAGACTAGCTCGAATATCAATGTTACTTGGAGAAATAGTACATGAATTTCTTAGTATTTCGAGGTATGGATCTCATGATCTATCCATTACAGATTTATGCATCCATTAACAAGTTCATAAGGTAGAAAAAACATCCTTCCATTATCTATATGCAACAAAGAGTGTGCTATCTCACTTTACGTGAACATTGAGAGAAAGATAGGATAATGATAGTAGAGAAGGAAGAGAGAATATGAACTTGAACTCAGATGGGTTTGAACCTGCATAAAAAAATATCCATGAATCTCTATTGAGAGGTATTAATGGCATCTCCATCAACCAACTTGGATGGGAATCTTGCACCCTCGAAATTGGTACTAAGGCAGGGAGGATGAGCATCCACCGTGCAAGGGCAAGCTTGAAGCTCTCCAAATTGCAAAGATGCAAATCAAAAAATGATCAAAAGCTACTCAATTTTGACTTGGCCTCCTTTTAATAACTTTAGTTGAGTCATTTACCTCCTTAGAACTCAAATTATCTCCTAATTACTCATGAAATTCGAATTAGTGGGGGTTATGACCCTTCATTGGCCCCACATGACACTTGGCTCATCTTTTGTCTCCAACTCCTTCATGAATTTGACTTAGGGAATATTTTGGATGCTTTGGAGATGTGTAACTCCTCTCATGCTCCCTCTTGGTCTATTTTTAGCTCTTACATTGTCATAGATGTCATAGAATCTGTCATAAGTGTCATAGTTGTCATAGAATATGTCATAAGTGTCATAATGCTTGTCATAGTTGTCATAGAATCTGTCATTGCCTATTTTTAGCCCTATGACTCTTCCTCTTCCTTCATGAATGTTACATCTTCCCTTCCAAATCGAATTTGGGGATGGCTTCATGTTGAAAGGAGGAATATTCTCTCATGTGGACCCCACATGTCCACTTATGCGCCCCCAAGTCCAACTAGGACCTAATGCCACTTCATTTTGGAGCATTTAACATTTATTCCATAATTTATTGGCCTGTTTTTCCACCATCAATTTAGAATATTGAATTTTCATGAGAAACTATAGACCTTGGGGTTAAATGTCAATATTTTAATTCTTCCACATAACCCTTAGGAATTGGGTAGGGCAACTTAATTATTTATCTGAAAATCATTTAATTGGGGACATGACAACAATAAACTAGTACATTTTAAGAAATCTATAGGTAGGATAGATAATTCTTCTTATTGGTTCTCTGCCAAATATTTGGGATTAACTAGGTTTGCAGCTACTAAATGGAACCTTTTTATCAGAAATTTAAACTCTATGGGTTGTAGACTAACTCATGATAAGGATATGGTTATTTGGAAGTCCAACCCTTCCACGGGTATTATCACGGCCAAAATTGTTTATCTTACTATTATAAAAAATAGTTGTCATATGGTTCGGAATTGGTGGTACAAAAGTCTTTAGAAGTGGCATTTACCATTAAAAATTAAACGTTTTATGTGGTTTGTGCTGCAAGAGGGTTTAAAGACCTGGGAAAACCTTGTCAGGAGAGGATGGAATGGGCCAATATTTTCCTCTTGTGCAAAAACAACTTAGGATCTACTAAAAATTTACTAGTTTATTGTGAGGTTACCAGGAAGGTATGGAATTTGACTCTGTCTTCACTGAACGTTGATCAGAAGTGGGGTTTTGAAAATTCTAATATTTGATGTCTCTAGGGGCACCGAAAGTGTATATCTTATATTTTTCTCCCAGCTATTATATCTTGTACAATTTGGATTGGAATACAAGAAATAAAGCTATCTTCGAAGACCGGCCACCAAGCATACAAAATATTTGTATTCAGATCTTAAAGTTGGTGAAATATTACTGCACTGAGGGTGTTTTCCCAAAGGTTCAGAAGGTGAGCAGTTGCAATTTCTAGATTGAAGGTGCTTTTTCTTTTTTTGATAGTGCAACTGCAAATGGATTATGTGTTGTTGGAGGAGTTCTCTATTGAAACACTGACCACAATTACACTTTCAAATTAAATTGTGGTACTGGTACAAATATGAAGGCATAATTACTAGCTCTCTGGTGTATTCTGAAAGCGACAAACCTTTTTGGTATTGATGAACTTAAAGTTTTTGGGGATTCACGGGTGATAATTAAATGGGCTACTGATGAATATCACCTCTCTCTTTCACTGGTGTTCCAAAATCAAAGCTGAAATTAGCAATTTCAGGAATATCACCTTCGATCATATCTATAGACAACACAACTCTTATGCTGACAAGTTGTCCAAGCAAGATTTGGAAGGTGTTGAAGGAGTCATCATTTGGGAAGAGTTCTAGGAGTCTTATCTCTATGATAGCGGCTCTTTAGATTTCTTTGAAAAGTAGTTTTGTTTCTTTCTTTTTGGATTTTTTTGTTATCATCAGTTAATCCTTATAAACTGCTTGATGGAGATGTATGTTTTCTATGCAGTACCTTTTAGCATTTGCAGTATCTTGGACTCGAAGGTTATATATTAGCATATTTTGATAGTCATCTATGACTGTCTACTTGAATTGTTATGTACTATTTGATTCACCTCTTTGAATATCAATAGTATGTTTTTTCCGTTGAAAAAAATGTCAATAACTAATTTTATCTATGTTGCATATCAATGAATGCATGTCGGCACAAATGGAACTAACATACACTTTGCCTTGAGATTAGTGGTTACTCATTTTGACAATACATAATCACTTTCATTACATTACTTGGATTGTAAAGTCCTAGTAATCTTCCTTCCTCTTCAATTTATTATGAAATGTGGTAAGCAACTTGGCATACACCCATTTCCTTTTGGTTTATCTGGAGCAAGTTGGACTTAAGTCTATCTTAGTCTATGTACTCCATCAAGAGACATTTAATTAGTGAAGGTTGCAAAAGACTATGATCTTGAGCTATTGATATAGGGAGATTTTAGTATGTTGGTCTTCTTCTTATTTTTTCTTTTTTTTAAGTAAAGTTCAACTTGGGCATAATGCTTATCTATTAATTTTTAAAATTCAATTAGAAAAAGTTTATCAAATTATTAATACATATTTTTAAGAAGGGAGGTACTAAGCAATTTTGTTATTAATTCCACTTGTTTCATATAGTGTAGCTAATCCTAATCCTTCTATATGTCTATGCATAGTTTACAACATTAAAACATTATAGTAATAGAGTGGTTCATAGTATTTCTGAAAACAATGTTATGGCATGCTCATATATGCAGAAGAAAAGGGCAGAATTTATGTTTTGTGAGGTGAAGGATTGTAATGTATCGTATACTTTTCATATAAGAATAAATTTTTTCTTCTTGAGAAAAGAGTTGTTCATAATGTTTATGTTTTTTAATTAATATTAATTTTCTACAAAGTTATAAATTATTTTATTTTTAAAAGTATTGTTTCTAAAGAAATTTTATAAATAAATTTAATGTTTTTTCACATTCGTGTATAATATTTTTAGGAAATTCGTCAATGTAATTTAATATGTTAAATTTATGGGAATTTAAACTAGATACTTATTGGCACGAAAATAATCATATAACCAACAATATTGGTAACAATTGGTTGAGCTAACTTCTTGTGAATTGAATGTTTGAAATTGTTTCATCCCACCCTCAAGTAGTTAAGTGAGAGTGAAATTGTTAGTACCATATCAACCCCAATCATAGCCTACAAAATTCAAATATGTCATAAGCAAGATTTGAACATGGATAGAATTTACCAATTCTTATAAATTGTTGATTCAGTGACCACATAAACTAAATTTGAGTACCAATTATTACAATTTATAACATGAACTAATAATAATTTATTATTTTGAAGGCCCGAGGGGTAACTCAGTTGGTTGGATCTTCTGGTACCAAGACGACACATGGTTGATGTCGGGGGTTCAATTCTCTGGGTCCTTTGGGGTTAGGCATTGAAATAATGCCGACAGGGTGAGGCCGCTTCGAGTAGGCCCCTTGGTTTATATATGTGAACGTAACGAACTCCAGGATCGTGAACAACATTGAAAAAAAAAACAATTTATTATCTTGAATTTTGAATTTTGAATTTATTTCTTGTATTAATTTTAGAGTTGGATGACCAATTTTCTTCATATAGAATCTTACAACCATAAGAAAGCTGTAAAATTAATAACTAATTTTCTTCATATAGAATCTTTAGACCACATGAAAGCTTTAAAAATTTGTTTGATAACCTTTTTTTTAATAAAAAAAATATGTCTATACTTTTGAATCATGCAATAAAAATTGAGAAATATTGTTTTCCTTTGCTTGAAAAGTTATCATGATTTGTTTACTTGAAGGAACCTTTAAATTCTATGTGAACCTTAAAAATTCTCATGCATGTAGACTTAAAAACAACTTAGAATGAGGATTTAATTTAAATAAAAGAAGTTGCAAAGAAGTACTCAAATATTTTGGATTTAGTAATAGATGCTTAGGTAATTTGGTGTCAAGCTACAAATCATAATGTAAAGCATTTACTTCTTAGAGAGAGGATGGGAGATGGAATAATGTTGAGTAGTTACTTGAGTATTGACCGAGTGATGGTGGGTATGAAAGTTCCTTCGCGTTTATGTTTCAAGATAGTGAAGCATAAACGAACCTAAATGAGTTGTAGGGGGGAAACAAGGGATTTACAAATATCAATGGCAATGTATCAGCTTCAAACATTTGTAGATGGATTTGGGTCGGTTAGAGGCATCATAGGGGTGAATTGAACAAGGAGCAACAATGGTGATCATGGATGGGTTCAAGAATGAAAGAGAGGGTAGAATGTCATCCCATTTTCTTCACCTACTCAAGCTAGTAGTGTAATTAACAAGAAGTGGAGGTGGATGATTTAAATAGTCTACATCATGGAGAAACCTTATCGACTAATCCTATCATAAGAAAGATAAGACATAATTCATAAATACCTTCATAACTTTTTGCCTTGTATCCTAATAGAATAATATGAATAGATATATGCTTTGACCGGCATAAACTAGTTATTTTGATCTATGGGATGGATCGCTTTTACTACAAATTGTAACTAGAATAGATGGCCCTCTACCCATACTAGAGGATAGGGATTAATTTCCTCTTGGTATTGAGTGAGATAAATTAGCTACCGAGATTGATGAATTAGAAACGCATTAGGTATAAGTCACATCACATCAAAATAAGATTCAATCCGTTTGTTCCATCAAATTGTAAGTTTTAAACTTGTGAAGTGAAACGATGCAGACATATTCTTAAGCAAACAAATATTAAACAATGGCACACGCATAGTACACAGATATTTACCCTAGAAACCCTTAATAGGTAAAATTAACAAAACTTTGAGACGCACCTCTCTTTTTCTCATTTTTATATTCTTAACCATTTACAATACAATATTTATGTATTCCATAGGATCCAAAACCCTAATCCATGAACCCAAATTAGATTACAACCTCATGCAAAAAATATAATATGTACCCAACACATATAACACATACCACATACCCAACACAAATAACGGGAGCAAGTAGAAAAACTCTTTCTAATAAAACAATAGGATGCAATCATGCATATCCCTAGCACACAATCATGATTGATCCCTATGTGTCACTTCTCCTTGAGTCCACTTTTTGAGAAGTCTTCATCTCTCAAGACACTAGAATACACAAAGTTCTAGTCATGTCACTTGCAATGTTCAATTCAAGCAACATTTAGATCCATTTGCATTACACACAATGCCTATGCATGCACCTGCCAAGTGCTTTTTCTAGTCTAGGCTTCAACTTCTTTTGCCAATCATGTGTTGTTGATCAGCTCCTCCATGGAACTAGAATATAGATGGAGGCTTACTTTACCATTTCCAGTCCTCTATATTCCATAAAGAACCAAATGCAGATGGGGATTGTAAGTCCAATTAGCATGGAATTTTGAATCTCGCTTTCTCTATCTCAAGGTTTAAGTGAATTACATCATTTTGAGATTGTTTACATGAAGTTTGTTGCATATATTGATTTCCCCAATTGGGGTTCAGTTGCTATAGCTAATCTATAAACAAAAAGTAGCCATCAAGCTCATGGGAGTGATGCTTGCATAGCCTATAGATATCTTGTACCAAAATAGAGTGGAATATTTATCTTCTTATTTCCTCGGTGGAAATAATTACATATATAAGAAAACATTCCCCGTTATAGCATTTTCCCTATTTGAAATTGATAACTTCTAGGATTTTAATAACGACCAATGAGCTTCAAGTATTCTAATGCGAGTGGCATAAAAGATTCCATTGGGTGGTTTTTGAGGAAGATCCAACATCAATACCATCTCGAAGAATGTAGTATCTTAGTAGTTTTATCTTTATTGGAATTGATTTTCCTATTCTTGGTTTCTATAAAACAAAATTACCATAAAAATAAAATCCATTTTTTGTTTATATATGTTGTTGAATTTAAAGTCCCAAGGTTTTTAAGGCTTTATTGATTTTTAGTGTTTTTAGCAAACTATTAAAATTTAGGGTTTTGATAGATTTTGGGGCTTGAGAAACTATAGTTTTTCAGGATTCTGAAAGGGATTTTGTAGTGTTTTGTCTATAGTGATTTGTAGAAAGCATGGCCTCATATATTCTTTTGTGCTCGTTGGAAAACAAATTGGCTTCTAGTGGTCGAACTCTAGTGATTTTGTTTCAAATGAATTTAGAAACCCAAAAATAGGGAGCATGGATGGAAAATAGAAATGGTATTTTGGTTGAAGAGGAGCCAGTTTCTAGGAATAATGGTTTTGTTAGAAGTAGTGGTGAATATTTTCCTTTGAGTAATGGTGATTGTGAGGGCACAAGAGGTTCCTACATTGCAATAGAAGTGGTATTTTGGTTGAAAAGGAGCAAGTTTCTAGGAACAATGGTATTGTTAAAAGCGGTGGTGAATATTGTCCTTTAATTAATGGTGATTGTGAGGGCACAAGATGTCTCAAAATTGCATTTTTTTTCTAGTGTAATTGGGAGGATTCTAGGAATATCGGTTCTATTCGACATAGTAGTGACTCGTGTTCTTTAAGGAATAGTGATTTTGAGGACCTAGACGTGATTTTGACATTGAAGGTTCTAGTTTGAGGGGTAATTGGAAGGATGGGGAGGATTTTATTTTTGACTCGAGAGAAAGATCCATATTGATTATACAACCATGCTACTTAATATCATTTATTGGATGAATAATTTACAAAATGAGGATAAAACAATGTTTCAAAAAAGCCAATTGATTCCAGGGTTGAATTGTAGTTGATGTGCCATCAAAAGATGTTTGGTTCAACATAAACCTACTTATTGTGATATAATTCCTTGCATGGGGAAGGGTAGATCAAAGAGGGAGAGGATTAAGTGATAAACAAATAAGAAGTGCAATAATATCAAGTAGGGAATTAACAACTGGGTGGTAAGGTCAATGTGCAAATAGACCAACTATACTCCTTCAAACTCTTGACTCTAGATCTAAATATAGCTTGTTCATTGGTGCACTAGAATAATTACTTGTATCGAAGTCACTAGCATATCAAGCAAGAGCAATGACTCATACAAAGTGGCTCAGTTAAGTAAGAGGGGATCGGCTTGCATGTCTATAAATATTTTGGGGCTCGAGAATAAAATGCTCCATGGTTGCTTGGCCTTTAGACTTGAGAATAAATGTAAATCGTTGCTCCTACCGTTTGTTTCTTTCTATTTTTGTTTTTTTGTTGAGTTGATTACTAGTATTGAGTGAACTTAGAATAATTTTATAGCGATCATGTGAAGGCAATCTTGTGGTGGTAGTGAAGGCAGTGGCATCCACATATATTTTCACATGGAAGCAAATACTTTTAAGTGGAAACATCCACATGCATACAAGTGAGTGGATCTAATGTCACAAATAAATCTTAGATAAATTAGGCAGATGATGTTATAGAATTTTCAAACTCACTAATACTAAAACCCCATACATTCCTCTTTCACATCCAAAAATATGAAAAATCCTTCAAAAAACTTAATTTTGGCTTGCATACATGGGTTGTATGTTAGCAACATGTGTATATGTGTGTTACCCCTTAGCAACACATGTATACCTCTTAAACGTTCAAAAAAAAAAAGCACATGCGCTCATGCATGTGTTTTATGTGGTTTAAGGTCATTTCTAGTCCACATGGACTCGGTTTCACCCAACCCAACTCCCTAAACCACATTTCCCAAGAATAAAAGCAAGTCCTAAACTTGAAGGAAGGGACCAATACCATCATTATACTTACATTCTAGAGGATTGGATTCCAAGTGCCCTAGGAATTTATAATGCATCTCCCCTTCGAATTCCCTTTGTTTTGAGTTTCTCTCTTTCCTTAAGTGAGTGGGGGTTTTGATTGCTTATAGTCAACCCCTTTTATTCCAAGAACAAGCAAGAGAGTGGATGAAGACCTATTAGTGGCCCGAGAAAGGAGAATCCAGACTAGTGACGAAGGCATTGCATCAAGGACTCAGGTGATGCATTATCCTTTGTTGTTGCCTCTTTATTTTACATATAAGATCGTTCTTATTCCCACCAAAAAAATAAAAATGTTGTTCATTGTGTAAGTGTTTATATGTTGTATTTTGGAAAGAATTGATTTTAACCGAAGTAAATCAATTTTCTTAGTTAATCATGAGTTCAATGTTGACTTTTGTTATTTCCATTTAATAGACAAAGTTGTTTGAGGAAGGTTTGTTGGTTGTGTTATTTGCTAGTACAAGAGAGCAATAGTTCAAGTGAAGGACAAGACTTGGAGTAACAAGCACCTACAAAGTATACAATCATTGGGATCCGGGTAAGTTCACCTTTTCCTTCATTGAATTCTAAGTCGATTGATTGAATAGGAATTTATAAGTAGGATGTTTTCTCTTTATCTATTTATTAGCTCTCGACCTAGTTACTACGATAGTTTTTCCCACAGCAACCAAGAAAATGTAATGTTTTTACTTAGGCGATGCATACATATGAACAAATGAAAAAATGTGAAGTTCAACTAATGCTAGAATCATTTTGAAGAGATGACATCCTTTGTTCGACCCTATGTAGGAATTCACAACCAATAATTTTGTTTGGGTCAAATTGTCACACCTTGCTCTGGAATTTTGGATGATGGAGGGACTAAAGGCAATTGGAGACGTGATTAGAAATTTTATAGTTGCGGATGAAATCCTAAGGGTAATTCCATTGAGATCAATGGCCAGGATTATCATAGAGGTTGACACTCGCCAAGGGTTATTTGAATCTTTGGACTTGGTGGTAGGTGATCGTTCCTTTACCCAATCACTGGATTATAAAAACATTCCCTTTGGATGTGCTCACTATCATTGTCATGGGAATGTCATGGCTGACTATCCTTAGAGTTTTCATTGTAGAGTTTGGAGAGATAATATGCAGGAGGAGATTCAAGAGGTTAAATATAAATAGGTGGGTGCAATAAATCTCTCTGCCAAATTCAAATCTTGACAGTTAGTACACACATGAAAGGTTCCATGTTTCTTGTTCACAAGGACGGGGTTGGAAACCCAAGTTGTATACGCAATGGGGTATATGAAGCCTGCTTTATGCAACTTTTTTATTTCAACCTTAATGATCGACACCTTAAAGGGGTGGATTGAGCATTGCTTTTGGAAAACGGGTGCAACATCAGGCCATGTGTCAATATGATGATCAACAATGGCAAGGTCAAGACCAGGCATCTCAGTATAGGAAAAAGTGAAAACATCACAAAACTCTTAGAAGATTGCCTTATAGGAGGCAACTTCTTCAGGGGTGCAAGAGGGGCCTATCGTTTATTCTTTGTAATGCTTAGTTTGATAGAAATATCAACTTGAATGGTGGGTGATATGTTGGCAATATTTCCTTCTTCGAAGGCATTGGGGGATTGAATTGGGTTCTTGAACCAATCAACACTTCCATGAAGAATGAAGTCTTTTGACTCAACGAAGAACTGATTGGACGACGACGTGATAGGCTCGTTGGGGATAAAATATGCGGAATGGTGCATGTCATCCCAAGGAAAATCAGGTTCGGTCAAGGATTCAAGTATCTTGTCGTCGTTGTGAAAGCATCGGGTAGAGAGATCGGAGGGATCAACATCAGTAGATGACAGGGAAGGTTGATGAGTAGATTATATTAAATAAATGTTATTCGTGCCATCAAAAGAAGACACGAAAGGGTGGAATTATTCGATGACTGTGAATTGAGAATCGAGGGAGATTCGACGCAAGTTGACCAACATAGATTGATATTTATCCAAATTTGGACAATGGTGAGAGTAATGATCGTATAAGCCACATATCGCATAAGGATGGTTAGTACACAATGACTTGTTACGCACTTTGGGAATGTCAAGCAATTCCACCACGACAACATGATCATCATAATCCAAGGTCTACATGTGAGTGCGGAGGATGGGCAATGTCAGATAATGGTGGGTAGCGTGTCCCAAAACATCACACAAGGAACACGGTGGAGGTGCTCGTGCTTCGGTATTAGGAGGTGGGTTCACAACTTTGTTCGTTGTTGTTGGTGGAGTTACCTTCGTGGTCTTTCCCCCATCCTTCTTAGGTGGATGATGTGGAGGAGCCCATTATGTGGCGGTGGGAAAACCCAAAGGTGGATTACTGGCGGTATCGATTGGTTGTACATGTGTCAAAAAAACCTACAGTGTTGGGGGTGGGTTTGGTAGAGTGAGGTACCAAACAGGAAGGCCTAACGTAAATCCTGAAAGATTAGGAGTAGCCATAATGGGCGTACTCACGATTCCTGAATGTGGGAACAAAAATGATATTTGATGTATCAACATAGTTCCCCATTGGTTTCTCAACAACTGACTGGTGGAAGGTGTTGGCTGCGGCTGGGGTTGTGATTGAGGTTGCAGCTGAGAGTGTTGTGAATCCACATGTTGACCGGAAGAAATGGTACATAAATTTGAAATATTCGTAGTCGGGAGAGGGGGTGGAAAAGCTTGAAAGGTGTTAGTCATGGGGGAATCATAATAGAGGCCAGGCTCACCGACAGAAAGTGAGGGGATGAAATCACTATCGATAGTGATATTGACCATAGGAAGGAAATTTTCTAGAGTGGCTGACCCCTTGAGGTCATAGTACGTCAACTGGTCGAGTTTGAAGATCCTCCCTTCACGAGGGAACATCATGAGCCGAAAGACTAACGAAGTGACTACCTTCATAGCGTACATGTAACTACACCCAAGGAGGAGGTTGTAATCAAGTTGGGAATTAACAACCTCGATGTCAATAAGGATGTTTTTTCCAACTAATTCTACAGGGACATTCGGGAGAATCCCTTGAGGTTGGGAAGTGTGACCATCGTAGGCTTGTAAGGTTGTGGTAGAGGGTTGTAATGGAGGTGACCCAAGCTTCTTCCAAACAAAGGTTGACACAACACAGGTAGAAGCTCCCTCGTCGACAATACATTGATGGATGACCAAGTTATGGATCAACACGGGAATCTGGAAAGTAATGGACGAAGGCATGTGGGGCTTGGACTGATCCAAATCAAATGTGATGAGACCTGAAATAGATGGGTCTATCGCACCTAAGATTGACAGTAAGGATTTGTGTTGTGCATGTAAAGTTTTAAGGACTTCCAAAGCAGACATGGAAGCAAATGATTGTGCCAAGTCATCCATAGTACTATAGTGGAGAGCGGCTCAAGCAGTAGGATTGTTCACAATGCTATGCAAAGGAATTTAGGGGCTTTGGGAGCCCCATATGTTATAGGTCTAGGTAGATGCAAAGACATGTCCACAAGAGGGGAGTCGGTATCCTTGTCAATGGGGATGATTTCGGTGGAAAAACTATATTAATTGTGTCTAGTCTGAAGATTGACATCAAAAGACAACATTAAAAGATGTTGCACTCCCAAATCAGGGGGCTAACTTGAGGAAGCAGACACGATAGTATATTTACCATAGCTTGGGTAGCTATGATTCCTTGAGGAGGCAAGTGGTTTCAAAACACCATCGGCGGTTGACCAGGTTTAGGTGGAGACGGGTTTGGTTGCGCATGTGGGGCAACAACTACTTCACGTTGGTTGGCTTCGTCCCAAAGTTTTCTAGCTTTAGCCAAATGGGGTAGTGATGTGTATAATGTCCATAGACATTATATAAAAAACACAGATGGTTGGTCCATAATTACGGGTTCTTCCTTGCTCAGGTGGTTGATTAGGATTCTGTCTGGCAGGGTTAGCTCCATTGATGTTAGGGGGGTTGGGAGATTGGACACCTCCCTAACATTGATTGTTTCCTTGGTTCTTGCCTCTCCATCGCTTATCCTTCCCTTGTTGGTTATTCGGGGAGGGTTGAGCAGGCAAGTTATGTTATGCATAAACTTTCCCTTGTGGAGAAGGTGGAATTAGGGGAGGAATCTGAATTGAAGATGTGGTAGGTTGATCAGGATAAGGATAATAAGAATTCAGTGCGGGAGGGTCCGAGTATCCTTGTAGGGTGCCACCATATGCGGGGTCTTGGTAGTTAGGTCCATGGACATGTGAATAGGGGCACATCGTAAATCAAGTACATAACCTGGTGTGGGAAAAAATGAAAGCAAAGACTAGGAAATACTAGGGGGGTTGTCGTATGGGGAACTGGTCATCGCGAGGGATGAAGGGGTGTATGGCCTAGGGTATGATGTAATAGTGCCAATGACGCCATCAACAGCGTGGGATTACCCCTAGGCATCCTTCCCAAAGGAGCCTCCACGAGGTGCATTAGGGAGAATGGTGTACAAGTAGTTAGACTATGCATAAAAAAAATCAAACTAATGTTCCTTTGTGATTGCGTCTTCCTCAATCAATGGAAATGTAGAAGCCACATCTTTGGCAATCAGGGGAAGGAGATACTTAAGGAACTAGTCTAAGAATATCCGATCATTGAGCTTGATCTTACACAAGCTCCTACACCTACGCCACTCATGGATGTGATCCATGATGTGTGTGGATGTAGTCTGTCGGTAAGATAAGAGAATCTCGACTCCTTCGTCATATCAGACGGGCAACTAAAAGTATTGCAAGAAAGTGAAAGCTAAAGACACAAAATTGAGGTGTTCCCCGTGTGGTTGCTCAATGTACCACTTAGCTGCAACACCAATGAGGGTACGTTGGAATAACTGCAATCGAATGGAATCGTCCACTAGCCTGTTGGAGGAACACCATAAGTGGAAAGACATGATGTGATCCTGAGGGTCTTCCCCAACCTTCCCTTCAAACTTGGGAATGTATGAGGGCAGTTTGGTAGGCATAGGGGGCCACATAGGATCATGTCTAATGGGGCCATTGGTTAGTCTAGCCAAATCAGGAAGGTTTAGACTAGCCATGAACAAGAAACTAGCAGTCGAGTAAGACATGGTGGGGCCAACAATGGTGTTGGTCATGGTTGCAATCGTTGGGATGCTACCACCAAGAGGGGTGTGGATTATAGAACCGGTAATTGTAGTGGTGGTGGCGGGGATCATGGAGCCTATGCTAGTGGGAATGGTAGAACCTACATTGGTATGGGTCGAGGTAGTGACTATAGGGCCACCATTAATGGTGCCCCCAATAGAAGAAGTGGGGATCGTACCATCCATGGGGATGCGAGTAGGTGAGTGTGTGAGTGATTCTGACATATCAAAGTCTGAATCAAACTTGGGTGTCTCGAAGAATGGCTCCAGAGACGGTGAAATATGTCGAACTGGGGTCTAACGAGACCGGTTTAAAAAATCGTACTCATGTGACTGCCCCTGGAGTCTACGAGAGTACCTCAGGGGAGAAATAGTGAAAGTATTATGGATGTTAAATATATATGGTCTGTAGCGTGAAAATAGTCTCAAAAATCCCAATGCAACCGAGTGTGCAAGAGGAGAGCTCACAACAATGGGTTACTCAGGCCAACAACAAGCTCAAAAAATATACTACAACCGTGTGCTATAGCAAGTGAGCAACAACAAAATGGCTAAAAAGCCAACAAGAAGCACTCCTAGAAAAATAAAATGACCCGCTAACCTATCAGATAGAGGGGCAAGTAGTCACCTTAATAAAAAGATGGAAGCCCTCACAAATTGTTTCCCCTGCAAGGTGATGAAATCTCCAGTCATACGAAACGAAATGGAAGACCAATAAGGCTCTAGGATATCCCCCTACCGAGAGGGATCCCGGGTAAAAGAGTCCTAAGAAGAAAGGATTCTAGGCTACCTCATTTATGACACATCGGGAAAGGTTTCTTGCGGCTTCATTCCAAAGACTAAAACCTGAATTCCTTCAGTACTGAGTGGAGAGAGACATTCTACCTATCCCTCTAGTTCTAGTCTTACCACTTGCCCTCATCAAACGAGAGGTCCCCCTATAAATCGGTTTCAACTATGTCCACAAATACTAGAGGATTTTAATACCCTAAAGGACAACAACTATGTCTCAGATGTAAATGACAAAGGGGAATTATTTGGATACATATCCCTAGTTTCCCACCTAACTACAAAATTCTTTTGGGTCCTCAAGTGAGGTTAATGTTTGTTGAGTTATGAATAATTTTAAGGCTTTGCTTAGGGTTATGAACCAAGCGTTAATTTTAAGGTGTGAATTGTGTGCACATGTGGTGTGTACCTAGATATATAATTGATAAAATAAATGCTTAAATGGAAACAATAAACAATGCTAAGTAAAAACTTGTCTTTCATTCATCATTTCAACTATGGCTAAGCATTTCACTTCATAGTTAAAAACAAGAAATGATTTTTCACCATACAACTTACTGAAACATAAAATAATGCAATCCTAACAGATCTGAATGGAACCAAGAGGTGTAGAAAATACTGAAAAAACAATTTTTTCTTCACTACGAGGATCAACAAAGGCAGATCAAAATATTTCTACAACAAACAAGTGGGAGTAAGCAGAACAAACAGGACACTACAAACAGACAAATATGAAAAACTCAAAGTGGGCAGCGTAGGGTAGCAATATTTAGACTAATTTCTATGACTTTTTAAGCAAAATTTCAGAAACAGACTACAAATATGAATTCCTCTCGAAAAAATAACCAATTTTTAAAAAAATCACTCAATTTCGAGTCCTGGAGGCCAAGATATCTAAGTTTGAAAATATGTAATTTTCAAGAATTTTCACCGCGGACAAAATTTTTGCAGACGGGATATCTTCGCACTAGGTGATTATATTGCGACCAGACCAATTCCATTGCATAGGAAATTTATGGGGGTTTGATTTGACAGATTATATGTCATACTTCTTGCCAAAAGCATGGATGCTATAGCCATTACAAAATTTACCCTCAAAATCCTATGGGAGCTTAGATCTAAGGATGGATTAGAGATTTTTTCTGGTTTCTTAGTCTGAATATGATAGACGGTGAAAAATAGGGTACAAATCTGACCCAAAGCTGAGAAATATGACAAGGAGCCATACTGAGAAACACAGATCGGCTGAAACAAAGCAAATCAAGCAAAATAGACTCAGATAGAAGATGTCAAGGATGGCCAAACAATACCAGAGATCGAACCCGGTGGGAGTTGCCAAAATTGTTGCTAGTGTTTTCACACCAACATATGCCAAAAGGCACCTACTAAGGATTATGGAATTTGAAGTAGAGTTTGGGAGAGGTAATAAATTAATCCTAACAACAGGAAAATAAATCTAAGTTGAATATGCATGTAAACAATTAATAAAATTAACTAACATTCATTCAACACACAGCGAATATATTAAAGAATGATTTTTGTATTATATGTGGTGAGCTATACATGGACCAAAGGAATACCTAACACAAAGGGCCAAAGGAATACCTAACACATGAAAGGGCCCTTGCAGTCTATCGAAGTGTTGTGATCCTGGTCTCCACACAGCTCAAATGTTCTCCAACTCCACATCACAAGGTGCCAATACTCAACATAGGGAGATAGGGTCTCAATGGAGATTTTGGCAGAGTGAGGGTGTATGTAATGTATGGAGAAAGGTGAGAAAATTGTTCTCAAATGGGCAGAAATGTGTCTAAAGGTCTAAAGGTGTAAAATGAGGGACCTTCATGTTCATTATATAGGCACATGAGTAAGTTAGGGAGGATAAGGATCCAACTAGATAAATGGTTTTTGGTGGTTAATGGTATTGGACCATAGTATTTTAGTGTTTTTTGGAGAATTTTCCTTTTTTTGAGATCGTTATCATTTTCTTATGTTTTTTAGAATGTGCCAACTTTCTTCTTTTTTGGAAAGAAGAAATATCCAAAATTTAGGTAACATGGCTCATGGTTTTTGGTGGATTATGAGGCAATTTAACTTTGGCATTTTGGATATGTGAAGGTCTATGTGGTGGAAATGGAAAGTGGACATGATGTATGGATATGGTGTGGATAGGGGATGAGCAAAGTGGACAATTTTTTGGGTTAACATTCTCTATGGGGGTAGAGAATGTCGATTATGTGATTAGTTTTTGCATGATGGGTGGAATAATTCTCCTTAACTCTGATGAACATAAGGATAAGGGATTGGAAAGTTGGTCAGACAAAGCTTCAAAATGTGGTCGTATTGAAAATTAGTCCTCATAATATGTGGTTGGTGATATTTCAATTCCTCTCATTTATGATCAGGAACCACAAGAGGCTTGTGACGAAGTTGTGTGAGAAGTATATGGCGATATTGAGCTCTCGCCGAGTCAATTGAGTATCCAGAGTGCTTATGGAAGAAAGACAATCCTATTTATTCTCCTATGGGTAAGTCTTTGGAGTCGTTACCTTCTATTTCGATGGTAATTGACACTAATATTGTTCCTATTTCTATGGTTAAGCCTATTATAGTCTATAATGTTTCTCCCTATGAATAAGTTGGCGTTTAGGGTTTAATTTATTTCTCTAGGGGGGTAGAGAAGGTCGATTATGTGATTAGTATTTTGCATAATTCTAGTTCTTCCCCACACACCCTTCCCAAGTCTAAATCTAAAGTTTCAAGTCAATCATGTTTGGGTTGGGGGGGGGGTGATCCTTACTTGTTGAGGTCATGGGTTCACTCCAGCGATTCTAAGTGGGCTAGGGGTATTGGGTTTGACACTTTGAAGGTGGTTGTTAACCCTAGAGTTGGTAGGAAATTGAAATTTCAACATGCTCAAGAACAAGACATTCGAGAGGTTTGTCAAGGTAGACAAAAGCTAATATCAGGGGTTCTTAGAGACAAAAAAACCCTAAGGAGGTTTTCAAATGAAGGTTTTATTAGCTAATTTAAGAGGCCTGAGAGGGTAGGCCAAGCAAATTGTGGATCAAGAGTGGCATGATTTGATATTGATTGAATACTCTATGGGTAGGGGAGAGAATCTAGTGTCTGAGTTGTGAAAGAGGTATGGGGGATGGGATCTCGTAGCTTTGGATTCATAAGGGCATTCTAGTGGAGCTATCTATGTTTTCATTAACTAGATCTCTTTCTCCAATTTTTTTGCACTAAATTTTGGTTTATGCTTCGAAGCAAACAATAAGAGTTTGAATAGGTACTTTGTGATTTTAAATTCATATGGTTTGTTTGATGACATATAGGAGTTATGGAAATATTGTTTGTTTTTAAGTGTCTAAAGGTTAATAATCTAATAATTAGTTGATAAATCAATCTCATGACTTGTCATGAGGAAGTTTAGGGCTCTTTTTCCTACAAATACAAATTAACACAGTTTTCTATGGATCATTTTGAGCATATGGGTTGGGTTGATGTTAAACTGGTATATTTGACCAACATGGTGCAATAACAAGATTGGTTTGGAGGGGATTTCTAAGCATTTGGATAGGCTTCTTATTCATGAATATGTGATGTACTTAGTTAATCAAGTTCGGTCTTAGGTATGTAGTACTCAGTTTTCAAAGCATTTCCCAATTTTCTTTGAGTATGGGACAAGAGAAAAAAAGCTTGGTTCTCCCTTTAAATACAATTCCAATTGGTCAATGAAGGAGGAGTTACAGTCGATAGTTAAGCAGAATTTGTGTCATATAGAGGATGCAAGGGGTGTTAGTGTAGGGGTTCAATTTTCTAACTCCCTTTGTGCACTCAAGGTGAAGGCTGTGGAATGGGGCAGGGAGAGGCACGCTAAGAAGGATGAGAAGATGACAACTATTGAAGGCCAAATTGTACAATTCTTTGAAGAACATAAGGAGGGGTTGAATGAAGAGAGGGAATTGGAAAGATTCATAGGGTTGGAACAATTGAAGGATAAATTATTAATGGATATAGATATTGAATGACATTTGAAGAGTAAGGCACTATGGCTTTCCTCTAGAGGAATCAAAACACTAAATTCTTTCATAATTTTGCTAGGTTGAGGAGGAATTCTAATACTATCTAAAAATTGCAGAATGAGGCAGGTCTCCTGTTTTGAGGTTTTCATGGTCTTTCTCATGTTGGGGTGAGTCACTTTCAATTCATTTTCAAAGAGCCTAATGATTCTAATCTGGGGGTGGTTTTGAGGTTAGTCACTACCAGGAAGAGGATGAGAATGAGGAGATTTTTTGCCCAGTTAGGAAGGAAGAACTAAAATGCTATTCTTTGTTCCTTTCAGAAGGATAAGAGACCTAGTCCTCATGGTTGGTTGGTTCAATTCTTCATGAACTTCTTTGAGTTTGTTGGAGATGATTTGCTTCAGGTTCAAAAGGAGGTTCAAAAGACTGGTAGAATGACAAGCAATTTCAATACCACTTTCCTGGATCTTGTTTTGAAGGTGGACCGCCCTTTATCCTTTGATGATTTTTGACCCGTTTCCCCATGTAAATGTATTTACAAAATCATCTCAAAGGTTATTGTGGTCCAGGTTCAGCCAATTCTTTCGAGGGTCATGATCTTAGTGGACAAGTTTAGCTTTTTGGAGGGTAGATCGATCCATGAGACTATTTGATCAATGCAAGAGGGGTTGCATTCAATCAAGATTGGTCAGCTCCCTATTGCTCTCATTAAACTCGATTTGTCTAAGGCCGCATGTTCGAGTCTCGTGGTTATTTTTTAGGCTCATATTACTTCATGTTGGGTTTAGCTTGGATGTTGTAAAGTGGATTATGGGTTGTGTTATCTCTTCATCTTTTTCTATGCTCATAAACAATTCAGGGTCTCATTTCTTAAGCCCTCTTGGATTCAGAGACAAGGATGCTCAATGTCCACTTACCATTTTTTGTTGGTTGTTGAAGGTCTCAATTGAGTTATTCATGCTGAGTGAAGTAGATGGAATATGTAGGGGATATATTTTGGTGATCATGGGCATCTAACCCATCTCCTGTTAGTCGATGATATCCTTTTATTATGTTTAAATTTTGTGGATGAAGGAAGGCATTTCAAGAATGTGATTGTTTTATTTTTCCAAACGACGGGTATGGAGATTCATGTAGTCAAAGTGAGATTGTATTGCTTGGGTGATTTTGGTCAAAGGAGAAATGGTTGGGAGTGTTTCTTTCCCTTCTCTGTTTATAATTTGGACCAAGGTGTAAAATACTTGGGATATATCCTAAAGCCTACAAAGTATGGGAAAGCTTATTGGGCATAGCTCATATCTAAGATTGAAAAAAGGATAAACTATTGGTACAATCGTTGGTTATTTAGAGGTGGGAAATTAGTATTAATCAAGTTAGTATTGGAGGCCATTCCAGTTTACTAGCACTTGACGATCTATATTCCAAAAGGAACACTTTACATGATTAAGCAATTGTGTTTCAATTATTTATGGAAAGGAAGCAACGATTATCATGGGTTTCATCTTGCAAATTGGAAGTTGAAAGCTAAGCCGAAAGTTTGTGGTGATCGGGAGGTTAAGAACATCTTTATCTACAATAAATATTTAGCAACCAAATCATTATGGAACTTCCTATCACGTGACAGCCTTTGGAGATGGGTCTTGATTACCAAATCTATTGCTCTAAATTCAGTCATAGACTATATTAGGAGCAATAATAAGTCTATGCACTTGGTGTCTAATCAATGGAAGACACTCACTCTTGCTTTTCCAGTTCTTGGTTGATTCTTGGCTTGGAGAGTTGACATAGAGACCATGGTTCGGGTGGGTGTTGATTCTATAATGGGTTGTAGTCCATGTTTGAAGCTTCCAAATGACCTTGTTGTCCATTTTCATTCTAGTGGGAGATGCACCTTAAACAAATTCATAAACCCTTAGTCCACCAATTTGTAGTTTCAAGGATGGCTTCAGATATTTGGGGCTCATTTGGGATTGGGCTCAAAAGTGAGAAAACTTTGTTAGGGAGCTTAAGGAGTCCATTTTCGGATATTTGATGAAGAGGACGAGTTGGTATTGGTATATTCTAGTTTGGGGGTAAATATTATGCAAATTTGGGTTATATCTCTTTGAGTGATGGTGGAGGGGGAGAGTTATGGTGGTGGAGAAAAATGTGGAAGGTCACAACTCCTCCAAAGTGTGTGTTATTCTTGTTGGTTTTAAATAAACAAGTTTTAACATGGGATAGGTTGCAACAGAGGAAGACCCAGGGTCCTAGCATATGTATTTTGTTTAGGGTCATTGCCAAATCGAATGATCATATTTTCCTTCGGGATTGTTACTCCAAGTACATATGGAAGGGAATAGAACAATAATTTGGGATTCAAAATCTATGGGCTAGGAATATTGTTGTGGATTGTTTCTCAAATTACTTTTATTGTTCCGATCTTAAGGTTGCAACACATTATACAACTTAACCGGAACTTTATACTCAAAACGAGAACTCTTGCCATAAAAACTTGGAATTTTCCATCAAAAACACCAAAAAAACCATCGAATCAAGAAGTGGTGCTACTGGTGGTAGCCCCCTTTCGCGGGGGGGGGGGGGGGGGGTTACTAAAATTATAGCATTTTTTAAACCCAACAATGGTGGATTTCATTGTAATCAAAACCCTAAATCGAGCTCCAAATAAAAAAATGGTCCTCTTAGAATCACCCTTATTTTTATTCGGGATTAAAATTACATCTTTTTTGAAACCTTGGTCTTAATTACAACTAGTGTCGCTATAATGAAAACCATAAAATTATGCTCCCAAAATCACTTATAATCACCATAGCACCCCCATTTTTCTTTTCAGGGATAAAATTACAACTTGTTTAAAACCACGACCCTAACAACCAATGTCATTGAAGGAAAATGCCAAAATCAACCCCTAAATCGAAAAAATATACGACCAGTATCACCACTTTCATTGGCCTTGTTAAAATTGAAGGCATTTGGAAACTACATCATAAATTTTTATTTATTTTTCAAATCACTATAAAAACAATTAATAATAGAGACAAAATTGATAATATAAAAACATTTAAAATTTTGAAAATAAAACAAACTTTCCAAAAAAACATGAATAATAATAATGTAGACATTATAAAAATAAATAAAAAATAAAAGAAAAAGAAACATTTAAAAAAATAAAACAACATAAAAAGTTAAAAAATGATGATGATGATGGTTAATGTCCATTGAGACCAAATTTGGTCTATCGACCTTAAGAAGAAAGAAAGAAACAAATTACTTGGTTTGCTGTAAAATTTTATTCCTATGCTTAAAAAGCTTAGAAAGAAGTGTACAGAGGTCACCATAATTTTGACAATTTAGAAGATCACGGAGGTTAGTATTATAATAAAGATTGTGAAATTGCGATCTAATGTGGGCGTACGCAGGGCACTCTAAGAGAAAATGATTTTCATCCTCAACACTATTAATCTCACAGAGATGGCAAGTCCTTTTCTCCCACGGTGTTTTAGGAATTGTCCAACGTCCTATTTCACCACGGAGCCCATGAGAGTTTGTTCTTATTTTGGCTCTATTTTTTTTCTTTAAGCTAGTTAAAATGGAGAGATATTTTTGGTCTTCTAGAGTAGGGTTAATGATCTCCTTATAGTATCTTAATTTCCTTTTGACTTCTAAATCATTTTCACCCCACATTTTCTCTTTAAACTTAGAAGAAATAATATTTTTAATGTTATTAATATTTTGCAAAGTGACATTTTCGTCAATCCGCCAATGGTTTAACTAGACCATGGTGTTCTTATACCAACCTCTCCTAAGACGTAGATGGTCTTGACTAGAATTTAAAACAATTGTAGGGAGTCTCCGGCCTCCCATGTTATTTTTCTTATACTTGTACATCATGTACCTAGTCACAGTGATGCTCTCGATGGGGGGAAGACCGACTTCTATCAGGGGAATAGGATAAGGTATTACTTTTAATTCCAAGCTTATAAGTTATAAAACACTTTGGATTTGTTCAATCTTTTTCCAGGATTCTCTTGCAACCCCAAAAATAAAAATACAACATAAAAAATAAAAAGTAAAACATTATAGAAAAAATATAACATAAAAAAAGCATTATTGAAAATTAAACTAAAAAAAAGTAAAAGACTAAAAAAACATTTAAAATAAAAAAACTTATAAACTACTTGTGGAAGGGGTACAAACACCAAGGTTGAACTGTTAAGACTATGGTGTCTTCTCATTGTTGCTAAGTTGGTGGGCATTGACTCTTTGAAGGTCTTTGGTGACTCATTGTCGATCATTAATTGGGCCAAAAATTTCTGCTCTCTACTGTTGGTTTCTTTAGTACATTGGCATAGTCGCACAGAGGTGCTAAACAAATCTTTCCATGATCTTTTTTTTTGATCATATGTATAGAGAACTTAACTATGAAACTGATGGGTTATCCAAAGATGCATTGGTTGGCAGCGAAGGTCTTCATCATGTGGTGGAATATCTGGAAAATTTATTATCTTTTCAGCGCACTTTGGATATTATGGTTTAAGGCTACTTCCTTTTGGTCTTGTTTTGGCGGGCAAGTTTTGGTTTTAACGATATATAATAGGTTGGTCCCCATGTTATTTGGAGTCTTTCTTTTGGCTAGATGCTTCGTGCTCCTGGACTCTTCACACACATACTTGTATGGGGATAATGTTTTGTATTGTCGGGCTATAGTTGCTTTTGTTCTTCCAGCCTTGGATGCTTGATCACATTGTTCATGTGGATGAAAGAAGTTAAATCTTTGTACTTTTTGATTCATTTTTGAATAAAAGAAGTATTGTTTTTTCCCTTTGAAAAAAAACTAAAGTCGCACATGGGGTCACGTGGGGTTGAGTGAGGAGGGGAGGGTGGAGTGAGGAGATGGCTCGCTTCCCCACTTGAATCCTTCATTTTATTTTATTTTAAATTTTATTTTTTATAATGTTTTTAAATATTTTTATGTTATATATTATTATTTATTTTTAATTATATTTTACTTTATTTTTAATGTTTTATTTTATTTTTTATTCTTTAATATTTATTGTTATTATTATTTTAAATGTTTTGAATGTATTCGAAGGATTTGTGTTTTTTTATTTTTTTTGGAAATCTATTTTATTTTCAAAATTTTAAATCTTTTAAAATTAATCTTATCTTTTTTATTTTTATTTTCTAGTGATTTTATTTTTTATTTTTTTTATGTCGTGGTTTCCAAATACCTGTAATTTTAACTCAACAAAAAAGAGCAATGGTACCTGTAGCACCTTTTTTCGTTTTAGGGGTTGATTTTTACATTTTTTTTGCAATGGTGTCCAATGTTAGGGCTACAATTTCAAACAAGTTGTAATTTTGGCCTAAAAAAAGGGCGCCATTGTGATTTTGGGTGATTCCAAGAGCATCATTTTAGGGTTTTTGTTGTAGCGACAACAACCGATAATGCCAAAACTTCAAATAATATGTAATTTTAACTCTGAATGAAAACGAGGGTGATTTTGGAGAATCATTTTTCAATTTAGGGGCCAACTTACAATTTTGATTGTAGTGACATTAATCGTGGTCGACTAGGGTTTAAAAAAGTTGTAATTTTAGGCCCCCCCCCCAAAAAAAAAGATGTTATTAGTAGCACCACTTTTCAATTCAGGGGTAAAACCAACCACTAAAGGTAGCATATAAAAAAATGAGAACTATTTGGGTTCTCATCAAGTTGTATAACATGTTTTGTTCTTACTATTCATTTTTTAGTTGAATGGGGATTATGGCTATCTTGGAATGCAACCATTTTCATGTATAACATATTTTCGTCTTTCAAAATCTTGGCTCAGGTGATAGCTCTTTTTCGACATTACAGTCAAGTAGTGATTAAAACTAAAGTTCGGGTTGTGGGTGAGCTTGTGGTAAACAAGTCAGTAGTGTGGGGTTTCTTCCACGATGCCTATCAGGGGGGTGATCACATATGTGTTGTTGGTTTTGCTTTGTTTCTTTATGGAGAGCATTATCTTCAAGGAAAAGGACACTTGGTTCTTGGTTCAAACAATTTGATTAAATTCTCATCCGTGTTCCAATTATTTAAATTGGCAATAGAGGTTGGGTTGGAGTAGTTTCAAGTGTATGGGGATTCTTCCACTGTTATAGAGTGGATGAAGGATGACATTTAGGTTTCGGATAGAGGTCTCATTCAATGACATTCATGTTTAGGATAGAGGTCTCATTCAATTGGCTTTACAGTTGAAGGAGATAGCAGGCATTTTCAAAATGTATCTTTTTTTCATTTTTACCATGAGCACAATACAACAAGAAATCTCCTTTCAAAACAAGATTTAACTATGAATGTTGGGTGTATGTAGGTTGATGAGTTTCGAGAAGGGCACTTGTTGTCCAATTGGACTTTCAATGTGTGATTTTGTACATTGTTTCCTTTTTGGGATGGGCATTTTTTGATGTAGTCTATAATCTCGATGGATTAGATCTCAGATGAACATATATTATGATGTTATATCAGGATAAGTGTGTTGGGGTATTAAGGCAGTGGACTACTTGTTCTAGGACTGTGTGGCAAGCACCTAAAAATTATATTTTCTCCATTTTTTAATAGAACATACAAAAAAAATATGAAGTATCAAAATTATTATAATTTTTGTAAATAAGAAAGTTTTGACGGGTAGTTAACATATGAAGATGGGTAAATTTATGTTTTACATTATTAAGGGTAGGATAAGTTAAAAGGAAATGGTGGGCCACCTCTAATTTATTAGTCCATGCCAAAGAGTAGACTATACTTTTCATTTGCAAGCCAAAGTGCTTTGACTTAGCATTTGTTCAATTTCATGTTAGAAATTTTTATAAGGTTTTGCAATGTTTATAAAATACGATTTATTAAATTGATTTTTTTTAAATTAAAAATATATTTTTAAGTTTTTGAAATTTTACTCATTATATTTTCTCATTGGTCAAAGAGGTTATCAATGGGACATAAATCTATATGAGTGTGACTTAATTTTTAAAACATAAAAAATAAAATTAAAAGCGTTTAATATGGAATGTTCTAAAAGTGCCATGTGGTAATTTTCACATGCCATTGACTTTTGTGAACAAAAAACAAAACAAAGATTGTTGTCATTGCCCAATTTTTTAATTTTGATTTGACCAATTCTATATAATTTTATTTTAATGTTTGTATGAAAACAAATACTTAATTAATGTGACAAGTTCTATAAACTTGTTGGTCTTGGGGTAAGACATAACACTGCTTATGATTGGCTAAGAGCTCGTCTTCCTTGGATGTAAGAAACATGTTAACGACTTAAGACCCATAGGCATCCAATAATAGTGGAAGTATGTCCCCTTATGGACCACCAACATGTTATTTCAAGTGGCATGGTTTTCCTTGAATAACGATGACACGGTTTTCCTTGAATAACGATGATGAATCAACTTGCATTTGCAAATAGCAACCAATGATGGTTGCCCTTACAACCCATTTGACAACTAAGTCTTATGATTCCCTTTGCTTTCTCAAATTTTATTTTTCCTAGAAAAAATCATATTTTCATTCCCAGAATCACTTGCTTCAGAACGAAAACATATATGTTTATATTATATTCCAAAATTATAATTTTCTAAATGCTACCATTGTTCTACTCATGATATCTATTAATGCAATAATGATACTACATTTTTTAACTAGATTCGACTATCCCACAAAATTCTAAACTATCTCGAATGTTGAACTTTTAAGAATCCTCCAATATTAATATAGTCATTCAAATTTTAGAATAAACATCAAACCAATTAAAGACTATGGAGTCCCTTCTCTCCAAAGTAGTACCATCATGTGTTGTAATATAGATTGTAGTACTGAAAGGTAGCGACATACCATCTTTTGAGAGCTTATCAGACGAAGTATTCAACTCTTGGGAAAAATGACATATCTTGAAGGAATTATATGTGTTTGTTATCTCCTTCAGATGTAAGATGATACGCTGGAGATAAATATTGCTCAAAATCCACTTCCCCTGCATCCAGTCTACCAATGACGTCAAGTCACCAAATATCTATAGTTCACATGTCCGTGAATCCAAAGCCAGCTTGAGTAATGTCCTTAGGGATAATAATTTAGCAAGGTTGTTTGTCCTAGGATCTTAATTTGCTTTAAATGCAATAAATGTGCATTCGAGAAGTATAATGTACTATCTATACCACATACTTGATCATGCACCTAAAACAGTGAAAATCTGTTTCTTATAAAAATAACCAGCATAAATAGGCTAAAAACTCCATGAATGGGTAATAATAATATAATTGATAAAATATTCGATGATGTTTACAATTACATTGGTTGGGATTTTTATAAGCCTTATCGTGCCTTTTCAAATGAAGGGGCACATCTTTTAATTTTTAATTAATTTTACTTATTAATTTATGTTATGTTATATATTTTTTTATATAACATTGCCTTCCCCTTAGAGATGCTTTGTCCTCAAAGCATGTTGTAGACAAGGTTTACTTCTGATTTTTGTACTTGGAATGTCGTCTCTCGATCTTTTTTGAGTTATTAATTGCGACACTTGATGAAATGAGACAATATGATTTACGAATTCCAAAGAAAAAATGTCACATCACCTGTGATGTGGTACATCCGAGATCTATCTTCATTGGAGCTATTTGATCGCTTTGTGGGATGGATCTTATTGTTTGTTGCTTATTTTGTTGATTTGATGTTCTTTCTTGTCTGACATCATAACTCCTCTGTGTATGTTCATTTTGACCTTGTTGTTGGTCAAAATGACGTTTATAATTGGGGCATCGATAAGGAGTTCTTGTTGTTTGTTTTTCTACTGGATTGTCTTCTTTTTGGACTGTAACGAGGACCGAATTTGTATTTGTTTCTTCTTCCTCAGCTTGAATTTGTTTTCCAGAGAGTCTGGATTCTTCCTTTTAGATTTACGGTAATTTGTTCTCTAATAGATTGTTATTACTCTAAATCTTCTCGAACTTTTCGTCTTGCGACTTTTTGTCCTCTTTTAACTTCTTGATTTGTTCCTCTAAGTTCTTGATTAAGATTTCTCAGATGATGGTTTTCTTCTTGCTTTTCTAGCATTCTTCCTTCGAAGTCTTCATTAGAATGTTATGTATTCCGTATATGTTTTAATTTCTTGATTTTCGTAATTAATGTCTTGATATGATTTATTAATCGAAATAGTTCTTCAGTATTGCTTGCTAATTTGTCGTTGAATTTTATAATTTCCAACTTGTGCGTCTTTTTAGTGTCGTCATACTTCTGCTGGAGCTTTTCCTTTTGTTGTTGATGTAGACATAACTCAGATTCTTGATTTTATAGCTTTCTTTGGACTTGCGCTAATTCATTTTCCTTGTTCGTGATGAGCTTGCTTAAACGCTTAATTTCTTCTTCTAAATTGTTATCATTTCTATACGGTGATTCTTCGACATTCTTTGATTTTTTGATACGGTCTTCAAGGTTTTGATTGAGACTTTTTAAATGTGATATTTTATCATCCTTATCTGATAACATTTTCTTGAAATCTTCATTAGCTTCCTCCAATCTTCGATTTTGATCTTTTAAGCTACGATTCTCTTACTATGTTAACATATTAAGAGTTTTATGCTTATTAATCTCGAATTGGAGATTATAATGTTCTAATTCGGCTAATAATGTTTGTGCCGGCAATCCTGATTTTGTATTTGCCATCGTTCACAACTTCTATCCTTCATAACTACTTTAACTTGACTTGTTCAATGATAAACAGTCTTTGACTTCTTGACAATAGCTTGGTATTCCTTGAGTTGGCTCTTTCTTTGACTTGGTCTTCTTCGACTTGACTACTTTGACTTTTTTTCCCTTTTTTTCTTGATATAATAATAATAAATTATTGTTTTATTATTACAAAATTTCCAAATAAATGTATAAGGTATGGCTTTTTGTTTTAAAAGTAATAATTATTATTATTATTATTGAGGATAATAATAATATTATTATATAATCTTTAATGGTGAAAAAAATATTAATATTAAAATAATAATTATTATTATTGTTAATGATATTATTTTTAATATTATATTCTGTTTTTGATGGAGGGATTTAGGGTTTTTATGGAGCAGCGCAGGGATGGAGGGAGTGGGCACAGGGCATGGAGGGGTGCAGGGCATGGAGTAGAAGGATGTGGTTGCGGTGACTAAGGGGGAAACCGACGAGGAGGGATGGACTAGCAGGGCATGCACAAGGAAGAGGGCCGGTTGGCGGGGTGAGATGGGAGGGAGGTGCGGGGGAGAGTGCGGAGAAGGTGGCGCGTGCAGGTGAGGGTGGTCATCTTGCGAGCTTTGCAGAGTTGAATGGAGGCCGAGGGTTGGAATGGGTAGCAGGTGTGAGGCGTAGGAGTGTGGAAGGAGCTAGTCGCGGGGTTGTGCAGTGGACTAGAAGCAGGGCGGAATTGGTTGCGTGTGGAGGGATGTGGAGGTTTGTATGAGCAGCGACGTCGTGGAGACGGGAGAACGTAGTAGGCGCGGGTGAGCGCACACACATAGATTAGCGCGAGATGAAGTGGACAGGGCGCGGGTGAAGAGGGAGTCTACGGGAGAGGAGGAGAGCGGATGGAGTAAGGGGAAATGTAGGTTGAGGCACGAAGGCCACGCGATAAGGGAGTGACGATGGATAATAGTAGGAGGCTGGACAAATTGGTTGTCCAGGTGACGAAGGCGTTTGGTGTGGGCGTGGACATAGATTACAGAATGGCAACGATTGGGAAGAGTTGACTACGAATGGTGTAGTATGTAGGATGTTAGTCAATAAGTGAAAATGGAATGGAAGTGAGATGGGGATCGAGTCTCTTTGTTGGTTTCGATTTTCTCTTCTTGTGGAAACCACACATTGTTCTTTCGTACAAATCTGAACCGGAACTCCAAATTTGTAATGGCCATGGTCTTGGTTTCATAGAAGCTATGAGAAGTTGGTCAAAAACCACGATCCAGAGAAACTGTTACTAATGTGTGGCCAGCGGCTGGAAATCTACCCAAGAAACCAATGAAACAATGAAAATCTGTTTCTTATAAAAATAACCAGCATAAATAGGCTAAAAACTCCATGAATGGATAATAATAATATAATTGATAAAATATTCAATGATGTTTACAATTACATTGGTTGGGCTTTTTGTAAGCCTTATCGTGCCTTTTCAAATGAAGGGGCACATCTTTTAATTTTTTATTAATTAATTAATTAATTAATTCTACTTATTGATTTATGTTATGTTATTTTTTTTATATATATAACAACACCTGAGATATGCTATAAAAAAACTCCAACATTGGTGTTTATTGATCAACAATTCCCCAATCACTCTTAAAAATTTCACTCTTACAACTTCTTCAAAACAATTGAAAGTGAGAGGTAATATGCGAGAAAGTTTGAGAAGTTTGGACATGTTTCTTCTTAAATAGATAGATGAGCATTTATTGCTATCCATAAACCCCATAGGACTAAGAAAACTAAACAATAGCGTTAAGTTCTCCCCTCGCAAACCAGGGACACAAACAATCTTCAATGATGTTACCTACCCATAAATTCCTCAAGTTTAACCAAGTTTCTACATCCCTCCAAATATGTTTGGAATATGCACAATGTAAAAATAAATGTGTCACGTCCTTAGCTAGCTCTATGCATAAATAACATAAATTAGGGCTTTCTCAATTTTGATATTCAACCTATAACTTATTTAATTTTTCAATTTTTATCTTTGGCATGAGCTAGGCAATTTGTGGCATATTCGTGTTTCTCTTTTTCTAGGTAAATATAGTGGGGAAAACCCTAAGGCACTTCCCCTCATTCGAGGATGGTACCTAGGTTAAACCCTAGATTCTTTAGGGTGCAATCCCAATCAACAATGGGCTCGAAGCCATTATAACAATATACTCTTTATGATCTCAACATGTCACTTATGGGAATAGAACCTGGGTCGGGAGGATAACTCTCCATCCCACAACCACTTGGGCTAGAACCCAATTGACAATTTTATGGCATATTCACTTGTTTGTATTTTAAATTTTGTAAATTCATTCATTGTGTTTTTGGGTTATGTCCACCGATTTCACTATAAAACTTATGATCATTGGTCATGATCATGGCAATATTCATTTTGTTTTCTAAATTTGAAATGTTTGAAAACTAATTTTGACTAGCTAAATTAGGGTTCATAAAAAAATTGAAGTACTTGAATTTCCTCTCATTAATGATGTTATTGTCATTCTAGGTCTTTTCGTTTAAACTTTATAGGGACATAATATTTATTGTTATCAATATTATTGATTGGATTTTATTCTTTTATGTTCTAATAGTTAAGCCAAGTCTCATAATCTCTAACCCACCCTCATAAGTCTATAGTGGTTATTGCTCATACTAGAAGCAATAACATGGAGCCTCTCTTTACTCGACTTGGGTAATTTGAGTTTATAGTCTACATATTGAATCATGACTCAAGGCTCCATGGAAGTGTACTCAACTTTGATAAAGAGAATGAGGTAAGAGTGCAACATTTAATTTTTAAAATAATGTGCTATGAAACATTTTTGGATTTGCTTAATTTTCTTTGAAGTCTCACAAGAGATGTTGCAAGCCCAAACTTCATAGTCATGAAGAATAATTGAGATAACTAAAATGGTAAAACTAAAATTTTCTTATGACAATACCAAAGCTCAACATTTATACATTTGTTTTAAAGATGGTAATAAATTTTCTAACCGTTAATGAACATTTCCCCAATACCATGGTTCCCATTCAAATGAAAATTGAAATCCGTTCAGAAGTAGTAGTAATATTTCACCTCTTCAAGGGTGTTATCACCATACAAATTAGAGGATAGATTTTTTTATAGATTTAACTATCATCTTCTTGGTTTTATCAATATTAATGGTTAACTCATAGTTTGTATAGAATTGATGGATAAATTTTATTTGCTTATGAAGATCTTCAATAGTTCTTGCAAGGAGAGTGATAATAACAACACATATAAGGATAATGACAATGTGTTCTATCATATTAATACCAATAGCATTGCTCAATTGTGTCAATATAGATGCTAAAAAGGATGGGAAAAAGGGGCACCCTTGCTTAACACCAATACGAGAATTGATGTCTATGTTAATACAATGTTAAGGTTTATAGTTCCTCATGAATCAAACAAAAGCATATACAATTACGAAAAAAATAACTTAATTCCCTCGTAAATGTAAGAAATTGCAAATGGGTATAATTTTTAATGCATGTGTTGAAAATTAAAATTTGATTTTGTGGTGTAAGTTTTTGGTCATTGTAATATCATTTCACCTAACTCGTCAATTGGGTCTAGCCTGAGTGGTTGTGGGATGGAGTGTTATCCTCCCCACCCAGGTTCTATTACCATAAGTGACATGTTGAGCTCATAATGAGAATATTGTTGTAACAACTTTGAGCCCTATTGTTGGCCTTATGCCCTAAAGAATCTAGGATTTACTTTAGGTACTATCCTCTAAATGAGGGGAAGTGCCCAGGGGTTTGCCTTAGGATAATTATCTGAAAAAAAAATCATTGCACCTCACTCTAATATAACATCATGAAGTCTTCATAGCCATTACCTTCTATTATGTTTCCAATAGACTCTAATCCAGACCCTATATCTATGGCAATCATATTAAGGTAGATATTGCTTCCCCCTTTGAGGAAGCTAGTGTTCAAGGGTTAAGCGAAAGCTCAAGGGGGGTGAGGGGTAGAGAAGGGCGAATTTGTGATTGGATTATCGAAGTATTTTGGTTATTCCCCATCCTCCATTCTCAAGTCTAAGTCTAAATCTTCCAATCAGTCATGTTCACATCGAGGGGTGGCCCTTACTTGTTGAGGTCATGAGTTCACTCTAGGGATCCTGAGTTGGTTGGTGGTCTCGGGTATTTTAAAGGAAGCGGTTAACCCTAGGGTTGGTAGGAAATATGCAATTCAACATGCACAAGAAAAATCCATTGGAGAGGTCAACCAGGGTCAACAAAATCTTATCTAAAGGGTCCTTAGAGTCAGAAAAACCCCTAAGGAGGTTTTAAATGAAGGCTTTATCAATCAATGTCAGAGGCCTAGGAGGGTAGGCCAAGCATCTTTCCCTCAAGCATATGGTGAATCAGGGGGCGGCTTGATTTGATTTTGATTCAAGATTCCATGAGTAAGGGAGAGCATATGGTGTTTGAGTTGTGAAAGAGGTTCAAGGGATGGGGTTTTGTAGAATTGGATTTAGAGTTAACCCTAGAGTTGGTAGGAAATTTGCAATTCAACATGCACGAGAACAATCCATTTGAGAGGTTTATTAAGGCCAACGTAACCTTAACTCAAGGGTTCTTAGCATAAAAAAAAACTCCTAAGGAGGTTTTCAAATGAAGGTTTTATCAGTCAATGTCAGAGGCCTGGGAGGGAAGGCCAAGCATCTTTTCCTCAAGGGTCTAGTGGATTAGGAGTAGCTTTATTTGATTTTGATTGAAGATTCCATGGGTAAATGTGAGCATCTAGTGTTTGAGTTATGAAAGAGGTTTAGGGGATGGGATTTTGTAGCCTTGGATTCAGATGGGCATTCTGGTGGAGTTATCTCGAGTTACAATAACCATCTCTCTCTGTCCATTTGTTTTGCAATAAAATTTGGTTTATGCTTGGAAATATACAACAAGAGTTTAGATATGACCTTTGTGATTTTAAATTTGTATGGTTCATTTGATGGTAGATAGGATTTATGGGAAAGGTTGTTTGTATTGAATTACCTCAACGATAATAACCTTATCATTGGTGGAGATCTCAATCTCATGATAAGTCCTAAGGAAGTTTGGTGCTCTTATGCTTGTGAAGACCACTTAGCAAATTTTTTGGTGGAGCACTATGAAGAGACGGGATGGGTTGATGTTGAACCTGGTCAGATTTGGTTGACATGGTGCAACAACCAGATTGGAATGGAGGGGGTTGCCAAGCATTTGGATAGGTTTCTTGTTCATGAATATGTGGTGTAGTCAATTGATCAAATTTATGCTTGGGTTAGTAGTAGTCAGTTTTTGGATCATTTTTTGATCTTCTTGGAGATTGGGAAAAGAGAAGAAAAACTTGGTACTCCCTCTAAATTCAACCCAAGTTGGTCATCGAAGGAAGATTTGCAATACTTATTTAAGCATAATTGTCATCATATAAAGGTAGTGGGTGATGTTAGTGCAAGGGTTCAGTTTTCTAATTCCCTTCATGCACTGAAGGTGAAAGTTGTAGAATAGGGGAGGGAGAGGTGTTTTAAGAGGGATGAGAATGCTGACAGATATTGAAGTTCAGATTGCACAATTCTTTAAAGAACATAAGGAGGGGATGATTAAAGAGCTAGATCTGGAAAGAATAATAAGTTGGAACATAGAAAGGACAAATTATTAAGGGATAAAGAGATTGGATGGCGCTTAAAGAGAAGGGCGATCTAGGTTGCCTTTGGAGATCAGGACACTAAACTCTTTCATAATTTTTCTAGGCTAAGGAGGAATTCTAATACTATTTGGAAATTTAAGAATGAAGTGAGACATCGGTTTGATTTTTTCACGATATTTTATATCTTGGTGTGAGTCACTTTAAGTCCATATTCAAGAAGCATGCAGATTTAAATCTATGAGTAGTGTTGAGGCCAGTTGCTCACTTTCTGAGGATGGTGGAAGAGGATGAGAACGAGGAACTCTTTTGTTTAGTAAGTAAGGAAGATATCAAGGTTATTATTTGTTCCTTTCAAAGGGATAAGATCCCTAGTCAAAATGGTTGGCAAACTGAATTCTTTGTGGATTTCTTTGATTTGAATGGCGATGAGTTGCTTAAGGTTGTAAAGGAGGTACACAAGTCTAGTAGAATGGCTAGTAGTTTCAATACCACATTTACGGCCCTTGTTTCGAAAGTGGATCATTCGTTGTCTATTGATGACTTCAAGCCTATTTCATTATGTAACTATAATTACAAAATCATCTCAATTGTTATTGCGGTATGAATTAAGTCAATTCCCTCGAGAGTGAGCTCACCGGAACAATTTGGATTTTTGAAGGGTAGATTGATCCATGAGGCCATTGGATTGGCACAAAATAGTTTGCATTCGATTAAGATCGATCGACTCCCTATTGTTGTTATTAAAATTGATTTATATAAGGTGTATGATCAAGTCTAGTGTCTTTTTTTGAATCTCATGTTACTTCGTGTTGGTTTTAGTTTGGATGTTGTAAAGTAGATTATGGGTTGTGTTATCTCTTCATCTTTTGCAGTGCTCATCAATGGTTCAAGGTCTGAATTTTTTAAGCCCACGTGGGGCTTGTGACAAGGTTTCATGTTGTCCCCTTACCTCTTTTTATTTGTTGTTGAAGGTCTTAGCTGAGCTATTCATGCCGAGTGAAGAAGACGAAAGATTTAGGGGATATCTTTTGGTGAACATGTGTAGCTGATCCATCTTCTATTCGTCAACGATATCCTATTATTCTGTTTAAATTTTGTGGACGAGGGAAGGTGTTACAAGAATGTGATATATTTATTTTTCCAAGCGACATGTATGGATATTAATGTAGTCAAATTGGTGATGTATTGCTTTGGTAATTTTGCTAAAAGGATAAATAGTTGGGAGCTATTCTTTCCCTGTTCATAATTTGGAGGAAGGTATCAAATACTTGGGATATATGCTAAAGATTAACAAGAATGAAATAGTTGGTTGGGCATGGCTCATTTCTAATATTAAAAAGAGGATGCATTGTTGGTGCAATCATTGTTTATCCAGAGGTGGGAGATTAGTGTAAATCAAGTTTGTATTGGAGGCCATCCCCGTCTACTAACACTTAATGGATAATATACCAAAAGGCATCCTTAACAAGATTAAGCAATTGTGATTCAATTATTTGTGGAAATGATATAGTGGTTATCGTGTGTCTTATCTTGCAAAATGGAAACTAATAGCTAAGACGAAAGATTGTGGTGGTTGGGGGGTTAAGAACATCTTTACCTTTGATAAAGTCTTAACAACCAAATCTTTATCGAACTTCTTGTTGCGTGACATTATTTGGAGATGGACTTTGAGTGAAAAATATATCGCATCAGATTCGATCATAGACTGGATTAGGAGGAGGAATAAGTCTATTCATTTGGTGTCTATTCAATGGAAGGAACTCTCTCTAGATTTTCCTATACTTGGTCGTTATTTGGCTTTGAGAGTTGGTAAGGGGTCCATGGTCTAGGTGTGTGTTAATTATATAATGGGTTTTGTTCCATGTTTGAGGCTTTCAGATGAGCTTGTTGCTCATTTACAAACTAGTGGATGATGCATCTTAAATAAAACCATAAATCCTCGTTCCATTGATTTGTGACTCAAGGTTGGCTTCAAGCCAATGATATAGGGCTCGTTGAGGATTGGTAACAAAAGTGGGATAGTTTTGTTAGGGAGATTAGAGGAGCACATATCTAGATATTTAACGAAGAGGATGAGTTGGTATGGGTTTATACCAATTCAAGGGGTAAATAATTTGCAAAGTTGGGCTACCTTTCTTTGGTTGATGGTGAAGGAGGGGTAGATTTGTTGTGGTGGCGAAAAAATTGGAAGGCCACAACTCCTCCAAAGTGTGTGATATTGATGTGGTTGGTTTCAAGCCAGTGAGTCTTAACATGGGGTAGGATGTAGAGGAGGAATACCCAAGGTCCCAATATTTGTATGTTGTGTAGGGTTAGTGTTGAATCGAATGATCATATTTTCCATCGATGTTTCTTCACCAAGTAGGTCTAGAAGGAAATCAACAACAATTGGTGATTCAAAAACTATGGGACAGAGACTCAGCAATGGATTGCTTCTTAGCCTACTTTACTCGACAATATTTAAAGGCTATTCACTCTATTCCTTTCTTATCCACATGGGGGATTTGGCTAGCTTGAAATGCAACCATTTTCAAGGATAAGTAGCCTTCGTCTTTCAAGATATGGACTCAGGTGATTGCTCTATTTCATCATTGCAATCAAATCGTGACTAAGGTCAAAGATGGGGTTGTGGGTGAGCTAGTGGTTCAGAAGTTCGTACCTTGGGTTTTTTTTATGGAATTTGTCGGGGGCGCAGATTGCCAATGTGGTGTCGGTTTTGTTTTGTTTCTATCTAATGAACACTATTTTCATGGAAAAGGATTCTTGGGTCTTGGTTCAAGCAACCTGGTTGAATTCTCAGCCATGTTTCATTTATTTAAATTGGTTGTAGATGTTGGTTTGGAGCAGTTTCAATCCATTAGCATAAAATGGATGAAGGATGACGTTCATGCCTAGAATATAGGTCACTTTCAATTCGTTTTACATCCGAAGGAGAGTTGTAGGAAATTTCAGTATGTAAATTTTGCTCATGTTTACTGTGAACACAATACAATGGCATATCTCCTATTGACCCCATGAATGGTGCAATTGATTCTAATTTGCAAAGAACTGCAAATTCACTATGTTTTGATTTTTCCCACCTTTGACTTCCCAATCTATGCCTCGCACTCCTCTCCCATCGATTTAAATGGATGAAGATGCAATGTTTTCAATAACCCAATTTCCACTTTGCATAGGTTTGATTAAGAACATAATGGTTGATGTGATATATAAGGATTTGTTTGCATTGGTATGCCTTGCATTAGTTGGTTATGGATCATAAGCATGTTGATGACTGTTTTGGCGCAAACAATTTTGGTTGCATTTGTTATTCTTCTCTTGCTATACCTCTTTAATCACTTGGTTATTACCTTGGCTCGATGAATTAATTTGACACTATGGTTTAAGAGCACAGTGCACACCATATTACAACTATAAACATTGTAAATAAGGCTACACATTGTTGTCTTCCCTCTTGGTCATCATCATCATGGTGGGGGTCAAGTCGTGTAACCTAGTGCTATGATCGATGCCTTGTATGTGGGACATATGAGCCTTAGGGATGAGTAATATTTCCCACCTTGAAAGTCTTCGATTGTCGTAAACTTGTATCACGATCCAGCTCTTAATGGAAAATATTGCCTTGGGATTCCGTAGCCGTATATCGACTATTATTTCGCTCACCAACTTGGATATGTTTGACTCAAATATGTTGGCTTGTCATTCCTCCCGCCACCTCATTACAGTCACATGTTTAACCTCTTAGGCATTTACACAAGGATTTAAAGCATGAGATGATTCCAGCTATGGAAACATTCTAATCATTGATCTCACCAGTTGACAAGACTTGGGATTGCATGAGTAACCTTGGTTCCCTCACAAGTACTTGTAGTCTTGATGAGTTTTGGGCCCGTTCTCGAAGTGTCCGGTGGTTCAGAAGTTTAGGTTGACAAAAACGATCATGGTTTGTGGTTGTAACATGTTTCAACAATGGGGTACTCTATTTGAAGGTAATGTAAGCTACTTGCTTATTGTTCTTGCACTAGACCGAACTACTTTCCTCTTTTACTTTCCCTCATCTTTTGCTTTCCAATACCCTCTCGTCTCACTATCACAACACATATATTTTAATGGGTGCTTGTTTAAATGTGTCTTCTATATGATACTGTTACCATGGTCATTCATTGCAGGGTTGTCACAACAAAAATGGTACCAAATGCCCCTTTACATTTCGTCTTTCATATCCCCCTAACCTTGTATTGGATATTGGAAAACATTCCCTCCCTATTTCCAAGCAATTTGACACACCTAAAAGGGCACTTAAGCCTGGGTTTAGTTTGTGAGATGTCGTTGTAGGTGTCATGAGTCAATTATAAGGAGCTCATGCGCACAATTTGTACCAATTTTGCTTGTGATATCCTTAGTGACCATTCACTCATGAAACATATATAGTCACCTATATTCTCATCCTCGAGTTCAACTAGGTTTCACAACAAGTACACACATATATAGTAGTACCAGCCTGTAGAATGGTTGATCCTTCCAAGATGAAGCTCTTTTAATCGAGTCTAATCCCAACTCTATTATGTTGTGGGGTTGGTTCTCTTTATATATATATAAAATGACATTTGCTCCTATATTGAGCATGCATCTATCAGTTTGAGTTAATTGCATTGATTCGATTGGCAATGTACCATCGTGTCTTGTCTTTACTTCATCTTCCCTTCATTCTAGGTCTGCCAGTCTTTAACTCCCTAACTTGGTTGGTTTTAGTTGCTAGTTGGTTGCTTACTTTAGTTTCATTCTATTCATTATGTTTGAGATTTAAAAGGCATACAAATTATCACAATTTATTAAGAGTATGTATAGTTTGTGGATGCTATATGAGATTTCGTGGTAGAGGTTCAAGAAGGCACATGGGAGGCACAAGGGATGGGAGTTACAAGGTGTTAAGCAGTATCGGGATTCGTTCTCCAGCGTGATTGATGTATATGGTCGTTAAGGGACATGGCCCCTCTTTCTCTTGGTGGTTAGTTAATTTAGTTATCACGCTGTATATGATCTTGATACAACACCTATGCAAACCACATTTACATATTTTTCCTATGCCACCTTCCCTGCCATGTGTAATTAATAGATGGTTGCAAAAGAAGAAATGTGGTTTAAGTGATAACCATTTTGGTTCAAATATTATAAAAGAGCATCGATGCTCAAAGAAATGTTTCCAGAGAATTGTGCTATGGTATGCTAGCGCTTGATTTCATAGATCTTTAATTTGTTCACATTGCTTTCATATGTCTAAGCTATCTATGTCAGATGGTCTTTGTCGATAGCATAAGTTCTAGTAAGCAAAAAATATTGTGGAGTAGAGATATGACTTGTGTTCTGTAAGGTATATATGCCGATTATGTCACTACGCCTTGTTTAGTTATCTTGAGTGGTTAGTTTCTAATTAGTCATTTGGCGTGTAGAAAGTAACAAGTGGTGCTCAGAAGTATCTATCAATTTATTGCAGTCCAAGTTGGTCTTATTTTATTGTCTTTTTGCTTGGCTATGATTGTGCGGTCTTGATAATGCAATTCATACCGTTGGTACAATTTATGGTCCAAATATTCATAGAGATTTTGAAACATTTTGTTAGGAACCTATGTCAACCCTTCTCTTTACTATGTTAGTATATTGTTGTTGGACGCATATGCTTTGTAAGTCATCCCGTAGTATTATATGTCCCATGGTTTTGACTCATAGTATTGGGCATAGACTTAGTATATAAGTGTGTGTTGAGGTCATTGAAGGCACCGTGAAGTTAATTGTATTGAGCTTGCTCAAAGGAGGTTGCCCCCTCGAAGTGGCCCATGATCAATATAAAAGTGATTATGTTCTATTATTTTTGATATCTCGTGTATTTGCATTAATTAATTATTGCAGGTTCATCTCATCTGGTATCAGAGCACTTTCTTGGGCTCACGAGGTTAAATTTCTGCCAAATTTTTTTTCGCATCTATTGCAGGTTCGGATTTGGGAATAATCCCTATCCGCTTAACTGTGGGAATTACTTGGGCATAAGCCCTAAAACTCATTGTGAGGAGTACCACAGGAACCCCGAAGTAGCTGGCCCATTGAGAGGACCTGCCAGCGAAAAGGGCAACGACCCCTACCTGATTGACTAGTTCCCACCAGTGAGGTAAACCAAGAGTTGTCGTTTGTGGCAAAGCGGTTATCAATTTTACCTGAGCTGTGGAGTGAGGGGTACTGCCCCAATACGCAAGCCGTCAGACAACATTGGTGGCCGAGTGAAACCCCTGAACTGTTAGGAAGCCGCACATACTTGGGGTCCATATCTATTTTCAATTGAACTGTTGTCGATCACTTCCGCTCCATATCCAGCCATTTCAGATCTATTCTGAAAGTCGTTCCAGATCCAGTTGCCGTTTCAGATCTAGTCGTTTTCGATCCCTTCCGCGTCGTTGTAGATCCATCTGTTGCGGATCCCTTCCGCGTCACTGTTGCCGATCCATTTCTGATAAATAAATAAAAAAAGAGTATAAAATTCAGTTTTTTCTCCATATCTCCCTTGTTTTCACTCTGTTTCCCTTGAAATTTTCGGGGAACCCCTGTCATTCCATTTTGCATCTTTCATTCCTGAGGACCCTATCCCCAATTCCCCTTCCTAAAGCCCGAAATCCCACATTTGTCTATTTTTAGGGTTTGTGATAACTTCCTCAGATTTCACCCAATCACCTTCAAATTTTACCACAGAATTCCTTTCTGAATTCTGCTTCTTTGTCCCTCTCTGCCAAATTTTCTCATTCTATCACCCCATTTCTGAAATCCCCCTTTTTGCTTTCTTGTCCTTTCGATAGTGTCCAAAATCTAGTCAAACCCCAATTACCCATCAGATTGTTTCCCCAATCCAAATTTCCCTTTACTAAATCAGCTTCTGTTTGTGTTTTTCTACCCATTCCACAAAAAAAAAAAAAACCTGGTTATGGTTGTCACCCGTGCAGGAGCAAACACCATGGAGGAAGAACTTGCAGCCATCCAAACCAAACTCCAAGATTTGGATGAAAAATTTCTCAGCCTCCATCTTCAGCATTCAACCATGAACAATAACCGACAGCCAGAATCTTTTGCAGCCACCGAGTTCTCTTCTTCCAGCAATTTTCGTGGGCCGAAGCTTGATTTTCCTCACTTCAATGGTACTGATCCGACTGGATGGATATACCGAGCATAACAATATTTCAGTCTGCATAATACTTTTGATGTCCAGAAAGTTTCACTTGCATCCTTTCATTTGGAACATGAAGCCCTTCAATGGTACTGTTGGTACATCAAAGCTCATCCCGAGACAAACTGGACAGATTTTTGCAACTCATTTTGCCACGATTTGGTCCTAGTGCTTTTGATGATTTCACAGGAGCACTCACTAAACTTCACCAAATTGGCACAGTGAGAGAGTATCAGACAAAATTTGAGAAATTGGCCAATCACACAGAAGGATTGTCTGATGAATTCTACAGGAGTTGTTTTATCAGTGGTCTCAAGGATGAAATCCGCTCAGAGGTCAAAATGTTTTGTCCCAACACAATGATGGAAGTCCTAGGGTTGGCTACGCTGGCCGAGGACAAGATTGCAGCTCAACAACGCTCCAATCTCACCTTTGTTCCCTTCAGAAATATGGGTTCCCAACGACCTCCCATCACGCCTTCTCCTCAACCAACTCCTATCAAGCATTTGTCTGAAATAGAAATGCAGGCACACCGAGAAAAAGGGCTTTGCTATAATTGTGATGAGAAATTCACTCGGGGACATAGATGTGTTCAACAAAAGCTCTATCTCTTGGATGTGGATTCTCCGCCTGCCTTAGAACTTGGTGAAGAAGCTACAGATACAGTAGATGATCAGGTCGACATTCAACACCCGCCTGTTGACACCCCATCTCAGGACGACCCACCCGAGATCTCTCTCCATGCTGTAACCGGCGTCACCACCCCACAAACAATGCGGGTCAGGGGATACTTCAAGAAGCTCCCTCTTACCATACTCATTGATTCTGGTAGCACTCATAACTTCATTGACCCTCGGATTGCCAAACAGGCTGATTGTTTTGTCCATCCTTGCTCCAACTTTGAAGTCATGGTTGCCAATGGGGGCACCTTACCTTGCAAGGGGAAGTGTCACAATGTGCGTATCTCTATGGAAGATTATAACCTACGCTCTGACATGTTTGCCTTGTCCTTAGGTGGATGTGATGTGGTTTTGGGCGTTCAATGTTTACGCACACTTGGCCCCATCTTATGGGATTTTGCTGAACTTTGGATGCAGTTTAAAGTCAACGGGGCACAACACAAATTTATGGGCTTACAACCAGGGTCTCTCTGCATCATCAATTCACATTGGCTGGAAAAAATCCTTAAGAAGAATTCACATGGTGTCATCACTCAGCTCAATTCCATTCAGATGCATCCATCAATAGTCTCCACTACTTCCTTGGATAGATATGTAGGTATCTTTGCTGAACCAATGCGCTTGCTTCCTTCAAGAGACCTTTCCGGTAAGAATTTAGCCACATCTACCTCTCGGCAGGAAATGATGGCTATTTTGCATGTAGTATAGAAGTGGTAGCCATACCTATTAGGGAATTATTTCTGCATCAAGACTGATCTCCCGAGTCTGGAAAATTTTCTGGAACAATGGGTCTCCTCCCCAACACACCTGAAATGGGTTATCCAACTCATGGGTTATCCCTATGTGATCACTTACAAGAAGGGTAAGGACAATATGGTGGAAGATGCTCCTTCTTGCACAATTGATGACCCAGTTTCTCTTACAGCTCTTTCTCTACTTGTTCCAAATTGGTTGCAATATGTTCAACAGGGCTCTCTCTTCTATGAACTCCATGCTTCTTCATCAATAGGGCACTCTGGGTTCTGCAAAATGTATGATCGGGAACAATGTAACTTCTTTTGGTAGGGACTAAAAATGACAATTCAACAGATGGTGGCTGACGATGATACTTTCCAAGTCAACAAGGGTGAAACGACACTCCTTTCGGGATTGCTCAAACCCTTGCCCATCCCTACACAGCTTTGGCCAACTATTTATATGGATTTCCTAGCAGCGCTCTGGTGGTACAATACCACATCTCAAAGGACACCATATGAAGCAGTCTATGGAAAAACACCGCCAGTTCTTCTTCCATACACCCTTAGCAGCTCCCTAATTCAGGAAATTGACTCGATTCTTCGAAACCGCGATCAGATTCTTCTCATTCTGCAGGACAATCTTCACATGGCCAGAATTCGCCTGAAACAACAAGCCGATCAGCACCGTTCTGAGCGCATTTTCCACGCAGCTGACAGGGTTCTTCTTCATCTACAGCCTTCCAAGCAATCCTCCTTGACACTCCAAAGGCGTCAGTGGCCTGAAATGCAACCCGAGAATGCTACCGGGGAACCACTCCTTCAGCTTCTGCAGCAATTTCTCCAACCAAAGCTTTGAGGACAAAGCTTTTTCTAAGGGAGAGGGGATGTTAGGAACCTATGTCAACCCTTCTCTTTACTATATTAGTATATTGTTGTTGGACGCATAGGCTTTGTAAGTCGTCCCGTAGTATTATATGTCCCATGGTTTTGACTCGTAGTATTGGGCATAGACTTAGTATATAAGTGTGTGTTGAGGTCATTGAAGGCACCGTGAAGTTAATTGTATTGAGCTTGCTCAAAGGAAGTTGCCCCCTCGAAGTGGCCCGTGATCAATATAAAAGTGATTCTGTTCTATTATTTCTGATATCTCGTGTATTTGCATTAATTAATTATTGCAGGTTCATCTCACATTTATGTAAGACAATGTTGGCTTATGTATGAAACCAATGATACAATAAAGAATTTGGCCTTTCATATCCATATTGTGATTGTTTATCTTCTTTCCTTTAAATTCAGTTCCTTTTTCTATATTTTATTCTCACCATGGTACAGAAATTAAGACAAAACAAAAAAATATAACACAGGTTGAATAAGGAACAAAGTGTGATATGATTTCATAGTCAAAATATTTATGAAATTCCACTAATAAAAGGTGTCGACGTGGTTATAATAATGCATCTCAACTTGTTCACAGTATATAATTTTCCTTCTTGTTCTCATATCATTATTACTTTTATCATGAATGCAACTACTCATTACCCTGTTTAATTAATTGCTCTATAAATTTTACAAGGATAAGGTTACATTTTTTTCATACTTAGAAGTCCGACGCTCCTTGGGCATCATGTCGGTATCCTTTGGTTTGACCTCGGGTGGGGACGGTCCCATTTGACTACCCCAACCACCCAGTTTACAAGCGCTCGACAAGGGCAAGGTTACTTATCCACTGCGTTTGTCCTTTTTTTCATTTACTCACAATTTGATTTTTGTATATTTCTTTTCCAATATCTTCACTTACTAGCTTAGTTAGTGTGCTTTATTTTTATCCTCTAAAGACACAAAAACATGTACATATGAGTCCTACAAAATAAATGAAACACATATAGAAAAGGGAGAGCATATGCTAAATAACATTTGAGAAGAGGCTTCTCTTCTTCTTCTTTCAACCTTGCTGGAATCTAAGTGAAAGCTAAGGTTGATTGAGCATTGGTGGCTATAAACTTAGGGTATCTGTTATGAATAAAATAATAATAAAATAAACATCAACATACATATATATATATATATATATATATATATATATATAATAACAACAACAAACAATAATAATATAATAATATAATTAATTAGTGAAATGGTGTAATTATTTATGAAGAGTTGCATTAGACTTTAAACAATTATAAATATGAGAAAGTGTATCTTGTAAAAGATATATCTATTTTATCAACTTTTATATATATTCATGGATTATTTGTATTTTCGAAAGTGGAAGTTCGAGAAGTTCCAGTAAACGGATTTTTACCGTTACAGTGAAGAGGTGAAACCGCACATGGTTTTGTGAAAAGTGGATTTGGTTTTATTCCCTAACAACAAACCAAAAGTGAAATTTGAACCTAGGTGGGGATGGTAACAATCATTCCTCCCAACCACCCAATCCACACCATTTTTATTATCCTACAACTCCAAAAACAATTATTATATTATTATTATCATTATTAATAATTATTATATTGTATTTATTAATAATATTATAATTATTAACTTTTAATAATAATTATTATTATTTGGAAAAAAAATGGAGTCTTAGTGTTACAAAAGAGAAAGATTCCAGAAGACCCACTCAAAGGTAGCCGTTGACATACTAAAACTTGAAGGGATTATTCAAAGAAAGCCTATTAGCATAGCTATTTGCCCAACCAACGAGGAAAATCACATTAATGTCACCTTGGCAAATCAATTATTCGTCCCAGAACTAAGTATAATCGAAAAGAAAGATAAATGGGCTAAGAAGCAATATGCAATTAGGGACTTACAATTGGAAATTGATGAATATAAGTTCACATCCCAATTCAATGTTACGACTATTTATCTAAATGAAGTTGACATCATTCTTGGCTTATCTTGGATGGAAACATTGGAGACAATTATCTTAAATATGAAGAAAAAGTTTTTAACGTTTTCATATTAGAAGAAGCAAGTCACACTACAGGATGTTAGAATGAAGTTAGATTCAAAAGTCATGGCATCTAAAGACTTCAAGGATATCGCCATGGTCATTTCGCAAGAAAATCAAAAGATGCAGTCAGAATTTGACAAAATCGTCACAGATAAAGGAGAAGAGATCTCTCGTTTAAGAGATCATAATAAAAACTTGCTTCTTCAAATAAAAAAGACGAAGGGTAAATCACAGCAGAATCAAAAGCTAGAAGAGGAGAATCAAGATCTTCTGAAGAAACTATTAGAAAACATTGACGAGAATGGTCACCTCAAGAGGCACAAACAAGATCTAATGGATCAAATTCAGAAGCTTAAAGATGATCAGAAAGCACAAGAAGAAATGACCCGAAATATTAAAAAAGAAAAAGACTCGTTAGACAATAAGTTGGAGCAAATTCAAAAGAGGACATCAAAGCCCTTGGACTCAAAAATCTACGTTGAGAAAAAAGAAGCAAATACAAATTTAGTCCTCGTCACAATTCAAAAAGAAGACAATCTGGTAAAAAAACAAACAACAACAACTCCCTATTGACACCCCAACCATATAAACTAGTATCCTAAAAAGTGGGAATTGTCGAAAGATAATAGTACTAATGTGCTCAAAGCCCCTAACGACAGATCAATAGAGAATCCCAATATATATATAATAATAACAATAACAACAAACAAGAATAATATAATAATATAATTAATTAATGAAATGGTGTAACTCTTTATGAAGAGTTGCATTAGACACCCTTTAAACAATTATAAATACGGGAAAGTCTATCCTGTAAAAGATATATCTATTTTATCAACTTTTATATATATTTATGGATTATTTGTATTTTCGAAAGTGGAAGTTCGAGAAGTTCCAGTAAATGGATTTTTACCGTTATAGTATCATTCTCGTCTCTTCCCGCCTAGTCCAACGGGAGGTTGAGTTGTTGGTCACGAAACATTCCATTTTCGCGATCAACATCTCCTTTCAAAACATACTTTACTTGTGAATGCTGGTGTATGTAGGTGGATGAGTTTCAAGAAGGGCACTTGGTGTTCATCAAGACTTTCAATTTGTGATTATGTATTATATTCCTTTTTTATTGTTTCAGTAGTTTTTGATGTTGTTTATGTACTCGATGGATGGACTAGTCGAGGTTGGATATATTATGTTGTAATATGCAGATAGCTAACCTGGGATATCATGATAAAGGACTAATTTTTTGGGACTGTGTGAAAAGCATTTGAAGACTATATTTCTCTTATTTTTGAATAGAAAATATGATTTTTTTCTTGGAAAAAATGTCTACAATAATTGTAAAATTTATTATACAACAACACATTCCTCCAATAAACCTTCATTTCACATTAACAGTGCCATCCTTCTCATGGAACAATCCATTCTAAGATAATAAAAATGCATATTAAATGTCCACAGAAGTTGTGGACTCTAACTTTCCACAAAACATGGAGTTATTAAAAGGAAACCTTGTGAGCTTATTCCATCACTATCAATGCACTTTAGAACATGGGTTAAAGAAATGTCTTTTTTTCATTATGAATAATTCTTCTACAAACACTGTGCCCTCTAGCTTTCCAAAAAACACGAGTTATTAAAAGAAAACTTTGAGAGCTTATTGCATCGCTATCAATACACTTTCAAACATGGATGGAAGAAATATTTTCATTATGAATAATTATTCGAGAGTAGTATGAAATGTTAATAATTTATTAATTGATATTTTGAATAAATATTTTATTAATTTTTTTTTCAAAAATAAAAATAAAATCATATAGACTTTCACAATTATACATATGTGTATAAATAATATTAATAGTATTAAAATTTATAATGTAAAATATAAAATAAAGAAAAAATTAATCATTAATTATTATAATGTAAAATAAAATTGATTTATAAGTTATAAGTTATGTTTAAATAAGTTATTTACCTAAAACATAAAGTAGTAATTTTATTTTATTTTAATAGAAATGACTAGATTTCGATTATATAAAAAAGATAGAGTATATAGCAAAAAACAGAGTAGATTGCTCCCATGAGTGGAAGACAACCATCACTCCCAGTTCATCAAGTTTAGGTTGATAACATTCATTGTACCTACCAGTCCTATGGAAACTGTAATATCTTACGAACTGTCCTAAAAGTAGTAAGTAGGAATAGAACATTGTGTATGTGCTTCCTTAAACAAAACTGGATAAATAAACCAAGTTTCCAGAAATGCAGCTAAAACTTAGACTATTAAATACATAGTTCTTAAACATATTTCGAGATAGTATTTAAAACAAAATTAAGCTAAGGATGGCCAACCCGTGACCCGAACCAACAACCATCTACTTGAGGCCGATGTCCATGGCAGCACCAACAGGTTCTACTGCCCCGTTCTTCTCAGCACTAAGATCCACGAAATTCCCTGTGTTTGCCATAAACTTCTGCAGTTTCACCATTTTCCTATTAATTTCTTCTAATTCTCTGCCAGTGACTTCATTCTTCCGAGCTTTACAAGAGAATACTAAACCCAGAGAATCCTCTAAATGCTCAATTTTCTCAGCCAGGTTAGATTTCTGGGCTCTGACCTCAGTGTGGTTGGTGGATACCAGATTATAGAGGCAGAGAAGGACGTTTTTGCACTCCAAATTCTCACTGCGGATCATTCTGACCTGCATTTCCAGTTCCTGAAGACGGTTGAGAATTTCCTCCTCAGAGTTAGGGCTACTGCTGTTTTCTTCTTTGACATGGGTGTTCCCTACCCTGCCTTGCCTGCATCTTCCAGACCTGCAATGACCAAGCCCTGGGTTTTCCAATTCCACAGAGTCCCTGCGCGAGTCGTCCGGCTGTAGACCCCAGCTGCACCCTCCTTTGGGACCTCTCCCCATCATGCCACACCTCTCGCACTTCGTCATACCATTCCCCCCACCATGAGGGCATCCCATACCATGGCGAAACTCGCCACCACCCTGCACACAAGCTAAACGACGACGGTCCATATTCTTGGAAGCACAGAGACAGAGTAAGGGAACAGACGGAGCTCGGAGGCCAACTGATAAATGAGAGTGAGAGGGCATCCGACCGCGTAAATAACCCTCCCCATACTGCCCACACACCGGCCAATTGTCAGGCAGTGGGGAAGCCATTAATTCATGCATGCGAATGGCCAAATTGAGGAGCTTGGGTGCTACCGAATTGCCAAGGGGAGCTTTCCAATTTTTTTTGGATTTATGTATGCCAAAACCATAGTCTTCATAGTTATAATTCCGTTGAGAAGGGGACTTGTCCCAATTACAAGGGTCATGCCTTGGCCTAGGGAACCCAAGCGTTTTCCAAGGTCTCATTATTGTATCTTATAGAGCCATAGGGGAGTCCAACTCCAATATTTGCCATTTCATCGGCTTGCCCATTAAGACTTCTCAGAATATGGAAGAAGTTGAGCTGGTGGAGTTCTTTGCTAATACAAAGCAGAAGATGATGCATTTTTGAGGATGGGCTTTTCCACTTTCCCACAATACTTCTAACATCTCAGATGATTATTAAAGAGTCTCCTAAGACCATCAACTTCTTTATGTCCAGAGAGATGACAATCTCAATCCCTTTAATTAGACCAAGCCATTTAACGCCATTGTTGGTTTTCCGTCCAATACCCCAGGTAAACTCATTCTGCTTATTCCCCACGGAGTCAATGATCACTCCCTCCGCGCCTCCAACCCAACATAAAGTAGTAATTTTATTACTAAATATTTTTTTCATAATAAGATGATAATTACTTATTTAACTTTTCTCACTTAATCCAAATATATAATAAAATAATGATAATAATCTATATTTAATTTATAATATTTTGAAATAACTCATTTAATTATAAAATATTTAATCTCATTTTTAATATGTTATAAATTTAAATATTCTCCTTTAGGTAGTGATACTTTAGAATGAATATTTCTTATCACTCCTATCCGTTTTGAAAGTTCATGTGATACTTTAGAATGAATATTTCTTATCACTCCTATCCGTTTTGAAAGTTCATGAGTTTTGTAAGTCTGTTTGTGATAGCAGGTTTTTGTTGATTATTCATAGAGAGTCTTTCTAAACAATTTGATAACAATTTGATTGGTATGGTGGTTTTTCACTTTTTGTTGTTTTTTTATTGTTTATAGAGAGTTTCTCCTAACATTTTAATCCAAAAAGTGGATATGAATAATCTATATATTTTGTTTTTTTATTCAAAATGACTAAAAAAAAACATATTTTTTTTTCTTTTTTAAAAAGAGTTTATAAATTTAAATTAAAAAATATTTTTACAAAATTTAATTTTTGAAATTCATATCATTCACATAATAGTAGATTAAATCACATTAAAATAAATCTATACCACCTTATTTCACCACCTATAACTATATGTAATGTGTCCCTCTTACATTATGGCACCACCTTAGAGGAGCCAAAAATGTGAACTTGTGCCTTGGGTCTCAAAATAAACCCAATTTAGGAATGTTCAATGGGAAAGTAATATTGTTATCATTCATCAAAACCCTATTAAATTAAACCCATTTAGAAATGTACAATGGTAGAGCAACCCTATTAAGCTGGGAGCACGTGACCACATAAGCAAACACAGACAAAGTTTCTCCATGCATTAAAATGTGAAAGCGGTGGCATTAAAATATGAAAGGGGTGGGAGGGTTGGCTACAACAAAATTTTCTCGGTCCATTACAATACTTCAAAAGGTAGGAGGGGGTGGCTCAACTTCCCTATTAAACAAAAATTGAAAAGGGTTTCTAATTTCTAACCTACCATAACCCCCGAAATCATAATAATAATAATAATGAATATGTAGTTACGAGCGACACAACAAACAGCTACTCGGCATCTGCAACAGGAATCCTTGCAACACTTGTCTTGTGAAGCCCAAATACTAAATTCATCTACTACATCCACCTTTGCATGACAAAATCTTCACTGGAAGTGTTGGATTTGCATTTATACTTGCATTCAGGGTGGGTGTGGTGTTTGTGTTGCAATATATACGTGCTTGGGTTTATGGAACGCATTCGCCTGCAATAGATCAAATAACTCTCAGGCTTCTAACGACAGGGCAATGGCGAGCTCGGTAATTTCAGGCATGGCTGCTTCTTTATCGATAGGCGGATTCGAACCCAGTCGAGGAGTCGCAAGTCGTTCGATTTCTAGATTTGATGGTCTCAGAGCTGCTGAAACTGAGCTCTCTGATGTCTCTCTGCTCTCGGGTGTTCGGCCTAAGAGGTTGCTTCGTGCTGGTGAGTCTGCATTGCCTTATTTAATCCTTTGTGGGTGCAAATTTTATAACACAAATCGAAAAAATCTGCCTCGTGGGTATCGCTTATTCCCAGATTTGATTCGTGGGTGTTGTTTTTTCCAAATCAAACCTGCGTTGTAGTTATCATTTGCTTCGTAGTTATCGCTTTTTTTCTTTGGCTAATACATCAGTATGCAGTAGTTGACAGTAGGTTCCCAGGCACAAGAAACTGATGGTAATCTAGCCCGGATAATCCCAGGTAGCTGAGAGTAGTTTCTTTCCCCCCCCTAATTTTGCTTAGTCGATAATTTTTAAATACTTCAAAAAAATTGAAAAAATTGAATTTAGAGCTGCTGTCTATCCCTTTGCATGGGTCCTGAATAATGGTTCATGGACAAATAATCGATGCAACTGGCTGTTACTGGTTATGGCATTTGTAGTTGTTTGATAGATTTTATGGAAAACCTTGAGTTCGGGATTCCCATTTTGCCTCAAGGGTTTGATAGAGGTCTGAACATTCAGTAGCCTAATGAAGGTGATTTTTGTTTACAACCCAGCATGTACATCAAATCGGTACTCTGATCTCCAACTTTCTTAGGGAAAGTCGATAGCCATTGGATCAACCGAACTTGCATTTGTCGTGGTTGCATTCTGTACACCTATGGGGACAGGGTATACCTTTTAACTGAAACCACCATTTCGGTTTTTTCGATCAGGTTGTTATCTGCTTATAAACATTGCTTTCCGCTTACATTATAGGCAGATAAACTAAGTTCCCTGAAAGGAGTTCACTATTTTGTAGGAAGGTAGATTTACTATGTTATTTTGGGCTTGGAATTTGATTGTCCGATTGCCTGCCTGGAAATCAAGTCATAAATTGTGTACATATATCTACAGATCTCTACATTAGAAGTTAATTTAGATTCAAAATCCATCATTTCTATCACAGATTTTAGATCCATTCTCTTTGTACATCTCTCTCTCAGATCGACTCTCCCTTCAGAGTTGGTTTTCCGGGATTTAGATTAGATTCATACTTTACTTTCTGTATCTTACTTTTCATAGGATTCGTTTTAGGGCTCCCACTTTGTAACGACATCATTTTATACCCAACAGTTCGTTTGACCCACTAAAGTAGTCATTCGTTGGACATTAATAAAATTATCTTATCTTCTAATGCCATCAGATTCCATTTAGTATTATACTCTAAATCCATGGGTAGTTTATAATGAGAATTCGGAATATATATTAGAATCGAAAGAGATCCCTTATATACTCTTGGTTGAGTGGTTCTGAACAATCTTATCGTTATCCATAACTTCAATATACAGTCACATTCCTTCCGCATGCGAGTTCATAAGGCTCACTGTCATGCAGGCCATGCAGGTTGTACCTTAGCGTGCGGAACCATGGTTTCAATTTCCAAGTGATTTGATATCGTTTCTCTATTTTCCAAGTCTTTTGAAGTATCAATGCAAGTGTAGGCTGGGAAGTGTCCTTCAAACCCCCAAAATTTCCTATATTCTGATTTGATTATCCATAGATGATGTCTTTAGCTAGGGACATAATAGTGTTTGTTGTTTTTGACACATCAAGTAGTCATTCAACAGTCAACTAGAGGTTGGACGACATTAGTCTGTCAAATCAGTTATACTATTTGGCTGTGAAAATGAATGTAAAAATGCTAACCCTGTTAATCAACTGCAGGTTTGGTGCATTTTTCATTAATTTCTATTAAACTGATTCTCCTGGTATACTATAAAATATAAATACAAAATTCGGATTAGCTTATAATTTTCATTTTCTTGAAGATATTTAAATATTAATTCACATGGATCTTTTTTTGGCTCATTGGCAATGGTATAAGACCAGTGTGAGTGTATTAAATGTTTTCATAGCTTGCAGATGTTGTTGACCATCATTATTTAATAACAGTTTGCTATTGTTGTTGTTGTTCAAACAGGTCCCAAGACTGGCATCAGAGCCATGCTAATTCCCTCAGTCAACGCCCTTAAAAGAGAAAAAGATCCTAAAAAGAGGGTTGTTATTACAGGCATGGGGCTAGTTTCTGTTTTTGGAAACAATGTTGATACATATTATGAAAGACTTCTGGAGGGTCAGAGTGGGATTACCCCTATAGACCGCTTTGATGCTTCAAAGTTTCCCACAAGATTTGGAGGACAGATTCGGGGATTCTCAACTGAAGGTTATATTGATCCAAAGAGTGACCGTCGCCTGGATGATTGTATTAGATATTGTTTGGTTAGTGGGCAGAAAGCACTAGAAGATGCAGATCTGGGAAAGGATAAAATAAATAAGGTATGGAGTAGGTGAAAGCTTTCTCAGGGTTTGAGGGTTGACATTATTATAGACAAGTAATGATAGATTAGTTCTGGTCTTTTCCTCATTATTTTAGTTTCAAACAGACAATGTGGTTGGATTTTCATTAAACTACATTTAATTTGCTAAATATTATTTAGGAAACATAATAAATATTAAAAACCCTTCCATTCTGTTCTATTAATGGGTATGATATGATTTTCATTGATGGCTTTACCATAACAATTGAAAAGGTGTGAAAAGATTGCAGCTAAAATTAGTCTCAGTGTTGTCTCACATAAGTTTTTTTTTTTTTTTGCAGAGAAAAACTTTACTTATTAGCAAAAGCCGAATATAAGAGTAACCACCCTAGCCGTTCCTGTAGGTGGAGAGCTAATTAACAGGATAAACTGAAAAATTACAACCCCTGCTAGGGCAAGCCTCCTTGAATTTCTTAGAGCATAACTAGTTGACATAACTAGGGCCTGTTTCAATTTTAAATTACTTTGGCAACTTCCGGTTTCCCGTCTTTTGTGTGGATAGTGGATTTGATATTTTCTGATGGTACTTGGATTCTTCCTTGCAACCTTTTGGCATTATTATAGACAAGTAATGATAGATTAGTTCTGGTCTTTTCCTCATTATTTTAGTTTCAAACAGACAATGTGGTTGGATTTTCATTAAACTACATTTAATTTGCTAAATATTATTTAGGAAACATAATAAAAACGGTATGATACGATTTTCATTGATGGCTTTACCATAACAATTGAAAAGGTGTGAAGATTGCAGCTAAAATTAGTCTCAATGTTGTCTGACATAAGTTTTTTTTTTTTTGCAGAGAAAAAACTTTACTTATTAGCAAAAGCCGAATATAAGAGTAACCACCCTAGCTGTTCCTGTAGGTGGAGAGCTAATTAACAGGATAAACTGAAAAATTACAACCCCTGCTAGGGCAAGCCTCCTTGAATTTCTTAGAGCACCTGCACAACTAGTTGACATAACTAGGGCCTGTTTCAATTTTAAATTATCTTTGGCAACTTCTGGCTTCCCATCTTTTGTGTGGATAGTGGATTTGATTTTTTCTGATGGTACTTGGATTCTTCCTTGCAACCTTTTGACTATTTAGGCTTTTGGGTACTGTTACAAAATGCAAATATCTCCATTTTCTCCCAATATTTTTTATTTCTTCCCAGTTTTCCAGGTTGCCGATTTGTTTGATATTTTCAAGTTTTCAGATCCAATTTTTATTTTTTTTGTTAGCTTGTGCCTACGGAGTTTCGAACCAGTGACCTAACAAAGTGAGTGCCTTAACAGTACACCCATTCACCGTTTATTCTACGCCCTGTGGGTTTTTCAGGTCCAAGTTTATTCTTGCCAATATTTTCCAATAATTTCCGATATTTTCCCCAATGTTTCTGATAAGCTTCTTTCTGGAACCTTGGTGATATATTCCCTAAAATGATATTTGGAACATTAGTTTTGGGCTGTGACTCGATCCAGCACCCCTGTGTGTAGGATCCGCAGATCCAATCTGTATCTGGATCCAGATCCGCCATGGAAGCGGACTGCATATCACCTAGAGAAGGAAACAGATCCCAATCTTCTGAAATGGATCCCCTATGGAAAACGAAATTTTGAAACAGTCCTGAAACTTCCAGTATTTTTTTGGCCCACCGATATCCAAAAAATGTCTTTTAATGAAAAAATTCCAAAACCCTAAATTCGTAAATACAAAAAATCTTAAACCCCATTCCTGGTCAAGGTCTGATATATCCTTATGTCAAGATGTGATCTTGAGGGCTGATTTATCAATGTCTGCTCTCAAGGTTTGATCTATCATTAGGGTCAAGCTCTGCTGTCAAGATCTGATCTATCCTTATGTGCTACGTTGTTGCTCACTTCACCCACACTATTATTTAGTCCTGCCATAGCCTTCAAGAAAACCACTTTATTCACTGCTGATATGGACATGTGGATGTGGCTCACAAAAACGCTGTTCTGACCTGCTTCATGCTAATGCTGAAATGGTCTTTAAAATGATCAATTATCAATGATGACTATAACTTATCCAATTATCAGTTATGGTAATATGCATGGGTATATGATGGCTAATAGTAATAGTAATATCAAATATACATGAGAACTCTCTTTTGTTTATAACTTATATTTTTTCTCTTGTGATTCCTGAATGGTTTTGATTCTTATTACTATTTTTCATTTATTATAAAAATCATTTTATACTTTTTTGAACTTGCCATTTCCCTGCTGTATACTTTTTTGAACTTGCCATTTCCCTGTTGTATCCAGAGCCTGGCTTTTCAAAAGTCCAGCAGATGGGTATCTGTATCCAAATCCTGGTAACTTAGTTTTTGGGAGTACCTTGATGAACTGCAGACATACTTTTTGCAAATTCCTGGAGGTCATCTGTTAGGATCTTTGATTCAGCCTTTTGAGGTTTATTCTGAGAGCTTTTCCCTTGCTTTAATATGCTGTCTCCTTCATTATTCTGCTTTCCAATCCAAGCTGATATTTTCTTTTTCCTCTTCACTTTTTGAGATTCTTCCTATCCACTGCTTGGGGGGCTAGACAGTGATTTGTTCCATGAATCTATCTGGGATAGTGTCTTGGGACAATTCGTTGGGACATGCCCCAACCCATGACCAATCAGGCATGCCAAAGCAGTATTTTCATATTCTACTGTTTGGGGTTGAAAGGGTGCCATCCGCATCTCAAATGGTGTTATTTCCCCTGGCCTTGGATGGTGGGAGAGTGGGGCTCCATCAATCTTATGCTCTCCCCAGGATCATACAGTTGGGTCCCCTCAGCCCCGGTCACTCCCTGGAGGATATCATCCGCCTTTGCATCAAGCCCTTTCATAATGATCGATGGCTCCGACAATGAGCCAGCATCTTGGTCCCCTTTCATGTCCTCAGCCACCAGGTCCAGCAGCCCTTGATACTCCCTAACTTTGGCTCAGCACCAAGATCCTGAGTCTTTGGTATTCTTAATGTATCATTGTTACTCACACTATCTAGTATCTTATCATTTTTCTAGACACCTAGTTTATAGTGCTTTGCTTTGTGCTCGGCACTTAGTTCTTTCTCATTTTGCTTTTACCATTGATCTAGGAGTTGCATTTGCACTGCCACATTGTATTTATACTAGCTGTACCTTTTAGTCCCATTGGCCTACTTTTGTAGTCATTTGATGGCCATTAATTAAATGATCTTATCTTATTGGACAGTTTTTTTTCTCAGATCCACTTCTACACATATCCTTGAACTCATTTGACTTAAATTAGTCACTAGTTTTGGCCATTGCAGGTGATCGTCATTAGGTATTTAGACCTTTTAACTTCACCCTTCATCTATATTGGAACTTTGGTCTTGAATTTGCCTGTCAACTTCTACAACATCAATATAATCTGGTGGATAAGAACTATGTTTATAAGTTCAAGTTGGAATATCAGGTGATGCTTTTTATTTTTTAATGCAAACATGTTTGATAACTTTAACAGGTTGACTTATCTATAGATGATTCTATGCCCAAACAAAGTTCTTTTCTTGGGCAAGGTCTTTCTGTTTAGAGACCTTATTGAAAACTGACTCTGGTCACATTGGAACCTGCCTGAATTGGAACTGCAGTCAATGCTTGTTCAGGTGTCTAGGATGGAACCTGCCTGAGTTGTTTATCTTTAGTTTGAAATGATAAGTGTTTAATGAATATGCCTTATCCCTATCAACTGCATTCCCTGTTTCTTCCTGAATGTGGAACCAAATATGAGTTATTTTTGGAAGTGTTTTGGGAAAGATTTGAGACCATCTTCCTCTAACAACGGGATGTTGTAAATTTTGTCAAATTCTCATTATGAATTTGGGCTTCATTGCCTTTAAATGTTGGGGAAATTTGGTTTAGAAGGCATAGTAGGAATAATTTGCTTTTGTGAGTCAACAACCATTTACCCAGCCAAAGATCTCACTAAAGCTTTCATTGGTGCAAGATCCTACCAACCTAGTTTGTTAAAAATGTTTTAGGGGAAGGTGACTGGAAATCTAACAGTCAGTATACTTGATATTGACAAGCATGTTGGTTGGACTTGGGAAGGTAACTAACTTGGTTAAGTTTCACTTTTCCATAAGCAAGGGACAATTTTAACACTGTAAGTTCTTGCTTTAGTTTGATGAGATACTATAGAGATTTCTTGAATTTTTTGACAAGTTGGATCTTAATGTGCAATTTTATCATCTGCCAATCAAAACGTACATCAGAATTTTGGCTGACAGACAAAGGACTGCTCAATTACAACCCACCATCACAATTTTGTTCATAACCGTCTTCAAGTTAACCTGTAATTTTATAAATATGTTTGATTTCAACTTGTTTGTCAATCTCACAAGGGTTCAGCCCAAAGACTTTTTGATCATTTCCTTTAATGGTTGATCCTTATCTAGATTCTAGACTATCTGCTTCTCAATTTTCCTTGAGGTCGGCCTACTAAAGCTGCATGTGCATCTTTAGCATCATGTAATTCCATCACTTCAAATTTGACATAAATGATAATACTAGAAAATCTGGTTTCTGCATTCTTCAATACCCCAAGTGCTAAGTAGTTCAACTAAGTTTTGATTGGCAGGTTTCAAATAGTTCCTCAACCTTGACAATGTTGGACTATCCAAGTCTTTTTCTAGCAAAACATAACTTGAGATTAAGGACCATGACCACTTTTGGCACAAGAAATTTTTCAATATGCAGTTTAGTATGCATGTCACAGTCGGATATCACATTCTCATATGCAGCTAAATTTTATATTGTCTTATAAGGTCTATCTTATTTTACAGCTGTATGAGAAAAGTTAATTTCCTATTTCATTTGAAATAATAGAACAATCTTGGACATAGCATTCTTGTCCTTAAGAAGTATAATCAATTCCTTGATTTGTTTTGTTAGACTGGTTGCACCGAGTGAAACGAGGTGCTCTACAGCCCAGTATTGGGGAGATGTTGTAACGTGTATGTAGCATTACATCTAATAAAACGTAAAAAGTAATTTTTTTAATTACAAAATAATTAAAAGAATTCATGTCGGCTCATAAAATAAAAAATTATGCAAAGTATTTAAAAAAATTCCATGTTGGTTCATAAAATAAAATATTATGAAAAGAAATTAAAAAATAGATGTTCGTTTATAAAATAAAAACTTAAAACTTAAACCCGGATCTATAAATCAAGAGAGATCAAATTTCTTGAGTTTAAATTTAAAAAAAGAAATACACCTCAAGAAGTTGGATCCCTCTCGGTGCTTGATAGATACGAGTTTAAGATGGATCTATGGTGGTTTATCTGCATGTCACTGCTGACCTTTACAGCATCTCAACATTTCCATTACATTATGCAAATCTTTCATTATTATTCCTGTTTGGAGGGATCTGGTAAGTGACTTGCTTCTCTTTGTTTTTGTGGGGACTGGTTTCATTGACATAAGGTGTTGTTTTGCTAGATTGACATTGATACAGGGAGGGTCCATGTTGAGTGGTGATTTGAACACAATTGAACCCAATTTACATTAACTGGTTGACAATTATGAATTAAGATATTAACATTTTTGTTTGTTGAGTTTTAACTTTTCAAGGATTTCTTTGATGTCTTTTGTTATGATTGTTTGCACCAAACAGGTTTCAATATCGAAATTTGTTTGATCTTTTAAAGGGCAACTAAACTTGTAGGATCATGCCTGTAACAGATGAAACAAATATCAACCACTTTTGAAGCTTTTTACACCTCAACCTTGTCTCTTGAGTTTTCAAGAATCACATGGAAGTCTTCAATTATGATTATTTACACCAAACAGGTTTCAATATTCAAATTTGTTTGATCTTTTAAAGGGTAATTGAATTTGTAGGTTCATGCCTGTAACAGATGAAACAAACATCAACTGCTTTTGAAGCTTTATACACCTCAACCTTGTCTGTTGAGTTTTCAAGAATCACATGGAAGTCTTCCATTATGATTGCTTACACCAAACAGGTTACAATATTGAACTTTGTTTGATCGTTTAAAGGGCAATTAAACTTGTAGGATCATGCCTGTAACAGATGAAACAATATCAACCACTTTTTCTTGTCCATTGAGTTTTCAAGGATCACATGGAAGTCCTCCATTATGCTCGTGTACACCAAACAGGTTTCAATATTGAAATTTGTTTGATCTTTTAAAGGGCAGTTAAACTTGTAGGATCATGCCTGTAACAGATGAAATAATATCAACCACTTTTGAAGCTTTTCCACCTCAACCTTGTCCTTCAGTCACGAGGCCACCTTTTTGAGTACTAGATATAGGAGATAAAAAAACATGATAAATAATTGAGGATTAGTTGGCTTTTATTGGCAGGTGTTTTGCACACATTCACTTGTTGAGTGAGTCTTGACTGGACAATTGGCACACCATCTTTTTTGATTTCTTAGATTGTTGGGAAATGGACCGCTGTGACAGTTTTCATGCACTTCACAAATATCACAATATAAAACAGGCCCAGATTTTCCCCAAAGGAAGGGGAATTCATGCCAAGTGATCATGTTGATCACACAGAAAACACCATATTTCTTCTTTGCTTTCTTGATTGACACTCAATTAATTTGCATGATTTCAATTTGCTGTTCTAGTTGATTTTCCACATTAGATTGTTCCAACTGATCGTCAGTTTCCAACTATTGAGTTCTTTGAACGCTTCTATATAATTCTGGGGATTGTGAACCCTAAATGCTCCTCTTAATCTTTCATCAGGACCTACAACAAACCACTGCTGTTACTTTTTATCTATTCTTGACATTTGTTAGAATTTTACTAATCAGATCTTTATGTCTTCTACCATATTGTCAAACTGATTCCATATGTTGCAGCTTAATTTCCTTCAACTTTTGAGTGGACAAGCACTGATCAGATGTATAAAGGAAAGTCGAAAAGAATTGCCATGTTATCCTTCTTGGTTAGAACTTAGAACTTCCTCTCCTATCCCTCAGTTAAAATTCATGAGTCAACCTAGTACTTGACAATCAAGAGAGGCTCCAAGTTCTACTATCTGTCTCACCTTGTCAAGCATTTATCTTGTGTTCCATATATTTTCTCAGACAAATCAATATTTCTTGGGATCAGTGTGACCGTTATATAGATATAGAGCCATAACAACTTCAGGAAAAGTTGCCATTGTATTTGGTCTAGAAATGAAAATGCGTTTCCACAGACTTTCCAGGTCAGCAGTATTCTTCAATTAAGGAGGGTTCAGGAATTTGTCTTCTAGTCCCACTAACAAATTCATAGGTTGCTCTATCTAGTTGTCGATCTGGTATTTGACTTGACAAAGAAAAAAGATTCGGTTGGTAACATCTTCTGATTGAAGATAGGTCTTAGGTACATACTACATATTCTTTCTTAGAATTTGATTTATTGCACTTTCATAATGTGCACCTTTTCTTCTTAGCCCCTACTTACCTATTCTATTCCCTATAAAGTTTAAACTTGTTCCCGGGCTTAGGAGCTAGGAGACATTGCTCAAATATTTTGCAATTTTTGTCAGAATTGTGGGTTTTCTGGTTTTCTAAAGGCATTATGTCTTCTGTAAGCCTCATTCCCAACATTTTTATAGGGATTGTTTCTAATATCTTGGTATTTTTATTTGCATCCAAAATCTTTTGAAGGCTCTTCAGCACATGCCTTCTTTTCCCTAAGCACGTTTAAGTTGTAATTAGGTCATTTCACGTGGGTCATTATTACCAGGAATTCATTCTCTCAAGCTATTTAATTGTCAACAACTTTATTTATGTTAATGATTAATCCCATTTTTCTTTAGAGTCCTCCATAAATTTCTTTCTGGACAAGTTGTACTGCTTGGACATATAACCATAAGACCTGGTAGAACTCATTCATGATGGCTTCTCTTTCACCTCTTTTGTAAAAGGTGTCCAATTCTCAACTTGATTGAATCCCTGTCTTACAATTAGATCACACAACTGATTCTATCTATGATGTTAGCTGAAAATTTTCTAGTATTATCAGAAGTCAGAACGTCAATGTCCAGAATTCTTTCAGCAAATGGAGCCCGGTTCATTTTAAGCAAACAAAACCATTATAACTATGTCATACTACAGAAGACATTGATATAAGTACCAAGATTACCCTGATCAATAATATAATGATTCTGAAGATCAAGAAGACTTAGAACAACATTCTTAAGTCTCCAAAGATCAAAACTATGATCAACAGCATGATGAAAGTGATTTTGAAATCGGAACTAAATACACTCATTATCATGTTGAAGTATTTAAAAACAGCAAGATGAAGCTCTTGAATTAAATGAAAATTTTCTTGGGCCTCTTTTTAGTGAGGTCCCTTGTCTTCTGTAAGCCTCATTCCCAACATTTTTATAGGAATTGTTTCTAATATCTCGGTCTTTTTATTTACATCCAAAATCTTTTGAAGGCTCTTGAAACATGCCTTCTTTTCCCTAGTCATGTTTAAGTTGTATTTATGTCATCTCACGTCGGTCATTATTACCAGGAATTCATTTTCTCTCAAGTTATTCTAATTATCAGCAACTTTCTTTCACGTAAATTATGAATCCCATTTTTGTTTAGAGTCCTCCATAAATCTCTTTCCGGACTAGTTGTACCTCTTGCACATATAACCATTAGACCTGGTAGAACTCATTCATGATGGCTTCTCTTTTACCTCTTTTGTAAAAGGTGCCCAATTCTCAACTTGATTGAATCCCTGCCTTAGATTGTCCAAAATTGTTTCAGCAAATAGAGACTGGCTCATTTTAAGCAAACAAAACCATAATAACTATGCCATACCACAGAAGACATATAGGGACAAAAATGATCCTGATCAACAATAGAATGATTCTGAAAATCAAGAAGACTTAGAACAACATTGTTAAGTCTCTGAGATCAAAATTATGATCAACAGCATGATGAAAGTTATTTTGAAAATGGAACTAAATACACTCAATATCATGTTGGGCCTCTTTTCTTGGGCCTCTTTTCAATGAGGTCCCTTGTCAAATATAACTCAGTATATCGAGTTACCAAATTCTGATGATTTTCAGGATGGTTTATTCAGCACGTTTTTCTTTGAAGCCCTAATTGCTAAGTGTAAATTCACAACACCCTTTGGTTCTATTGCTTGTCTCACTGATACTCTGTCTATTTCATTGCAATGCCTCCTCATGTCATTAAATATAACTTTTCTAACTTTATTCAGTAATTTGATGTAGTTCCTGCTTATTTTCACATATTCACTCCACTTCACCCAATTTTTTCCAGATATGAGAGTTCGTTTATCCTGCAATGATGCTTTTCCTATCTATGCAAAAGGAAACACTTGCAACAGCTTAAGTAAGCCATATTTTCCAAACTTAGGTGAAGAAAAGGCTGGTTAATTAAACGAGTCTACTATTCCCACGTGACAAATTGGCTGACCAATTCTTTACAAATGGGAGATTTTACAGGGAATATCAATAGGTCATGTCAACTTTTAGCTGTGTTTGCCCCTTTAACCTAACGTCCTAAGGTACGTCTGTCTTTATGATGGTCCTCGAGTCCTAATAGGTACATTTGTTGTAATATATTTGTCCTGATGTAATTGTTAGGGTCATTGGCTAAAAGTCCTAATAATAATAATATTATTTTCCAAGTTAGTAGTCCTAATATCAGAAATGTCCCTACTACCCTGAGGAACATTATGAGGGGTAATCGAAGGAAATATTAGAATGACAGTATTTCTGGCCTATAAACAGGCAGTTTCTGTTTACAGAGTTATTAGGGTTTTCAGGCAACATGGGCCTTAAATTTTAATGTTAAGAAACTTCTGCAAGCTTTCTATTGTATAGATATGTATAGATTTTAGGTATGTCGATGCCGCTTTTTGCATGATTTTTTTAAAATAATTAAAATGCTCCAATAAGGTTGCATTTAGGGTGGGCCCACAACAAACTCTAAAACAGCTAAATGTTGCCCCTTTTTATACTTTTAAACCCGAATCTCATGCTCACATTTATGTTTTTAGTTTGTCTATGTGAGCTTGAAAGAGACTAGCGGAGAAGAGAGGAAGTAGTGCATTGTTCATTTTTTTTTATTCCAGGGATTTGGTGACCATGCCAGCAGTTCAACATTAAACAGAGACTAGCGGAGAAGAGAGGAAGTAGTGCATTGTTCATTTTTTTTTATTCCAGGGATTTGGTGACCATGCCAGCAGTTCAACATTAAACATTCTTACTTATTATCGACATTCCTCTCTCCTTGGGTTCTCATATTTCAGTTTCATCAAGTTTGAAGTTTTATATTTTTCTGTCTGTTATTTCCTCACCGTGTTTAGGAAGGGAAGGAATGCCAATGTTCAATGTTGAATCATATGTCAATTGTGAAGTGGCACTAGAATGATTTAAATGTAAAAATGAATATCAATCATTGCTCATTTACATTAATGTCAGTTTGATTTTTTTCCATATATAATTATAAATATACAAATTGATATATGTTCCCCTGAAGAACTTGTTCCATGTTTCAAAAAGTCGCGTACCTGTATCCACACCCACGTAGTCGTGCCCTGGTATCTTAGCTCAATTCACAAGATACACCTTGTGAAGTATTTAACTAGTTTATAATATTATATCTCCACTGCTTCCTAGTTCCTTGTATCAAGGTTCTTGTAGGGCCATGGACAGACAAACTGTGTATTTGTGCCTTTGTCCGGCTCTATTCTTTTTTCTCCAAACTTGAGAAGGATTCTGCTTTAATCTCTGGTGTTCAATGTGATGACATCATTGGATCTTTCAAATAATTTGGATATGCCTTCTACTATACAATTGCTTGGACAGCTGATGAGGTTTCAGCTGAGTCATCTAGAACTGCCATTGTGATTATGGCTATGAATAGGATCAAAGCTTTGTATGGCATTTTGGGGTATATTATTGAATCCTTGAATGCAGTGAGAATTGGAAGCAGATGGAGAGTTTGTAGCCTTTGTTCTGTGGTACTTTGCCTACTTGCTACTGTAAGTAGCTTACATGCTGAGCAGTGTGAAGTTGTCCCTGATGCTGCTCGTATTTATGTGCATCTCTAGTATTTGTGTTCAGACATCAGGCTGAACTGATTGGCTCCATGTCTGGGAGACATTTTTATTGGCTCCATAGTTGGGTCTCAACTCTTTATTATATCCCTGGGAAGGTATGGTACTATGGTGAGGCAACTTTTAATTTACATCCATGAAAAGCTGTTATTCATGTACATTTCTTGATACACCATACAGTGGTGAAGTTACGATGCTTTTGTCCTGCCTAGCATTGAGTAGGTGTTCTATAATGGAATGCAACATTGCACCTGTTTCAGGTTGTGATGCACAAAATTTGAGCTTCCTAAATTTGCATGTATCATATTGGTGGGGATTTACTCTTTCCTGACCAATCTGTGCCGGCCTTCCAGGATCTGAGTGAAGATCTTATTCTTCATTGAAATGAGAAACTCAACTGGGATGAACCTATGTTCTGATGCACAGGCCTTGTGCTATCCCTATCTTGAATTTCCTCTATAGTGATATACATTTTTGTCCCTGCTATTGTTTTGCATTCCTGACACACCGTCTTATAAAACAATTTTTATTAACAGAAATTTCATATCTATCCTGGCAAATCCCCTAAACGTTTCCATGGGCCTCATTTGGATATCATATTCATTTCTTGATTTGAACTTATGCTCATTTGGAACAAATTTCCCAGGCAGTTCCTTATATTTCTATGATGATCTAGATCTAACCACTTGCTGACCAGCATAGATCCATCTTAAACCTGGATCTATCAAGCACTGAGAGGGATCAAGAAAAAATTACACCTCAAAAATTTTGATCCCTCTCGGTGCTTGATAGATCCGAGTTTAAGATGGATCTCTGCTGGTCTTAAATTTTTGATTTTATGAGCTGACATGAATTTTTTTAATTACTTTTTATTTTTGGTAATGTTTTGTTACGTCACTTAACGTTACAACATCTCCCCCATACTGGGCTGTAGGCCTTATGTAAATACTTTATTGCATAGGAAAGTATTTATTTGATGTCACATAGATGTGCTTATATGCATATTGTATTACATTCTCTGTTAACTTAAGCTGTTCTTTTGCTTATGACGTAGAATTTCAAAATATCTGATTGGTATTGGTCTTGCAGATTGATAAGGAGCGAGCTGGTGTACTAGTAGGCAGTGGAATGGGTGGGCTAAAAGTGTTTTCTGATGGAGTACAGTCTCTTCTAGACAAAGGACACAGGAAAATAACACCCTTTTTTATACCATATGCAATTACCAACATGGGCTCTGCATTGCTTGGCATTGAAGTAGGATTTATGGGTCCAAATTATTCTATATCAACAGCATGTGCTACGTCCAACTATTGCTTCTATGCAGCTGCAAATCATATTCGCAGAGGTGAGGCAGATATCATGCTAGCTGGTGGTACTGAAGCAGCAATTATTCCCATTGGTTTGGGTGGGTTTGTTGCATGCCGAGCCCTCTCTCAGAGAAATGATGATCCTCAGTCAGCCTCAAGGCCCTGGGACAAAGCCCGAGATGGCTTTGTCATGGGTGAAGGTGCAGGAGTGTTGGTAAGTTTAGAATGCCAAACAGTTTTAGGTTATTGTTGTGAGTGTTCAGTGTTCATTTGGTGTTTGGCTCTTTGCCGGTCACCTGTGCCTCAATCCATTTATAATATAACCTTGATAGAGATGCGGTTGCGTGAATATTTTAACATAAATACTGACAGAGAGATGTTCCAGTGTCTGATTCCAAATTTCCGGACTATGTGAAGACTCTGTCTTCTGCACAATGATTTACTTTTTTGTTACTGATTGGCCTTGACGAGATCAATCCATTCTGAAACCAAGATTTTCTATTGGGTGTTCAACTGTGTTTCTTTCCTCTTGTATTTCTTATGACAGAAATCTATAAATCTAAGGCTTGTGTGAATTAGTGTCTTTGGCTCTAGGTGGTTTCTATTGCATGAAGATTGAAAATTCTCGCCCAATGTGACTATGTCCTGGGTAGTAAAAACTAAATATGCCATTTCAGTTAAAGGTTTCAACTATTGTCATGGTTTCTTCACAGGTTATGGAGAGCTTGGAACATGCAAAGAAGAGAGGTGCTCAAATTCATGCTGAATATCTTGGTGGAGCTATTAATTGTGATGCTTATCACATGACGGATCCAAGGGCTGATGGCCTTGGTGTCTCTACATGTATTGAGAGGAGTCTTATTGATGCCGGGGTGTCACCAGAAGAGGTGCTTCATTTCATGTTTCCTTCAAACTGGAGTTTGCGTTTGTTTATATTATATTGTATGTATCTATCACGAATGGGCAAGTATTTTTAGTCTTGGTATTCTTTAACTGTGTGTATAATGTGTGATTGTCCGTACAGGTGAACTATATAAATGCCCATGCCACATCAACTCTTGCAGGTGACTTGGCCGAGGTTAATGCCATCAAGAGTGTGTTTAAAAACACATCTGAAATAAAAATAAATGCAACTAAGGTTAGCAATCACATTCATTAGATGGCAGTTTTCACATACCCTCCTGTCTTTGGATTTGATTGAGATAACTGGAAGGTGCACTTTTGTTTATCGAAACAATATTTAAGACGCTCTTTTTGGTTCACGAAGAAATAATTTTATCCACATAGCAGGTGTTAAACTTTTATCTAACCATTTATCTATTACAGTCTATGATAGGGCATTGTCTAGGTGCAGCTGGTGGGCTAGAAGCCATCGCCACTGTCAAAGCCATCAATACTGGTTGGCTACATCCAACGATAAACCAATTTGTAAGAGTTATTTTGTTTGTTGTTCTAAAACAGAAGCATCACTGTTCTGGTTAAAGTTTATAGCGAACATAATATCGAACCCATCAAGAATTTATTCTATTCTGTATTGTGCAGAACCCAGAACCTTCAGTGGAATTTGATACCGTGCGTAATGTAAAGAAGCAGCATGAAGTACATGTTGGTACGTTTAATTTAAGCTTTAAAATTTATAATATTGCTTTTGATGATGAAGACTTAGCTTCCATCAGAGGAGTTGAACTGAGATCATAAGTAGTTGTGTTACCAATAGTAATTTCTGGTGTAAAAGGAGAATGCAAATATGTTCAATTATCATGATGAACTTCACCATTTGATGTAAAATGATTGCTACAATTTTGACTTGAGTTATGATTGGGCTGTTTTCGCGTTTACAAGGAAACTATGTTTCTATGACATCTAACTAGTTATTGCATGTTTTTGCAGCTATTTCAAACTCGTTTGGTTTTGGGGGGCATAATTCAGTTGTGGTTTTCGCACCTTACCGACCGTGAAAACATAGCTTTGTTTATCGTTCAAACATCCATCCTTGCAGCAGATGCAGTCTTTGAAAATTGAGAGAGCATTTCATTTGATTCTTTTATGCTACTAAAACTGCAAGAGGTTTCCCATTATTGGTTGGAAACCTCTATTGTGAAATAAATTTTATTTGACATATAAAGTTCAGTTTGGGAGCAGAAAAGTTGGTACCAGATCAGCAGTTGTATCCATTCTTCAATCACAAGATAGAATATGTTATCCTTTTCATCTTCTCTTTAGTATAACCTTTTCATCTTATCTTTAGTGCCAGATGAGGTTTAGGATCAGCAGGGGTTTTGAACCAATACTCTCTCGAGTAAATACTTCATCAAGTTTTGGCTATCATATATCTGACAAGCAAGAAAATGGTTTCTTTTTATATGTTTATGCTTTACTAGCAAGAGTGATTGAATAGAGAATCTAATGTGACTTTTTATCGTCGTGAAGTTTCTCATATTACTGACATATTAAACTTTGTCAGGTGCAGAGTTAGAGTATTCAGTGCTAATGTTTTCCTGTTTTTTTGGGGGTCGTGATGCTTGTATCTGAAAGCCTTTATTTTCATTGTTGAGTTTTTTATTTTATTTTTATATTTATTAATGTAAATTTATCTTTTGGTTTCTTTCAATTAAATACTATTCATCAGACTCAGAAAATTCATCCTAATTTGCAGAAGTAACAATAAAGATAATCAAATCATTTTTTTGCATTGTATATTTGCGTCTACAATCTGGTTTGTTCTCTATTTCTTCCCTGTTTTCCGATACCTCTACTCATCCTCAAACATGTGAGGATTGTTTCTATCACCATTGGCGTGTGACCTCAACATGTAGTGAATTGTTTGTCCTTTATCTTCTAGGCATAGAGCAATCCATACGAGTGGCACAGAGATTTTAGTGCTTAACCCATGCAGCGAAAAAAAAGAGAAATTTACTCGTAGAAACCATATGGCGTGACCCTTTATTCTATTCGTAAAATTTTCATTGTCGTTTTCCATGAGTTCTTTTCTGGATTATGGAATTCTAACTATTAATTTTTGCCAAATGCTCATGAGTTTATTCTAGGTGTTTACAAGTTTCCGAAGTTCATTAATTGTTATTTTTTGGTCTTTTTACGTTGAGCATACATTTTCATACTTTGGACCTATTTTATGAACTGTACCATATCATGCATGATGATGATAGCATATTCCATAAGTGATAAGAGTTTAATTGTTGATCGGGTAATTCTTGCAGTTATAAGCATTAGCATTGCTTTTCACATTAGATGCGATCATTTCTTCCGTTAATGTTTCGATCCCTTTAAACCGAGGCATATCGTCGATAAAGGCATATTTTCAGTTCAGGCTATCACCGTTATCTTGACAATATAAAGATTAATGTGATAATTTATGTTGACAAATTTTAGGGTCCTTTGAGCACTGCTACTATTCGAGTCCAAGCTATCACCATTATCTTTATCTTAACAACATATTATCTTTATCTTAACAACATATAAACTAATTTGATAATTACATCGATAGGTGTTTATACCTTAGAATTTGGGGGTGGGCTACTATCTATGTTTTTTGGATGGGACAAGTGTACTGTTCAGATTGATTCTATGGATGTCGTTCAAAATTCGAAATAAACAATTATAAAAAGTATAAAAAATAGCTGGTAGTTGATGCATGGATAACTGGTAGTTGATGCATAGATAACGAGCAGCGATGGACAACCTGTTTAACTAAAAGAAGGCTAGTGATAACAAGAAGAAACTTTTAACAGGTAGCTGAGATCATAGACAACAGGTGATTACAACAATCCATGGAAGACAAGTAAAAGATAACTTATTCATGGCACTTAACTTCTGGTCTATCGATGTTCACCGACCACAAGTTCAGTGGCTGTGCTAGTTTATGTTTACTAATTTTAGGATTCTTTGAATATTGTTATTATCTTGAAAACAGATAACTAATTTGATGATTTATATTAACTAATTTTTAGTACCTTTGATCATTGCTACAAGAATTTAAAGGTAGGCGTTACATGAATGATGATCACTTTTGCTACTAAGTGGAGCTTAACGCGGGCAAGAATAGGATGGTGACTGTTAATCCAAGACACGGAGAAAGAAGTGCAACATGTTTTCCAACAGCAAAATAAACAAGAACAGTGTTTCTCTTCGTTTTGTTTTATTTTGTAAAATCTTCGTTGCTTTAAGCAACTTTTGATCACATTTCAAGACAGAATTTGTTTCTGAACAAATATAAATCACGACTCGAATTTAAGGCAGGAGCCAACCTATTCTCTTCCATATAATTGGTTGCCTTAGTAATGAAACACAAATATCAATTTTTGCCGATGGTTATTTTGTCCTTTTTTAACTGGAGATATCTATGAACCTTCCATGTTTTTCTCCCTTTTTAACTCGATATATGTATGAATCTTCCATGTTTTTCTTTGATAAATGGTTTTGTAATTATATCTGAACCTTTCATCATTCTATGTATTATCATATACTGGTTCTACTTCTCGATTTTGAAGTTTTTCTAAAAGAATTAGAGACTAGACTCTGCATGCTTTCGTTCGAACATGAGAAACATGGTTGCTCGAATGTTGAATTCAACTTTGCTTATATCCTGGAAGACTAGCATCTATTTGTCATATGCCAAAGTCATAAAAAATTCTTTGCCAGATCCCCTCATACACCGAATGGCTTGTTTGCATACGCAAGCAACAGTGCAAGAAGCTCAATCCTTATTTCAAATATTGTAGCTTGCTGTTTTCAGTTTTTGTTCCAATGTTGCTAACCCGATCTGAATTTATATGCTTCGAGTCTCAACATTCACCATATCCAATTCCATATTATAAAACACCTTTCTTCTTGGCCCGCAAGATATTTCTTGTGCAAATACACTCGTGTAGAAAATCGGCTTGTCTATGCATTCATGTATACACATGACAATCAATGAAACTATCCTCAGATTTATTACAAATGTAGGCCCTTCATTAGCACAACGGAGTACAACATGATAGGAACTAGTATGCAACCGTGAAATTCGTACCTCAGAATCATGGCAGCTTTCAAGTATACACATGGCATTCATTGAAAGCAGAGTAAAGATTTGTGAGTATAAATGTAGACCTGTTGCTACCAGAGTCATGGCAGCTTTCAAGAATACACATGAGATTCATTGAAACCAGAGTATATTTGTGAGTATAAATGTAGACCTGTTACCTCAAAATCATGGCAGCTTTCAAGTATACTCATGACCACCATTGAAACCAGAGTAAAAATTTGTGGGTATAAAGGTGTAGACCTTTTATTAGCACAACAGAGCAAACCAATATGACAGGTACTAGTAGGCAACCATGGAATTTGTACCTCATAATCATGTTAATAATAAGGACCCAAAGCAACATACTTAGCATGTTCAATCATAAGGGCATCAGCCATTGGCCTTATGTTGAATGTGCCAGTGTATAAATACTTGCGTTGTTAGGCAGTATATGTTAATCATTAACCATTGTGTGAGTTGCTGTTGATGACTTCCATGTTGATGTTTTCAATATATGTCTAGGTAACCCTGGTCTATATTGCATCACTTGTAGATCTTTTATTAGCACAACAGAGCACACCAATATGACAATGTTGATCCTTTCAATATAAGTCTACTCAACACTTGTCTATTTTTTGCATCACTTGTATGAATGCAGATCTCTTATTAGCACAACAGAGCACATCATTATGACGGGTACTAGTAGGAAACCATGGAATTTGTACCTCGTAATCATGGCATGTTAATAATAAGGACCCAAAGCAACATACTTAACATGTTCAATCATCAGGGCATCACTCAAAGGCCTTATGGTGAATGTGCCAATGTATAAATACTTGCATTGTTAGGCAGTAAATGTTAATAAATAACCATTTTGTGAGTTGCCACAGTTGATGACTTCTATATCGATGCAAGTCTACTTAATCCTCGTCTGTGTTTATATCACTTCTTAAAGTCAATCTGACCATGTTGTTGACACATGAATGTTGGGATTTGTTACCATGGTAAGCCTTCAACTTCAACAATCTTCTTTTTGGTGGCGTTGCCACAAAAACTAACACCCTAAGGTGTAAGGTCTTCACTAAGGTGTAGCTATGTGCAACTATCGAAGTAATGCCACAGTCATTTTAGCTATTACTTCTCTTCTCTTTAGTGATTTGGATAGAAACAAATCATTAAGGAGATTCCCTAAAAGCAACTAAATGTCCAGAGAAGGAAAAATATTTACATTGCAAAATTAATTGTAAATGGTTTATGGTTGAGTTAAGATCTGAAATCTAAAATGTTAAAAGATATAATTCACAATTCGATCACAACATACATGAATAACTGAAGTTGCTTGCAAATGAAATGTAGTTAAATGAAGCATGTGAATTTATGAAACCCAAAAGTTTAAACAATTTGCCAAGTGAATAATTAACAACTTTGTTGCAAAACCGAGTTAGATCAAGAACTGTAAAAATGAAAACTGAAATATAACAAGTGAAATATATCCCATTAAATAGTGTAATTCAAAATATAATTGTTTTTTTAAAAGTGACGAGTTCCGTTTAATGATGAGTATCTGAAAACTTTAAACCAACTACGAAGACTGTGTAAGCCATGAACTCTTATTCTATTATTGAGATTGCAGATAGAATAAAATTACATCTTTAGAAATAACTTAATTTTATTTTTGTTAATTAATCTTAGTGATGGAGTTGAGATAATGTGGTTAACTTTAATTTTATTTTTGTTAATTAACCTTAATGATGGAGTTGAGATAATGTGGTTAATAACAATAAGGAAATTCCAACCACTTAAGTGAATAAAGTACAATGTAAAGAAGCTAGAAAAAGTTACGAGTAACCTTATGATAAAAATGCAAATGATTTGAGCTGGATTTAGTAACTTGTGCAAACTATTAACATAAGATAACTGTGCTTATAATAGTTGACAGTTAACAGAAAATTCTAGATATATGAAGGCATTTGATTAAGTGTGTAAGTCTATTAAGGCCTTTGATTAAGTGTGTAAGTGGTATATTCATGCCATAAAATGTTAAGAAATAAACCAGATCTGAAATGTGAATAGAACTGTTAAAAGAGTGTTGTAGACATAGCAAAGGAAAATGACTCAAAACGGTTAAAAAAATTAATCCCATTTGAATGATGAATAAAATAATTATTATAGGTTTAAATTAGATTAAATCAAGAACTAAAATGGTTAAAAAATTAATCCCATTTGAATGATGAAAAAAATAACTATTATAGGCCTAAATTAGGTTAAATCAAGAACATTCTCCTCAGATATGTTGTTTAATAAAACAACAAGAACAAATTACCATAAAAATAAATTTTAACCATGGAAATCATTAAATATATGGTATAAATGGAAAGATACAAGTTGAAGAGTTTGAACTAATACATTCTAACTCTTTTGCTTAGTCTCGTGCTTGAGATAAAAGTGATTCTTGATTTTTAAAAACTTTAAAAGAAATAAATTAAATGATTTAAATGACTAAAAGAATGAATTAAATTTCTTGACAAGTGTCTAGTTGCTTGAAGAAAGGGCAATGTGGTCATAAAGGAAGTATGTAGATAGTTGGTGATCAAAGAGTAGGAAAAGGTAAAAGAGCAAAAACCCCTGTCCTAGTCTTTGATAGCAAAATATGTCATTCTTCCTATCCAAAGGGAGCATTCAATCTCGATATCCTCAAAGAAATCTTCATGCAAAGATCACCAATCCTATTACAAGTGACACATACCATGAGTTGAGTATAATACTATGTGGATATTTGGTGATCAAAGAGTAGGAGAGGGTAAACGAGCCAAAACCCTTGTCCTAGTCTTTGATAGCAAAATATGTGATTCTTCCTATCCAAAGGGAGCATTTAATCTTGATATCCGCAAAGAAATCTGCATGTAAAGATCACCAATCCTATTACAAGTAACACATACCATGAGTTGAGGATAATACTAACCAGTATATAAAATTGGCAAGGCGTTGAATTTAAAAGATAAAGGGCTTACCCCAATTTTCTCATGCAAACATTCACCATACGTGGAAGAATTCCATAGCTAACATCAAGCACCTATAGCTCCAACTAACTTCTTCAATATTTACTTAATACCTTAACACAAAAAACTAAGAAATAGTAGCAAGAGCAATTTTATTATCTTTTACATTTAGAGGAGAGTCTTTTAGAGAAGAAGAGATACTAATTAACTCTTCAATAAACAAATAATAAAAATCCAAAAACCAAAACCCTAACTAATTTGATATTGTGAGGGGGTGTGCATCTGTATAATAGGTGGAAATAATACATCAAATGAGATAATAACTCCAATAGGTGGAGCACTCCAATAGATTTAGTCAAAAATGAGTAAATGCTCGGGAAAAACCCTAGGTATTGACCAATCAACAACTACATAGGAGAGCACCCTTAGAAAATGCATGAAACAATGTGCAGTGTTGAACTTTGGTTGTCATAGATGTCAACTAATGCAAAAAAGGATGTCAGTTGATTCAATTTGAGTCATTGATGTCAATTGATGTCAAAGTGGATACAACATTCCTATGCCATCTTAAAGAAGTATATGGAAGCCACTTTGAATAAGTATATGCGCAAGATGGTGAAGGACTTGGATGCCAGTGTGAAGAAGTATATCTAGAAGTTGCATCCAGTTTGAAGATGTGTGTCAAGGGATACATCATGCATGATTAGTATGAAGATGCACATAAGGAAGGTACATCATGCAGATCCAATTCAAAAAAACACATAAGCAATGTATCCTACTACATGTGGTACCAACGCATATATCAAGTCCACCAAGTCATACTCTCTCAAGGAAGCAGTCAAAGAACTGGTTGGACAAAGGTACATGTGCATAAGCAGCCAATGAGTTCGTTAAGCAAATATACAAGTGTGCAAGCATGTTGAAAGAAGACTATGGAATGCGCAAGCATTGCTTGGTCAAATATTGGGAGTGTGTAAACAGTAAGAAACTGAATAGTCTTGAAAGCACACAAGTCTTTCCAATCAGAAGATGCTTTTAGTTAGTAAAGGGCGCACAAGCTCCACGAAGGGTACAACAACTGAAGTTGTTTATGCACAAACCCCACAAGATGATGACACATCAGGAGCACAACACCCACAATGGATGGTACAGAAAGGGTCAAAGACTCATCAAGTTGAAGAGCAAGGATGCACACATACCTCAAACAAATGGTACATCAAGAGCACAAGAGTACACCACTAAGCTGTGGACTATGGATGCGCAAGATCCACAAAGGATGACACATCAACAGTGCATAAGATTACATGTGGAAAAAGAAAAATTTGTGAAGTATGGAAGAAGGGATTCCACAACCAACTTGTGGACATACAATCCATGCAGGACATGTATAAATAGAAATGCAAGTTGGAGATTTGATGTAAGCTCGATGGCGAGATTGTAGAGCTTCTAGTGGAAAATACAGATTTATATTTGGGGCATCAAGGGCTCGAGGACAGAACAACATGATATAGCGAGGAGTCGAGTGCACACATACAGAGGAATGATACAGCTGATGCTGCACATAATGATGTTGTAGATCTATGATGGATGCACAAATACTGAAAGATAGAACTACATAAGCATGCACAACTGCATGAAGATTGAATGACAGAATTGCTGACAACACGCAGACAATCATAGATGTTGTAAGTAAGGAAGTAGTGCAGATACAAAACCGAAGTATATTAGGTGATGTGTAGATGTTTGGCTGATGCACGAAGATTGAAGTGAAGTGTGCAAAGATGAGAAGTCCATCTGATGCGCGGCGACAGAGCAGCAGTGGGATCCAGTAAGTGCGTCATGATGAGGATGACCTGAGACAAGTGCATTAAAGGACAAATCAATTGATGCACGACATATCGCAGATTGTCTAAAAAACTGTGGCACTTAAACAAAATAGACACATCAGTAAATGCGCAGTTCCATCTGTTACTGATGCATTATCTTAGAGCATCAAACTATCAATTGAAAGCACAGTATCAGTTGGTGGGTTTAGTTGCGCAGTAGCAGATCGACAGAGCATATCTTAGCGCAAATTGCAGAATCAACAAGCACATAGTACATGAAGTAAGACATCAACAGATGTGTTAAATTGAGAGGAATGAGAAGTTAAGTGATGTATGCAACACAATGACCGTGAATCATCTGCATACGAAGATAGCACACGACAGAACTAATATCAAAAAATCAGAAGTGTGCGCGAGTTAGAAGACCACTAAGTCAGAATCGTATATTGGATATCTGGGCGACGGGACAGGGCAAGGAGCAGGGGGTTGTACCCTCCTTCTAGTTGGTGCTGGAGAACAAAGGGAGTTGGAGCTTCCTTTAGTTCGGTGCTTGTAAAACGAGGGGGTCGATGCCTCCTTCCAGTTGTTGTTGGTAAATACAGGAAGTTGGTGCTTCCTTAAATGTATTATTTTCACTACAAAAGAGCATTTTGTGGTTTTCTCCCAATTGGGTTTCCACGTCAAATTCCTATGTTTTTTGTTCTTTGTCTTGGTACATATATGGATGAATGATTTTTTTTATACTAGATGCATAACTAAACATCAATATTAAGTTAAGACTAATTTGTTAAAGAAGGTAAAAACTATTGATAACTGCGCTAATACTGATTCACCCCCCCTCTCAGTACTAAATCGATTCCAACAATTGGTATCAGAGTGGGTTGCTTTAGTAACAGATTAACATTTGTACAAAAAATCCATGTGCATAACTCAACAAACATGGATTCAAAATATAAATAGATGGTTGAAGTATATTTTGAAAGGGAACTAGTCAGTGCTCTAGATGAACTAAAGAAGTCAAGGAAGAAAAACAAGCTCCTGCAGGAATCTCTTTTGAAATTGGAGGCAAACACCGCCAGGAAGTTCAAGTTGAAAGATGAAAAGTGCGAGAGTGTGGAAGCCAAAATTTTCTCTCTGAGAAATGATCTACATAAATTAAGCTTTCAGTTAAAAAGGGAGCAAAAATGCAGAAACAACATCAATGAAGAATCGTATTTTGCTAAAAGTTATGTAGACGCGCTCAAGACTCCACTTTCGAGGACAAATCATAAATTTGAAAGAGAGCACATAAAGCCAAGTCATCTGGAAAACGAACCTGCGCAACTTTGGGGTTTTCATCCTATCAGGTACCAAAATATTTTCTTGGGAAATTGCTATTTCTGTCACAATTTTGGTCATAAAGCAATAAATTGTAGAGTTCATGCATTAGTGTACGTCAGGAAGAATGGTTTGCACAATTAGATAAATACCAAACAAAACAACCTCATAAAACTGACTGAAATCTTGATAGAAGACCTAAATCCCTTCAGTTTGTTAATCCTAGATGATGAGTGCAATCTAGATCATGACAGTTAGAACTGCGGAAATCAACAACAATCTACGCAATCCACTGAAACCGCTAAAGATCAAAAGGATCAAGTTCATTAGGAAGCTGCAACTTAGCTTTACATCCACAAAGTAAAAGGAGGCAATGGTATATAAACAATGGATGTTCCAAGCATATGACATGAGATACAACACATTTATGAAGTTTAGAGAAGACAAGGGAGGCAGTGTTTACTTTGGGGATAATGGTTCAACCAAAATATTAGGTAAGGGCTTAGCAGGTTTGGGAACTAAAAGGACCAAGGAAGAAAGCGTTCTATTGGTCGAAAAACATGAAACATGGAACTAAAAGGACCAAGGAAGAAAGTGTTCTGAGTGTAATCCATATGTGCGACCAAGGACACACTCTTACTTTTGACTCAGAAAAATGAAAAATAAAAAAACAATGATATAGGTAGAATTGTGGCAACAGCTTCCAGGACTCCTATCAATGTCTGTATTCTAGATGAATAAAAATAAGAGAAATGATGCATGGGACAAACCGATGAAAGTTGGCTATGGCATAGAAGATTGGGACACATCAATTTTGACAACCTTGTTAGAATTAGTAGGAAACAAGTAGTAAGGAACATTCCAAGAATTACTACGCCATCAAACCCATTCTTCAAACACTATGTACATGGGAAACAAACAAGAATTATGCATCAAACAAAAGAGTACACTACCTCAAAACCATTAGAAATGGTTCATTCATATATTTGCAATCCAATGAGAACTAAAGGAATGAATGGTGAGTCTTACTTCCTTCTTTTCATGGATGATTACACTCTAATGATGTGGTTGTTCTTTCTTAAAGAAAAATCAAAAGCATTCGAATGTTTCAAAATTTTTAAGAAGTGGTTGAAAACGAAACCGACTTAAGAATAAAGTGTTTAAGATATGACAATGGAGGAGAATATACTTCAAACAAGTTTGATAACTACTGTGACAAACATGGAATTATAAGACAATTTTCAGCAGCTAGAACTCCACAGCAAAATGGAGTAGTAGAAAGGAAAAACAAAACTGTTCAAGAGATGGCCAATGCGATGTTGAAAGAATAAAAGATGTAATATATGTTTAGGACACATGCCATTCATACAACTGTCCACATTCTCAACATATGTTTGATTAGAACAAATAACTGTTCAACATTGTATGAACTCTGGAAGGGAAGACTAGTTACAGTCAAGCATTTTAGAATATTCGGAAGCAAATGCTACATCAAAAGAAATGAAGAAACATTGGAAAATTTGATTCCAGATCAGATGAAGGAATTTTCCTTGGTTACTCCTCCAGAAGCAAGGCCTATAAGTGCTATAATTTGCAACTCAGAAATATAGTTGAAATTCCTGAAGTGAAAGTTGATGAGGTACCGACTCATAGAAGAATTGAAGAAGATGATGATCTACCCATGCTAGAACAACCATATGAAGAAAATCAAGAAACATAAGTTCCACAGGAGGAAGTATATCTGCGCGGATTAAAAGAAGGAAGATCAGACACAAAGGGCCCTTCCAGACATGTCCAAAAGAGTCATTCAGAAAATTTGTTTATCAGAGACAAAGATGCTGGTGTAAGAACTAGAAGAAGTCTGAGCAATCCAACTGAGGAACTACATTTCTCATTACTGTCTCAAATAGATCCAGAAGGAATTGAAGAAGCCAAATCTGATGAAGGTTGGATGAAGGCCATGAATGAGGAATTAGATCAAATTAAAAAGAACGAAACCTGAGAACTTGTTCCAAGACCTAAGAATAATAATGTTATTGGAACAAAGTGGGTATTCAAAAACAAACTAATTGAAGAAGGACAAGTTGTCAGAAATAAGGCAAGACTGGTATGCAAATGATATGCGCAGATCGAGGGAATAGACTTTGAATAAACTTTTTCCCCATGGCGCGAATGGAAGCATTCGGGCTATTCTTGGCCTATGCTTGTGTAGAAGATGTCAAAGGATATCAGATGGATGTAAAATCAACATTTACGAATGGAGATCTTGAAGAAGTATACATTAAACAACCAAATGGTTTTTCACTCTCAGGAAACAAAGATTATGTTTTCAAACTAAAGAAAGCTCTATATGGACTTAAACAAGCTCCCAAGGCCTGATATTTGAGGTTGGACAAATACTTGCAACATCAAGGTTTCAAAAGGGGCAGTGTAGACAACAATCTCTACATAAAACTTGAGGATGGAAAGATGATATTCGTGGAAGTATACAGTGACGACACCATTTTTGGAAGCAATGATGACAAAATGAGTCAACAATTTGCCAAAGATATGCAAAAGGATTTTGAAATGTCCATGCTCGGGGAATTGTCCCTTTTCGTTGGATTATAGATATATCAATTAAATGATGGTATTTTCATCTCTCAATCTAGGTATGTAAAGGAGATGTTAAATAAATTCAACATGGAAGATTGCAAGGCAGTTTGTACCCCTATGGTTACAAAGTGCAAATTGAGTAAAGAAGATGAGGCTAAAGAAGTTGATCAAAGGCTTTATGGATCCATGATCGACTATATGCTATATGTAGCTGCCTCAAGTCCAAATATCATGAAAGCCATTGGACTTGTCGTAATATTTTAGGCAACACCCAAGGAAACACATGTTCAAGCAGTCAAGCGAATTTTCAGGTATTTGAAAGGAACCATGAACCTTGGCTTATGGTATCCATGGAGCAAAAAGCTAGATCTAGTATCATACACTGATGCAGACTGGGCATGAAGTATAGATGATAAGAGACGTACTAGTGGAGCTACATTTTTATTAGGAAATTGTCTTGTGTCGTGGATCAACAAAAAACAACCATCAGTTGCATTATCCACAACAAAAGATGAATATATTGCAGCAGCCGCTTGTTTTTCACAAGTGTTATGGATGAAACAGACCTTGAAATATCCGCAAGTAAATATAAACCAATCGATACAAATACTATGCGACAACACAAACACAGTAAGTATCTCCAAAAATCCTATTATGCACTGCAAAACTAAGCACTTCCCATCGAGTATCACTTTGTGAGAGAGAAAGTAGCTGATAATATTGTCAAACTAGAATATGTTGATACTAAGGAACAAATAGCTGATATATTTATGAATCCTCTTCCACGAATTACATTTGAATATCTCAGGGAAAAAATAGGATTGGTTCTCAATCCACAACATATTGAGAACCCAAATAAAGAGGCATAAATCAAGAAAGGTGTTTTCACTGCACAGTTGGCACGCAAGGAAGTATGCATGGATCACTACGCAAAGAATGATGTAGTATGTTGACAGGAACATGAGATCAAGATGAAGGAGTAATGTAACACCTATATCAAGAAAGCAATCAAAGATAATTATGAAAGTATATCAATGCATAATTACAAAAAATAAATGAAGCATGAAGACAAGGGTATTCATCCCTTAAAACAGTTGAGGTAGAGGTTGGTGCAAAATAAAACAAAAGGAGAACTTACATTGTGAAAGTAATGGAACCTCTTTTCCATTGATGTCAAAGGGGGAGAAATGCATGAAGCTGACAAAACAACTGGGAGTTATGCATGAAGCTGACTATACATCAACAGAGAAGAATTAACACATAGGTAATTGCAGAAACAACCTAAAGATGCAACAGACATGAAAGAGTGTGAAGTAGATCACCTAGAGAAATGGCATGAAAATGACTGTACATATGGTCTGATCAGAAGTAACAGAAAGTAGAAGAAGTACTGACAACATAAATCACAGAAGTCAAAATCCCAAAGAATCAGGGGGAGCACTACGACTAGTACAGATGAAGCATACAGTTTAGAGAAATCATACACAACTTCATAAGGCGTTGACATCAATGCCAAAGGGGGATATTGTTGAACTTTGATTGTCATTGATGTCAACTAATGTAAAAAAGGATGTCAATTGATTCAGTTTGAGTCATTGATGTCAAAGTGGATACAACATTCCTATGCCAGCTTAAAGAAGTATATGGAAGCCACTTTGAAGAAGTATATGCACAAGATGGTGAAGGACATGGATGCAAGTGTGAATAAGTATATCTAGAAGCTGCATCCAGTCTAAAGATGTGTGTCCAAGGATACATGATGCATGATCAGTATGAAGAATCACATAAGGAAGGTACATCATGCTGATCCAGTTCAAAGAAGCACATAAGAAATGTATCCTACTACATGTGGTACCAACATAAATATCAAGTCCACCAAGTCATACTCTCTCAAGGAAGCAATCAAAGAACTGGTTGGAAAAATGTACATATGCACAAGTAGCCAAGGAGTTGGTTAAGAAAATATACAAGTGTGCAAGCATGTTGAAAGAAGACTTTGTAATGCACAAGCATTGCTTGATCAAAGATAGGGAGTGCGCAAACAGTAAGTGTAACCCCCCTTTCTTCTCCCCCTCTGGTGGAATCATAGCCCCTTTTGGTTATCTTTGCACAACCATTGTTGTACCATTTTATTATTTATGCACATAATATTTACATAATATTCTAAATCAGCATAAAATCCAATTAAACAGTCCAAATAAAATATATACATTATACATGCCTAGACATTCACTAGTCGGGCCTCGGCCTTGAGATCCACAATAGGAATTCACACTAGCATATTTACATCATTTACATAATTTTGGATATATACATTCCAAGTCAAAACTAAGAGTATTACAATCCCCTTCCCCTTGGAATAACACCATCCTCGGTGTTATCGTTATTTTTAGCAAGGTTCCATGTCTTTCTTTTCATCTACAACTGAAATGTGTTTCTCTCTCTTCATCAACGTCCATTGGATCTCTTTACAATCTTTAGATGCTCATACCAAGCCTTTTAGGACAACCACATGTCCATTGCATCCTTAAAATGCCTTCAAAGTCCTTGCATCCAGCAATACCTATATTCAAACATTGATTCAATTCACATGTCAAATCCATTTTCATAGGATTCATCTCTTAACAAGAGTTTCAAAACCATATCCGAATCATATACAAACGTATATTCACATTAAATAAGAAAGAAAATGCAAGATAAACCAAATACTTATCTTCATGAGCATCTTCCTTTAGCTCCACAGGTATCCCGCATTGACTTCAGACAACTATGGCACCCACAAGACCTGCCCCACCCAACACAAAAATGGTACCTCTTCTCTGCTATACAATCCCTCGAGCGTACCCACCCCTTCTAGTGGTCTTCGGGGTGTGCATCGAAAGGTAACCAAGTTTCTACAAGCCTCATATCACCTGTGCATATGTATAAAACAAATTTTACGCTAGTACACTGGATGCACCACATCATTCAAATAACCAATTCCAAGCCAATATGCCGAATGGGTATATCAGGCATTCCATTAACTAGTATGCTAATCCAGTTCTATGACTGGGTTTCTCAAGCATACAAAAACCATTTCCAAGCCAACGTCTTTATTGGGTATATCAGGAAATAAGACAAAAGAATACAATCACATGGATCCTTCTCCCATGCAAACCAGTGGTTCCCTCTAGGAACTCCATAGGTGACTCACTTGACTGCAGGATAGCACGACCCCAAAATACCCACTCACACAACACAAGGATGGTACCCCTTCTCTGCTACATAGTCCCTCGGGTGTACCCATCCCTCCAGTGCTCTTCAGTGTGAGCTAGAAAGGCTACCAATTCCCATGCAATCTTCTTGAGTACCCATGCTCTTACTAGGTTTAACAACACTGCAGAGAGTCAAGCACACATACGGAATTTTTACAGGGTTTCTCAAACACAAGCCACTCTTGTCATTTCCTTTTCATTTTCAGCTTTAGCAGCTGATGTCTACCCCAATGGCATATTTTCACCATCTCACCTACATTACATACAATCATGCAGTTCACATGAGATGTCATCATAATAATTTCAATTAGAATTTCTCAAGTATGTTTCATACATAAACTAGATTTCCAAAACATGATGTCCTTATCATGATGTTTAGCTCTTGCAGGCCATAACACATGGTCTTCCTGCAATGTGTCCTCCTAACACAATACTAGATAAGCCAAACAATCATTAGTAATTATTAGCAAAATCTCAAATCTGAAATTTACAATATGTTCCATACATAAGTTAAATTTCACAACCATGAGACCATTCTCATAATATTTGGCTTTTGCACATGGTAGATTCCAGTCTTTATTATGGACTTACCCACATTTCCATATCCAAGACAATTCTACCTTTACTCAGAAATTTTCAATCAGTCAAAAACTTTGTGAGTATCCGTGCATATAATATTTTCATTGTAGCATTTACAATAGTCATTGAAGTGATACTCAATAATTCAAACACTATCAGCTATTATTATCTCAAAGACAATTAAATACATTTATTTGATATGCATCATTATCACAATAAAATTGCAGGATACAATCACATCATCTATGCAATTTAAATAAAAAATCCAATTCTCATGATTACACAATCATATATATTCATGCAACTCTGCCTTCCAACAGAGCATTCTTAGTAGCCCATCAAACATGACTACCTTCTTCATGCAATCATTCTCCTGCATCCATGGCAGCTCATGAAATGATCTCATAATTGCCAACAATTCTATCATTTTAGTTATTAATGAATTGCAATGAAATATATGCCACAACCATGCATTCACACAATGCCTTTCAACATATGTACCCACACATATGCAGAAACAATCACAAAGTTTACATAATATTTTAATGTGAATCCACTCAATGCCTCCTTGCATTGATTCATGAGTACCATAATGCTATGCCATGCATTCCACCATGATTTGTTGGAAGGTATGGCTATTGCCTCGACACATCACCCAACCATATCCCTAATCAACTGGTTAACTATTTGGGTGCCTTCCTTCTCCACCCGAACAACATGTCAGGAGTTTACTCACTCCTTGGTTGTTGGCAAAGAGGTTTCATCCCAGATTAACACCAATAGGAGTTCATGGGATACTTGTGTAACACTATAGCATTACCATTCCAACCACATTATGGCCTTAACCATGACTATCTCATATGCAACGCACTACCACAACAGGACCATAAGTCCTCACTTACTTTGGTTATTAAACTCATAACCAACATAAACAAATGGCATGATATATTTTCACATGAATGCATTTACAATTCATAACAACTAGATGGTATAAGGGTCATTTCCTTTACTACCAAATGCCTCACCATACCCGGTGGGATATTGAATGTTCACATAAATGCATTCGACATCACATACATACCAATTTACAATTACTAAGTATGTCTAAAGGGATTCTTACTTATTCCTCTTTTTGTATGGAATCATAAATAAACCATTACCTGCATGGATTCCATTAACACCTTTGATGTTACCTAATCAGTTGGTCTCCTGCAAAGGATTACACCATCCTTGCACCAACCTCATGATCATAGAATTTTCGCCCTAACCTTTCTTCATAAGGTTTTTGGTCACATGCGACAATATCATCAACATCTTTAGCCATGCTTTGGTTGTTTTTGGTCCTAAAAATCAATACCAACACCAATAGTGATTATCAACCACAATGATTATTTTAAGTGACTCATTGCATATGTAAAAATTTGCTAGATTTACCATCATGCAACATCATATACATGCACACACATATTCACATGCACTATGCAATATTTAGCAATATGCCCACTAGTGCTTATTCATTTCATCTATACGATCTCTTGCATTTTCAACATTCATATTCTATAATTTTCTATATATATAACTCATAAAATATAAATACAATAGCAAGAGAGAAGTTAATGAATTCTCATTTTCCAATCCTTCATCATAGCATGGAATTTCCTCTTCCACATCATAGCTGATCCAATTTCATGGCCTCTCTAGCGAGCACACAAGGAATCATTAGCTATGATTTTCTTACCAAGCAACAATTCCTATGCTATAAACAAAAATAGTTTAAGGTGAGAAATTTCATCTTTATCATCACTGCCTTGTGGAGAATATTTTCCAATTTATGCTACAGCCATCTTATTAGCCCTATGTAGCTTTCCTTGGTCATTACAACAACTCTCATTGCACTCTGATCATGATGACTTGCTGCTCCAATTTCTTTGAGCGATTCTGACCAAGTCCAACTTGACCTTTATTGGACTTCATTACACTAATCAGCGCTGTAATTTAATCCATTCCATCTCCATGTGGAGTCTTTTCAAGGTCCATTATATGTCCTTGTGCCTCATTCAACAATGAGACTTGATTTCCTTTATCGTGGAAGTATTTTCCACAATTATGAACCACACAGTTGATTCACACATGGGAGTGCCTCATCCCCTAATTAACAACCTTTGCATGGCCACTATGTCACTACCATGAGCCACATGGCAAGTCCACATACGAGAATGTCTTGATCCATTAGTGACAACTTCTAGGTGACTGGAATTTGTTACCCATTCTCCTTACTTACTCATAAGTTACTGGTTCATATCCCATAACTTCTTTTAGCATGCATGCACTCTCTCACAAGGATGATTCACCCATCACCTTTTCAAGTTGCATGTCCTTCACCTGCTGCCCTATTCCATACCTTATTGATCATTCACTAATCGAATACAATATCCATATCCGATCATTCAATATCTCACATGGATCTTCCTTGTGATTCAAATTGCACATTTTGAACAAAAAGAATGCATTGTATACACTCTAGATAAGGAACCATCAATTCCTCTTATTTCCTTTATTCCATCCTGTGCTTATAAAATGCTATATGCAAGAGTGTAATTTTTATCCACTCAACATATTTCCAACCTTGAGTCACTTTCACCTCAAGTACTCTTGCACAATCATATAAGGTCTTTCCAAAAATTTTGGCTGCTTTGGAGGTCACCCACAATGAGAAATTCTTGCTCAATCAAGCCTAGAGGATTTACTCTACCTTCTATTTGAAACAAATGGAAACTTGTTTCAAAATAATAATCCTTCTGTTGATTCTTCTACATTTTAGCCTCATTGCATTCTTAAAATAACCCAAATAATTTCCATGCATTATGGAGACAATCCATATTGACAATTTCTGTGTGCCACAAAAATTCTCACACTCAACGACATATGAGGGGGGGGACGATGGGGGTCAAGGGGGATTTCCCCCTTGTGACTTGCCACTGTAGGTTGGGTTGAGGGCAGCGCCCTCGTTTTTGTTGTTGTTGTTGTAAATCCTTCAATTTTGCGCAATCTGGTGCATAAAATCGACTGCATTTTTCGACCTCGAGCACCATAAATTCAATTGTGAAAAATGTTATTTTTCCTCTGATCTGCACCCTTCAAATGCCACCTACATTACCTTACCACTGTCAGTGAGAAGCGGTTTCAAGCTCCTGGAAGAGTGGTTTCCTGAAACGACTTTTACATGCCTGAATGCACGAGAGAGCGACACGTGGATGGGGCGGTTTTCTTTCAGGGCCGCAAAAGTTAATTAACTTTCGTGCACTTTCATGGACCTGATTCAATCCTGGTCGTCGATCAGATCTGTGCGATCCCCAGTACTGACATGATCACCACGGGTCCCATTTCCTTTGTCACCTACGCACTAGATGTTTGGATCCAACATAACGTCATTGCTCGTCAGGCCGAAAGCAGTTTCAGGGTCCGAGAAGAGTGGTTTTCTGGACCCACTTTTGCGAGCCTGAATGCACGAGAGAGCGACACATCATCGGGTGGTTTACCACTTCACGGTCATCTTGATCTGTTATCCTTCGTGCATGTTTAAGGCCTTGAGACACTGTGGGCCGTTGATCTTGATCTACACAATCTCTGACAACTGACATGACTGACGAGGGTCCCATTCCTTCTGACATATCTACCTGTCACATCTCCCCACGTCACAATACTCACTGTCAGAACAAAAAGTGGTTTCAGGCACCCAGAATAAGTGGTTTCGCAAGACCGCTTTTACATGCCTGAATGCACCAGAGAATGACATGTGGATGGGGCGGTTTTCATTCAGGGCCACGAAACAAATTAACTTTTGTGCACCTTCGCGGGCCTGAATCATTCTCAGCCATTGATCTGCCTTGCTGCTCAATGACCAAATCTTCTCCACCTTCACACTCCATCCCTTACGGTCACCTGCACACACAGATCTGATGTGGCTGGTCCACATCATCCTCTTCCCACACAGCTCCTCCACATTGGACCTCCTTCCCATGTGGATCCTCCACATCACCCTTCCACCTGGCACTGGTGGGGCCCAACTAAATTTTCCCAATTTTCAAAATTTCGGTTTTATGCAAGGTTTTGATTGGGAAATAAGGGGAAAGTTTCAAAATTGATTCCAAACTCACTCCACGACCCTTAACTGCCATTTTACAGAAAACATATTTCCTACATAACCAGTTCTGATTTTTTCCTGTAAATCGTGATTTCTGGCCCATATAGCTCCAGTATTGCAACCAAAAGCTCTGATACCACTCTATAACGTCCCCCTCACCCAATCAGACAATCGGGAGGGGACCCTGGGAAACCTGAGATCTCAAATTTTTCCCCAAGTCCATAATACGATTTTTCAACATATGCAATGTGTGTAGAACATAAATAAACATGCACCGCGTGATTCAAATCTATCCACACACATCTAATATGAAAATGCAAGCATAAATATTACAGGCATCAAATAAAACATTTCAGATTCAAATACATGAGAGTACTTATCTTTAAGAAATGCAGATCCAAGCAACTAGCTGTGTAAGAGCGCTTTTCCACCCAACCATAGGCACTCTGCCCATCATATACTCTTTCTACTGATGAAAGGCCACCCCCAATATGGGCTATGAGGCCACTAGGGAGAAGGAAACACCTACAAGCTTCTATCTCTCATCTCACCACCCATTATGCTCTCTGTTCTTAGCCAAATGCTCATACATAGCTCTACAGGGGTCTCACTCAGCCCTCACAGCCTTGGCTTCCACAATACTTTCCCCACACAACACCCTTCTAGCTCAGGCATCCCCTTCACCGATCCACGGTTCTCTTGGGGGATCCATCTTGCTGGGTGCTTCTAGTGTGTACATAGAAGAATTCCAACCTGGTATTGGTTGCTATAGAACCTCCTTCAGCGTCGATATGTGGCTTCTCAAGCACCTACGAGCAACAAAACTCAAGGGTAAGGGTTCCTAGCTTGCCCAACCTCTCTGCTCACCTACAACCAACAATACCCACTTCCCAATCTGCAACATAGTCTCCAAATTCGAATTTCTGGGTTCAAAACAACATGGTAAGTTCATGGACAACAAGGGAGAGCTCTTCCTCCTCCAAATCTACGTGAACGAATGAGACAAAAGAGGGTTGACTCCAAGGGATATGGGAAAATGGTGAAAAGACAATTAACATGAATTCTAGCAGTAGAAGAAAGGAATCCTGGCAGCTGCAAACTGAATTCTGTCATGACAGAACTGTCACAAAAGTGTAGTCAATCCCATGCTTCAATAAATACATGAGGTGACTTTTCCCACTAACCACACACATGCATTAATGATTGGAAAAATGGTCAAAAAAGGAGATAATTGGTTTAATCTCATCACATGACAGAATTTTGGGTGAGTTCTAAGGTTGAAACTTGGCAGCAAGGATTTAGTCACCCATGGACCCTCCTTTCTTCTTCCCCTCTGGTGGAATCATAGCCCCTTTTGGTACTCTTTGCACAACCATTGTTGGACCATTTTATTATTTATGCACATAATATTTACATAATATTCTAAATCAACATAAAATCCAACTAAACAGTCCAAATAAAATATATACATTATACATGCCTAGACATTCACTAGTTGGGCCTTGGCGTTGAGCTCCGCACTAGGAATTCAAACTAGCATATTTACATCATTTAAATAATTTTGGATAAATACATTCCAAGTCAAAACTAGGGGTATTATAGTAAGAAACTGAATAGTACTGAAAGCGCCCAAGTCTTGCAAATCAAAAGATGCTTTTAGTTAGTAAAGGGCGTACAATATCCATGAAGGGTACAACATCTGAAGTTGTTTATGTGCAAACCACACAAGGCGATGATACATCAGGAGCGCAACACCCACAAGAGATGGTACGACAAGGGTCAAAGACTCATCAAGTTGAAGAGCACAAATGCACACATACCTCAAAGCAATGGTACATCAAGAGTGCAAGAGTACACCACTAAGGTTTAAGTACCGCTAAGTCGTGGACCATGGATGTAGAAAGCCCACAAAGGATGACACATCAACAACACAAAAGATGACATGTGGCAAAATCAAAATCCGTGAAGTATGAAAGAAGGTATGCCACAACCAACTTGTGGCATACAATCCATACAAGACATGTATAAATAGAGATGCAAGTTGGAGATTTGAAGTAAGTTCGATGGCAAGACTGTAGAGCTTGAAGTGGAAAATACATATTTATATTCGGGGCATCAAGGGCTCGAGTACAAAACATCATGATCTAGCAAGGATCCGAGTGCACACATACAAAGGAATGACACAACTGATGGTGCGTAGAATGATGTTGTAGATCTGTGACGGATGTGCAAATACTGAAAGGCAGAACTACACAAACATGTGCAACTGTGTGAATATTGAATGACAAAATTGCAGACAACATGCAGACAGTCACAGATGTTGTATGTAAGGAAGTAGCATAGAGACATAACCGAAGTATGTGAGGAACCTACAACAATTAAATGATGAAAATGCATGATATATAAAAAATACTAGAACATAGAAGAGATTTATTGATCGCAGGCCACTTCGAGGGAGAAACCTTCTTTGAGAAAGCTCAATACAAATAACTCATGGATGCCTTTATTGGCCTCAACACGTACTTATATACTAAGTCTAAGCTAAAGAACTATTACTCCCCATGAATGTGGGATAATACAATATACTCACGGGACGACTTACAAAGCATATGTGTCCAACAACAATATACTAACAATGTGGGATAATACAATATACTCACGGGACGACTTACAAAGCATATGCGTCCGACAACAATATACTAACAAATTAAAGAGAAGGGTTGACACGGGTTCCTAACATCCTCTCCCCCTTAGAAAAATCTTTGTCCTCAAAACTTTAGGTGTGGAAATTGTTGCTAAATCTGAAGGAGTGGTTCCCATGTAGCATCCTCTGGTTCCATTCCGTACCACTGAATTAATACCTTTGTGATGGATCGAGAGTAAAGCTGACGAGTGCGCCTATTAAGGATGGCCTCTAGCTCCAAAATGATGGATCCTTCATTATCTAGTTCTGGTAAAACAGTTTTTGCTCTGATGTTGGTGCTAAGAACTTTCTTTAGACAAGAGACATGAAACACTAGATGAATGCGAGAAAAAGGAGGAAGTTCCAATTTATAAGCAACAGACCCAATCTTATGAAGAACCTTATATGGCCCATAGAACTTTGGAGCGATCTTATGACACCCTTTGAATTTCAAGGAGGATTGCTTGTAAGGATGTAGACAAATAAAAACCATATCGCCTACTTGAAAAGTGCACTAAGAATGGTGCTGATCAACTTGTTGTTTCATTCTATTTCTTGCCATGTGAAGATTGACCTGCAAAATGCGAAGAATTTGATCGCGGGTTCAAAGAACCATTTCAACTTCCTGAACTGGTGAACTACTAGGGGTGTATGGAAGAAGCACTGGTGGTGCCTGGCCATAGATTGCTTCATATGGAGTCATTTTAGATGCAGTGTGGTAGGAGGTATTGTACCACCATTCAATGAGAGGGAGCCACTTTTACCACTGATGCTGTTGTTTGGAGGTGAAGCAACGAATATAAGTTTCCAAAAATTTGTTGATAATTTCATTCTGACCATCTGTTTGTGGGTGATACCCTGAACTCATCTTCAGTTTGGTGCCAGTGTGGTGAAATAGTTATGTCCAAAAAGGAATGGTGAAAGTTGCATCGCGATCTAAGACAATGGAAGAAGGAATTCCATGGAGATGGAGGATTTGGTCCAGAAAAATCTATGCGACCGAGGAGGTAGTATAGGGATGGCTGATGGCAAAAAAATGACTATATTTGGAGAGGTGATCAACTACAACTAAAATCACCGTCTTCCCTCCAGATTTAGGGAGCCCTTCAATAAAATCCCTAGAAATATCTGTCCAAATCCGTGTAGGGATGGGAAAGGGTTCGAGAAATTCGGGAAGGAGTGTCGTTTCACCCTTGTTGCACTGGCAGGTATCACATTCATCCAATATCCGTTGGATTTTACTTTTCATTCCCTTCCAAAAGAAGTTATGTCGTGCCCGCTCATACGTTTTGAGGAACCCAGAGTGCCTTGCCGATGGAGAAGCATGGAGTTCATAGAATACATCCTGTTAAATATCTGTGCTATAGGGAAGCACCAGACGACCCTTGTATCTTAGGGAAGTAACATCCCAAGAGTAATGTAGTACAAAAGAAGGGTTGTTGGCCAACTGTTGGATGATTTGAGATAATGAGGAGTCATTGACATAGCCCTGCTGAACAGATTGCAACCAATTTGGAACATGCATAGAAATAGCTGAAAAAGAAACTTGGTCATCAAATGTGCGAGAAAGAGCATCCACCACAAGATTGTCCTTACCCTTCTTGTAAGTGATATCATAGTCATAACCCATGAGTTTGCTAACCCATTTCTATTGTGTTGGGGAGGAGACCCGTTGTTCCAGGAAATATTTCAAACTCTGGTGATCAGTCTTGATGCAGAAATGATTCCCTAATAGGTATGGCCGCCACTTCTATACTGCATGCAAAATAGCCACCATTTCCTTCTCATATGTAGAGGCGAGTAAATTATTACCGGAAAGATATTTGCTGGTCAACGCAATGGGATGTTCCACTTGAAGGATAACAACACCAAGTCCATTATCGCAAGCATCACTCTCAATAGTGAAGGGCTTGGAAAAATCGGGCATAGCTAGAACAGGTGTAGTACACATAGCTTGTTTCAGTTTGTCAAATGCAAACTCAGTAGCATGTGTCCATGTAAAAACATCATTTTTCAATAGAGCGTTTAATGGAGCTTCAATCTTCCCATAATCCTTGAAAAATTTGCGGTAGTAGCGAGTCAATCCCAAAAAACCACGAAGGCTCTTGAGTGTATGAGGATGAGGTCAATTTTTCATGGCATCTATTTTGACAGGATCCACGCGAACCCATTGTACTGAAATAATATGCTCGAGATACTCTACTTCCTCCTGTATAAAAACACATTTAGACCACTTGGCATGGAGATGATGATCAAAGAAAAGTTGCAGTACAAGATCCAGATGATGGAGATGCTCAGCCCATGTTTTACTATAGATGAGGATATCATCAAAGAAGACCAGAATGGATTTCTGCAAGTAGGGCCAAATTATTTTATTCATCAATGCATGGAATGTGGAAGGAGTATTAGTGAGGCCAAAGGGCATGACCAAAAAATCATAGTGTCCATCATGTGTGCGGAAAGATGTTTTAGGGATATCATCCTCATGAACCTGAATTTGATGATATCCAGAATGAAGATCCAACTTGGAGAAAAAATGAGCACCATGAAGCTCATGAACAACAGGAATTGGAAACTTATCCTTGATTGTGAGGTGATTAAGTGCTCGGAAGTCAATGCAAAGGCACCATGACCCATATTTTTTTTGAACAAGAAGAACTGGTGAAGAAAAGGAATTGGTACTAGGGAGAATAATACCTTGCTTCAGTAAGTCCCGAACGAGCATTTCAATCTCTATTTTTTGGTGAAATGGGTAGCGATAGGGCCTGATGTTGGGAGGAACGCTTTCGGGAAGGATCTAATTACAATGGTCCTCTGGTCTTGATGGTGGAAATCCCACTAGTTTAGCAAAGACACATGCATATATATCCAAAATTTGTTGTAGATCCAAAGGAGTAGTGGAGACCGCTGATGGGTGCATCTGAATGGAATGGAGCTAAGCGATGACACCATGCGAATTATTATTAAGGAGATTTTCCATGCGATGTGAACTGATAATGCTGAGAGACCCTGGTTGTAATCTCGTCAATGTGTGTTTTTTCCCATTGACTGAAAACTGCATCCAAATTTTAGAAAAATCCCATAAGAAGGGGCCAAGTGTGCATAACCATTGAGCGCCTAAAACCACATCACATACGCCTAGCTGGCTCATCTCTGTCACCACTTGGAATGATAATGAGACTCACATCCCATCCTATGTTATTGCTAGAGTGAGGCACCCTATGTGGGAGTAACTTATTCAATATTTACCCTACCCTAAAACAAAAAAAAGCTAAGAAATATTAGCAAGAGAAATTTTATTTTTTAAGTTCTAACAAATTTTACAATGAGAGGAGTGTCTCTTATATAGGAAGAGATACTAACTAAATCCTCAATAAACAAATAATAAAATCCTCATGACATGGTTAAAATACCAAACCCTAACTAATTTGACCATGTGAGGGGGGCACACCTGTAGAATAGGTGGAGATAATACATGAGATGTGATAATAACTCCAATAGATTTAGTCAAAATGAATAGATGCTAGGTGAAAACCCTAGGTTTTGACCAATCAACCACTACATTAGAGAGCACCCTAAATGAAAAATGCATGAAACAATGTGCCAAGCTCCTAATAATAGGGTCACCCTTAACAACCAATCAATGAATCCCAAGTGCTCTAAGAAAAGTGGCATGTGTGGCATGAATGAGTCCTCCAAGGTGCAACATAACACCTAGACAAGTCAAACCATGAATGGAGCCACCTCAAATGATGGATCACTCTCATAAATGAATATGCCAAGTGTCTCAAGGGTCAAATACTAGTAAGAAACCCTAGAGTGCTCTAGGGATGTTGGCCCAAAACTAGATGAGATCAGGGTTCTTGCTCAGGTTCCAACAAAGGGGGGCATTGTAGTCTAGAGTGATGGAATTTTCATTCTTCCCGAGGGAAGAAAGTCTCACCATAAGCACTTCCTAGACCTGTGTATGATAAGGAGGGTTAGTTGTAGGGATCTAGAATGAGAGATCTGCCCATAACAATTACTGGAACAACCTTCCATGACATATATTTACTACACTTAACCATTTATTCAACATCATATCTCAACGAAGTTGTGCATTTAGCATATTCAGAAGAACATAAAACAAGAACATCAAATAATCATGCACACCATTGATATCACATACACAATTTTTTTGGGGGAATCATTTCGATCTTTCTTTATTCATATCAAATGATTTCATACAATGATAGGCTCTATAGACATTCCACAACAATCCCTAGTCCGTGGAATACAATACATCACATATCTACTCAAAATTACATATTTCAAACCCACAAAACCGATACAACTCAGTTAAAAAACCCAACAAAATTAACTCACTAAGTTTCATAGCCTAGCTACAATACCAATGACGACCACGACCATAATACAACAACCTTTTCTCTGGTTAGCACTGGTATCTTATACTTGTTGGAGTGGTTACTTTTGACTGTGTCAAGACACTTACAGATCAATGACTTCTCATATGGCGTCTTTATTATGCTCTTATCCTTATTGCCACATTTGCTTCCGCAACTTCTACCTCATTGACTGGGTTTATCTTCTACAACTTGGTTCCACCAAAAACGAAGGAACCAACAGGCCTTGACCATAAGCGTTGACTTTCCCTCTAGTCAACCCAACTGAGTTTCTTCTCTTTTCTCGTCCTCTGATCCTTCAAATGAAGGAGCAAACTTTGGGACCCCATCTACAACTCGACTACGAAATTCTTCAAATTGTTGTACTTAGCTCTTCCACTTTCCCATCAAATGGTTGGTGCTTGCAATAAAAGCTTGCGCATTATCACTATTAGGTGCATTGGTATTCTACTGTTCCAACCGCTTCCACTCAAAATTGACAAATGAATTGAGCTACTAGAGTTAGAGGTAGGCTGTTTGAGCTTTGAGCTGAAGTTCTTTGATGGTTTTCTTAGCAGCCATGGCCGTATCATGGAGTGCATTTAACTTATCATTAAGTGTTTGTATCTCTTGATACTTAAGCTTTTGCTCCAGAGGGTCAGAGATGGCTTGCATTTATTGATGCATCTTTTTGAGTTCCTCATGCGTAGCCTCAATCGGTTACTTACGCTTCTCTAGCAGGCCAACCCAATCCTTCAAGGAAGAAAAAATGCTCTGGTTGTCTTGCTGAAGGTGGGAGCGAGTAGCAGAAACTTCTACAACCAGTGTGGGGACTTGAGCCATCAACTGTTGCTGTTGGGTGTTCTCTTGATTCTATGGGACGACCACCCATTCTTGCAATTCCACGGTTTGTGCTTTCAACTATTTCCAGGATTCACATAGTAGCTGAAGGCTCACCTATGGAGTTTTGAGTGAAACATCCTCAAGGACAAAGGGGTCATGCTAGAAGAAGAATTTAGGCCACATATGTTGCAATTTATCGCATAAAGCATGAAAGGTATTTTTCGCAGTAAACGTGCCTGGTGCTCAATGCCCTTTCTGCGATGTTATCCACTAGTTGAACCTAGATTTCCTCAACAGTGCTTTGGGTCCCTCACCAATTGCTGTAGTTATGTAGTGACAGAAAGGCTATCTAATGGAGAAGAATGGGCAGGGGTCATAATAATAATAATAATAATAATTATTATTATTATTATATATATATAATTTTGATTTTGATTTTTTTTCATATATTTTGTAAGTATTTTACTAGGCTCTTCACTCGCCAAGTGAGCTACAATCTTTTGTCTTGTAAGGATTCACAGCGTAACTGAAGGCTCACCTGTGGAGTTTCGAGTGAAACATCCTCAGGGACAGAGGGATCATACTAGAAGAAGAATTTAGGCCACATATGTTGCAATTTATCGCATAAAGCATGAATGGTATTTTTCGCAGTAAACGTGCCTGGTGCTCAATGCCCTTTCTGTGATGTTATCCACTAGTTGAACCTAGATTTCCTCAACAGTGCTTTGGGTCCCTCACTAATTGCTGTAGTTAAGTAGTGACAGAAAGGCTATCTAATGGAGAAGAATGGGCAGGGGTCGTAATAATTATATATATATATATTTTATTTTGATTTTGATTTTTTTTCATATATTTTGTAAGTATTTTACTAGGCTCTTCACTCGCCAAGTGAGCTACAATCTTTTGTCATATAAGGATTCACAGAGTAGCTGAAGGCTCACCTATGGAGTTTCGAGTGAAACATCCTCAGGGACAGAGGGGTCATGCTAGAAGAAGAATTTAGGCCACATATGTTGCAATTTATCGCATAAAGCGTGAATGGTATTTTTTGCAGTAAACGTGCCTGGTGCTCAATGCCCTTTCTGCGATGTTATCCACTAGTTGAACCTAGATTTCCTCAACAGTGCTTTGGGTCCCTCACCAATTGCTGTAGTTATGTAGTGACATAAAGGCTATCTAATGGAGAATAATGGGCAGGGGTCATAATAATTATTATATATATATATATTTTATTTTGATTTTGATTTTTTTTCATATATTTTGTAAGTATTTTCTAGGCTCTTCACTCGCTAAGTGAGCTACAATCTTTTGCCATATATATATTTTTTCAGCGGAAAAATCACCTTTCTGCTATTCCAAAGGAATCAAGGAAAGCTTGAAAGACAATCATTACAATAGGGCTCAACAAGAGTATCATGTCACTTACAAGAATTGAACCTCGGTGGAGAGGGCACCAATCTTTCCTCCCAACCAACCAAGCTACAACGAATGGACAATCTGTTGCCATATATATATACATACATATCATTTTATGTGTATTATATGCCTAGTATAAGTTGTAAAATATATTTAACTATTTAAAATACAATAAAAAATAAAATAGTAAATAAAATAATTATTTTACATTTATTTTCAATTTTTTTTATAAAATATTAATATTATTAATAAAAAACATCAACACAATTAAATAACGTTGGAAAACAAAATATATAAAAAATTAAAAAATAAACATTACTTCACAATTAATCCCACATTTACTTTGTAAATATTATATTTGTTTATTTTACTTTATTCTTATTTATATTATTAATAATATAATTTAATTATTTTTAAACTTTAACCTATTTATATTATTATTAATATAATTTAATTATTTTTAAACTTTAACCTCAAATCAAGATATTATTAACCTAATTTAATCATACTTTAGTTATTTTTAAATCTTAATAATCGGGACATGATTTTTTTATTATTATAATATTAATAAATCTAAAAAATACTCCACCCACAATAGCTTTTGAAGTATCAAACATGTTGACACTGTAACCAAGCAAGGTGGTAAGCTTATTTCTCCCTTTGTTTTATTTTCTTATAATTATTTTTGTGTTTATCAATATTCTTTTCATGGTAATATTTTTTAGTAGGAGGTGGAGACATATTTTTCATCAATTAATTATATATATATATATATATAATTAATAATAATAATAATCCATTTTTAAGGTCACAATCAAGTTAGACATTAATTTGGTGTATGAGACCTCATTGTTTGTGGGCAAAGGGATCCCTCTTTGTGCGACAATGTAATTATTAAAGTCTACAGAGGTATACATATCCTACTTCCCTCTGAATTTGAATCTATGATCCCCTAGGAAGAAACACATGTTTTTAACCGTTTTTTTGTTCGCTAGTGGTACGTCTTACTTGCAAAGTTTGTCTTTGGCTAAGAAACCATGACCTAGGGGCATCTAAGCCATCAAAATCACTCGGGGATTGCACCTAGCCTGGACTGCACGAACCCTTAACATGGATGGATTTTTGGTATCCACGGGGTTTTGATTCCAAGAGGTCTCTTGGAATCCCAAGATCACTGTTCATCTCCCAACCTGACGGACTAGTTTCCAAGAAACCCCCCCTTAATCCAAAGGGGTGTATATAAGTCCAAGAAAAAGAGATATGAATAAGATGCTTGACAATTCGACTATGCCAAGCAAGTTAGCAGACGCTGACTTCTCCTGCTAAGTACAAGTGCTCTCTGTAGTGGTGGTTTTGGCTGACCACCAACCAAAGGGGGATAGCAGAAGCTCATGTCTTCTACTACATGGGTGGTTTAAAGCTGACCACAAACTGTAGAACTTGGCACGAAGGCTTAGAGATTCCTAGTGGAACATTCCAAAGGTTTAGTAGAATCAAGTGCAATATTCTACTAAATGGATAGTCATGGCTTTCGCTTTGACTCTGGCTATGATTCTGACACTAATACAAGCTCTCTTGTTTCGTCTTGCTTGACCTCGCTCACTTGTTTCTAATGGTCTTCATTCCCCCCTGTAAGGAACAATGTGAGGAGAGGAGAGTCTCATGGTGTCAAAACTAGACACAAAACACATGGGACTCAGGGGTATGGTTCTCTTATGTCTTCATTGTTGAAATATTGTAACTTCTAAGAATATTATATTTGTACTTTATTATTCTGGAGATGTTTCATTCCTCTGTTAAGACCTTATTGTATATCCGGAGATGTTTTATTCCTCAGTGGATAATGTGGCAACTTGGTTCATTAGACTTCCCTAGTGGAGGTCGGCCATGTATGAGTCATGTGGGTTAAAGGGTTATTAGACCACCCTAGTGGAGTCGGCCCTGTCACATTATGTTAAGTGGTTAAGTTGGGGCCGACCTAGTTAATTTAAAAGATAAGTCGGAGTAGTGTATAAATAGAGGAGGTGTGTTCCTCATTTATCACACTCATTCATTATTCACTCACTTGTGAACGGTGCATAGGTGAGAGAGAGAGATCTGCTATGGAGGAGAAGGAGCTCATGTTTGGGATATACATCTCTGTATTGTTGATCATCTATATTGATGAAGCTTTGCTGGGTTTTCTACCCCATGAGGGTTTCCCAGGATAAATCTGTGTCTCTTGTGTTTATGATGTGCCTGTTGTTCTTTTAGTGATCCTATATATGCTATTATTGTGAAATGAAATGCAATGCTGATATTTTCTGTCTTAGCATATTGAATTTTAACATGGTATCAGAGCTAACCTAAGAAGAAGAAACTGTGCAGTTGCGGAAGCTAGGGCTTCTTGTTTTTTGGGTTTCTCTCCACAGATCTTGAAAGGCAGGATGCTAGATTGACTCTCCTCAGTAAGGCGCATCTTTCTGTCGAGACAAAATTCAATTCTGAGCATTTTCAGTTTTTGACCTAAAAATTAAGGTTTCAGAGAAAATTAGAATTTTTGGAATCTGAGTCCATGGATGGATGCTCCTCAGAAAAATCGAAGTTTAGAGACCAAGATCGAACTTTTTGGTTGGGTGAAGCTCCGGGAAAATCAAACCCTAGTTTTGGGTCCTGTCTAGTAAATCCATAAATTAGGGTTTCTGCAAAAAAAATGGAATTTCTGAAATCTAAGACCATGGCTAGAAGCTCCTTGGAAAAATCGAAGTTTAGAGCTTTGGATTGAAGTTTTTGGCTGGGTGAAGCTCTGGGAAACTCAAACCCTAATTCAGGGTCCTGCTAAGTGAATCCATAAGTTTCGAAAGCAATTTGGAGGGGTGAAACTTTGTAGTTTTCAAATTCTGAGTATACCAGCTTGATCAGCTCAACAAGGCGCATCTTTCTACCCTTTCAGAAGTTTGAAATTCAAAGTTGAATTTTTAGGGTTTCTCTGACAAACCCTAATCCAACTCCAAATCCAGTTTTTAGCAAATCAAGTGGATTGGGTCAATCCTAAAAGAGAATGAGTTGAACACTTACATAAGTGAAGAGGTTCCAGTCCCAGAGGGACAAGAGTCTAAGGCCTTACATAAGAATGTTGCAAGCAATCTCAACAAGTATGACTTGAGGAGATACAAGTATGTTTTGAAATCTGATTCTTAATTAAGTTCATAATATGTTTGTCTTCATGTTATTGAGGATTAGTACAATTATGATTGTTTGATAATGAATGCATGTGAGTGATAGAAGACATTCATTGATTAGGTTTATGACATTTATGATTGTACTAATGCACTTGTGGTGTTGTATGAGGATAATGTTGTCTGCTTGCATGAAAGGTAAATCAAGAAAGACAAATCGAGTTCTATGACCATGATGACATGAAGACAAAGACTCATCCATAGTCTTTGATCACATAGAAGCTCTACTTACGAGGTATGTATGGCCTTGTTCTACAATGCTTAACTTTTGAGATATGCAGGTTCTAGCACAAGGTCTCTAAAATCATTGAAGAGAACAAATAAGATATTGTTTGGGTATAATAATCCAGGTATGTTTTCCTATATCAAGTTAGAATCCTACCTTGTGTTAGGATCTTAGGTAAGTATACCTGTGTATGAAATGATCATGACCATACATAATGTTTTGATAGTATTGAGATTATACTAATGAATGTATGATTATGTATGAGATCATGAGGATGACACTAGTGCACACTTAAGTATGCATAGTGGTATAGAATGAATAGAAGTTCAAAGACATATAGAGATCAAGCGGGAGGAAACCACATACACATAAAAGATAAGTATTTGAGTTGTTATTTAAATCTTTGAAATAGTAAATGATATTGATTGAATATATCATGCATAGTGTAAGCATTCATATAGCATTGAACAATATACTACTAATATGCATATGATGGGTAAGTTGGACAAACACTCCATTGTTGTTTATCTAGTAAGAAACCTCTTTGCTAACATGCTGAGAGTTGTGCACGCTCTTGACTGTATGTTCTGGTAGAGATGGAAGGCATCTAGATAGCCATTGTATGCATACAAGATATGGAAAAGTGTTGTGCCAAAATATTGGTCAAGATAATTGCATGACTATGTGAATCATATCAGTATGCATAGTAGGTTATCATGTCAACATGATTTGATGATTATGAAGTATTACTAATCATGTAATTAACTTTGATTTGTAGGAAAGATCACGTGATATGATCTACAAAAGAAAGATGATGAACACCGAACAAGTGATAGATGTTCAACAAGAAGACTTACAAATCAAACATAATATAGAAGGCTCGTGGCTAGAAGATTCTCTTAGAAAGAGGAAGAGGATCATGACAAGATGTTTGCTCCAAGTAGCTAGATAAAGACCATTCTCTTAATGGTGTAATTGAAGAAAGCTCTGTATGGGCACCCAGGATCGATAGTCATTTGATGAGCTTAATGATCACCATGGGTGATGCAGATTTCAACCTTTGAAGATGGTGTCTATATACAAATGACATTCTTCCCTTAGATGGATGCAAGAAGGAACTCACCATAGAGTTCTAATGATCTTGTGGCTCATATCAGTACACGCATCTGATGAGAGATGGCATGGATAGATATGCAGAAGATCACTCAATGCAGAGTGTGAATGATGTTCAGTCACAGAGGGAGAATTGATAGCTTCTCAACAAGCTTGGGCTTTACCAAAAGTAAAGCTGATCCTAACCTTTATCTTAAGGTTATGGATGATGAACCTGTCATACTATTACTGTATGTGGATGATCTCTTTCTGACTAGGAATGAGAAACAGATCATGGAAAGCAAGAAGAAGCTAGCTACAGAATTTGAGATGAAAGATCTCGGATTGATGCACTACTTCCTAGGTCTGGAAGTGTGGCAAGGCCCATAATGAATCTTTCTCAACCAGGGAAAGTATGCTGTGGAAATCTTGAAAATATTTGATATGTTGGAATGCAAAGCCATGGCCACTCCCATGGATTCCAACTTGAAGCTGTTAGCTGATGACTCATTAGGGTCAGTGGATGTGACTCTGTACATACAGATTATTGGGTCATTGATGTATCTGACGAATACCGGGCCATATATATGCTTTGCTGTGAACCTAGACATGTTCACCTGATAAGTAACAAAGCATGTGACAAGGTACCTAAAGGGTATGATAGACTTTCGTCTATGTTATCTTGGAGATCATGACTTCAGATTGTATGGCTACACAAATGTTGATTGGGCAGGAAGTGTATCAGACTGGAAGAGCACATCGGGCGGATGTTATTATCTAGGATCTACCATGATCTCATGGTTTAGCAGGAAGTAGTCCAGTGTGGCTCTCAGCACAGCTGAAGCAAAATATATAGCTGCTTACTCTGCTAGTTGTGAAGCGATATGGCTTCAGAAGTTGTTATCAGACTTAGAGATGGACCCCACTATGATCTTGTGTGACAAACAGAGTTGTATCAAGATGACAGAGAATCCAGTGTTCCATGATAAGTCAATGCACATAGGGATATGGTGCAGAAAGGAGCGATCAAACTCGAGTATGTGAGCACTGACGAACAAGTTGCTGATATATTGACCAAACCTCTGCCTAGAGTAAAGTTTGAGTATTTCCGAGACAATCTTGGTGTCGTTCAGAAGGACCCTCCTTGAAAGGTGGAGTGATATGGTCAGCGATGATGTGGATATTGTATCGATGATATGGATACTTGTATCGATGAGGAGGATACCTGTACCGACGATGAGGTCAATGAATGATCCCTAGTGGACGAGAGGGATTGTATCATCCCCGGACTTCTGTCCCTGAATTGATCTGAAGACTCGTCTTCGAGAAAGATGTTGGTGAATGATGTAATGTGCGCTCCTGGACTGCTCGACATAGCAGTAGGTGATCATTCATAAAACCTGTAATGATGTAATGTTCACTCCTAGATTAGCAGGTGATCATTCACAGTTTGTAAATCCTAGATTTGATCTAGGTCACACCCCAATTGAAATAGTAGTAGCTCTGTGGTTGTAAATCCTAGATTTGATCTCGGTCACACCCCAGTTGAAATAGTATTGGCTCTGTGGTTGACTGTAATGATGTAATGTGCACTCCTAGACTGCTTAGTGTAGCAGCAGGTGATCATTCGCAGGTCCTGTAATGATGTAATGTTCGCTCTTGGACTGCAGCAGGAGATCATTCACAGGTGGTAAAAACCCTAGATTTAATCTAGGTCACATCCAGTATGAAAAAGGATTGGCATTGTGGTCGGGATTACATCGTCCCTAGACATGAGAAGTGTCTTAAAGTGATAAGGATTGATCATCCTGTAAGTAGATCGGGATTGCATCGTCCCTAGACATGAGAGGTGTTTTAAAGTGATAAGGATTGATCATCATGTAAGTAGATCGGGATTGCATCGTCCCTAGACATGAGAGGTGTCTTAAAGTGAGAAGGATTGATCATCCTGTAAGCAGATCGGGACTGCATCGTCCCTGAACATTTGGTTCAAAATGTTCGTGATAGGACTGCATCGTCCCTAAACGATTGGTTCAAAATGTACGTGATAGGACTGCATCGTCCCTGAACGGTTGGTTCAAAATGCACTTGATAGGATTGTATCATCCTTGGACTTATGTCCTAAAGTGAGCGGGATTGATCATCCTGTAATTGGATCATGTGTATTGCAGAGTATGCTGCTATGTTGATGCTGTTGATCAAGAGGATCCAGATGTTGATGATGTTGATCGAGAGGATCCAGATGTTGATCGAGGATTCAGTTGATGATGTGATGCTGTTGATCGAGAGGATCCAGTTGATGACATGATGCTGTTGATTGAGAGGATCCAGTTGATGTTGTTATGATGATGATCGGTAGATCCAAACGATGAGGCTGTTGATCGGGTGATCCAGATGATGATGATGTTGTAGCTGATTGAGTGCTATAGAAGGTGAAGACTCAATACTGACGATGTTGATACTCCAGTATTGAAGACTTGAAGATATTCCAGTAACTGGCTGAGTTACTGATGATGTTGAAAAAGCTTCCAATGATTTATAGATGTATCATGTATCATGTAGTTGATGACTCCTTGCTTTTGCAGATGTTGTTATAATATCCTTCTTGTTAAGGGGGAGTGTTGAAATATTGTAACTTCTAAGAATATTATATTTGTACTTTATTATTCCGGAGATGTTTCATTCCTCCGTGAAGACCTTATTGTATATCCGGAGATGTTTTATTCCTTCGTGGATAATGTGGCAACTTGGGTTATTAGACTTCCCTAGTGGGGGTCGGCCCTGTATGAGTCATGTGGGTTAAAGGGTTATTAGACCACTCTAGTGGGGTCGGCCCTGTCACATTCTGTTAAGTGGTTAAGTTGGGGACGACCTAGTTAATTTAAAAGACAAGTCGGAGTATTGTATAAATAGAGGAGGTGTGTTCCTCATTTATCACACTCACTCATTGTACCGAGTGTAAATGAGGTGCTTACAACCCAGTATGGGGGAGATCCTGTAACGGATGTCACATGTCACGTTTGTCACGTTACGTTACAACCCAGTATGGGGGAGATGTTGTAACGTTTGTCACATTTGTCACGCTTGTCACTTTACGTTTCCATGTCAGCTCATTCCTTATAAAAAATCAAAAGTTATTAAAAATTTCATGTTCGCTCATAACTTATCAAAAATAAAAAATAAAAATAATTAAAAAATTAAAAGAGAGGGATCCAATTTCTCGAGGGGTAATTTTTTTCTTAATGTGTAAAAAATTTAAGATAAAACAAAAAAAATTACACCTCAAGAAATTGGATCCCTCTCGGTGCTTGATAGACCCGGGTTTGAGATGGATCTATGTTGGTTATTCACTCACTTGTGAATGGCGCATAGGTGAGAGAGAGAGATATGCTATGGAGGAGAAGGAGCTCATGTTTGGGATATACATCTCTATATTGTTGATCATCTATATTGAGGAAGCTTTGCTGGGTTTTCCACCCCATGAGAGTTTCTCAGGATAAATCTGTGTCTCTTGTGTTCATGCTATGCTTGTTGTTCTTTCAGTGATCCTGTATATGCTATTATTGTGAAATGAAATGCAATGCTGATATTTTGTATAAGAAGCAATACAATATTCTGCTGCAAGTTTCATTCTTGCAGGTTTCTTCAGCTTCACACGCCTATCTGAAGAATGGTTACACTATCTAAAGAATGGTCACACTTCCCACAATGCTGACAAGGATGAAGATAAAAACATTAATATTTCATATGGCCAACTCGATCACAATGTTGGCATCTAGAACTCTGAACTGGTTGTATATCTTCTGTCATTATTTCATTGTTTTGGTCATGTACTGGCATTTGATAGGAATCATCTTCAAAGAGATGATTGTTTTGAACAAACATTAGTTTAGAATGTTGATTCTTTTGCTGTACATCATCCTCTTTGGCTTTCAAATTATGTAGATGTGTGACAACAATTTGGAGAGTATATTTTCTGATTGTGATTGAGTCGTCTACAACTATAAGTATTAGATTGTTAACTCTAATGTTTTTTCAATTTGAGACATTGTGAGGACTATGTGATGCCTCCTTGTGCAGGAAGGACCAAGTACAAATGACTCAATCAAACCGAGGGCTTCTTGCAACTCCACCCTTTACAAACAAGATTCAACAAATTCAAATCAAAAGGTGATGGGTGTCGCTCTTAGTCGAGAATGCACCCACATACAATGCAATTCAACTCAATTCAACTTTATTTCAATTTTGACACTTACAAGAGAGCAAATACAAAAAAAAATAGTTTGCAAGTGGAATTTGATATGAATGATCGAGTGTACTAAGGTAAAATTGCCAACCTCTTCTGCTCAAAATGCTCCCGGTTCTTTGATGCAGCTCTGTTGTGATGCACAGGCCAAAATACAAGTGTGCTCAGATGCGATTGCCTACAAAGATAAGTCTCCATGGAACATCAATGGTCACTTATAGCACCAACACTATGCACTCTCAATACTTGGAAAAAGGTTTCGAAGTTAGTGGACAGTAGATAGGCATCACTGGTGGCCAACATACTTTGCTTTGCAATCTGCAATAAACAAGTACTACACCAATCTCTACATAAATATTCAAAAAAGTTTACATTATGTGCAGGTCTAAGTCTCTGCAAAAACAATATGATCTCTGCAAGAATAGCACTTGATATGATTTGAAAAATACAAATTGCAATGAACTTTCTGAAATACAATTTCTGCTATCAAAATTTAGGGTTTTGAGACTTCTCCAGAGATGATACAAAATGTAGAGGATACCAAACAAATATGCAACAACAACCCACTCGGAGGTCTCCACCAGTTTGTACGCAGCTCCACCAGGCTTTCAATGAAAATAGGCTTCTGAATACTTTGGTTTATTTGATTATGCTTTGCTTATGGTGCTAAGGCCACATACTTCCTCTACAGTGCAGTCCACTGATTGCTCTTTGGAATGCAAGCTCTTTTCTTATAATCTCTGCAAAAAATCTCTGTTCTAATGGAGTTGGTCCAGATTGAGGAAAACAATGTTGGATACCTCCACCTCAATCCACATATAGTACATAAGCCATAGGAAATATCTTAATCACTTTTGCCTCAAGTAGATGATTAATTGTTTGGTAAACAATTTGGAAAGGAAAGAGACCTTTACTTTGCAAAGCTGAAGAATTCATATTTTGAACAATTACCCTGACATATTTTGCAACCAACAGAGATATTTTCACCAGTACTTATGAAGCAAACTCAAGAGCTTGATGGGCAATGCAGACAAAGCAATAACTTACTGCAGCACTATACAACTACAATAGAAATTCACAAATTCTATTGTGTGACACCAGTCACCACTACCATATGCCAAGTCAACTGTTTATTGCCAAAAATCCTGACAAGCCCATATCCTTAATTGACAAACTTTTTAAATTGCTTCCTACCAAATCCTCAAATTACTATTGAGATTTTAAAGATTAATACACATACCTCCTTCAAAGACACTCTGCAAAGAGACAAATTGCACAAATTGCTCAAAGCTGGAATAAGCAAAATGATACTGTGCTCCACGTTTTGCACAGTCACACATATCGAACAATCTACAAAGAGATCAATGCTTGAAGAGATGAATGCTCAGCCACTGGGCGTTCTGTTTGCAAGTGTTATTTCAGAAAGAGAGAGCATCTACAGCAAGAAAAACACGTTTTACATTGCAGAAAACGTTTTTCAATTTGGAGCGGATTTTTTCCAATGAAATTTTATGTTTCAAAGTTTATTTGTTCAGTCTATCTTTCGAGGAATTTTATCGGCCTACGAAATAGCTCCAACCATCTACTGCAGCATTTCCAACTATGAAAACAATGAGAACATGGACAACCTGTTATCTTCTCTTCACGATGTTTCAAGTTTTACACTGTCAGAAAAACATAAAGCTAGGGTGAAATTATAACATTTACCAGTCAAAGTTTATATGAAATTCAATCTTACAAGGTAGAGCCTTTTGTTTATTACCATCCACATTACTTGGAAAAACATAAACAATATTTGCATAGCGTAACTCTTTCTTCCGTTAAGTAATATGTGAAGCATTTCTCATTAAAAAAACAACATTTCCTGAAATTCGATTTTCTTTCACATTAACAGTAGTGTCTGTCTGCTCTCTAGGTGGCAGTGAGAATTAGCAATAGTAAACAGTGTGGGAAGGAATCTGACTTAGTCTCAAGATTTGAGGAAAAAGGTTACTGGCCCATCTGAACTGATATATTGATTAAGTATACCCTGACCATCTTCAAGGGAAGCATAGATGCTGCATCACCACCCTATGTGGCAAGCATCAGAACACCACTGTAACAATTAATGTACCCTGACTCAACTGGCCAATTTATGCAGGATTGGATTTCTGATCAGTTATATAGTTATCAAGAAGAGATATTCATCTTTACTACTGTAAGATAGATAAGCTGGATATGAAGCAGGCTGAAAGGCTTTAACCTTCTCTATTTTCACATTAATCACACTGATAACTCTATCACGTGGTCGACTAGCAGGAAAAAGTGTGCATAAAGCTTTCCTACAAATCTCATCTTGCGTTTCTTGTACAGCCATGCGAAAATTTAAACACCAGAAATTCTGAGAAGTAGTTAATCAAGCTGGGATTACATCCATACTAATTTCAAATTCCTTTTTCTGAATCTTGACATAATTTATAACATTTCCACTCTTTGATTCTGGAGGTAGTAATTGTAGATTGACTTGTATCTGTAGTTGGAGATCATTTTACAAATTTAATGTAAAAGTCTTTACTTCCAATTCTGCCCAACTCAATTTCACCATACAATGTTTTCACTGTTCAGCATCTCCAAAGAAGCAATGCCAACATCTGAACCTACTTCATATTTTATCTATAGCATCTTCCTTTGAACTCTCAAACTGAAAGCTTCCGAAGACACATAGGAGTCCCAGGTACCAAACTCTTAATTACCTTTGTCACAAATAGTCTTTCTAATCTCAGGTTCTGTTGCCTTGCCTATAATTGAAGCCCTCCCAATTTCTCCAATAGCAATTTTATGTTCTGCTGAAGGGATTCCGTCTATTTCTATGGAAGAAATTTCACAGCTCCCATCTCCATCTTGATTCTTAGCATATATAGCTTCTCCTGTATTCACTGAATAGTTGCAGATATTCTTGTAGTTTCTGAAGCTTAAATTTCCTTTCTAATTTGAGCACAAGTCTGTCCTCTCAGGGCACTACATCACCCATTAATCTGATAAAAATTAAAAAACATCCCCTCTGTTTCTGCCACAGTATCTCCTCAATTGTCTTCAACAAATTTCTTGTGAAGGCTACCACGCCACCATCAATCTTCAACTGTGGTTGTAACTTTGAGCATTTGTGATACTTTTCTGCGCACACTTAGAAGAGACCAGCTTGAACTAGTTAATCCTGAAAACTTGTACTTTATGACAAAAGGCCTTTCAGCAAATTATAAGGGGGAACTTTGCAGCAAATAGTCTTAATTATCTTTGCCAAAATAGTCTTTCTAATCTCAGCTTCTGTTGCTTTGCCTATAATTGAAGCCCTCTTAATTTCTCCACTAGCAATTTTATGTTCTGCTGATGGGATTTTGTCTATTTCCGTGGAAGAAATTTCACAGCTTCCAGGTCCATCTTGATTCTTAGCATATATAGCTTGTCTTGTGTTCTCTGAATAGTTGCAGATATTCTTGTAGTTTATGAAGCTTAGATTTCTTTTTTAATTTGAGTAGAAGTCTGGGCCTTCGGGGCACTACACCCATTAATCTGATAAAAAGTTAAAAAGCCTAGCTGCCTACCCCTCTGTTTCTGCCAAAGTATCTCCTTATTTGTCTTCAATAAATTTCTTGTGAAAGCTATTATGCCACCATCAATCTTCAACTGTCTGGTTGTAACTTTGAGCATTTGTTATACGCTTCTGCACACATCTAGAAGAGACCAGCTTGAACTAGTTAATCCTGAACATTAGTACTTTATGACAGAAGACCTTTCAGCAAATTATAAGCAGGACCTTTGCAGCAAGTAGGAGAAATTCTAGGAACGAGAAAGCAGTACTAATAGTGACCAGAAGATAGTGTTTTTAGTGGCAGAGACTGCAACGAAGAGGATAAGTTTCAAAATTGATAAAGGAAAAGAAAATATCATGAGTACAAGCAGAATCTCTTAAGCATTGATGTATTAAAACTGCAAGAAACTATGCCAGCTTTATCATCCATAGCATGGCAACAAAGGAAACCCAGTTTCCCAAAGGGTTAACACCATTCACTATTACCTTGTATCTTGGTTCATAATCATCTCAGATAAATAGAGAACTTCCTGCACTGAAGTGGAGTGGTATTCATGACAAAACATCACAATCCTGTTAAATCATCACCAACCCTGAAATTTAATAGCAAAAAGAGAAATTGTTAAAAGAGAAAACAGAAGAGAGATCCAGAAATAAAGGGATCCAGTCTTTTGGGAATCAATTTTGATATTTAATTGTTTTACAGTAGAAGAGAAGACCTGAAATCCTGAGGATAATCACATATTGATTTCTATAGATGGAAACTCAGAATGCATCAAATTGAAAAAAATTGAAAACATCTTCATCACCTTTCAAAACTGATTTGGTAGATTAGAATATGTTAATGGATTTGGCTCACAGCCGCTGGCCATCATCTCTTCAAAGATTGCATATGCACGATCCACTCTGCCCGCTATGCTAAATGCACGAATTAGTGCATTGTAGGTAGCGACATTTGGTTCATACCCCCTTGAAAGGAGTTCTGCATATACCTTGCTAGCTTCCTCTATCATACCAAGTTTTCCAAGGTGATCTATCAAGGAATTGTAAGCAAACAAGTTTGGAACAGAATCACTGTTCTTCATTTCCTCAAAAACTTGTAATGCTTCCTCTAACTTTTCAGCTTTTCCCAGTCCATCAATGATGATATTATACATGATTGTATCAGGCTTCAAGCCACTAGACTTCAGTTCTACAAAGAAATGAAAAGCCTCATCTACCCTGTCCACCATAAAAAGACTGTCTATGATAATAGTGTACGATCTTACATCTGGTTTTATGCCATCTGCTACCATTCTCTCGAAAAGATGACAAGCTTCATCTACATCCCCTACCTTTCCAAAGGCATTCATGAGAATATTGTAAACTGCACAATTAGGCCTGCACCCATTTTCAATCATTTCTTGAAAGAAGTGATTGGCCTCAGACACTCTTCCTGCCTTACCAAGTCCATCAATAAGAGGACCATAAGTAGATGGGGAGAGAGGATACCCCCTCTTCACCATATGACCATACAAATCTATGGCCTCATCCACTCTACCAGCCATCACAAGACCTGATATGAGGGTGTTGTAGTTTATTGTACTCATCTTGCATCCTCTAGCACGCATCTCATCAAGAAGCTTGAAAGCATCATCCATCTTTCCAGCCTTTCCAAGGGCATCAAAGAAGGCATTGTAAGTGAAAACATTTGGAATATGACCTGACTTCTTCATCTGTTTGAAAAGATCCCAGGCAATATGGATATGGTCAGTTTTACATAGCCCATTAATAAGAGTATTGTAAGCTATAGTGTTGAGGGCAACGCCCCGATCTTTTGATTCCTCAAACAATCTGTGAGCATCAAACACTCTTCCTGCTTTGCATAGGGATTTGATGAGAGAGCATACTACATATGTGTATTGACTGGCACCCTTGGCCAACATTTCTTCATAGATCAAGATTGCCTCATCCAACCTGCCTGCTCTGCCTAAGCCATCAGTTAGGGCTGCACAAGCAACATCATCGGGAAGTAATCCCATAACATCATAGAACTCTTTGAACACTCTCAAAGCATAATCCATTTTTCCAGCTTTTGCAAGCCCTGGCAAAAGAGTACCCAAAGTTACAAGGTTTGGAGAAAGTTTGTTTTTCATATCTTCAAAGAGCTGGCAAGCATCATCAATTCTATTTGTTTTTATGAAACCATCAATCAGTATGTTGTAAGTAATCTCATCAGGGAAATACCCATTTTCTGTCATCTCTTGCATTATTTTGAAAGCCAAATCTACCTCATTATTCTTGCAGAGACCATTCAGCATTGAATTGTGTGTAATAACATTTGGCGTGCATCCTGTTTCCCCCATTCGTTGAAATAACTCTATTGCTTCCTTAATCTTGCCATCTTTGCCAAGCCCATCCACCAGAATATTATAGGTTATGACAGTGGGGAAAAGGTTCATCTGCTGCATTTTGTGGAACATCTTCCATGCCTCGTCTGTTCTGTCTTCCTTGTAAAGAATATCGATCAAAGTGTTGTTAGTGACAGTGTCTGGATCACATCCACTTTCTATCATCCGCAAGACCATCCCAATAGCTTCATCCACTTTCCCTGCCTTAGCATAGCAGCATATCATCATATTATACGTGATTACATCAGGAGATATACCTGTTTGTTTCATTTCTTCAAAAAGTTCATTCACTTCTTTAATCCTTCCTACCCTCCCGAGGCTATCTATACAAACATTGAAGGAAACAACATTTGGAGAAATTCCTTTCCTCTTCATCTGCAGAAACACCTCATATGCTTCATCGGCCTTACCATTATTTCCATAGTAATTGATGAATAAGCTGTAGGTTAAAGATGTGGGCTCACAGCCTTTAGTGTGCATAATCTGAAAAAACTTCTGCGCGTCCTCCAATCTGTTATTCTTAAGAAGACCTCCAATCAATGAATTGTAAGTGTACAAATTGGGAGAACTCCCTCTCTCCACCATTTCATCCAACACCGCAATTGCTTCATCAATTTTTCCACCTGTGCATAGCGCATTAATAATAGTAGTAAAGGTAACCACAGTTGGGGCACATCCATCAGCTATCATCTCCTTCCAAAGCTCCCATGCAGCATCGACATCACCAGAATCCCCATATTTATCTATCAAAGTATTGTATGTGATAGAATCAGGCCTACATTTGCTGCTTCTCATCTCTTTCAGTAATGCTGCCGCCTCATCCAATCTGCCTGCATTGCTGAGAGCAGCCATTAATGTGGTGAAAGCCACGACATCAGGTTTGCAGCCCTCCTCCTTCATTTGTCTCCACAGGCCGCATGCTTCATCTACCTTGCCAGCTCTCCCGTGGATCTTTATGCAGAGTGTGAAGGTGTACAGGTTGGGTCTCAAGCCATGTTTTCGCATTTCAGCTAGTAGTCCCATCACCTGCCCCGTATCGCCCTTTTCTCCACAGGCACCCATTAGTACAGAATAACATTTTAGGCTGGGCAACAATCCTTCTGATATCATCTTCCTGTACACCACCATGGCTTCTTCCCGAAAGCCTGATTTGATCAGTAATCCTATGAGACCATTGTAAGCAAAGCCACTCAGCATAAGCCCGGATTTCTTCATCTCATCCAGGGCTTGAGGAACTTGCTCTATACCTCCTGCTATTCCGAGGTTGCGGAGAATTATTAAATAGGTCTGGGAATTAAGTCTACAGCGTTGAGTTTGCATCAAATCTAAAACATATGCCATTTCCTTGACCTTGTGGGTTCTTCCCAGGATTTTTAGCATGGAGTTGTAGGAATCTGTGGTGTGCATAAACTGTTTTTGTCTGGCAGCCCAGAAGAAAAAACCCAATGCCTGCTCTGGATCAGAATGTGATTTAAGGACTTGTATTACATGGTCGGAAGTTAACCCACTGGCAGTACCAGCCTGATGCATTAGCGTGTAAGTCATATTAGTTTTGGGATTTGGATGCGCGTTAATTGCAAGTACAGTTTGTACGCAAGAGACCTTCATGGAACACAAATTAAAAGCTAATGAACCACTTGTTTTTGTTCGTCTTTTGAACCCAAAGTACCCCACTGCAGCAGACCCTCCTCCTACTCCTGCTCTATCTGTACAACTACAGAACAACTCCACTTGTCCTCCATTGGAAATTTCTATTAAGCATGTCTCCATCACTCCTGCCCCGGTTAACTAAATTACAGCAATTCAATGGGTCCAATAGTTTACTGTCTAAAATGCAAATAGATTTTTCAGAGAGTGAAAAAAACATTGAACACAATCAGAATAACCCATTCAAAGTTTGCATGGAGAGCATGAAGTTCAGAGGCAAGGGAATACCTTCGGCTAATGCTATATGTCAGTGTCTATTTGGATTGGCTCGGTCTCGAAGATATCCAGTGAAATTCATGAAGGGACGTTATCTTTAGCGACTGGCCGGACCTGCTTTCTGTTTTCGACCACCGATTTCTATTATATGTGCACCTCCGACTTATACAGGTACTATAAAATATCTGCACACCAAAAATAAGAACTTATACATTATCATTTTAAATATTCATTGGCCGTTGAATTTTGCCCATATCGAGTAAGGGGGTATATATATGTCCAGAAGATTTAAGGGATGGGACTATAGTAAACCATACCATTTCAATTAATTCAATTCTTTTTGTGTATGTTCTAAAATCAAATGTTTGCTTAAAAAAACCGTTTAAAATTTAAATGACGTAAAAAACCTAACAAATATGTGAAAAGTCTTCACCTTTTGTTATGTCCTTGACATTAGGTTTTGGTGAAGGCGAATTAGCTGGGGGGTTTTGGTGGACAAATAATTGAGGTTCGTAATGTTGTGGCATAGTAATTTTTTTTTGCAAATTAAGTGAAGTTTTTTTAAAGCCGATTTATTTGTCCACCCATTGGCTCTGTTCACGTGATGTAAACATGGGGTGTTGTGCCCCAAGAGCTGGCGGCGGGTTTTTGTCAGCGAAGTGGCCGGGGGTTTTGTTCAGTGGCAGTTGTCAATGAAGTATGTCGGGCAAGCGTATTGACGTTTGGTTTGTGATGGCCATGAGAGATGGCTTCAAATCATACCCATTACTGCTTTAATGGGATCCGACCGGTGGGACGCGAGATTTAATGCGGTATGGGTTGCGGCTTCAATGTGGTATGGGTTGCGGGAAGTAGTTCAACTACCTTCTTACCTCTTACACACCTCGGATTCCACCTTGAAACCCTTATAATCTGCAACCTGAAAAAGAGCCTCCTTCAATTTTCTAATAATGTTAGTGTCGTATCTCGGTATCTCCCGAGGAGATTGAAAGTCAATAATTGTTTTCTTGTCTCCGAGATAGCAAAGGGCTAGAGCATACACTTTATTTTCATCGCACGTTCACCGATGGTCTGAATGCTAAACACTGTAGAAGATGGGAATAATAGGTTTTCTCGACACCAACATCAACATGAACTCATTTAAGCACCAACTAGAATCTGCATATTTGGGGGAGAAAACTACAATATGCATGGAGGCAGATTGAATAGCACCTTTTATGTGAGAAGGTATGTTGTCTCCCTCCTACAGTTCGTCCTTGTCAAGAAAGGTTCGCATATTACAGACATTTAGGCATTCATAAAGATGGGTAGCTAAAGAGTACTTAATATCACAACCCCGATGATTTATAAAAACATCGAAGTGTTGGAATCTTATTAATACTAAGAGGGGGGGTGAATCAGTATTAGCATCATTATGAACAATTTTTACTTCTTATCAAATTGTACTGAAACTTAAATTATGCATTCACCTTAAATGTAAGCATTCATCATCACATACGCAAAACACATATAACACAGATTTTTACGTGGAAACCCAAACGGGATAAAACCCCAGAATGCTCTCTTATAATATAAATATTACATTCATGGAAACACCAACTTCTGAAGTTCTTTAGCACCAACTGGAAGGAGGCATTGACCCCCTAGTTTTACAGGCTACAACCTGAAGGAAGCACCAAATCCCTTATTTACCAACTTCAACTAGAAGGAGGCACTGACCCCCTGCTCCTTGCCCCATCCTGCCGCCCTGTAACGTACCCGAACATCCTCAACGTAATTTTGAGGAAAGGGGGTGTAAAAGAATTTTTCCTTAACATTATCCGAACAACTAACAAGTTAGTCTTAACAAAATCATAATAAACCTAATGGTTTCATGACTACAATATCCTTTACATATGAATTGCCTCTTCAAGTTTACTTTAAGCAGTAGAAATATCTTTACTACTTAACATCCACATCCTTAGATGTAACTCAGATATTAATTAATTCTATATTTAAGACATAGTCATCTAGAGTGACTTCTATAAAAAATCAATTACACTTAACAACTTAGGGAGTTTGGTCTCTTCGTAAAGATATTACAAAAACAAATACCTATTTCTAAAGCACAGTAAGACACATGACTTCCACTATTTTCCAATAGTAATCATTATCCTATGTGCCTTCCTATAACTATTTAACATTTGAGTCACAGCTATATACTTCTAATCTTAATTCAATTAAGCATTATGTAAATTATAGGATAAGTTCCAACCCATACTCCAACTGAAATTTACGTCCAAATATAAGAATTAATATATCATTTAAGTATTGATTATGCTAATTCTAAATCAAACTATATTGTTAACTAATTTTCCAAGAAAATCTATAAGACTAATTAGCATGTGAGATCCATCTTATTACTATACTTTTGAAACCCTTGGATTTATTTTTCTCTTAATAATCATATTAAAATGCTAATTCTACTTATGCCATCATAAGCAACTAATATGAATCTCTTGTCACACTTTTAATGGATTTTCAATACATAAATTGATAATATGATACTATTATGAAATTTACTTCTAGCACCACTATACCTTTCCTCTCATGTAACACTTATAGATGGTATATCTAGTTGTATATATATATAATCTTTTTTAAGGTAATAGACATTACTCATATAGTTGTTTGCCTTATGTCTAATAAGGCCTTCGTTTTGTTAGCATGAGTCTAAACTCATAACAACTTAATACCATTTATGTTTCTTAGTTAGGTAAGCCATCTCGCATAAAATCTATGAATATATATGTTACTAGAAACCCTTGTATACTATTACACAACTTTCTTGTAATTATTTATAACATCATTATGTGTTCCCATAAATACTAAGAAAGAAGTATCTTAACCTTGAGGCATTAAGGATTTCTATGATCAATATTTGCCATGTCCTTTTAAGACACAAAAAGGAACAATTTATATATATAATTTTACTAAGCATTCATAACCGTAACCAAAGATGAGAGTCTCCACAATAGTTATGATAATATATCAGTTTATCATTTATGAAAATAAACACCACACATATAATTCTTACTGTAAACTAACTAACCAATATTTATACCTAATAATTTGGTTTGAACCATTGTTCAATCCTTCATCAAATATTCAAACCTATGCATAATGTAAAAATATAATCGGAAGGGTAAATTCATAGAAAATTATGCATTCAATTAAATAATCTTCTCCTAACTCTTGAAACATTATTATTTGCCTCATAATAAATAAATATTCTTTCAGTCGAAGTTGAGTTTAGTTAATAAGTATGAACTCATAATTTATATAAAAATAAATAACTTCTAATCAAGATCACATTTATTTACTTACGATTGAGATATTTCTCCATATTTAGGAAAATCTCAGAATACCCATTAACATCATACTTATATTGTGTGTCTCTATTAAACCAATCCCTTTGAAGGAGTATCATAGATATAACTAAATGGAAAACATAAACGTAACTAATAAGATTCATTATAAGCATGACAATTATGTCTCCTTTGGATGAGTATCTTAGATATACTGAATGGAAAGCAGAAATGTAACTAAACAAGATTCATTATAAGCATAACAAATTCTTTCTCCTTGCATTATAATCATCCAACAAGCATTATAATCATCCAACAAGTACATGTTCATAAACACATAATTTTACAAGGAAAAACAATAATGAAAATACTTATCTGAGGAAGTAACCAAGGGCGACTGAAGGTATGACTGCAACTTTCCACCCAACCAGAGGTTCTTTGTCCGGTGTGTGTTTCCCATTGAGAGACCACCCCCGACCTGGGAAAGAATCCACTAGGGTTGGGAATCGCTCCTAGAGTCCTCTAACTCTCATCTATATATTTCAATTTCAAAACTAAGAAGGGGTTGAGGGTCGCACCCTTCTCCAGCGATTTCCTAATCAAGTGGCATACAAAGTATATCTCATATTCAACTCTACGCATAGATAATGGTACTACCACGGGTTACATCCTTCGATGATAAACACACAATTAAAGGAACAAGGTATAATCTCGGCTGCACCAGTCTGGATGTCGAGGTAGCAAGAAATCAAAGGAATGCATGATACATAGATCAAAGTAAATGATACTCTGTCAATCAGTATGCAATGAACGCTCCTAGCAAAGGTCGATTAGAATCAGATCGGTCTCTTTTCAGAGATCGATACTAATAAAGTATGCACAGATCTAAAGCAGAGATCAATGTTAATGTAGTATCCATAGATCCAACACAGAGATCGATGTTAATATGGTATGCTCAGTTCTCGAGCAGAGATCGATGATAAAGTAGTATGCTCTGATCTTGGGTAGAGATTGATATTAAAAGGTATGCTCCGATCTGAAGCAGAGATCGATGATAAAATAGTATGCTCCAATCCCAGGCAGAGATCGATATTAAATGGTATGCTCCGATCTCAAGCAAAGATCTATGATAAAATAGTATGCTCCGATCTCAGGCAGAGATCGATATTAAATGGTATGCTCCGATCTCAAGCAGAGATCAACGTTAAAAGTGTTAAATTTTCAGAATTTACTTCAATTTGATCTAGGATCTTAACTGAGAGAATAACATGTACAACAAATCTACAACATATCAATCATGGACATAATAATGCAAGCACACAAGAGACACAGAGTTTACTTGGGGAAAACCATAAAGGTGAAAAACCCCAATAACTTCCTCATAGATAGATAGAGCAATGATACAACCAGAATACAAGAGATAGTCTTCTCCTAGCAGTAGAGCCTCCTCCTCCACAAGTGCACCACTCTCCAAAGTGTGAGTGAGAGAATAGAATGTGTAAAATGAGAGAGACACACTCTCTATTTATACACTAACTTGACTTGACCTTTAATCAACTAGGTCGGCCTCAACTTAACCACATAACATAATGTTGACTGGGCTAACCCCCACTAGGGTGGTCTAATAACCCTTTGACCCACATGGCCGACCCCCCAATAGGGTGGTGTAATAACCCTTTGACCCACATGACTTATACAGGGCCGACCCCAACAAGGTGGTCTAATAACCCATCAAGTATAAGTTACGACACTTACAATATAAATGACGACACTTCTGTATAGAGGAATAATAACATCTCTATAGGAATACAATATACATATATGTGAAATACATTCCGAAGTTACATATACATCAACACTGCCTCTTAACTAGGAAGGTATTTCTCTACACAGGTCTTCTAGCACAAGTCTTCTTCTCTAGATCATCATCGCTGGATAATCATCATCGAGTCATCATCATCGTCACTGCTGCTGCTATCTCAATCAATCTCTGAATCTACTCGTCATAGGATGTTCTACAGAGCCAGTCCTTTTTCATACTGGATGTAGGCCCACCACCTGCAGGTCTTCGTCATCACTGGCCATACTGTGGAATCCTCAAGATTTATTACGTGCGTCACAAAACCTCGAAAGAGCATCCCAGGCTGTTATGAGCACATGGCTCTACCTATAAGATCTCCCAGGGCCATATTATATGTGACCTCACCACAAAACCTCGCAAGAGCATCCTAGGCTGTTACGAGCACACAACTCTACCTATAGGATCTCCCAGGGACAGATTATATGTGGTCACCACAAAACCTCGCAAGAGCATCCCAGGCTATTACGAGCACACAGATCTACCTATAGGATCTCCCAGGGACAGATTATATGTGGTCATGGAAAAACCTCGCAAGAGCATTCTAGGTTGTTACGAGCACACAACTCTACTTATAGGATCTCCCAGGGACAGATTATATGCCATAGGACAAAACCTCGAAAGAGCATCTGCCAGATATCCCAGGGCCAAATTATATGCCATAGGAAAAATCTCGAAAGACTATCTGCAGATCTCCCAGGGCCAAATTATATGTCCTCCCAGAGCAAAACCTCGAAAGAGCATTTGCTAGATATCCTAGGGCCAGACTACATGCCATAGGCAAAACCTCGAAAGACTATCTGCAAATCTCCCAGGGCCAAATTATATGCTCATCTGCACAACCTAATCCATGGCCATAGAGTATCAATCTGATACTCACCATACATCATCCTGATGTACACATGATCATCATGATCATCATCACTGCAACATCTTGCTGCATATCATCTGGAGCAACATCCTGAAGCTCGTCATCCATGATCATCCTGATCATACAATGCATCTACCTGATGCATACCAAGTATGTACCTGATACATATCATCATACATGATCCACCTGATCATACATGATACATATCGACATACATGATCCAACTGATCATATCCAACATCCTCCTGATGCATATACAGAGCAGTAACTGGAACATCATCCAACACTTACATCCACAGCCATGTGAAGGATCCTCCTTCCAACATGCTTGGAATGGCTTCAGCAAATGTGTCCATCACTTCTTCCTCGAAGTGTCCCTGATCTGAAGAAAACCCAGCCTCTCCCTGAAGTACTCGAACTTCACCCTAGCTAGTGTCTTCGTCAGCACATCTACAATCTATTCATCCGTCGCAACATACAGGAGCTTCACAGCTCCTTTCTGCACCATATCCCTGATATAGTGATATTTGATCTCTATGTGTTTCGACCTGTCATGAAACACTGGGTTCTCAGACAGCTTCACACAACTCTGGTTATCGCAGAAGATACCAGTAGCATCCAACATGAGATCAAATAACTCATACAGTAGCTTCCATCGCCATACTGCCTCACAACTAGCTGAACAGGCTGCAACATACTCTGCCTCAGCTGTACTCAGTGCTACGCAGGACTGCTTCCTGCTAAACCAAGAGATCACACCTAATCCCATACTGAAGCAGTACCCAGATGTGCTCTTCCTATTTGCAGCACTGCTTGCCCAATCTGAATCAACATAACCCTGCAGGTTAAACTTTTGATTCGCTTCATACTTGAGCCCATAATCCACTAGACCCTTCAGGTACCTCAGAACATGCTTTACAACAACCAGGTGAACACTCCTCAGATCCGTCAGGAACTGGCTCAATGTGTTCACCGCAAAGCAAATATCTGGTCTCGTGTTCGTCAGGTACATCAAGGACCCAATCATTTGGCGATACATAGAGACATCAACCGGCTCAGATGAAGCATCACACAGAAGCTTCAGGTTCGATGCCATAGGTGTGGCTATAGCCTTGCAGTTCATCATCCCAAACCTCTTCAGGATCTCTACTGCATACTTCCCTTTTCCAAGGAAGATTCCATCTGCACTCTGCCACACCTCCATGCCAAAAACAAATAGTGCATCATCCCCAAGTTCTTTCATATCGAACTCAGCAGCAAGATTCCTCTTAGTATCTGCAATCAATATGTCATCTCCTGTTACAAATAAGTCATCCACGTACAGAAGTAGAATCACAGGATTTCCTTCTTCAACCTTGTAGTAAAGGTTGGAACCCGCTTTACTCTTGGTAAAGCTCAAACTGGATAGAAAGCTGTCTATCCTACCAAGTTCTGCACATATATGACTCCCTATTATGTATTTCAAAACTGAGTGGTTGCTCCACATATACTTCCTCTTCAACTACACCATTCAAGAAAGCAATCTTGACATCCATCTGGTGTATTTTCCATTTCATTGCTTCAACCAGGGCAAGTACTGTTCTGATGGAAGTATACCTGGCTACAGAAGCAAAAGTGTTGGAGCATAGGCTGCAGCTATGGCAAAGCTGCCAATTTTGCGGAAAAAGCACTAAGTTTTGAAGGAAAAGTGCTAATTTTGGGGAAAAGCACCATTTTTGGTAGAAATGAACAGTGCACGGTACGGCGCCAGATGGACGAGCTCACCGCAGATTACGGGCCGGAAATCTTGGAGCTCGCGCGCACAAGTCAAAGGAAGAGTAAATAAAGTGGCCGAGTAGAAAGCTCAACCACCACAGTAAATGAAGCGACGGAATAGAGGACTTAGCTACCCTCATTAAGGCAAAGTACAGGAGTTATGGTTGCTCGGACCAAGGAAGAGCAACGGGCCGAAGCATTGAAGGCGAAGGACAAGGAGCAAAGAACGATGAAGCGACACCCATACCCGCGATCTGCGCCGGAAATCATGGAGTCTGCAGGAAGCTGTGACACGACTGCAAGAGGCGCCTACAGTACACCTAGCCGTGTCCGCGGTTAGGGTTTTTGGGGATCACTGTTGGGAAAGGCCCACAGTTTTGTAAAGGTGCGACCCTCAGGGCCACCTATATATATGTGTAATTGAAAAGGGAAAAGGGTTAGAGGGTGAACGAGTTAGATAGCTACTGAGTTACACGGACCGTCTAAGTTGAGGTCTTAGTCGTTTGTATTGTTGTATCTGTTAAGCTGTTAATGATCAATTTTGTGCATGTAAGAAGGCCGCAATCTCGCAAGGAGACCGCTTGGTGTAAAGGCCATTGCCTGTATCGACCAGTCGCAATAGGACTGAGAGGGGAATGTAATTGTATGTCTTTGTTATAGTAATATCTGTAGAAGAAGAGAATAGATCTAAGAGAAGGGCTCCCAGCTGTGTGCGTGGAGTTTCCCAGAAAGATCTAAGGCTGCAGCTGTGTGCGCAGCGGAACTGTGTTATCCCCATCTCAAGATAATATAAAACACAGTTCCTGTGGATGTAGCTTCCCTCCTGGATGTGAACCACGTAATTCTTGTTGTTGTGATGATGCTTTATGTGATTGCATTTCTTTGCTTTACTGTCTATGTTTCTATGAATGTTTCGCTATCTTTATGAATGATTATGTAAAGTAAATCCTGGAAGCTCCCTTAGAAGTTGTACTTGTGCATTATCGAAGGAGTCTGTAAGAACAATGTTGCTGCGGCCCTAAAGGAGTGTGTTACTGCGCTGTGGCGCAAGGGCAGAGACGATACATAGTGTATCGAAGGTAGCGGGTAAAAGACCCGTGCGCAGGTGCGGAGCTACCGCGTAGCTGGGCTGAGGAGAGTGAGTTCCAGCGCTGTAGCGTTGGGAGACCTGTGGAAGAGTAAGACGCTCCGTTCCAGGGTTACCTCCGAAAAGGGAAGAGAGAAGGCTGTAGACTCCACACCACCTGGGTTAAGGAAACCTGATTCCTTAGCCCCCCCATAGCCACTTCGGGTGAGACTTCGGGCTGCTCCGCAAATCGTTGCCGAAAGGGCCAGTGTGCCAAAGGGGTGTTTGTTGCTGCGCATCCTGAAAACCCGGGTCTGTCCAGAAAGAAGCCAACAAAAAGTCTCTATGCTACTACCTGGAGCATGCTTGATCTTGTAGATCCTCTTGGAAGTCACTACAGACTCCCCTTCAAGTCTTGGGACTGCATCCCAAACATCTTCATGATCGACTGGTACTCCTCGATCATGGCATTCTTCCCAAATCCTGGGAACTTCAATATCTTCAATATTTTCAATAGATAACTTTATTGTTGAACAAATGTTGTAGTCCTTCTTTTGTAGGTGATGGTATACGATCTTTCCTACACAACAAGTTAAATTGCATGATTAGAAAACATCTCATAGTTTTCAGAACAAATTCTTACACATAAAGAAATATGTCATACAGTCATGCAATTATCTTAGCCAATGCTTCAATACAACATTTATCCATATTCCGTAACTTTCTAGATGCCTTCCAATCTCTACCAGAATATTGTTAAGAGTGTGCACAAATCCTAACATGTCAGCAAAGAGGTTTCATTCTAGATAAGTAGCAATGGAATGTTGTACAGTGCCATAGGCCACTTACCCATGTATATTAGTAGTATATTGTTCATTAATGCAACTATTCTAATATGCATATTACACAACCTAATTCTAGGAACATAAGCATATACATCATTGAATAACATTATGTAAGAAATGACAATTCAAATACTTATCTTTGTTTGGTTGCTGGGTGGACTCCCTCTGAATATTTGCAACTCCATTCTGATGTGGATTGTGAGAAGTGGTCAACTTCTTCTGAATATCTGCATCCTTGCAGAAACTACTGAAGTGTGCTCCTTTGCTTTCTTGTAGGAACAACTGGAGAGTGCTCCCTCTTGATCTTTGCTTCCTGGATTACCTGTCCTTGAACTTACATCCATCCTTAATCACTATGCATGCTTATTAGTATCATCATTGTGTTATCCTTGAGGTCTCATACATAATCACACATTTATTAGTATAATCTTAATATTATCAACACACAATAATCTTAAACATGTATATTCATGATCATTCACAGATAATAAACATTAGTATTCAAGGTTTCAGGGAAGTCTTCTTTTACTCATGCATATTCTTATTTGATCCTAGGACTCTTCTGATTAGTTAAATCATCAATGCATAAACCTGTGATTACTCAAGCCTATACCTTCATGATTCTTCTGGTTAGTCATATCATCAATTATGGTAAGAAACATAATATACATACAACCATGACTATTCAAACCTATGACTTCATGAATAATCATTATCAACAACACAACAGTATAAGATCCTAACAGAAGGGGGGATTCTAGCTTGGTATAGGAAAAACATACCTAGATTAGCATGCTAGCTAGTTATGTCTAACATAATCGCATAATGTCTTCTGGTTCTCTTCAGTGACTTGTGCTAGTAACCTGCATGTCTCATAGGTTAACCATTGTAGGACCAAGTTATACATACCTCGAAAGTAGATCTTCTATGAGATCCATGACAATGGATGAATCTTTGTCTTCATGTCACCATGATCATATGTTCTTGAAGTAGAACATGATTTGTCTTTCTTGGTGTACCTTTTATGTTAGTGAACAACATAAACCTCATACAACATCACAATGCATTAGTACATTCATAAGTGTCAAAACCTTAATCAATGAATATCTTCTATTAAGGTGATAAGACAAGTCTAGTAATTAATCAAGATTGTACTGTAATGATATGAAGACAAACATATGATAAACTTAACCATGAAACATACCTGTAAGCCATACTTGTCAAGATGCTTGTAATATTCTTATGGAAGGCCTTAGCCTCATCTCCCTCTGAGACAGGAACTTCTTCACTTATGCAGGTGACCAATCCATCTTCTTCTAGGATTAACCCAATCCACTTGATTTGCAAGAACTGGACCGGGAGCTGGATTAGGGTCTGTCAAGGAAACCCCAAAAATTCAAACTTTGAATTTCAAACTTCTAAAAGGATAGAAATATGCGCCTTGATGATTTGATCAAGTTGGTATATTCAGAATTTGTGTTAGGAACCCATATCTTTACTTTGTTAGTATGTTGTTGTTGGACGCATATGCTTTGTAAGTCGTCCCGTAGTATTTGTTGATCAATAGTTTGTGTTATTGTTGTTGGCGCATATGCTTTGTAAGTCGCCCGTAGTATTGTTGATCCATAGTTTGTAACGGCCCATGGTTTCGACCCATAGTATTGGCACCTAGAATTAGTATATAAGTGTGTGTTGAGACCTATGAAGGCACGGTGAAGTTATTTGTATTGAGCTTGCTCAAAGGAGGTTGCCCCCTCGAAGTGGCCTGTGATCAATACAAAAGTGATTCTGAGTTCTGTCATTTCTGCTATTTCACGTATTCTTGTTAATTAATTGTTGCAGGTGCCTCACATCTGGTATCAGAGCACTTTCTTGGGCTCGCTGGGTGAAATTTCTGCCAAAATTTTTTTTCACATCTGTTGCAGGTTCGGATTTGGGAATAATCCCTATCCGCTTAACTGTGGGAAGTACTTGGGCATAAGCCCTAAAACTCATTGTGAGGAGTACCACAGGAACCCCGAAGTAGCTGGCCCATTGAGAGGACCTGCCGGCGAAAAGGGCAACGACCTCTACCTGATTGACTAGTTCCCACCCGTGAGGTAAACCAAGAGCTGTCGTTTGTGGCAAAGCGGTTATCAGTTTTACCTGAGCCATGGAGTGAGGGGTACTGCCTCAATACGCAAGCCGTCAGACAGCATTGGTGGCCGAGTGAAAACCCTGAACTGTTAGGAAGCCGCACATACCTGGGGTCCATATCTACTTTCAGCTGAACTATTGTTGATCACTGCTGCGCCGTTTCAGATTCATTTTGCAAACCGTTCCAGATCTAGCCGTTCGGCGTTGTTCCAGAATCCTTCGAATCGGAGAACCCATTCTGTCAAGCAGAGCCGTAGCCGCTCTAGTCTGTAAAAAAAAAAAAAAAAAAAAAAAAAAATTCCCGTTCTTTCTCCATATCTCCCTTGTTTTACCTCTGTTTTCCTTGAAAATTTCAGGGAACCCCTGTCATTCCATTCTGCATATTTCATCCCTGAGGACCCTATCCTCAATTCCCTTTCCTACAGCCTGAAATCCCACATTTGTCTATTTTTAGGGTTTGCCATAACTTCCTCAGATTTCACCCAATCACCTTCAATTTTTACCATAGAGTTCCTTTCTGAATTCTGCTTCTTTGTTCCCCTCTGCCAAATTTTCCCATCCTTTCACCCCGCTGCTGAAATCCTCATTTTTGCTTCCCTGTCTATCCAACAGTGTCCAAAAAATGAGTCAAACCCCAATTACCCTTCTGATTTTTTCCCAAATCCAAATTTTCCTTTACTGAAGTAGTTCCTGTTTTTGTTTTCCTACCTAGTCAAAAAAAAAAAAAAAAATCCCTGGTTATGGTTGTCACCCATGCAGGAGCAAAAACCATGGAGGAAGACCTTGCAGCCATCCAAGCCAAACTCCAGGATCTGGATGAAAAATTTCTTGGTCTCCATCTTGAACATTCAGCTATGAACAACAAACGGCAGTCCGAGTCTTCAGTAGACAATGGGTTCTCTTCTTCCGGCAATTTCCGTGGTCCGAAGCTTGATTTTCCTCGCTTCAATGGTACCGACCCAACTGGATGGATCTATCATGCAGAACAGTATTTCAGTCTGCATAATACTTTTGATGTCAACAAAGTTCCGTTGGCATCCTTTCATTTGGAACAGGAAGCTCTTCAATGGTATCGTTGGTACATCAAGGCTCATCCAGAGCCCAACTGGCCAGACTTTTGCCAACTCCTTTTGCAACGATTTGGTCCTAGTGCTTTTGATGACTTCACAGGAGCCCTCACTAAACTTTGCCAAACTGGCACTGTGAGAGAGTATCAAACCGAATTTGAGAATCTAGCCAACCACACCGAAGGATTGTCTGATGAATTTTACCAGTTGTCTTATCAGTGGTCTAAAGGATGCCATCCGCTCTGAGGTCAAAATGTTCTGTCCCAACACAATGATGGAAGCACTCGGGTTGGCTAAATTGGCAGAAGACAAGATTGCAGCCCAACAACGCTCCAAGCCCACTTTTGTTCCCTTCCGAAATATGGGGTCTCAGCGACCTCCTATACCGCAGGCTCCTCGACCGACTCCTATCAAGCGTTTGTCGGAAACAGAGATGCAAGCACGCAGAGAAAAGGGTCTTTGCTATAATTGTGATGAGAAATTCACTCGGGGACATAGATGTGTTCAGCAAAAGCTCTATCTCCTGGATGTGGAGTCTCCGCCTGCCTCTGAAATGGGTGACGAAGATCCAGAAACACTGGATGCTCCAGTCGACATTCAGGAACCGCCTATTGACCCTCCGTCTCAGGATGACCAGCCAGAGATATCTCTCCATGCTTTAGCTGGAATCACCACCCCCCAAACAATGCGGGTCAGGGGTTACTTCAAGAAGCTTCCTCTTACAATCCTCATTGATTCTGGTAGCACTCATAATTTCATTGACCCTCGGATTGCCAAACAAGCTGATTGTTTTATCCATCCTTACTCCAACTTTGAAGTCATGGTTGCCAATGGGGGTACCTTACCTTGCAAAGGGAAGTGTCGAAATGTGCGTATCTCTATGGGAGATTATACCTTGCGCTCTGACATGTTTGCCTTGCCCTTAGGCGGATGTGATGTGGTTTTGGGCGCTCAATGGCTACGCACACTCGGCCCTATCTTATGGGATTTTGCCGAACTTTGGATGCAGTTTTCCCTCAATGGACACAAACACACATTGACAGGATTACAACCAGGTTCTCTCAGCATCATCAGTTCACATCGCATGGAAAAACTCCTCAAGAAGAATTCACATGGTGTCATCGCTCAGATCCATTCCATCCAGATGCAACCATCAGCGGTCTCCACTACTCCTTGGGATCTACAACAAATTCTGGATCTATATACAGGTGTCTTTGCTGAACCAGTGGGATTACCACCTTCCAGGCCAGAAGACCATCATATTCAGCTCCTTCCTGGCAGCGCTCCTCCCAACATCAGGCCCTATCGCTACCCATTCCACCAAAAAACAGAGATTGAAATGCTCGTTCGGGACTTATTGAAGCAAGGTATTATTCGCCCAAGCACTAGTTCCTTTTCTTCTCCAGTTATTCTCGTTCGCAAAAAAGATGGGTCATGGCGCCTCTGCATTGACTTCCGAGCACTTAATCACCTCACCATCAAGGATAAGTTTCCAATTCCTGTTGTTGATGAACTTCTTGACGAGCTTCATGGGGCTCACTTTTTCTCCAAGTTGGATCTTCGTTCTGGGTATCATCAAATTCGGGTTCATGAGGATGATATTCCTAAAACAGCTTTCCGCACACATGATGGCCATTATGAGTTTTTGGTCATGCCCTTTGGCCTCACCAATGCTCCTTCCACATTCCAGGCCTTAATCAATAAAATATTTCGACCCTACTTGCGGAAATTCATTCTGGTATTCTTTGATGATATCCTCATCTATAGTAAAACATGGGATGAACATCTCCAGCATCTGGATCTTGTCATGCAAATTTTCTCTGACCATCATCTCCATGCCAAGCAGTCTAAATGTGTTTTTGGACAAAAGGAAGTTGAGTATATCGGGCACATTATCTCAGCACAAGGGGTTCGCGTGGATCCTGCCAAAATCGACGCCATGAACAATTGGCCACGTCCTCAGACACTCAAGAGCCTTCGTGGTTTTTTGGGGTTGACTGTCTACTACCGCAAGTTTGTCAAGGATTATGGGAAGATTGCAGCTCCATTAACCGCTCTATTGAAAAAGGATGCTTTTACATGGACACCTGCTGCTCAGTGTGCATTTGAAAAACTAAAACAAGCTATGTGTACTACACCTGTGCTAGCTATGCCCGATTTTTCCAAGCCCTTCACTATTGAGAGTGATGCTTGTGGCAATGGACTTGGTGCTGTTCTCCTTCAAGATGAACACCCCATTGCGTTCACCAGCAAAGCCCTTTCAGGTAAGAATTTAGCTGCCTCTACCTATGAGAAGGAAATGATGGCTATTTTGCATGCAGTACAGAAGTGGCGTCCATACCTATTAGGGAATCATTTCTGCATCAAGACTGATCACCAGAGTCTGAAATATTTCTTGGACCAGCGTGTCTCCTCCCCGGCACAACAGAAATGGGTTAGCAAACTCATGGGTTATGACTATGAGATCACTTACAAGAAGGGTAAAGACAATATTGTGGCAGATGCTCTTTCTCGCACATTTGGTGCCCAAGGTTCTCTTTCAGCTATTTCTATGCCTGTTCCAAATTGGTTGCAATATGTTCAACAGGGTTATGTCAATGACTCTTCCTTATCTCAGATCATCCAACGCTTGACCAACAACCCTTCTGCTGTACCACATTAATCTTGGGATGGTGCTTCTCTGCGATACAAGGGTCGTCTGGTGCTTCCCCAGAGCACAGATCTTCAACAGGCTGTCTTCTATGAACTCCATGCTTCTCCATCGGCCGGGCACTCTGGGTTCCTCAAAACATATGAACGAGCACGGCGTAACTTCTTTTGGCAAGGCATGAAAAGGACAATTCAACAGATGGTGGCCGAATGTGATACCTGCCAGCGCAATAAGGGGGAAACAACACTCGTTCCAGGATTGCTTGAACCCTTACCCATACCTACACGGATTTGGACAGATATTTCTATGGATTTCATTGAAGGGCTCCCTAAATCTGGCGGGAAGACAGTGATTCTCGTTGTGGTTGATCGCCTCTCCAAATATAGTCATTTTTGTGCTCTCAGTCATCCCTATACAGCCTCCTCAGTTGCTCAAATTTTTATGGACCAGATCTTTCGTCTTCATGGCATCCCTTCTTCCATTGTCTCGGATCGTGATGCGACTTTCACTAGTCATTTTTGGACAGAACTATTTCGCCACACTGGCACCAAACTGAAGATGAGTTCAGGGTATCACCCACAAACAGATGGTCAGACTGAAATTGTCAATAAATGCTTGGAAACTTATCTTCGTTGCTTCACCTCGGAACAACAACATCAGTGGGCAAAGTGGCTCCCTCTTGCTGAATGGTGGTACAATACCTCTTACCACACTGCCTCTAAAATGACCCCATATGAAGCAGTCTATGGTCAAGCACCTCCAGCTCTTCTTCCATACACCCCCACCAGTTCACCAGTTCAGGAAGTTGATACGGTCCTTCGCAACCGCGATCAGATTCTTCGCATTTTGCGGGACAATCTTCACATGGCAAGAAATCGCATGAAGCAACAAGCGTATCAGCACCGTTCAGAGCGCACTTTTCAAGTCGGCGATATGGTTTTTATTCGTCTCCAGCCGTACAAACAATCCTCCTTGAAAATCAAAGGGCGTCATAAGCTTGCTCCAAAGTTCTATGGGCCATATCGGATTCTTCAGAAGATTGGGTCCGTTGCTTATAAATTGGAACTTCCTCCTTCTTCCCGCATTCATCCAGTCTTTCATGTCTCTTGTTTGAAGAAAGTTCTTGGCACCAACATCAGCGGCCAAACGATTTTACCCAAACTGGATAATGAAGGATCCATCCTTTTGGAGCCAGAGGCCATCCTCAATCGGCGCACACGTTAGCTTCGCTCTCGCTCTATCACAGAGGTCTTAATTCAGTGGCACGGCATGCAACCAGAGGATGCTACATGGGAACCACTCCTTCAGATTCAACAACAATTTCCACATCTGAAGCTTTGAGGACAAAGCTTTTTTTAAGGGGGAGGGGATGTTAGGAACCCATATCTTTACTTTGTTAGTATGTTGTTGTTGGACGCATATGCTTTGTAAGTCGTCCCGTAGTATTTGTTGATCAATAGTTTGTGTTATTGTTGTTGGCGCATATGCTTTGTAAGTCGTCCGTAGTATTGTTGATCCATAGTTTGTAACGGCCCATGGTTTTGACCCATAGTATTGGCGCCTAGAATTAGTATATAAGTGTGTGTTGAGACCTATGAAGGCACGGTGAAGTTATTTGTATTGAGCTTGCTCAAAGGAGGTTGCCCCCTCGAAGTGGCCTGTGATCAATACAAAAGTGATTCTGAGTTCTGTCATTTCTGCTATTTCGCGTATTCTTGTTAATTAATTGTTGCAGGTGCCTCACAATTTGAAAACTGCAAAGTTTCACCCCTCGAAATTGCCTTTTAGATTTCTGGATTCACTAGGGAGGACCCTGAATTAGGGTTTGAGTTTCCCGGAGCTTCACCCAACCAAAAGATTTGATTCAAAGGTCTAAGCTTCGATTTTTCTGAGGAGCTTCCAGCCGTGGTCACAGATTTCCAAAATTCCAAGTTTTGCAGAAGCACTAATTTTCCATCTTTCCAATCAAAGTCCCGAAATAGGGTTTGATCAAGCCCAGCCTTCTGCCCAACCAAAAAATCTGATCTTGGTCTCTAAATTTCTATTTTGATGAGTAGAATCCAGCTGTGGTCTCCGATTAGAGAAATTCCAACTTTCTCTGAAGCCCTAAATTCTGGAAGCCATGAATGAAGGTGCTCAAAAAAATTCAGTTTTGACAGAAATATGTACCTGATTGTTTCTGGTGTAACTCCAAACTTTTCGATCCACAGGGTCTGAAACATTTTCTTGAGATAGCCTGACCTGTTATCTTTCCATCCTGACAGGTCTGACCTCAATTGGATTCTCTGAGAGAGAGTTATGCCAAGTGTCGCAACGTGACCTGTTTATGGGATAATACAGGAGAGCGAACTTGTATGGCGTGCCACATGTCACTGGTTCAAATTCGGCCTCTGAAATTTTTTCTTGAGATAGTATAGTCTGTGTGATACTTGTCACTTTTTACAAAATTTCATTTGGAGCTTCCTAGCCCAAGTTATGACCTTTTTCCCAAGCTCACCTGATTTTGACTCAGATCTGGAAGAGGCAGAAACCCTATATTGTACAGATCATAAATCACAAAGTACAACGAATTAGAGGTTTTCCTTTGGACACAAGGTACATGGGGATCTGATCTTCGACTTGTAAAATTTTTAGATCTGAAAACTTTTCCAAAAAAGATTTATAGCGAAAGTTCTACAATGACTGGTTTTTGCTATATCAAGCCCTAGCATCGTAAGTGCAACAAGTGTCATACATGCCATATCATGCCTTCTTTCAGGCTAGCTCTGATACCATGTTAAATTTTCAGAATTTACTTCAATTTGATCTAGGATCTTAACTGAGAGAACAACATGTACAGCAAATCTACAGCAACAGAGCCTCCTCCTCCACAAGTGCACCACTCTCCAAAGTGTGAGTGAGAGAATAGAATGTGTAAATTGAGAGAGACACACTCTCTATTTATACACTAACTTGACTTGACCTTTACTCAACTAGGTCGGCCTCAACTTAACCACATAACATAATGCTGACTGGGCCGACCCCCACTAGGGTGGTCTAATAACCCTTTGACCCACATGGCCGACCCCAAATAAGGTGGTCTAATAACCCTTTGACCCACATGACTTATACAGGGCCGACCCCAACAAGGTGGTCTAATAACCCATCAAGTATAAGTTACGACACTTACAATATAAATGACGACACTTCCGTATAGAGGAATAATAACATCTCTATAGGAATACAATATACATATATGTGAAATACATTCCGAAGTTACATATACATCAACAAAAATGTCACATACCCCAATTTTGTAAAAATTATGAAATTATTTCATTATATTCTTGAGACATTATGTTAAATTTAATGCTAAGTAGGAATTGATGACTCAGCAGAGTCACTAGAAATGGAATGTAATTCAGAATATTTTATTATTTAATAAATAATTATGGAGACAACAACATGGGAGAGCTGTTAAAAAGAGGTTACTGGTCAAACTGGTGGATGGAACTAGGTGGAAATGCAAAAGACAAGTGGCAGCATCCTCAAACACTTCCTAAGTTGCAGGTGGCAACTTCCCTATATTTGGGGTCATGATTTCCCAAGAAAGTGGAATCTGAGCAGGTGGCTCATTAATGACAGTTAACCCAACAAAGACCTAGGCAATCTTTTAAATAGTACTCAATGAACTGAGCTGAGGGTTCGATTTTTGTTCTAGAGGGAGAAAGCATTCAGGTGAATGTTATTCAGGAATCCCATTGAGGAAGAGGGAATTACAGTAAGGAATTTTTTTGAGAGGAATGTTGCAGTAACTTGGTTCCAGTATAGCTGTTTGGGCTGAGTGAATAATTTTGCTGCACCTAGTTCCAGCCAGGGAGACCAGAGCAAGCTCGAGAGTCCTGAGAAGTGTTGTCTGGGCACTCTCCAGGAGTTGGTAGGGAGGAACAGCCTCCCATTGCTGTTGTTGTCCACAGAAACAGGTTCTGCTATTTATTCCTTTATGTTTATTAAGTACAAATGAAAGTATGTTGTGTCTATCATCTATAGGTAGGAATAGTATTTAGTTTATTAAAAGTTAGCATCTCTGAATATCAGTAATAGATTTGACGAGAATTACTGTGTTTCCAGCATCCCTTAGTATCATTATTACATTACTGATAAGGTATCTTTAATGTTTTCCATACAATGGTAATAGTTAGAGCAATAGTTATTATTGTAATTTTAATCCTAGTTTAATTATGATGCTCAAGTAGAGAAGTAAGAGATACTTATAAATTATTTATGCTCTGTGTAAACAAAATGAAATAAACAGTCATAGAAGACAACAATAATTATAACCATAAAAACAATTACATTTATTATAGCTTTGTCGACAGACCTTACAGGAGATTTTGTAGTCATAGATAGGACCTTTATATTAGAGTACAAAACCCTAATCAAAATTTAACCAATCCCTTCATAGCAACGATTTTATTGTGCAGAAACCTTAACAGAATATTATTACAAGGAATTATCAACAGTTTTAATAACCTAGTTATTAATTTAAACAGTAGGGTTAGTAGTTTAGTATCTAGCTCATAATCGAGCTTAAACATTATAATAATATCTTTCGTTTGACTCTCATTATCGACAGAGTCTTATTCGTAAACCTAGTTACTGTTTAAAAACCAAATGACTAGCAGAACAGTAATTTTGCTCATTTATCGAGCTCAACTGTTTAATAATATCATTCACTTGTTTCTCAACTACCAACAGAAGCATATTCATAACAATAGAATAAACATCTAAATAAAAATCGTAACTACAGAATCAACATCTAAACAAAAACACCACTGTTGTTTCAGATCGAACCCATCATTCCAGACTTTACAAGTAAATAAACAATTGAGATTTAAGACAACGATTCACCTATGACCACAACCAAGGATCACTGTTTAAGTGATTTTACAAATATAGAATTTAAAATACACGCCACACCCAGCTCAAAAATTATAGAAGAAACGTTAATAGAGTTATTTTGTCAAACCAAGATGAAAACCCTGGATAACTTAAGAGCTCAACAACAAAACAAAATCTAGGTATATAAACCCTGCAGTATTATTACACAAGAATTTATCAACAGAGTCGCATTGTATATGACAGCTTAAACATTCGAACTGACTTCTCCAATAGAAAAATAGTTCGGGTCAACCTGACCAGCCCCGTTTGAATAAGCAAAGAATTTGCTAAATAGTTAATGCAATGTTTTCATATACAGCCAAGACACAAATCCATTGTGTAAGTGGATTACAAACTTAAAATTTACTTGCTGCCGAAATAGCATAGAACTAAAACGCATGCGACGAACAAGCCCAAGGTACAAGCAAAAACCTTATAATAAGTTAAATTTCAAAACCTGGGTAAAAACCCTGAGCAAAATTTTACGAATACAGTATTAAAAACCTTGAGGCTGTAACCTCATCTTCAGAGCAGGCTCATAGCCTTTTCTTTTATACAATAATTCTTCTATAAACCTTAAATACCTCAAGAAAGACGATAAAATTTACATATGACTGCAGCCATGACAATTCATACACATCACAGGGTTAAAACTGTCCAAGAATTTCGATATCAAGCAAATAAAAGACCCAACAGAACGGAGACAGTCACCGAACCGTCCCTTCATAGTCCAAACCCTAACCGCCCAAACAATCCACAAGGAGGAAAATGCCATGGTAAGAATTAGGCTTACCCGGAAATGCCTATTTGCTGAAGCTTGTGCCACCCAAGACGAAGTAGAGCCAGGACCTGCAATGACAGAGTAGTATCTGTTAGAAACCTTAATTTATTTGAAAACAATTCCTTGTAACTGCAAACGCAAAGGAGAAATACAGTAGCTTACCAGCATTGAAGGAGGCTGCAAATATAGTGAATATTCTGATGACCACGAACGTAATATGTGTGAAAACCCCACCCTTGTCACCGAGTGACTAAACTGGAAAAAGCAATGGATGTCTTCCACAACGGAAGCCTTATAAAAACCAATCCAAGAGTTATGATCACGCTGTGACAGGGTTACTCTGGATAACAAAAGTACAAACCCTAGATTCTTAACAAGCTCCAGCTGCTAACAGCAAAACAATTGACTCCCAAACGATGCAGTGGGCAAGTATGAAGGCCGAGAGCAGCATAGAGGCTGCTAGCACACAGTGTTGGGACAAGAGGGTTTGCAGAGCGGCCGAGCCCAAAGGCAAAGGGAGAAATGGCCAAGTAGGGTTAGTCAACTGTTATATATCACCAGATGCATGGCTCAAGACTAACCACGTAGCACTTTAAATTTTTACATACAGTGGGTCGACGCTCCTAAGTTCCACGATGTGATACCAATCAATTGCTATTTGATTAAAATCATCGCGTGAGCAAACTAAAATCATAGCAGGGATATTCCAATATGGTAATAAACCATAGTTTAAACTTGCAAATTACTCCATGGTAAAACAATGCTTCGAACCTTGCATATAAAAACAATGACACTTTGCCCTACAACCAATACAATAATGCAAGTGTTAATAATGTTCAAATTCACGATGAGATTCTTATCATTATTGCTAGATAAAAACCATAGCATGGGTAAATAGAAATTATCGAATGGACATCTATAAGGGTTGCAATACCCTAGTTCAATTGTTATCCTTTTAACAATCAAAAACATTAGGATAATACCATGAACGTTGCTTATTATATAACGAAAATGTTGCCATACATTCTTTAAACCATGCAATATTGATATCGTCCAAAATCAGTCTTGAAGCACTACATACATAGAGGAAATTGATTGCATTATAAAAATTATAAGAGCAAGGGTATAATATTAAGCCTTAAGTGGTTCACAACACCTTATTACTAATTCTCCATAAGTACTAGCTTCATGAGAAGAGACAACCGATATTGCATCTCTCTTAAGTCTCTAAGATAGTGTGGTGGTGTTGTGCGTAGTAATTTTCAATTCTAGTACAATATTACCATTTGCTATGACTTGCATAGATGTACAGGATTTGCCATTCTCTTCTTTAGATGACTTAAACTTGTAAGATCTAAGTTACATAATGCGAAGTTTTAGAATAGGGTTATTCTAGCTCTTTCAATTGTTGTTATAATTTAATAACAATCTTTTAATAGACTCAAACCTTTCGTAAGGACAAGTATACTTTGATTATCCTTTAGACTAAACAGATTTTATCTTTATAGATTATAAGTCTCTATTCTATTGTCAGTCATAAAAATAGGAGTAGTTCCAATCCAGGTAAACCCTTAAAAATTGTTAAGAGGAGACTGGTATCTGACGGTACACCTTACAACTGTTAGAATTAAGAAAAGTAAATATTGGTAACTGCAGGCCTTTTACAATTGAAGCTACAATTCAAAATAAAGTCTATTTTATTAAATATGACCTGATGCAATAACAATGAGAAAGTAAAAACTGGTCCTAGTATGGTCACTCAGTGGCATTTTACAGTGCTAGTAATGAAATACAAATGCAATACAGTAATTTCATCCAAGAACAAATGATCCATATCGTTAGTTAATTCTTTGTTCTCAAGAAACATAGCTAGTATACTCTCTAGTAGATCAAATTCTATAAACAGAAAGATCAGAAGGAGAAAATGGGATGAATGATACCTTTAAACACTTGAATACATGGCTAGCATGCTTAGACTTTTTATTGAAGTATTTGGTATAGCTAACTGATTTATCATACTTTAAAGATTAAATGTAGTGACCCACACATTACCTGTATATCTGTAAGAGAAAGACATTTTGATGCATTAGCTCGGAAGCTAAGTAAGCCCAGTCTGCTATGGAAAATCCCCCTTGTGGTGGAAAATAGAAAACAATCAGCAAACGGTAATGAAACTCATATTAAAATCTAAGTATAACAACAGATCATTCAGACACATTTATAATCAATTGAGATAATCAAAACAGACAAATGAATGCATTTATTATTATTACTTGCTATTTTAAAAATTTTGAAATTTTTCAGAAATTTTGGGTTTTGACAAAAAAGGTAATATAGTTGCGCACAGATCTAAAGCAGAGATCAAGGTTATTACGGTTGTGCACAGATCTAAAGCAGAGATCAATGTAATATAGTTGTACACAGATCTAAAGCAAAGATCAATGTAATATAGTTGGGCATAGATCTAAAGCAGAGATCAATGTAATATAGTTGTGCACAGATATAAAACAGAGATCAAGGTTATTATAGTTGCGCACAGATCTAAAGCAGAGATCAAGGTTATTATAGTTGTGCACAGATCTAAATCAGAGATCAATGTAATAAGAAGGAATACCCACATACTTACAGAAGCCGTTTAGCTAAAATCTGATCGAAAATTATATGCATAAATCTAGCGTCTTATGCCGAAACCGCTCACCAAATGCCAAAATCCTCATACTACCGCAGTGAGTGGATCAATCCTCATGTTGTATTCTCCACCACCCCCTTCTCCAACCTACGACCTCATATGAATAGTTTGAGGTTTCTACCAGCATTGGAGAATCCTCCTATCCTAGAGTGGATTTTCTTTTTGCCAAGTGGGGGCTATAAATCATCTCTCCAGTTTTTTTATTATTCTTCTCCTATGTATGATAAGTGGAATTCTTTTATGGAGTTTACGCCTCCACTAGGAGCCTTAATTAAAATAGCTTGCAATTTTCTAAATATAAATATATAAATGATTTTACAAAAAATTCCAATAGTAATACTAATATTTAATAGTATTTTCACTTATAAGTTACTGGCTTCTTTGACGGAGATGAGACTATAGCTTAATAATGTCTAGGGTCATCCCCATGGGCATCTAATAAATACTTAGTTTTTATGCTAGTTATATGGGCATATGAGCTCACTATTAGCTTTTATCGAATTAGTCTTTCAACTTTTAAGACCATTTCCTAAAAGTATATAAGCCCTCAAGTGCATTTACTTTCTTCAAGTGCTCGTGGCACCAGGACGACTCTCGTCAACAATAACTACATTCACAAGGTTTCTTAGCCCGTTGGTCTCTCTCTCCCCTAGCGGATTCATTTGCCCTGTCGTTATAGTTGTGTCATAACCTTCAGTCTCCTAATCTATAATCCATAATTACAACTTAGGAAATAAATAACAATGCTTACAAGGTTTACTAGTGGGGCCTTGGCCTTGAGATCCTCACCAAAAACAGTATACCATTTACATTTTCGATTACAAAATTATGGGTAGAAGAGGGATGTTACATCCTTTCCCCCTTAAAGATAACACCGCCCTCGGTGTTCACGCTCTTCAAAAACTTGTCTTACATTCTGGAGTTCCTTTGTACGTCATTCTTTAGTTATCTTTTGTTTGCTTCGTTATCTCCCTTTTGATACTCTTAATCATTTTCGAACTTTCGTGATTCCCTTAAGTCATTATTGCTCGTCCCTCTTTCATAACCTACACTTTTACGCAACCAAACCAGGTCTTCCAAAATTGTTCAGTAAAAACATATCATTATTTTCAATTCAAAGCAGAATGTAAGCAATAAGTCCCTTTGCAAGACACTATTGTTGTTATTCATGGAACATCTTCCAGTCCTTTGTTATTGAACTTTGTGCTCTTATCATCGTAAGGAGACATAATACATTATTATTTTCCATATAACTCAAAAGAATTCATAGGTAAACACTAATTTACTTATCTTTTGAAGGACGTCCTTTACCTCCAATACTTTGACACTTTAGCTCGTCCTTAGCTTGCGATAGACATTACCTTCATTCACAAGTTAGTAGCATTGATCTCTCATATTTTCAAGCAATAAACTTCAATTTCGTCATTCATCCTTGTCCTTGAGTGAATTTTGCATTACTTAAGTACTTATTTGTATTCATAATATTCACACATTAGGAAAGTTAATAGCCTAGTTACTTGGCAGTTCTTAACATATGTTTCATTGTTACATCATGGGGATTGAAAGATTCCAACAACAATTTGCTGAACATAAAAATCTCTTTTGGGTTTTTGTAACTTCAACAACACTTTGTTGAACACAGATCTCTCCCTTTAGATCTGTCACCGATTTATGCGTGGTCTTACAGGCTAAAATATTTTGAGATTACTCCTCTTTTGATTGCAAGTCAAAAAATTTCCTTCTAAAAAAAAACATCAACAGTGTCCTGTCTTCCAGATGATAAAATTGATTGCCTGGGTCTTTTCCATTGATATCACAGAATCTTTCTCTTTTCTATTCAAGCCCCCTAGGATTGAGTCTAGGAAAATTATTTAGGAAAGTAGAGTTGGATCATCAATTTTTGCCACTTCATTTGCCTAACACCAATGTTCTCACACAACAATCGTTTTCCTAACACCATTGTGCTCACACAACAAATCATTTTCCTAATACCAATGTGCTCACACAGCAAATCCTTCCATTTCCATGACATACTTTATCCATAATATGTATAATGCTCTTGTATTTCAACAAATCCTGTAGATATTAACGATATACCAAAACCCATGATCATATTATTATATTTTTATTTATTTATTTTGTCCACATTTACCGTCAATCACAACAATTGACTACTTGCGACACACAGACTTGGTACTTATCGTGGCTTTACTACCATTTCCAAGTTCCTAGAATCATTTACAACTTCAGGGTTAGTTGCAATATAATTATTATCAATCGATAGACAATAGGTTCATCTATTTACTCATCAACATTTCATAAGCTTTAATGATTTAACTATCAATGTACATTAGTCTTCCAGTATTGGTATGGGTTTAGATTTTTTTTTTGCAATATGACTTTCCACTCACTCTATTGCATGCACAATCATATATACTGCTTTTGTTTGTCCATCAATAACATAAATCTACCATCAATTAGGAATTTTTTCTCTAATCATGGTTCATACAAACTTTTAACCCAACAATTACAATAAGATGTAAAAAGAAATCATCACTCACTCTCGAGTGGTTTAACTCAAATATTTGTACAAGTGGATTTATAATCAACATTCCATTTTGATTATGATGTCGATCATAATCATGGTATAATCCTGTAATGTTAGTACATAACCCTTTTACTATATATATACAACATCAATCCACCTATTATATTCAAATATTAATGACATATAAACATCTTTACTCATTTATCCTTGGATAACTACTGGTGAACGAAAACATTCAACCTTGCACAATGTTCATCAATAGTAATCTGTATAAACCCAAATTGCTATATACCTCCATATGGCTATTAGTGTCATCAATTGGAACAATATGGAACAATATACTCAACAATGGAACATTTATACTTTGAATCAAAATATTTTATCAAGGCAACTCATGCTAAGAATACGAACATGTTCATAAACTCACAACTCATAAGGAAATCCAATAATGACGAATACTTATATGAGGAAGTGGACAAAGGTAACTCAAGGTTTGACTATTTTAAGGTACTATTCCTTTTCAATTCACACCCACTTCTTTCGCATGAATTACAACGTTGGTACAATGCACATGCATACCATCATTTATGGTCCCTTTTTCATTAACTTTGGTTTCTCATGAAGTATAGTAATGTATCCCCCTGATAAGTGTACATCCTTTCCAATAATTCCAATGGTTATTCTATTTACTAACTCAAAGGTTTCAACTTGCGTCTTCATAATTCTATTGTTAAACATTTCCATATATATATCTATATATAGAGACAATTCTAGAAAACATCTATATTTCTTCCTAAATGTATTAAGAGTAAAAATTATAGCTCAACTTCCATTTTTCAGTATGTAAACATAATACATAATACAAGGAAAAAAAAACAAAATGAAAGCATTACTCGTATACATACGGTTTTAATCAGACGAGTTTTGTTGGGTAATGTAATAACATACCTTGCCATAAAATTTCATATTTTTATCTGCTTAGTTACCTCTTGGAGAACTTTGAAGGTTAACTCGGATAACTTATTCCCTCGTTAACTCGGATAACTTATTCCCTTGTCCATTCCTCCCATGCATCCAAATCAAAACAATCGATTGGTTAGTTTAACAATCTTCATACTTCCTTACTTCATGTTGAGCCCCTATAGGCCTGAGTGCTGTAACTTCAGCTCTGATACCACTTGTAACACACCCAAACATCCTCGACGTAATTTTGAGGAAATGGGGTGTAAAAGAAATTTTCCTTAACATTACCCGAACAACTAACAAGTTAGTCTTAACAAAATCATGATAAACCTAATAGTTTCATGACTACAACATCCTTTACATATGAATTGCCTCTTCAAGTTTACTTTGAGTAGTAGAAATATCTTTACTACTTAACATCCACATCCTTAGATGTAACTTAGATATTAATTAATTCTCTATATAAGACATAGTCATCTAGAGTGACTTCTATGAAAATCATTTACACTTAACAACTTAGGGAGTTTGGTCTCTTCGTAAAGATATTACAAAAACAAATACCTCTTTCTAAAGCACAATAAGACACATGACTCCCACTATTTTCCAATGGTAATCATTATCCTATGTGCCTTCCTATAACTATTTAACATTTGAGTCACAACTATATACTTCTAATCTTAACTCAATTAAGCATTATGTAAATTATAGGATAAGTTCCAACCCAGACTCCAACTGAAATTTACGTCCAAATATAAGAATTAGTATATCATTTAAGTATTGATTATGCTAATTCTAAATCAAACTATATTGTCAACTAATTTTCCAAGAGAATCCATAAGTCTAATTAGCATGTGAGATCCATCCTATTACTATACTTTTGAAGCCCTTGGATTTATTTTTCTCTTAATAATTATATTAAAATGCTAATTCTACTTATACCATCATAGACAACTAATATGAATCTCTTGTAACACTTTTAATGGATTTTCAATACATAAATTAATAGTATGATACTATTATGACATTTACTTCTAGCAACACTATACCTTTCCTCTCATGTAACACTTATAGATAGTATATCTAGTTGTAGATATATATAATCTTTTTTAAGGTAATAAACATTACTCATATATTTGTTTGCCTTATGTCTAATAAGGCCTTCATTTCGTTAGCATGAGTCTAAACTCATAACAAATTAATACCATTTATGTTTCTTAGTTAGGTAAGCCATCTCGCATAAAATCTATGAAGGATATTTGTTACTATAAACCCTTGTATACTATTACACAACTTTCTTCTAATTATTTATAACATCATTATGTGTTCCCATAAATACTAAGAAAGAAGTATCTTAACCTTGAGGCATTAAGGATTTCTATGATCAATATTTGCCATGTCCTTTCAAGACACAAAAAGGAACAACTTATATATATAATTTTACTAAGCATTCATAACCATAGCCAAAGATGAGAGTCTCCACAATAGTTCTTGTAATATATCAGTTTATCATTTATGAAAATAAACACCACACATATAGTTCTTACTGTAAACTAACTAACCAATATTTATACCTAATAATCTGGTTTGAACCATTGTTCAATCCTTCATCGGATATTCAAACCCATGCATAATGTAAGAATATAATCAGAAGGGTAAATTCATAGAAAATTATGCATTCAATTAAATAATCTTCTCCTAACTCTTGCAACATTATTATTTGCCTCATAGAAAATAAATGTTCTTTCAGTCGAAGTTGAGTTTAGTTAATAAGTATGAACTCCGTATAATTTATATAAAAATAAATAACTTCTAATCAATATCACATTTATTTACTTACGGTTGAGATATTTCTCCATATTTAGGAAAATCTCAGAATACCCATTAACATCATACTTATATTGTGCGTCTCTATTAAACCAATCCCTTTGAAGGAGTATCATAGATATAACTAAATGGAAAACATAAACGTAACTAACAAGATTCATTATAAGCATGACAATTATGTCTCCTTTGGATGAGTATCTTAGATATACTGAATGGAAAGCAGAAACGTAACTAAAAAAGATTCATTAAAAGCATGACAAATTCTTTCTCCTTGCATTATAATCATCCAACAAGCATTATAATCATCCAACAAGTACACGTTCATAAACACATAATTTTACAAGGAAAAACAATAATGAAAATACTTATCTAAGGAAGTAACCAAGGGTGACTGAAGGTATGATTGCAACTTTCCACCCAACCACAGGTTCTCTGTCCGGTATGTGTTTCCCACTGAGAGACCACCCCTGACCTAGGAAATAATCCACTAGGGTTGAGAATCGCTCCTAGAGTCCTCTAACTCTCTCTTGTGGATAACCCTTCCACCCCGTTATTCCTTGCTAAGGTATTTTATAAGTAGATTATCTATATATTTCAATTTCAAAACTAAGAAGGAGCCGAGGTTCGCACCCTTCTCCAGCGATTTCCCAATCAAGTGGCATACAAAGTATATCTCATATTCGACTCTATGCATAGATAATGGATATACTACCACGGGTTACATCCTTCGATTATAAACACACAATTAAAGGAACAAGGTATAATCTTGGTTGCACCACTCTGGATGTCGAGGTAGCAAGAAATCAAAGGAATGCATGATACATAGATCAAAGTAAATGATACTCTGTCAATCATTATGCAATGAACGCTCTTAGTAGAGGTCGATTAGAATCGGATCGCTCTCTTTTTAGAGATCGATACTAATAAAGTGTGCACAGATCTAAAGCAGAGATAAATGTTAATGTAGTATCCACAGATCCAACGCAGAGATCGATGTTAATACGGTATGCTCAGTTCTCGAGCAGAGATCGATGATAAAATAGTATGCTCTGATCTCAAGCAGAGTTTGATATTAAAAGGTATGCTCCGATCTCAAGCAGAGATCGATGATAAAATAGTATTCTCCAATCCCAGGTAGAGATCGATATTAAATGGTATGCTCCGATCTCAAGTAGAGATCGATGATAAAATAGTATGCTCCGATCTCAGGTAGAGATCGATATTAAATGGTATGCTATGATCTCAAGCAGAGATCGATGTTAAAAGGTGATATAGTTGCGCACAAATCTAAAGCAGAGATCAAGGTTATTACGGTTGCGCACAGATCTAAAGCAGAGATCAAGGTTATTACGGTTGCGCATAGATCTAAAGCAGAGATCAATGTAATATAGTTGGGCACAGATCAGGGTTATTATAGTTGCGCACAGATCTAGAGCAGAGATCAATGTAATATAGTTGGGCATAGATCTAAATCAGAGATCAATGTAATATAGTTGCACACAGATATAAAGTAGAGATCAAGGTTATTATAGTTGCGCACAAATCTAAAGCAGAGATCAAGGTTATTATAGTTGCGCACAGATCTAAAGCAGAGATCAAGGTTATTATAGTTGTGCACAGATCTAAATCAGAGATCAATGTAATAAGAAGGAATACCCACATACTTACAGAAGCCGTTTAGCTAAAATCTGATCGAAAATTATATGCATAAATCCAGTGTCTTATGCCGAAACCGCTCACCAAATGCCAAAATCCGCATACTACTGCAGTGAGTGGATCAATCCTCATGTTGTAGTCTCCACCGCCCCCTTCTCCAACCTATGACCTCATATGAATAGTTTGAGGTTGCTACCAGCATTGGAGAATCCTCCTATCCTAGAGTGGATTTTCTTTTTGCCAAGTGGCGGCTATAAATCATTTCTCCGGTTTTTTATTATTCTTCTCCTATGTATGATAAGTGGGATTCTTTTATGGATTTTATGCCTCCACTAGGAGCCTTAATTAAAATAGCTTTTAATTTTCTAAATATAAATATATAAATGATTTTATAAAAAATTCCAATAGTAATACTAATATTTAATAGTATTTTTCACTTATAAGTTAATTGCTTCTTTGACGGAGATGAGACTATAGCTTAATAATGTCTATGGTCATCCCCATGGGCATCTAATAAATACTTAGTTTTTATGCTAGTTATATGGGCATACGAGCTCACTATTAGCTTTTATCGAATTAGTCTTTCTACTTAGGACTAACCTAAACCTTTAGACCATCGCCTAAAAGTGTATAAGCCCTCAAGTGCATTTACTTTCTTCAAGTGCCCGTGGCACCAGGACGACTCTCGTCAACAATAACTACATTCACAAGGTTGCTTAGCCCACTGATCTCTCTCTCCCCTAGTGGATTCATTTTCCCTATCGTTATAGTTGTGTCATAACATTCAGTCTCCTTGTCTATAATCCATAATTACAATTTAGGAAATAAATAACAATGCTTACAAGGTTTACTGGGGGGGCCTTGGCCTTGAGCTCCTCACCAAAAACAATATACCATTTACATTTTCGATTACAAAATTATGGGTAGAAGAGGGATGTTACATCCTTTCCCCCTTAAAGATAACACCGCCCTCAGTGTTCACGCTCTTCAAAAACATGTCTTACATTCTGGAGTTCCTTTGTACGTCATTCTTTAGTTATCTTTTGTTTGATTCATTATCTCCCTTTTGATACTCTTAATCATTTTCGAACTTTCGAGATTCCCTTAAGTCGTTATTGCTCGCCCCTCTTTCATAACCTACACTTTTACGCAACCAAACTAGGTCTTCCAAAATTGTTCAGTAAAAACATATCATTATTTTCAATTCAAATATGAATGTAAGCAATAAGTCCCTTTGAAACACACTATTGTTGTTATTCATGGAACATCTTCCAGTCCTTTGTTATTGAACTTTGTGCTCTTATCATCGTAAGGAGACATAATACATGATTATTTTCCATATAACTCAAAAGAATTCATAGGTAAACACTAATTTACTTATCTTTTGAAGGACGTCCTTTACCTCCAATACTTGGACACTTTATCTCGTCCTTAGCTTGCGATAGTCATTACCTTCATTCACAAGTTAGTAGCATTTATCTCTCATACTTTCAAGCAATAAACTTCAATTTCGTCATTCATCCTTGTCCTTGAGTGAATTTTGCATTATGTAAGTACTTATTTGTATTCATAATATTTACACATTAGGGAAGTTAATAGCCTAGTTACTTGGCAGTTCTTAACATATGTTTCATTGTTACATCATGGGGATTGAAAGATTCCAACAACAATTTGCTGAGCACAAAAATCTCTTCTGGGTTTTTGGAACTTCAACAACAGTCTGTTGAACACAAATCTCTCCCTTGAGATCTGTCACCGATTTATGCGTGGTCTTACAGGCTAAAAGATTTTGAGATTACTCCTCTTTTGATTACTAGTCAAAAAATTTCCTTCTTAAAAAAAACATCAACAGTGTCCTGTCTTCCAGATGTTAAAATTGTGTGCCTGGGTCTTTTCCATTGATATCATAGACTCTTTCTCTTTTCTATTCAAGCCCCCTAGGATTGAGTCTAGGAAAATTATTTAGGAAAGTAGAGTTGGATTATCAATTTTTGCCACTTGATTTGTCTAACAACAATGTTCTCACACAACAATCATTTTCCTAACACCATTGTGCTCACACAACAAATCATTTTCCTAACACCAATGTGCTCACACAACAAATCCTTGCATTTCCATGACATACTTTATGCATAATATGTATAATGCTCTTGTATTTCAACAAGTCCTGTATATATTAACGATCTACCAAAACCCATGATCATATTATTATATTTTTATTGATTTATTTTGTCCGCATTTACCGTCAATCACAACAATTGACTACTTGCGACACACAGACTTGGTACTTATCGTGGCTTTATTGCCATTTCCAAGTTGCTAGAATCATTTACAACTTCACGGTTAGTTGCAATATAATTATTATCAATCGATAGACAATAGGTTCACCTATTTACTCATCAACATTTCATAACCTATAATGATTTAACTATCATTGTACATTAGTCTTCCAGTATTCATTAGAGAGATTTTGAGGTAAAAAAGGGCCTCCTAAGAGATATACTACAAAAATATGAGATATATTAAAATATTATGAATTGGGGGTTTTATGGGGTAGGTATATATGACAAGTCACCTCCCACACTATTTTCTATGCACAATATAAATAACCATGGTTGAGTTGCTTTTCAAAATTCACTAGAAATAAAATTAATAAAATAAGTCTACATTGATGTGACTAAGATTCATTGTAAATTCCCAAAAATTTATTGTCCTTTAGCATTTATTTGTCTTGAACTTGCAAATGAAATTAAATAATAAAAAATATTTTTAAGAGCTATTTTTTTAATTTTATGTTGACTTTTTATATTTAGTACTTTTCACATGAATTTAATATAATGTAATTTAATTGAGAATTTATTTACATGTAAAATGTTAATAATATTATTATAATCCACATTACATTATTATTATTATTTATTAAATCTATTATTATTCTTTATTAGTTTGACATTATGTTATTAAATAAAATGGAGTGAATATATAATTTAAAATTAAAAAGATAAAAAGGATAATATATTATTTTATAAAAAAATGTGAAAGGACTTTCTTTATGAATTAAGAGTACTTCACTTGAAAATGACAATAATATTATTTTATGAGAAAGTGTGAAAATACATTCATTATGAGTATTTTACTTGAAAATGACAATAATATTATTTTATGAAAAGACTATCATTATGAGTATTTTACTTTATGACTTAAAAGTACTTACACCACTACCTTGGTTAACTATGTGTTTTCATCCACCATAGAAAATTTGACAAATAAGCATTCTTAACTCATGCAATGCCACCTCACCAAGGGGGATGATGTCATCTACTAGAATGTGATTGGTTGTTTTTTATAGTACATTTTCTTTGTTTTGAGGCCATTTTTTGACCTCAAAATTTCTCTAATGGGTATGGATTTAGATTTTTTTTTTGCAATATGACTTTCCACTCACTCTATTGCATGCACAATCATATATACTGCTTTTGTTTGTACATAAATCTACCATCAATTAGCAATTTTTTCTCTAATCATGGTTCATACAATCTTGTAACCCAACAATTACAATAAGATGTAAAAAGAAATCATCACTCACTCTTGAGTGGTTTAACTCAAATATTTGTACAAGTGGATTTACAATCAACATTCCATTTTGATTATGATGTCGGTCATAATCATGGTATAATCCTGCAATGTTAGTACACCAACCTAGATCCAAATCCTAGGCTCTATCAAGCACCGAGAGGGATCAAATCTCTGGAGGTGCAACGTCTCCTTGAATAGCTCCTTGAGTGCAATACCTGAGCCACCTAATACTAAGCTCTAAAGTCTCTACTTTAAGTCTCATATTTACTTTTTACTTTGCAATATCTTTTTTGTTTATGGCCGACATTATATTTATTTCTTTTTACTTTGTATTATTATTTTTTGTTTACTTTGTATTATTTTGTTACTGGACAAACACTCTAAAGTCTCATATTTACTTTTTACTTTGTATTAAAAGTAAAAAGTAAAGTCTCTAGTTTAAGTCTCATATTTACTTTTTACTTTGTATTATTCTTTTTTTGTTTACTTGGTATTATTTTGTTACTCGACAAACACTCGACTAACAAGATATCCCCCATACTGGGCTGTAGAGAACCTCTCAGCGCAATAACCCTTTTACTATATATATACAACATCAATCCACCTATTATATTCAAATATTAATGACAAATAAACATCTTTACTCATCTATCCTTAGATAACTACCGATGAATAAAAATATTCAACCTTGCATAATGTTCATCAATAGTAATATGTATAAACCCAAATTGCTATATACCTCCATATGGCTATTAGTGTCATCAATTGGAACAATATGGAACAATATACTTAACAATGGAACATTTATACTCTGAATCGAAAATATTTTAACAAGGCAACTCATGTTAAGAATACACACATGTTCATAAACTCACAACTCATAAGGAAATCCAATAATGACGAATACTTATATGAGGAAGTGGACAAAGGTAACTGAAGGTTTGACTATTTTAAGGTACTATTACTTTTTAATTCACACCCACTTCTTTCGCGTGAATTACAACGTTGGTACAATGCACATGCATACCATCATTTATGGTCCCTTTTTCATTAATTTTGGTTTCTCATGAAGTATAGTAACGTATCCCCTTGATAAGTCTACATCCTTTCCAATAATTCCAATGGTTATTCTATTTACTAACTCAAAGGTTTCAACTTGCGTCTTCATAATCCTATTGCTAAACATTTCCATATATATATAGAGAGAGAGAGACAATTCTAGAAAACATCTATATTTTTTCCTAAATGTATCAAGAGTAAAAATTAGAGCTCAACTTCCATTTTTTAGTATGTAAACATAATACATAATACAAAGAAAAAAAACAAAATGAAAGCATTACTCGTATACTTATGGTTTTAATCCGACGAGTTTTGTTGGGTAATGTAATAACATACCTTGCCATAAAATTTCATATTTTTATCTGCTTAGTTACCTCTTGGAGAACTTTGAAGGTTAACTCGGATAACTTATTCCCTCGTCCATTCCTCCCATGCATCCAAATCAAAACAATTGATTGGTTAGTTTAACAATCTTCATACTTCCTTACTTCATGTTGAGCCCCTACAGGCCCGAGTGCTGTAACTTCAGCTCTGATACCACTTGTAACGCACCCAAACATCCTTGACGTAATTTTGAGGAAATGGGGTGTAAAAGAAATTATCCTTATCATTACCCGAACAACTAACAAGTTAGTCTTAACAAAATCATGATAAACCTAATAGTTTCATGACTACAACATCCTTTACATATGAATTGCCTCTTCAAGTTTACTTTAAGCAGTAGAAATCTCTTTACTACTTAACATCCACATCCTTAGATGTAACTCAGATATTAATTAATTCTCTATTTAAGACATAGTCATCTAGAGTGACTTCTATGAAAATCATTTACACTTAACAACTTAGGGAGTTTGGTCTCTTCGTAAAGATATTGCAAAAACAAATACCTCTTTCTAAAGCACAATAAGACACATGACTTCCACTATTTTCCAATGGTAATCATTATCCTATGTGCCTTCCTATAACTATTTAACATTTGAGTCACAACTATATACTTCTAATCTTAACTCAATTAATCATTATGTAAATTATAGGATAAGTTCCAACCCAGACTCCAACTGAAATTTACATCCAAATATAAGAATTAGTATATCATTTAAGTATTGATTATGCTAATTCTAAATCAAACTATATTGTCAACTAATTTTCCAAGAGAATCCATAAGTCTAATTAGCATGTGAGATCCATCGTATTACTATACTTTTGAAGCCCTTGGATTTATTTTTCTCTTAATAATCATATTAAAATGCTAATTCTACTTATACCATCATAGGCAACTAATATGAATCTCTTGTAACACTTTTAATGGATTTTCAATACATAAATTAATAGTATGATATTATTATGACATTTACTTCTAGCACCACTATACCTTTCCTCTCATGTAACACTTATATATAGTATATCTAGTTGTAGATATATATAATCTTTTTTAAGGTAATAGACATTACTCATATAGTTGTTTGCCTTATGTCTAATAAGGCCTTCGTTTCGTTAGCATGAGTCTAAACTCATAACAACTTAATACCATTTATGTTTCTTAGTTAGGTAAGTCATCTCGCATAAAATCTATGAAGGATATATGTTACTAGAAATCCTTGTATACTATTACACAACTTTCTTCTAATTATTTATAACATCATTATGTGTTCCCATAAATACTAAGAAAGAAGTATCTTAACCTTGAGGCATTAAGGATTTCCATGATCAATATTTGCCATGTCCTTTCAAGACACAAAAAGGAAAAACTTATATATATAATTTTACTAAGCATTCATAACCATATCCAAAGATGAGAGTCTCCACAATAGTTCTGGTAATATATCAGTTGATCATTTATGAAAATAAACACCACACATATAATTCTTACTATAAACTAACTAACCAATATTTATACCTTATAATCCGGTTTGAACCATTGTTCAATCCTTCATCGAATATTCAAACCCATGCATAATGTAAGAATATAATCGGAAGGGTAAATTCATAGAAAATTATGCATTCAATTAAATAATCTTCTCCTAACTCTTGAAACATTATTATTTGCCTCATAATAAATAAATGTTCTTTCAGTCGAAGTTGAGTTTAGTTAATACGTATGAACTCCCTATAATTTATATAAAAATAAATAACTTCTAATCAAGATCACATTTATTTACTTACGGTTGAGATATTTCTCCATATTTAGGAAAATCTCAGAATACCCATTAACATCATACTTATATTGTGCGTCTTTATTAAACCAATCCCTTTGAAGGAGTATCATAGATATAATTGAATGCAAAACATAAACGTAACTAACAAGATTCATTATAAGCATGACAATTATGTCTCTTTTGGATGAGTATCTTAGATATACTGAATGGAAAGCAGAAACGTAACTAAACAAGATTCATTATAAGCATGACAAATTCTTTCTCCTTGCATTATAATCATCCAACAAGCATTATAATCATCCAACAAGTACAGGTTCATAAACACATAATTTTACAAGGAAAAACAATAATGAAAATACTTATTTGAGGAAGTAACCAAGGGTGACTGAAGGTATGACTGCAACTTTCCACCCAACCAGAGGTTCTCTGTCCGGTGTGTGTTTCCCACTGAGAGACCGCCCGTGACCTGGGAAAGAATCCACTAGGGTTGAGAATCGCTGCTAGAGTCCTCTAACTCTCTCTTGTGGATAACCCTTCCACCCCAGTAGTCCTTGATAAGGTATTTTATAAGTAGATCATCTATATATTTCAATTTCAAAACTAAGATGGAGCCGAGGGTCGCACCCTTCTCCAACGATTTCCTAATCAAGTGGCATTAAAATTATATCTCATATTCAACTCTAAGCATAGATAATAGATATACTACCACGGGTTACATCCTTCGATGATAAACACATAATTAAAGGAACACGGTATAATCTCGGTTGCACCACTTTGGATGTCGAGGTAGCAAGAAATCAAAGGAATGCATGATACATAGATCAAAGTAAATGATACTCTGTCAATCAATATGCAATGAACGCTCTTGGAAGAGGTTGATCAGAATCAGATCGCTCTCTTTTCAGAGATCGATACTAATAAAGTATGGACAGATCTAAAGCAAAGATCAATGTTAATGTAGTATCCACAGATCGAACGTGGAGATCGATGTTAATACGGTATGCTCAGTTCTCAAGAAGAGATCGATGATAAAATAGTATGCTCTAATCTCAGGAAGATATTGATAGTAAAAGGTATGCTCCGATCTCAAGCAGAGATCGATGATAAAATAGTATGCTCCGATCCCAGGCAGAGATCGATATTAAATGGTATGCTCCGATATCAAGCAGAGATCTATGATAAAATAGTATGCTCCAATCTCAGGCAGAGATCGATATTAAATGGTATGCTCCGATCTCAAGCAGAGATCGATGTTAAAAGGTGATATAGTTGTGCACAGATATAAAGCAGAGATCAAGGTTATTATGGCTGCGCACAGATCTAAAGCAGTGATCAATGTAATATAGTTGCGCACATATCTAAAGCAGAGATCAAGGTTATTATAGTTGCGCACAGATCTAAAACAGAGATCAATGTAATATAGTTGGGAACATATCTAAAGCAAAGATCAATGTAATATAGTTGCACACAGATATAAAGCAGAGATCAAGGTTATTATAGTTGCACACAAATCTAAAGCAGAGATCAAGGTTATTATAGTTGCGCACAGATCTAAAGCAGAGATCAAGGTTATTATAGTTGTGCACAGATCTAAATCAGAGATCAATGTAATAAGAAGGAATACCCACATACTTACAAAAGCCGTTTAGCTAAAATCTGATCGAAAATTATATGCATAAATCCAGCGTCTTATGTCGAAACTGCTCACCAAATGCTAAAATCCCCATACGACTGCAGTGACTGGATCAATCCTCATGTTGTAGTCTCCACCGCCCCCTTCTCCAACCTGTGACCTCATATGAATAGTTTGAGGTTGCTACCAGCATTGAAGAATCCTCCTATCCTAGAGTGGATTTTCTTTTTGCCAAGTGGCGGCTATAAATCATTTTTCCAGTTTTTTTATTATTCTTCTCCTATGTATGATAAGTGGGATTCTTTTATGGAGTTTACGCCTCCACTAGGAGCCTTAATTAAAATAGCTTGCAATTTTCTAAATATAAATATATAAATGATTTTATAAAAAATTCCAATAGTAATACTAATATTTAATAGTATTTTCGCTTATAAGTTAATGGCTTCTTTGACGGAGATACTTAGTTTTTATGCTAGTTATATGGGCATACGAGCTCACTATTATCTTTTATCGAATTAGTCTTTCTACTTAGGCCTAACCTTAACTTTTAGGACCATCACCTAAAAGTGTTTAGGCCCTCGAGTGCATTTACTTTCTTCAAGTTCCCGTGGCACCAAGACGACTGTCCTCAGCAATAACTACATTCACAAGGTTGCTTAGCCCGCTGATCTCTCTCTCCCCTAGTGGATTCATTTGCCCTGTCGTTATAGTTGTGTCATGACCTTTAGTCTCCTAGTCTATAATCCATAATTACAACTTAGGAAATAAATAACAATGCTTACAAGGTTTACTGGTGGGGCCTTGGCCTTGAGCTCCTCACCAAAAACAGTATACCATTTACATTTTCGATTACAAAATTATGGGTAGAATAGGGATGTTACATCCTTTCCCCCTTAAAGATAACACCACCCTCGGTGTTCACGCTCTTCAAAAAATTGTCTTACATTCTAGAGTTCCTTTGTACGTCATTCTTTTGTTATCTTTTGTTTGCTTCGTTATCTCCCTTTTGATACTCTTAATCATTTTCAAACTTTTGCGATTCCCTTAAGTCGTTATTGCTCGTCCCTCTTTCATAACCTACACTTTTACGCAACCAAACCAGGTCTTCCAAAATTGTTCAGTAAAAACATATCATTATTTTCAATTCAAATCAGAATGTAAGCAATAAGTCCCTTTGCAACACACTATTGTTGTTATTCATGGAACATCTTCCAGTCCTTTGTTATTGAACTTTGTGCTCTTATCATCGTAAGGAGACATAATACATGATTATTTTCCATATAACTCAAAAGAATTCATCGGTAAACACTAATTTACTTATCTTTTGAAGGACGTCCGTTACCTCCAATACTTGGACACTTTAGCTCGTCCTTAGCTTGCGATAGACATTACCTTCATTCACAAGTTAGTAGCATTTACCTCTCATATTTTCAAGCAAGAAACTTCAATTTCGTCATTCACCCTTGTCCTTGAGTGAATTGTGTATTACTTAAGTACTTATTTGTATTCATAATATTCACACATTAGGGAAGTTAATAGCCTAGTTACTTGGCAGTTCTTAACATATGTTTCATTGTTACATCATGGGGATTGAAAGATTCCAACAACAATTTTCTGAACACAAAAATCTCTTCTGGGTTTTTGGAACTTCAACAACACTCTGTTGAACACAAATCTCTCCCTCAGGATCTGTCACCGATTTATGCGTGGTCTTACAGGCTAAAATATTTTGAGATTACTCCTCTTTTGATTGCTAGTCAAAAAATTTCGTACTAAAAAAAAACATCAATAGTGTCCTCTCTTCCAGATGTTAAAATTGTGTGCCTGGGTCTTTTCCATTGATATCACAGACTCTTTCTCTTTTCTATTCAATCCCCCTAGGATTGAGTCTAGGAAAATTATTTAGAAAAGTGGAGTTGGATCATCAATTTTTTCCACTTCATTTTCCTAACACCAATGTTCTCACACAACAATCGTTTTCCTAACACCATTGTGCTCACACAACAAATCATTTTCCTAACACCAATGTGCTCACACAACAAATCCTTCCATTTCCATGACATACTTTATGCATAATATGTATAATGCTCTTGATTCAACAAGTCCTGTATATATTAACGATCTACCAAAACCCATGATCATATTATTATATTTTTATTTATTTATTTTGTCCGCATTTACCGTCAATCACAACAATTGACTACTTGCGACACACAGACTTGGTACTTATCGTGGCTTTACTGCCATTTCCAAGTTCCTAGAATCATTTACAACTTTGCGGTTAGTTTCAATATAATTATTATCAATTGATAGACAATAGGTTCACTTATTTACTCATCAACATTTCATAAGCTTTAATGATGTAACTATCATTGTACATTAGTCTTCCAGTATTGGTATGGATTTAGATTTTTTTTTTGCAATATGACTTTCCACTCACTCTATTGCATGCACAATCATATATACTGCTTTTGTTTGTCCATCAATAACATAAATCTACCATCAATTAGAAATTTTTTCTCTAATCATAGTTCATACAATCTTGTAACCCAACAATTACAATAAGATGTAAAAAGAAATCATCACTCACTCTCGAGTGGTTTAACTCAAATATTTGTACAAGTGGATTTATGATCAACATTCCATTTTGATTATGATGTCGGTCATAATCATGGTATAATCCTGCAATGTTAGTACATAACCCTTTTACTATATATATACAAAATCAATCCACCTATTATATTCAAATAATAAGTACATATAAACATCTTTGCTCATCTATCCTTAGATAACTACCGATGAATGAAAACATTCAACCTTGCACAATGTTTATGAGTAGTAATATGTATGAACCCAAATTGCTATATACCTCCATATGGCTATTAGTGTCATCAATTGGAACACTATGGAACAATATACTCAACAGTGGAACATTTATACTTTGAATCGAAAATATTTTAACAAGGCAACTCATGCTAAGAATACACACATGTTCATAAACTCACAACTCATAAGGAAATCTAATAATGATGAATACTTATATGAGGAAGTGGACAAAGGTAATTGAAGGTTTGACTATTTTAAGGTACTATTCCTTTTCAATTCACATCCACTTCTTTCGCATGAATTACAACGTTGGTACAATGCACATCCATACCATCATTTATAGTCCCTTTTTCATTAACTTTGGTTTCTCATGAAGTATAGTAACGTATCCCCCTGATAAGTCTACATCCTTTCCAATAATTCCAATGGTTATTCTATTTACTAACTCAAAGGTTTCAACTTGCATCTTCATAATCCTCTTGCTAAATATTTCCATATATATATCTATATCTAGAGACAATTCTAGAAAACATCTATATTTCTTCCTAAATCTATCAAGAGTAAAAATTATAGCTCAACTTCCATTTTTCAGTATGTAAATATAATACATAATACAAGGAAAAAAACCAAAATGAAAGCATTACTCGTATACTTACGGTTTTAATCCGATGAGTTTTGTTGGGTAATGTAATAACATACCTTTCCATAAATTTTCATATTTTTATCTGCTTAGTTACCTCTTGGATAACTTTGAAGGTTAACTCGGATAACTTATTCCCTCGTCCATTCCTCCCATGCATCCAAATCAAAACAATCGATTAGTTAGTTTAACAACCTTCATACTTCCTTACTTCATGTTGAGCCGCTATAGACCCAAGTGTTGTAACTTCAGCTCTGATACCACTTGTAACGCACCCAAACATCCTCGACGTAATTTTGAGGAAATGGGGTGTAAAAGAAATTTTCCTTAACTTTACCCGAACAACTAACAAGTTAGTCTTAACAAAATCATGATAAACCTAATAGTTTCATGACTACAACATCCTTTACATATGAATTGCCTCTTCAAGTTTACTTTAAGCAGTAGAAATTTCTTTACTATTTAACATCTACATCCTTAGATGTAACTCAGATATTAATTAATTTTCTATTTAAGACATAGTCATCTAGAGTGACTTCTATGAAAACCATTTACAGTTAACAACTTAGGGAGTTTGGTCTCTTCATAAAGATATTACGAAAACAAATACCTCTTTCTAAAGCACAATAAGACACATGACTCCCACTATTTTCCAATGGTAATCATTATCCTATGTGCCTTCCTATAATTATTTAACATTTGAGTCACAACTATATACTTCTAATCTTAACTCAATTAAGCATTATGTAAATTATAAGATAAGTTCCAACCCAGACTCCAATTGAGATTTACGTCCAAATATAAGAATTAGTATATCATTTAAGTATTAATTATGCTAATTCTAAATCAAACTATATTGTCAACTAATTTTCCAAGGGAATCCCTAAGTCTATTAGCATGTGAGATCCATCGTATTATTATACTTTTGAAGCCTTTGGATTTATTTTTCTCTTAATAATCATATTAAAATGCTAATTCTACTTTTACCATCATAGGCAACTAGTATGAATCTCTTCTGACACTTTTAGTGGATTTTCAATACATAAATTAATAGTATGATACTATTATGGCATTTACTTCTAGCACCACTATACCTTTCCTCTCATGTAACACTTATACATAGTATATCTAGTTGCACATATATAATCTTTTTTAAGGTAATAAGGATTTGAATTCAGATTGGATATATTCACGGCTTATAAGGATCTAGCGACCTTCCTTCGTCATTAATGATTTCCATTCTTTGCGGATTTACCTAGATTTGGTCTATTTTCAAAAACTGGAATTTTTTAATTTTCTCAATATTTTATTGATCTTGTCCAAATTCAATTAACCAACTTCTACCACTAAATACTGATGACGCCTTATAATTAATTACCACTACGGTCATTACTCCATTAGTCATTAATGCTTATATGTTGTCACAGTTTACTTTTGTGCACATAAATTCTACTGCGACAGGTCTGTCTGTGAGTAAATATTTTGTTGGAGTGGAGATAGATTTATCTCCCAAGCTCTCCACTTTTTCACTTAGCACAAGGGACTTGACCATTTTTAAGCTATTACCTTCACCTGCAGATTTCATTTTCCAAATCATTCTACATTCTTCTTTCCCTTGATTTGCAGAAGTACTGCTTCTTTTATAAATAACGGGTTGGGATTCCTCACTTGTTTTCTTCTTCTAATATTTGACGGATTTCCTTGACTCTCCACAGATTTGAGCTCTGCGTCCAATTTTATTACACTTGTAACAGACTACATTGTTACATAATTTTCCAATATGTCCAATTATTGTGCATTTCCAACATTGAATAGTTCTGTGCAAACATAACTCCTTTAGTTGCGAAATATTCATTTTATTTTGATCAGTTTCCTTCTTTTCTTTCTTGAAATAATGCTCTTCTTCCCTACTGATGTCACCATCATAGCCTACACCCGATTTTTTAAATGGTGATCTCCGCTTGCTCAGAATTTCATTCAATACTTCTATGCTTTTGGAAAACTTGTCATTTGCCTTTAGTTGATTTTGTAGTCCTTCGACTTCTTGTTCTTTTTCTCGTAATTGAGTCTTATGTTCATCAAGCATTCTCTTAAACTTAGAATTCTTCTCTTTTAGAGAGATGGTCTCAAACAGATTTGTTTGAAGTTGAATTTGATGATCAACACTTTGCTTTTGAAGCTGATATTTTAGTGACAAGATTTCTTCATTTGACCTAGCAACTTTCTCTTCTTTTTCTTGTTTAGTATCTTCCAATTCTTTCCTCAGAAGTATAATTTCATTGGATAACTTCAGATTCTCTGTAGTTGATTTCTTCAGTTTCCTTTCCAAAGTGTAAATCTTCAGCTTCTCAGTTTGAATTTTTTTATCCATCTCCTGTAATTGACTGGTGAAGTATGTTGCCAATCCTTTGATTCTTCTTCTTTATTTTCCAGAGTTTGCATAATGTTGGTTGCAACCCTTTTGACCTCTTCTATATTTTTTCTCTATGTGCGTATGATATTTCTTGCTTTTGTGACAAAGATATTTTCTAGGCTATCATTTTCTTTTAACCATGGTGCTTTTCTTTGAGATGATTTTTCCTTTCCACCCATAATTGTGCAAGAATCTATCTTCCAGATGTTAAGTTGTTACTTAAGACACTCGCTATAATACCAATTGTTGGAATCTTATTAATACTGAGAGGGGGGTGAATCAATATTAGCACAATTATGAACAATTTTACTTCTTAAAAAATTGTACTGAAACTTAAATTATGCATTCACCATAAATGTAAACATTCATCATCACATTCACAAAACACAAAACACAAAACACAAAACACACAAATTTTGCATGGAAACCCAAATGGCAGAAAACCACTGAATGCTCTCTTATAATAAAAAGATTGCATTCATGGAAGCACCAACTTCTGAAGTTCTCTAGCACCAACTGGAAGACACCGACCCCCTGGTTTTATAGGCTACAACTTGAAGGAAGCATCGACTCCCCGATTTACCAGCTTCAATTGGAAGGAAGCATCAACCCCCTGCTCCTTGTCCCGTCCTGCCTCCCTTATATGAAAGTAGAAGATGTTTCCTTGTTGTTTTTCTAATCCACGCACTCTTCGTATTATTTGCAATTCGTAATGTTGTGCGCAACTTATGTATCCTTGAGATATTGCAATCACTGATATGTATCATGAGCTTCACTCGAATACATCAACATTATACACTCGACTTCATACTTCACAATATGTGTGCTACTTCATCATATCACTCTATTTCTGCACACTTAACTAATACTGTGCATCATGTGCTATGCTTCTGTTCTGATTTTGCACATCTACGAACTTAATTGATACTACGCATCATGTTCTATGCTATTGTTCTGACTTCGCGCATCTGTATCAGGTTAATTTGTGCACCTTATGTGATATTACACTTCTGTCTTGGTGCATCTGTCATTAGATAATCTGCGACCTTCTATGCATCATCTGGGATATGACATTTGTGTTCTTCGCACTTGTCTCAGATTACCCTCATCATACTGCGCATCCTTTACTATGCTACAACTCTATCTTTGAGCATCTTACTTATATAAACGGCTTTGCTTCGTGCATTACTAACTGTGCTTCAAGTATGTCTTCGCGCATCTGTATCAGGTTAATTTGTGCACCTTATGTGATATTACACTTCTGTCTTGGTGAATCTGTCATTAGATAATCTGCGACCTTCTATGCATCATCTGGGATATGACATTTGTGTTCTTCGCACTTGTCTCAGATTACCCTCATCATACTGCGCATCCTTTACTATGCTACAACTCTATCTTTGAGCATTTTACTTAGATAAACGACTTTGCTTCGTGCATTACTAGCTGTGCTTCAAGTATGTCTTTGCGCATATGCCATTAGATCATCTGTGACTTTTTGCGTACTATCTACAATACAATCATTATGTTCTTATGCACTTGTGCATCCTATGTAGTTATGCAATTCTATCTTCGTGCAACTGTCACAGATAAACTACATCATCCTACGCACCATCAACAATTTTGTTCTTATGTTTGTGCGCACTCGACTCTCTGCTAGATCATGTTGTTCTAGTTCCATGAGCCCTTGATGCCCCGAAATAAGAAGCTTTCCACATATGTATCTTCTAGTCTTGATCTTACAAGCTGTAGGGTCTGTTAAGTTGAGCAAGTGGATTTTTTTATTTTATTTTTGTAACTAGAGGTTTTTCCTGTCATCGGTTCATATTCATAACATAGTATCCCTAAATAGATCTTAATCTCAAGATTAGTAAGATATCGAGACACAAGTTAACATACATAAAACTTACTTTAAATGCATCACTATGTCTGGAATTCTATGAAACATAACTTACAATTCTACTTCCTGAATTCATTTCGATATTCAATTAGCAATCCCCGACATAATGTATTGCAATTGTGCGCTAACCAAAAGAAAAAGATAACTAAAAAAACATATTAATGAATGACCCCAAATAATGTAATATCAACTTCTTTTACTACTAAAGGACAACGTAATTGTAATTTCACTTTTCACTAAGTAACTATTAGTAAAATGCATTAATCTTTAAACAAAAGTGGTGTAATATCATTTTATATTAGTAGCAATAATCAAAAGAGTGTATTTCATTCTGGCTTCATAAATACTAAAATGCATTGAATCTATGTTAATAATCAAATACTATTGTATTACCCCAATAATACCTCCATCCTTAAACTACCCCAATCCTTAAACAATTGAAAAGCAATGATTATTTATTTTAGTACCTAAGGGTGATTGGGTATATACCCTGGTAACCATCTTAAATAATATAAAACGATTCTAAATGCAACATACAAAAAAATATAATGTAATTAAAATTCCATTTCAACCGCCATGCATGTATAATGACATAATCATAAATTCAATTAAATATAACTTCTACAATATCACAGTCGTGATTCACTTCATTATAAATTCAATTAAATATCCAGGGTCAACCTCTGTCATCAACCATACAGAGTCGTTCCCTTTGGAATCTAAGGGCTTCAGCAAATCACAAATTGGTTATTAATGAATCGAGCCAAACAATCAGATCTAAACGGTCATGGTCGATCTCTGTCACTGAATATACAGAATCGTTCCCTTGGGGTTCAACGCCAACAGTAATTATCAAATGGGCATTCGTGGAGTTGAAGCATACATAACAATCTAATTTATGAATCGAGCCATACATAACAGATCTAGATGGTCAGGGTCGATCTCTGTCATTGCTTATACAGAGTCGTTTCCTTTCCTTTGGATCGAAGCATTCCTAACAAATCTAATTCTTCACCGGTCGATCTCTGTCATTAACTCTACAGAGTCTTCCCTTGGAATCCAATACCATCCGTAGTAATAAATAGGCATTCATTAATCGAAGCATACTTAGCAGATCTAATGCTCTTATATTCGGAACTACTAATGCTTAGAAGATGTGATCTCAATACTAGATACAAATACGATTTTCTCTTTTCTTCAACAACTAGTACTGAAACTTCAACTTACTGTATATAAACGATTCTTGTGTTTTCCAAAATAACTAAAAGATACGATTTCAGCATGCAAGTTTTTAAGATCCCTACGTTTTGAATATTACAACTATACTGCGTTTTTAATATACAAGCTCTCAAGATGTTCCAAGTTAAACAATTAACACACAGTAATCTATCACATAGACGAATCGAAGGGCAGCAACGGTGGGTCTGTAATACTTCATCATTTAACCATGAAAACACAGATATTTAATGATATGGAATGAATTAAATTTCAGATCTATATCAAAATATTCTTCTACCATACAACACAGAAAATTTCCAATTAAATGCAGCATAGATCTAACAATAGAAAACTCACTAACTACTAAATATAATATTGAAATAACTTTGAACCTGTTTCGCGGTTGAGCTTGGAGTCCGAAGTGGTTGTAGTAGCGACTGAATCGAATGTCTTCTTCGACGAAATTACCGACAGCCCATCGGTTGACCACCCTACCGTATCAAGGCTAATCTTCTTTACCTCGAACCTCCGAGCTCATGGGATCGTAAGAACACACTCAAGCCTCCTGAAAGGATCTAAAAATCCTCATTCCGGCTAATCCCAACTCCAAGGATCAAGAACGTAATCCGAGATTACGATGTTCATCCAGCATTAGGGAGCAAGAGAGCCCCTCTCTCTTTTCTCCTCCCTCTTTATATAGGAAAAGCTCATGCGCCATGTGTCGGTCCATGCACATTCTTTAGATTAATTTAATATTTTAATTAACTTTATTCTCAAATACAAGTGTCTGTTTTTCACTCAAGGTGTACACCTAACTCCCTAAATTAGTGCAAAGTAGGTGTAGTTATCATTAAGATAGTTTCAGTTGTGATTGTCTTCTCAAATCTAGTTGCTGTAGAAGATTGAAGTTTAATCTATCATTTTTCTTTTCTTTCTCTGTTTTATAAAAGCAAATACTTTATTTTAAAAAATATTTGTTTAATAATTTCAAATATCTTTCTTTTTATAAAAGTAAATATTTTATAAAGAGAAAAAGATTATTTATTCAATCTTCAATTTCTCTTCTTTTTCTTTTATAATAAAAAAAAGAATTATTTGAAAAGAATTCTTTAAAAATTATTTTCTTTTTGAAGAGTTTATATTTATTTTCATCAATTATAAAAAAAAAGGAACATTTTCTTTTTTAAGTTTCAAATTCCTTTCACAGCCATAAAAGCAGGAAGGATCGGCAGACGTCGATCAAAAGCAAAGGTTCGGGGCAATCACGAGGACTATCGTGATTGTTATCTCGTCCCTTAGTGGTCAGCGACATATGGGGACCCGAACCGACACAACTTTTATGACAAACAAACAGAATTAAGTATGTATGTACGAGTAGTTCTCTTTTTCCATTCTTCTTTCGTCTAGGTACCTCTTCGGCGGGCCCTTCCGATAGTATCTTTCTTTCTTCTTATGGGGAGTACTGCGTAGCGATTGGGAGTCGTTACCGCGATCTCTCAACTACGCTCCTTGGAGACTAAGGGATGTTGAGGGATAAGGCTCTCCTTATTGCGTGCCCCTCAACTCATCGTATGCGACCAAATCATTATGGTCTTGCCCGTACGGCATACGCTTCCCTGGGTGAGCTGAAACGGCTTCGCCTGTGCATGAATTGGGGTCGACAGTCAGTCGTCGTACCCTTAAGTGTTCTTTCCATTCTTACGACCCTGATAATTCCTTTGTGGGTCAGTCGGTAAGTCGTCTTACCTGCCACTGCACACACACGCACTCAAACGCATATTAATAGCGTTGCACTATAAAGCATTTGTATCATCGTTTTCATTTTCTTTGTCAGTCAAGTATAAACAAATCATCATTTTTCATTTAAAGTAATTTCAACATTCATCATTTTCATTTTCTCAGTCAGTTGAGTATAAGCAAATCATCATTTTTCTAACCATTTTCATTTCACATTTAGAATCTAAAGCAATCATTCATGGTCCACGTTTTTATAAACCAGGTCACTTCAAACCAGTGCCCTCAAATAGTCAATCAGTCGTAGGTCTCAATTGATCTAATCAATCATAAGCTCAAAATCAAACATAAGTGCTGAGGCGAGCATTACACAAGCTTACTTCAATTCTCCAACTTAGCTTCTTATTTCTACTTGACCTGCGTAGATGGTATGTCCACAAGTTGGTCATAGCATCCCTTCTTCTTTGTTTCACGGTTCCGCTTACTTCACGCTTCTACCACTTGTCATGTTCTGCACCACTGAGGTGTCATACCTTGTGGGTCTTGCGCCTGCTTGGTCCTTTTCCTAGTGGGACTTGTGCCTTTGCAGTGTGGTCTTGCATCCTTGATGTACCATCGCTTGTGGGATTTGCGCAGTTGACTTCTCCAACCGCTACTTTCTTTTAGTACTCTTACGTGCTTCAACAACTTGTATACTTTGTTTGATCGATGTGTCTTGCGTACTTCTGGGACTTGCAAAGCTATTTAACTGCTTCTTGTTCTCAAGCCTATTGTGCACTCCCAAACCTTGTCCAACCATCTCCTTGACATTTGCTTGAAGTAACATGATTGGGTGGACTTGGGACTTTCACATGTACCATATGTATTTCTTCAAACTGAATGTACACCTTATGTACTTTTTCAAATTGGATATACTTGATGTACTTATGGATATACTTCTGTAATATGGATGTACTTCGTCAAACTAGATTTCTTTAAAGTGACTTTCATATACTTCTTCAAACCGATAGAGAAATACTGAATCCTCTTTGAAATCAGTTGACATCAATGACACCCAAAGTTCAACATGAAATGCTTACTGGTGGTGGTTGTAGAGTCAGCGATAAGATCGCACTTTGTTTTTCCATTATAAGCAAGGGCATCACTAGTAGTTTTACCCGTGGATTCGACAATTTCAGTTCAAGATTGAAATAGAGAACCCAAAGAAGCCAAGGAAGCAAGGCTGTAATAAGGCTATAAGGATGTTTTGTCTATAGGCATTGGCGGTGGTACGCTAGGGGAAGGGGGAGGGCGAGTACTCTCATTAGCCTTGAGGGGAGGGCTCCTCCCTCTATTGCGGGTTGTAAAGCCGTCAATTGGACCTCATGCTCTAGGGTATCACTGGAATAAGAATTAAAAAAAAGAGTCCCTTACCTTACCCACCTCAAGATGGACATGAGATTGAACCTTGAATACCTTCCATTTTCGATCAGCTTGTTCTCGTTCTATGGTTAATTGAAGTGTAAACGCCGAACAAAGAATTCATTGGAGGCAACAAAATTGAGGTAAACCATATGCTATTTGTCATTTTCGAGCGTATTAATATATTTGCTTGGTAATTTCGGTAATTTCTTTAATATCCTGCTTTTGTTTTACAAGTAGTGATGGGTTTTTTGTCCTAGAAAAACTTATGTGCGTAATGGTTGGAGTAAGGGTTTAGGTAACATTACTATTGCTAACGTAAACAATAAAAAAATTTGCTTGTGTTCCTATTGCTAGCAATAATAATAACAATATACTTTTATTTTTGTCTGCATACGTATATTCTCTGCGGGTTCTGGGCTTATTGGTCAATTCCAGCTTGGATACCTACATCGAGGTATGCAACACCAGTCTAAGAACTTGCAGCAAGTATTAAGGGTTTACAAAGATTGGCCAAGGTTTGTTAACCGCAACAGTTGTAAACATAATTTTAACTTGATATAGTTTCAATATTGTTTGACCTGCTTTCTTTAAATTCCCAAGTTTAATGGTAGAAGAGCCAAGCAACCAAACTGTTGGTCCTTACAAAATCATTTTGTAGGAGTTATAAACTTGTAATCTCATGTAATTTATTTGTCCTTCTTAGAGATATATGCCAAGTATATCCTCGGTCTTTAGAAATATCTCTCTATAAATTATTAAATTTTGATTTTAAAATACTTTTGAACCCAAGGAAAAACTCTAGATTCTAGCTCCTGGATTTGTATTTTAAATGTTGAAAGCCATTGGGATTTATCAAAATCTAAGATATTAAAATAGGAATTGGTTTACCAGTAAAAACAGACAGATTATGTAGTGTTAAAATGTTGTATCATTATCTCTATTCCATAGATAAAAATGTAATCGGAATATTTAATATTTAAAATGGTGCTTATGTGGCCTAGCTCAGCCTTACCCTAATTTACTTGTAATATTTGATTGACAATAACATTTAATAGTTATGCTACTTCTAGTTACCAGTGCTTCTAATAATTTTACTGATATGAATTAGAAATCCATTGAGAGGAAGGTAATGAATAAGTGTCTCGTGTTTTATTCCACTATCGCAAATCTCTAAAGAAATAACAATGATGTCCTTAACGATTAGATATAAACAAAATACTTGTAATGATAATACATGATTTGTTTATAAAATATAATAATATTTGTTTACCTTTTTCTTAAGATAGCAATGTATTAACCTATAATCCGATATTTAGAACAATTTTAAGATTTCTAAGCTAACTTATCATTTTTGTATAGATTTAAATTGACATAATAGAAACCTTTTTTTTCTTTCAAGTTTAATAAATTCAGAACAGTAATGATCTATTTCGGAATATAATCGATAATTTTTTTTCAACAAATGACAAATAAACAACTTTATATTATCTTTATTCCTCTCTCAGACTTACAAAACTGAAAAACGAAACTTTTGTTAAACATAACCAGAACAACATAGAAGATAGAATACTTGTTTAGAACAACGCTTCGAAAATCTATTTAGATAGAAGCATTTAATCCAGATTTAGAGCCAAAGATATTCTTCTTTCTATGGTATTTCTTTAGCTATCATCTTAGAGCAAGAGCTATTGGCAATGTCAGGGATATTGCCACCTCGTGGCTCTTGTTAGTTCTTGCTTTGACCAAAGTCTTCACATTTTATTAACTTCCTTGCCTTTTCCATATTAAAAATATATTATGCAAAGTTTTTTTTAAAGGATATATATATATAATTTATTTTTATCAATGAAAATTTTGTTAATTGGCAAAGTTAAACTAGCATAGATCCAAATCCTAGGCTCTATCAAGCGCTGAGAGGGATCAAATCTCCCCACCTCTCCTTGAATAGCTCCTTGAGTGCAATACCTGAGCCACCTAATCCTAAGCTAAGTCTCTAGTTTAAGTCTCATATTTTTTTTTTCCATAAAAAAAAATCGTACTATTGCTATTCAGATTGAATCAAATAGTACAAAGATAGTTCGAGAGAACCAAAGATACAAGATATCATATCAAGATCTTGTTCTCAAAAAGAGCAACAGTTTAACTGCTATACAAAATTAAAATAGCCCATCAAAAAGATTTCACAAAATGATGTACATCAGCCCAAGTAGGGGATTCAACCTAAAAGAAAAATAAGTTACCCCTGTCTAGCAGACAGGAATCCATCCACTCTTCCCAAAACAAAATTCCTTCAGGTCCAACAAAAGCATCTTTTGAAAGTTGATCAACATGAGAATTGTGAGTTCTGAAAATATGCTCGAATGAAATCTGATCCTGCACTCATATTTACTTCTTACTTTGTATTATTCTTTTTTTGTTTATGTCCAACATAATATTTATTACTTTTTACTTTGTATTATTCTTTTTTGTTTACTTTGTATTATTTTGTTACTCGATCAACACTCTAAAATCTCATATTTACTTTTTACTTTGTATTAAAAGTAAAAAGTAAAGTCTCTAGTTTAAGTCTCATATTTACTTTTTACTTTGAATTATTGTTTTTTGTTAATGACCGACATAATATTTATCACATAATCCTAAGCTCTAAAGTCTCTAGTTTAAGTCTCATATTTACTTTTTACTTTGTATTATTCTTTTTTGTTTATGGCTGACATAATATTTATTACTTTTCACTTTGTATTATTCTTTTTGCTTACTTTGTATTATTTTGTTACTAGACAAACACTCGACAAACTCGACAAACACTCACATGTTACAAGATCTCCCTCATACTGGGCTGTAGAGCGCCTCTCGACGCAATTATCCATCTCATTTCTTATGTTTTAACTTCATCCATAACATAAAAATATGTAATTTTATAAATATGAAGTCAAGTAATATTATTTTTGTATTATTAGTTCTATAGTATAATATGATTTGTATTAGAGCATCTGAAATTAGATATGGTGATCACTTTGTCACCTCATCTCGAGATGAGGCCAAATTATTCATCTCATTCCTATGTTTGAACTTACCAAACATAAAAAAATATGTAAACATAGAGACATGAAGTCAAGTACTATTGTAGATTAATATACCATTAGTTCTAGCATATAAAATTAGTGTATTAGTGCATATGACATTAGCCATGGTGATTACTCGGTTACCTCAATTGACACCTAATCATTTCATGACCTTTGCCTTAATTGACACATAATCATTGCAGGGCCTTTGTTTCATGCATGGTATTGCTTATAGCTCTATCTATCCATATTAGTATATGTTACCGTTATTAGTGTTGGTATCCATTATGTTACCATTATTAGTGTTGGTATCCATCATTGGAAGTGAAGTATTGATGGTGTTAATGCAAGCAAGGAATATGAGTCTAAGATAAATCTGCTAGAGTTCTAAATGGTTGTATTGATCCAAGTTGGATATTGGTGGCCACCCACATTTTCCACCAACTCATAATGGTTTCGAATTTTAGTAGTTTTATTATAGTTTTTTATGTCCCAAAATTCTAATGCATTTTTTGGACATTTCCCTGGCATTTTTTGCAATTGACACAAGCCACAAATATTTGATTATGTTGCATGCCAAACACATAGAGCATGGATTAAACTTTGTATCAATCCAAAAAATTCCATAAATATATTTTGTGTGCAAATTTTGCTCCTTTGGGAAGTTGACATATCAACTAGCCTCCTCGGGACCCACATTTGTTTTCCACGTCATATTTAGGGTTAGTGTTTTGGATTTTTAGGGTTTTTGCATCTTAAGGTAGTTTTTGCCTCTTGTAATGTCTTCTTGCAAATGAGCAGAGCTGACACATCTCTCTTCGAAGATAAGCTACCACATTTATAGCTAGTTTGTATTGCTTTGCATTTTATAGTATTTTTCTATTTCATTCATTAATAGAATTTGGGTTTCATTGTATTGCATTCCTCTCTACAATGTGTGTGTGTGTGTGTTTATATTTATACATTCATTTCATTCTATATATAATCCAAATCATATATTGGAGGTGTTTATCAACAAGTCATACCATAGTGCACTGCAATTTGTAACATGGAAGTAAGGATATACTCTATTGACATGTCTTGATCCTTTTATCTGCCTGTTAACTTATAGGATGTTGTATTTTCTATGGTTCTCTTAGTGTGACATTGTGTATTTTTGTAGTTGTGACCCAAAAAAATTACTCAAGTACTAGGTCTAATTTTAGCAAAAATATGGAAAAAACTACCCTTTATGCCTGACATCTAAGCCAAATAAATCTAATTTATGCTTAGAAACTTCTCAAATCTTCATTTTCATTTCCACTCTCAAATTTGATAAATAAAATGAGATAGCTCATGAAGGATAAACTCACCTTGATAAAATTAGATCTGTCCTTATTGAGTTTTATTTCGAGTTCCATCGTGGTAGTGGTCTTGTTTTGCTTGATGAGACATTCTTCTTTAGCCATAAAAACTGGTCAACCTTTCTTTAACCCTTCCCCTTCTAAATTTGAGTAATGATGCAATGGTAAAGCCTTTCCTTGATAGTTAATGATGGCATCTCTTACCTAGGATGTTTTCACTTCTCAACTCATGCGAGCAAAAATAAACTAATTCTAAGGTGAGGTAACCACACCACTCTAATGCATGAGTAATGGTTTAGAATAAATCAAGTTAAAAAAATCACTTGAGATGTCATCGTTGTGCTCAAGACTGATTCAATGGGATACTGCCAATATTAATAAACACATCCCTTAGCACTCATTGTTCTTTTCCCTTGATATCATGTAGTCATAGGCTTGGCGATACAATTTCCTGTAGTTTTCCAAATGCAAGTTTCATTATCATCTGAGGCACACCTCTAACTAATAATTACCTACAGTAAAAGTCTAAAAATTCTTTAAATAGAGATCCTTGTAGAGAATTTTAATGTTTCCATTGAAGAACTATCTTTCATCTCTCCACAATAACATTTATTCTCATGCTTATAACTTATTCTCATTATTTATTGGCTTTTAAGTACATGTGCCAATGTTTTCAATTTGCAATTAAATGTAGCATAACAACATAGTGTAGTGGGTTGAATGAAGCATACCTTCAAACCTTCCAGGCTGAACGAAGTGAAGCTAATTAAAGTGTCATTTGGTGAGATTGAAGTTATATGAGTTGAAGGCCAACCAGGTCACATGTCTCTCATGCTATGGTTTCACCACAAATTCCTTCTGACCATCTTGGACACCACGCTTGGAGATGCTTGCTTGTGAGTGATTATGGACTAATGCATGTGATTTGGACAAATAGTAGTTTTAAGTAGATAGTTATTATTTTTTGTTTATTTCCTCCTAGTTGCATAGACAACATCGCAAAATTCAACTGCGACACATCACAAATATGTGTAACAACAAAGCTTCATGGATCCATTGATGTCTAACTTGGCCTTTGATATTCACAAAACTCCAATTTCTTAAATCCTTGATGTAAGAAATAATGATCCTCTTCAACAACAAGCATCATTAAATAGTTCTTAAAGTCTTGGGATCAAGAAAATGTTAAGTCATAAATTTCATGGTCTGTCGAGTCCTAAAGTCAAGTCATTTATTTAGTTAAAGTCTTGGTTTAGTCACATTTCAAGTTTTGGTCCTAAATCCATTTAGGTGTTGTTTTATAGTCCTTGGTCCCATTTGTAGTCATATTTTCATACGATAGTCTTAAAAATATGCCATTTGAGTCATGTGTCTTTAAAACCAGTTTTGAAAGTCATTAAGAACAATGATGATTAAGTTTGGTACATGCTACGAAAAGTTAGGAGATTTCGTAGTATAGGCCTTTTATCATTATATTTTGTCAAATATGAGGTTTATGTTGTGATTATTCATTTAAGATCGGGTTTAAAGGTTTAACAATCAATTTGGAGGGTAATGATGATCTGAAGGTCAAGCCAAGTTAGTGTTGTCAAATTTTTCTAAAAATTCGTAGTAGAGGTCATGTCATTCAAGAAACCCTCTAAGATCCACTATTGGTCATGATTACATTTTTAAGTCTGTTATTCTCTTTTAAAAAATGACTTATAAATGACTTATAGTTCTAAAATTTTGTGTTAAGCTTCACTTGATTATCAGCTTAAAGATTGCTGCAAAATTGCCTGTTCAAAAAGGGTTCGTTACAAATTTCCTACTCGCTGCAAATTGCGTGCTCGTTGTAAGTTGATTGTCCGCTGCGAATTCCCCTGCTACTACAAATTTCCCCTTTGCCCTGAAAATTTACCTCATTGTTGTTCTGAATCTTCTCACCGCCATATTCCAGTCATTGCGAATTCCCTTGTTCCTGCAAATTTTTCCCCATTCGCTGCGAATTTCATTACTGCTGCAAAACCTCAGTGCGCTGCGAATTTCACTGACTATATAATTTTTCTAGCCTGCTGCAGGTTTCCAGAAATCAGATTGTGATCATAGTTCGCTTGTCTCATTATGGCTAAAGAGAAAAAGAGGAAATGCAACAAAGGAGGAGAAATTGTCAAATATGAACCTCAAGATTTGAAGTTGTTGGAATCAGACCCCTCTTTTGTTGAACTTTTTCAGAAAGTAGGTTGTCCAGGGTTTTTCCACATGCTGCAGGGAGGGCATATGGAAGTCACAAATAAATTTTCCCTTAATTATGATGGGGTGCAGACTGAAATTTTTCCCTTGAAGTTCTTTGTTTCAGAAAGAACAATTTCAATTGCCACAAAGATACCAAGGACTGGAGAGAAATGGTTTAAGGGTATGGGTGTTGAAGCTGTCTTCTGTAATGAATTCCTTAAGCCAGAATTCAAGGATGAAATCTTGTTTTTTGGGGTTCCAAAGACACATGTCCAGGATCAATTTCACCAACTGCTAAAAGTTGTCAAGAAGTATTTTACATGTGAAGGAAGATTCATAATGGTTTACTACTATCATATCAGGCTGGTTATGCACTTCATAGCCAAAAAAATCTATGAATTTTCCTTTTTAGCTTCATAGGAACTTAGGGAAGGGAAGATAAGGTTTAGGCAAGAAAACAAAATGTTGAAAGCTCTTTATTTCATTTTGGCTTAATTAAATTACTAGTTTTAGAAGAGATGAAGGGAAAGAATATGAGTTGGGAAGCTTTCTTATCATCAACAGGATTTAACCCTAAAGCTATAGGCACCCCTCATGCCAAGAAAAACACACCATCCCATGTTCAGAAGACTACAAAAATGGAAGCTAGTTCACCTAAAAGAAAAAGGGGAAAGGAACTAGAGAAGCCAGGTGAACAATAAATTCTTAATGTGAAAAAAACCCCTGATAATAGCAAGAAAAAACAAAAAAGAAAGAAGAAACTAGTTTTTTCTCCAGAGATTGTGGAAATCCCATCCCCAAGTAAACCCCTCACTAGGTCAGCTGCAAAAGGGAAAACCCTAGAGGATATAGTGGAAGAGGTTCCAATGAAACAACAATCACTAATTCAACAACAAGAACAGGAGGACAGTGACCTGGTTAAAAACCTCAAAGTTCAACTTAAGGGAACACAATTGATGATAGTTCATTTGAGGGAAGAGAACAGAAAGAAAAAAGAGACACATCAACATCAAACGGTGAAAATAGGAAGAGAAATGGATAAGATTGAGGATGAATTGAAGACAACCAAGAAAACTATTAGAATATGGTTGACTACCAGAAAAAAAACTTTTCAATCTGAATAGGCAGATCAGAACCCTATAGGCATAAAATAGGGCATTGAAAGAGGAAATGGAGAGGGTTAAAAGCAAGGTTTCTAAGAGGAATTTGAAAATCCTTGTTGAGGCAGCAGCCTCAAGGACCTCAAAGTAAGAAGAACACCTTATCATCCCAATTTTTTCCTGAGGAAGACAATTTTCCAAATATGTCTCTTCTTGTATATAAATATATGAAGAAAAATAGAAATCATAGCCTAGAATAAATCAATTTTTGAAGTTTTGAAAGCCGTGTAGAAATAATGGATCATATTCATGTTCGGAGATGGGATGAAAATGTTTTTGGGAATTTTGTTTTCAAGCATAGGACGTCATCCAGACGTTGTTCTATATCAAAAGAAGATGTAGGTGACTGTGGTTTCATTATGGGTATCAGTTCATCAAGCAGAATGAAGAAGGTGCAAAATAGAAAATTCGCAGCGTGACAATTGCTGCAAATTTTCTTGGAATTGATATTTCGCAGCATGCTAGTTCACTACGAATTATGTAGTATGTTTCACTGATTTTTTTTTTGGAACAGAGAATTCGCAGCATCTCAGATTCTTCGCTGCGAATTATGCAGAAAATGGTTCTAGAAGCCTTCCAGGTGCTACAAAGGTTGCCATGTCATCAATCAAGCTGGAGGAAAAGAGGATCATGCTCATCCCATCGAATTATGAAGATCAAAGCTGGAGTAAATTGCATGGCCCGTTTTGAAAACTAAACCCTAGTATGTAGGAGGTTAACTGATTTTGTGAACTTCTTTCTATTTCTGGAAATTCAGAGGGGTTCGAATTCTCTTACACCTTATGTAATCATTTTTGTATATATGGGTGAAATATTATAGTGCGAGGGGTTGGTTCGAGTTTCTTTACAAGAAGTTATTGGTTGCATTTGTGATCTCTTAAAAAAAAAAACTTTCAAACTGAAGTTACAATTTTGTCTTCCAAGTATTCCTATGTCTACTGTGATTTGATAATGTGTTCTCTTTTTGTATGTTATTTCTAGTGCTTATTTGCAATGAATGTTCCTTATTCTAGTATTTAATTGGAAATATATGAATGGAATTCATCTTGTAGTTGATGCTTTGTTCATGGAAATTGAATGCTCCACTAATTTCTTCTAAAGTTATGCTTGAAATTCATCCTTGGTTAGATGCTTCAGGTGTAATGGATTGTTGTCTTATTTCTGCTTTCCATACTACAATAGACTTGTCAACCAAATTTGCATAGGTTCTCTTTCCCTTGTGAAGGTTCATTACATCCTTCAGTTTGATGTATTAGTTGATTATTTATATTTTGACTGTATGCCCAATGGTTCATCTTGCACACTCATCCAACAAATTCATTAAAACTTCTATCTTTATTGCAGACCCAGCCTTTTGAGTTTTATTTGTATCGAGAGAGCCCTCTTTGGTTGGGAAAAGGTGAGTTCCCTTCCTCAAGTGGTTTGAAAAGGTTACCTTAGGGGTTTTTCTGATACATCCTAGAGAAATTATTGAGTGCTAACAGACTCAAATTCATGCTAGTAGATAGATAAATGTGAATTTGAGTCAATGGCTCTGAAAAAATTGTCTTAAAGGATATAGCTAAATGTGAATTTGGGTCAATCTAGAAGCATGAATTTGAGTCAATGTAGATCACTAAACATGAATTTGAAAAAAATTCCATCATTATGAGGTGAACGTGACTAACTAATGTAAGGTGTCTTTTCACATTAATGAATACAAAGATCAAATGTTGTGTGATGTGATCCCTAAGGATGCATGCCACTTATTTTTGGGGAGATTCTGACGATTGAATCACTATACAATGGAAGATGGGAGAAATAACGCATACACTATCATGAAGGCCAAAATATTTTCCCATGAAGGATGGCGACAAGGATGCCATAAGAAAAGTTGTGTGTAGAAGATATAGATGCCATAACAAGTACAAAAGTTGTGGATTGTATTTCTCAAGTTTAGAGGGAATATTTATCAAAATAACTACCACCAAAAAGAAATATTGCACAAGAGAGAGAATTGGTAGCATGATTCTATATTACCAAATTATGCCGCACATTGGATGAATACACTAGAAAGCACATAATTGAATCAACATGTAGAATATTTGTTATCAAGGCGATTGATAAGGGATACTATGAGTCTCTCTGTTGTGTCAATGTTGTTTACTCAAAAGAAGGATGGAAAATGGAGGATGTGCATTGACTCATGAGCATTGAACAAGGTTACACACAAAAAAAGATTTTGATTGCCAAGAATGGATGACTTATTGGATAATTTGAGTGGCGCAAGATATTTCACTAATATTGATTTGAAGAGTGGTTATCACCATATCTGAGTCATAGAAGGAGACAAATGGAATACGATTTTCAAAGAAAAACATGAATATTTTACATTAAATCATAACAATGTGATTTATTTGATAGGTTTCAAGCAAGGTGGGTTGGGTTATAACAAACCTATGATGTAATATTTGAAATGCCTAGTAAGTGTTCCTAGTACGAATCCCAACACAAAGGCCCAACTAGTGAATGGTTATAATTCCAATTCATTGGATAGATTATGGTGTGTTTTTTATGCTCATAGGGTACTACCATGTGATTTTGTAACCATGGTGTTCTTAATTATAGAAAATATTTGATAAAATGAAACATAATACTATAATATAAACCACCAAAAAGGTTTTTAGGGGGAAACAATGGGATATGATCCCACAAGAGGGGAAGAAAAGGGACCCCTTGGAATAATATAATTAATTATCATTGCCATGTGTCTCATCCCAAATATCCAACCTTTGATTCTATGTGAATCCAAATGCATGATGTACCATTTTCGAAGGAACACGGTCTTGCATGCAAAGGGAATTTATGTGATTAAGTTTTTTATTATGTAAGGATTCTCTTCCACGTTCTTCCATTCTTCTTAACTGTTCAACCTTCTTATATTTTGATTATGGTGTATCCCATACAGTGCCACGACTATAATTCTTATAACTTTTATTAGAATATCCTAAGCATGAGGCCAATGAGAGCTTGTGGTAAGGTAGGGGGTTGCTATTGATAAGAGAAGAAATGGGTTGATTCCACAAGGAAGAACCATGGTTGTAATTTTCATAGAGGCTCAAGCATTCTACATACTTACAACCATATGCCTATGGTAGGAACTAAACATAATTGAGCCAATGGCATACCAATATAGGCTCCCAAAGGGAAATCAATGGATTAGATTCTTCTTGCATGCATTGGAGCATTAAAGGGGAAATATTTCCATGGGACTCTGCATTGTATTGGTCGACAACCATATTATGAGTGTTGACTCAAACCCAGTCGATAGGGGTTCCCATCACTATCGACACCATCCCATCGCGATCTCCCTAAGCACCGGCCCAGACAAGTTTTACCCCATCCAGCAACACCTGCAGAGCAGATGAGGTCTCACTCGAGATGTTCAAGGGAGAGTCAACGGAACCATGTTTCCTCCGAATGAAGGAGGATGTTGCGGAAACAATCACTTAAACCTATTACGACATTCAGAAATAGATATATGCATTTAACTTCAACATCATTGTATTTATAGCATCATTCAACAGAAACATTCATCGCAACAAGTGTAACAGTAGAGCATTAATTGCACCAAGAAAACATATCATCATTCATAATTTGCAACATGCATTACCATAAGTGAACAAAATATGCATAGGGATTTCGCAAAACAACTCTGTCATGTCATATTAACTCAGCAAAACCCAGATACAATATATCCACAAAACACAGATCTCGCAAATAACTCATACGCATACCAAGATCATATCTCATTCACATTCCTCTGTCTAGATCAAGGTCTCCAACACATATGACTCTATGGCTATAAATAGGCTTCCGCCTTTACATTGCTTGTCCACTTATTAACAACTTCCTAACCGACACTTTGAGCAAATGACCCAAAATCTAACTGACACGGTCCAAATGACCCAAAAACCCACATACTGCGGTACAATTGACCCAAAATTGTCTAACATACGGTCCAAATGACCCAAAACCTGCATACTGCAGTCTAACTGACTCAAAAATACATAAAATATTCTTCCTTTTGCCCAGCTTTTCGTCTTCCGCGATATCTTCTGACTTGTCGCAGCATCCACGATGCTGCGATGCTACCTTACCAAACCACCTGCTTGCCAATAGGCTCCCAACACAATCTTATGGCTCGCCCTCGAGCCACATCAATCTAGACGTGGTGTACTCGGACTCATCTATGGCTGGACTATGTCTCTACAACTGCTCATGCTATCTGGATCTCGTTGTTGGATACGGCTCCTGCTGCTACAATGATCGTCGGCTCGCTATCATGTACTTCTCACCCAAAAATGATCATCCTCCAGCTTGCTGTCATGTACCTCTCAAACTCATCCTCCAGTCTCTGGGAACCCGGTGCAGACTGAGGAGAAGTTGACGAACAACACCAAGGGGTGAAACAGGCCAACTGCTCTAGCGTATCTATTTTTCACTGGTGAGCATGGACGATCGGGATCAGGGGGCTGCCACCCCTGTTATCTTTATGGTCGCAGGGACCATGAAGCTTCGAACTACCACCACGTGCCTAAACTTCTCGGATGAAACTTCATCTTTGTGAGACCTGAGTGTCCACGGTGCTTCTTGCTCCAGGTGCTCATGCACACTCGTCATTCAAGCCCTCAGCGCACCTAGTGTGCTACCACACGAAATGAAATGGATCATTTCCATAGCCTCCTTGGAATTCTTAACTTAGCTAGATGCCTGACCTTCTCGCAGCATAACTATCTCTCGATTGGAAATACCTATGTGCTCTACTATCCTCTAGTTCCTAGATTTATACATCACCCGTGTTCGGACATCTGCCTCAACAATCATTTGCAAAACCCGTTCATGTACGGTGACGATCATACCATTCTGTTGTTTCCTGTTAGAAAAACAAGATCGCAGAGCAATAACAATAAACAGATATGCAAATATAATCACACACACATTACAAGAGAGACACAGATATATCGTGGTTCACCCTAAATTGGGCTACGTCCACACTAAAGTTGCCAGTCCTTATTATTATTTCGTCTAGCAAAGTGAAGGGATACAACCTACAGCACAACTGCTGCACTTCCTCTTCACTATCTCACAATCTCTCTTCACATATCTCAGAGATCTTTACAATGCATAAATCCTAATACATCATTCCTAGCCATACTACAATGACTTTCTTTCATAAGGGAAATACAATGGAAAAATACCACGGGATACTCAAAACCATGGGCTCGAAAATAGCTGGCGAAAACAGCCCCCAAAAAAATTTCTCGGGGGTTACGCCCCCAAACCCCCATTTTCTCGAGGGCGTTGCCCCCACACCCCCCAGCCGAGGGGGATCGACCCCCTAAGCATCAAGCCGGGATCATAACCAAACCTGGGGTAAGGACACAGCTGAATCATCATCTATGAGACTGGAAGATCTGGCTCCACAACCAACAATCTCCCACTTGGAGACTGATCACAACAACTCCACCACTGTTGTACTTACTAGACCTTGTACTTGGCAAATTTCTCATCTTCACCTTCTTGCTAGAAGGCCAACTAAAACCGAGTAGGAACTCAGTTTCTCTCTGGTCACTACCTTTGTGAACATGTCTACAGGATTCTGCCTAGTATGTATCTTTTCCAGCTTCAACAGTTCATCTTCTAGAACAGAGAATATGAAATGGTACTTGAGCTGTATATGTTTAGTACTGGAATGGAATGCTTAATTCTTTGCAAGATGAATGGCACTCTAGCTGTCACTATACAACCTGCTATCCTTCTGCTTCTTACCCACTTCCTCCATAAACCTCTACAACCAAATCATCTCTTTACTAGCCTTTGTAATAGCAACATACTTTGCTTTCGTTGTTGAAAGTGCAACAACCTTTTGCAGTCTCGAAATCCAACTTACTGTTGTTCCACCTACAGTAAACACATACCCTGTGGTGCTCCTCCTGCTATTCTTATCACTTGCCATATCTGCATCAACATATCCCTGTAGAACAATGTTTGAACCTCCAAAACATAATGCCTGAGTGGTGGTACCTCTCAAATACCCGAGAATCCATTGTATTGCCTTCCAATGTTCTTTACCTGGATTGTTCATATATCTGCTCACAACTCCCACTGCTTGTGCAATATCTGGTCTTGTGCACACCATGGCATACATCAAGCTGCCAACTACTGATTAATAGGGAATCTTGGACATGTAATCTATCTCTTCCTGTGTCTTGGGACACATTTCCTTACTTAGACTGAAATGGCTAGCCAAAGGTGTACTAACTGGTTTTGCATTCTACATTCTGAACCTCTCCAACACCTTTTGTATGTACTCACCTTGAGACAATGTCAATTTACGATTTTTCCTGTCTCTTGTTATTCTCATACCAAGGATTTGCTTTGCAACACCCAAATCCTTAATCGCAAATGAATTAGCTAGCTTCCTTTTGAGTACATTTATATCCTGCATGTTAGACCCCACAACAAGCATGTCATCCACATACAATAACAAGATAATATATCTTTCATTGTCTAGCTTCTTGAAATAAACACAGTGGTTAGAATGACATCTACTATAACCTTGTTCTGTCATAAACCTATCAAATTTTAAATACCACTGCCTTGGAGCTTGCTTCAGACCATACAAGCTCTTTTTCAACCTACACACCAAATTCTCCTTACCTTTGACCTCATACCCTTGTGGTTACTGCATATATATCTCTTCCTCCAAATCCCCATAGAGAAAGGTTGTTTTTACATCTAACTGTTCAAGATGCAAATCTTCTACCGCCACTAGACTTAAGATAGTCCTAATTGAAGACATCTTAACAACAGGAGAAAATATTTCATCAAAATCTATACCTTTATTCTATGCAAACCCCTTTACAACAAGTCTGGCCTTGTACCGCTTCTTGCCTCCTTCTTCTTCCTTCAACCTATAAATCCATTTGTTCTGCAATGTTCTTTTACCAACAGGCAACTGAACCAGATCCCAAGTCTGGTTTCCTACCAATGAGTCCATCTCCTCATTCATGCCTTTCTCCCACTTCTTTCTAGTTTCCACTTGCATTGCTTCTTCATAACATTCTGGTACACTAGCATTAGTCATCAACAAATAATACATTGAAGGAGAGTATCATTCAGGGAGTCTACTTAACCTGGTAGATCTTCTTACAGTTGCAGGAGTTTCAGGTACTTGCTGTTGTTCTTGATTTTCTGGCACCTTTGGAACTTCATTTTCTTCAATTTCATCAAGTATTATGTACTCTGTGTTTTCCTTTTCCTGTTTCTTTCCCTGCAATTGATCTTTATACATGACCTTTTCATTGAATATTACATCTCTACTCCTGATGATTTTGTTATTTTCATAATCCCATAAAGGATAACCAAATTCATCAACCCCATATCCAATAAAGATACATTTCTTGGATTTAGCTTCAAGTTTTGTTCTATTTTCTTTATCAATATGGACAAATGCTTCACAACCAAACGTTCTCAGAAATGAATAGTTTACCTTTTTATCTGTCCATGCCTCCTCTGAAATACCACCATCCAAAGCATTTGAAGGTCCTATGTTTATTAAATAAACAGCAGTATTTACAGCATCCGCCCAAAACTGTAAGGGCAACCCTGCATGCAATCTCATACACCTTGCACGCTCCATGATCATTCTGTTCATCCTTTTTGACACACTATTTTCTTGTGGTGTTCTTGGGACTGTCTTCTCTCTACGAATCCCATGGTATGAACAGTAACTATCAAACTCCTTGCCGCAGTACTCACCTCCATTATCAGATCTGAGACACTTCAACCTTTTCCCTGTCTCATTCTCAACCAAAGCTTTCCACTTCTTAAAAGTAACAAACACATCAGATTTCTGTCTAATGCAATAAACCCAAGTTTTCCTAGTTGCATCATCAATAAATGTAACATAATAATGAGAGCCACCAAGATATTGTACCTGAGCCGGTCCCCATACATCTGTATGCACTAGCTCTAACTTTTCATTCTTCTTCTGTTTCCCAACCCTGAGAAATCTGACTCTCTTCTGTTTTCCATAAACATAGTTCTAACAGAATTTCAAACTTTCCTACTTCAAATCTAGCAGCAACTTCCTTGAGTGGAGAATATGCATCCCCTTCTCACTCATGTGGCCAAGCCTGTGATGCCACAATGTTATATCTGTTCCTGTGGAAGCTAAAGAGATAGAATGGTCAGTATTATGAGGACATAAATAAAACGTACCTATCCTGTCTCCTTTTGCTATCACCATTGATCATTTAGTGATCTTCCACCACTTTTCTCCAAATGTAGATAAACAACTACCATCTCCCAACTGCCCTGTTGCGATCAGATTTCTTTTCATAGCAGGAATATGCCTAACATCTTTCAACATCTAGTCAGTTCCATTCTTAAATTTTATCCATACCTTACCCATTCCAACAATTTTACATGGCTCATCATCACCCAATAAAACATGTCCAAAATCGTCAGGAACATACTCATGAAAGTATTTCCTATGGGGTGTAGCATGACATGAAGCTCCTGAATCTACTACCCAATAATCACTAGTATTATCTAATGCAAGAATCAAAGCATCTTGTAACACATCACCTTCTACATTTGCTTCCTAGGTAGTTTCCTTCTGTGCATCTCCTTTCTTCTTTAAAGATCTGCAGTCTTTCTTCAGATGTCCTTTCTTTCCACAGTTTCAGCACTCTATTTTTCCCAGTCTGGACTTGCATCTTACCATTTTAGACTTGCCACGATTACCTTGGCTCTTTCCTCTCTCCTTTTGTCTTCCCCTGCTCTCCATGGTCAACGCATTACCTGATGTCTCATCTGTGCTTTTTCTTCGCATTTCCTCGCTAAGAATAACACTAATAACATCATCAAATTTCAAGGTGTTTGAACCAGAGACAGAGTTACTTACAGCCATGACCAAGCTATTCCAGCTTTCTAGCAATGAACACAAGATTAGAAGAGCCCTAACCTCATCATCAAAGTTCACACTTACAGAACTTAACTGATTTGTAACCGTATTAAACTCATTTAAATGATCAGTAACAAATCCACCTTCAGACATCTTCATATTAAATAAACGCTTCATTAGAAATACCTTGTTGGAGGTCGAGGGTTTTTCATACAGCTTACCCAGTGCGCTCATCAACCCTCCGTTGTTATTTCTTTTGAGATATTGAAAGCCACCGACGAAGCCAGACTCAGCCGTATTGTTCCCAGAGCCTTTCTGTCAAGAACCTCCCATTCTTCATCCTTCATGGCCGCCGGCTGCTTTTCTCTTCCTCCCAATGGTAGGAATAGATCCTTCTGGTACAGATAGTCCTCCCTTTGCATCTTCTATAACTAGAAGTTTTGGCCGTTAAACTTCTCGACCTTAAACTTTTCTTCTTTTGCCATTGCTCCCACTCGAACCAGAAACCCTAGCTTCCTGCGGGTTTATCTGCCAAATAGACCTTTGGCTCTGATACCAATTGTTAGAAAAACAAAATCGCAAAGCAATAACAATAAACAAAAATGCAAATATAATCACACACACATTACAAGAGAGACACAGATATATCGTGGTTCACCCTAACTTGGGCTACGTCCACACTGAAGTTGTCAGTCCTTATTATTATTTCGTCCAGCAAAGTGAAGGGATACAACCTGCAGCACAACCGCTACACTTCCTCTTCATTGTCTCACAGTCTCTCTTCATAGATCTCAGAGATCTTTACAATGCATAAAACCCATTAGAGAGATTTTGAGGTCAAAAAATGGCCTCCTGAGAGATGTACTACAAAAATATGAGATATATTAAAATATTATGAGTTGGGGGTTTTATGGGGTAGGTATATATGACAAGTCACCTCCCACACTATTTTCTATGCACAATATAAATAACCATGGTTGAGTTACTTTTTAAAATTCACTAGAAATAAAATTAATAAAATAAGTCGACATTGATGTGACTAAGATTCATTGTAAATTCCCAAAAATTTATTGTCCTTTAGCATTTATTTGTCTTGAACTTGCAAATGAAATTAAATAATAAAAAACATTTTTAAGAGTTATTTTTTTTAATTTTATGTTGACTTTTTATATTTAGTATTTTTCTCATGAATTTAATATAATGTAATTTAATTGATAATTTATTTACATGTAAAATGTTAATAATATATTATAATTCACATTGCATTATTATTTTTTTTGACAAAAACGGGTAGGTTTTATATTAATAAAACAGTGACAGAGTCACCTGAGAGTTTACAGTTCCAAAACAGGGAAAACCACATGAACGTTCAAACTTTAAATACAGATGCCTGTAAATAACAAAATCAGGACTTTTGTAAAGAGGAAGCGGTAAAAGACAGAAACTAGACTGATGTCAATGATGACGAGCCCCAGGAGCTGGCTTGGTGGCCGATTGATTCTTGTCGTGTCCTGCATTCTCGGCTTTCCGCAGGTTTGCCAGGGCTGCCTCCGCACGTTGCAGCCTGAGGTCCAGATTTTCCGCTGCAACCATAACTTTTTCTTCCAAAGCCTCGAAGGCTGCCTTGAAGTCCGAGCGAATGAGAGCTAACTCGTCCTCAATTCTGTCCAGGCGTCGCCCTCCCTGATGGTCCAGCTGCTGCATGAAGTTCCCTTGGCGACGTACCCTTCGCCGCAAGACACAGACTTCAGCTTCCAGTTCCTGCAATGGGTCCGGGGAGGAGGTTGCCGATTCCCCTGAGTCCGCCATTCCAACTGCCTGCTCTGAATCGAAGGGATAAACAACAAAAGGCTCAAAGCGAGGCACCCAGGACCTTCGCCACCCAGAAGATAGCTCAAACAGGGAGTAGATTAAGCTTTTTGAAGCAACGCGATGGAGATTTCGTATATTACCCCGTTGGGTTACCATGTGATAAATAGGAAGCTTAAATGCCTTAAGCCTGGGGCATGCTTCAGGGCCCATCATCAGAATACGAGGATCGTCGATTACCAGACCCGTACTGCCCTTTACATACCGGCTCATAGTGTTGATTAATGAAACCTTATGCGGAACCGGAGAGTAAGCGTTATCATTGCCAGACGAGGTACCATCCGTCCCAAAATTAATGGCAGCGAAAGGATTAACCTCAAGTGAATCGGCCCAGTGAAGGGACCTGCTATGATTACAAGAGCTCCTCGGCTTGTATGAAATCTTTCCCGTTAAGTTCCCATGCCTGGAAGTACAGATGCTGGTACACTCCCACACCAGCATGAGCGAAAACGGCATCATTTTGGAGATGGGAGGGAGTACGAGCTGAAAGGTATTAAAAGCCCGGACAGTAGGTGCCACGCCTCGTTTGAAAACCATCCGGCAGCGGGAGGACGTGACAACTGGCCTATGATCCGTTCTCCAAGTGTCCCATACGCTTGTATGCATATCCAACCGTAGAAAATTAGGGAATGGGAGTCCAGCTAAGTACATCGTTGATCTTAAGAGCCCCTTTACCCAGGGATATAGCGTCGTTTGCCGCTTTATCTGCATGGCCATTATGCTCTCTCAAGACATGGTAGAACTCGATATCACGGAAGAGGGGGATGAGCAGGGAAATTCTTCTGAGAACTTGACAAAGGCGATTAGAAGCGGGAAAATTCTTAGAATTGATGCACTGGATGATCATCCTTGAGTCCCCAACAACGGTGAGGACCTGGGCGCCATGAAGAAGGGCTTGGTTTAATCCTTGCCAAAGAGCCAATGCTTCAGCTATATTGTTGGGTTCAATACCCAAGTTCCAGGAGTAAGTGAAAACCAAGTCTCCAGCGGGGTCAAAAAGCACCCCTCCCCCTCCTGCCTCCCCTCACATTGCATTATTATTATTATTATTATTATTATTTATTAAATATATTATTATTCTTTATTCATTAAATCTATATTGGTAAATTAATATCAAAATCATAAAAATTTTGGGGATATTTATTTTATTGTAAATTAATGTTATAGTTAAGTTTCTCATAGAAAATAATATAAAACTTAATTTATTCTTTGAAAACTTAATTGATTTCCACACTTTGAATATGGAGTTGGAAAATAATATACCCAATTCAGAAACCCTCTTAAATATAGTCTCTTAAAAAAATATGATTAAGATGATATCCCATATAACTTCCAAGTTTCAAAATAAAATATGGAAAGATTTGAACAATAATATAAATTTTAATATTCCCAAATGTTTGATTTTTAACCATATGAACATTATAAGTAAACTAACAAAGACTATTATAAAATATAACTCCATCTTAAATTGCTCTTACCTTTATTAATTTCAGCATATGAATGATGAGAAAAAGAAAGACTCATTTACTTGAAAAAAAAACTTTCAGATTAACGAGATTTTACCATAGCCAATTTAGCATGTGAATGATGAGGAGAGGATAATATATTGATTTATATATGACTTGCACCTTAACAATCCATAAGCCAAAGTTTAGGATGAGAGTTTTATCAAGAGATTAAAGAATACTTGCGTAATCAAGAGGATGTTAAAAAGGTTATTTTGTTATTTTAAGGACCAAGGATAAGTTTAAAAAAGAATAATCTTTATGATAAAGAAGATAATGGAAAAATGTTCAAGTTACATATTAAGCCTCCAAAATAAATAGAATATGGTTAAGTTATGTATTAAGCTTTATAATATATATTATATATTATAAAAGACATTATATATTATAATATGGTTAATTATCAACAAAATAAAATAAAATTCATAATAGAATGTATGATCAGTTCAAGATTAACATAATTTTCCCACCCACTTATGCCTCCCATAACAACCTGTTATTTATGCATTAATGATGTGTGAGTGTGATGAGTACCACAAGCAAGTGCTACAATCATTCTACCTAGAAGGAAGAAATCTCGTAAATCATTTTAGTTTTACATATGGAGTCATCCAACTAACTAATGCATTTATTCATGTTTTAGTGTTATAATTTGTATTGTAAGTCGTCTAAGAGATCACAAGACTCACAAGTGTGCTAAGTTAAAATAAAGGTATGCAAAGAATTGCAACATAATTATAGTGAAGTTTCTATCAATAATGATAAAGGGTGCATTGATAATTATGAGGGGTTATCATGCATTTGGCTAGTTTCAAGCCCAAAGGTGCTTAGCTCAAATCCATGTGGGTGAGGCACACTAATTTACATGGATGGGTTTAATAGAGGAGATCCATTCATAAATGAAGGGAAGCATCCATTGGGTTTCCTCACATGTTTCCTTGAGAATAATAATAATAATAAACAACAAACAAACAAATGTTGAAGGTTCATCCTAAATGATTTGACCAATAAAACCACAATCATAGAAGATCCCAATAGAAAATATATTGCTAGCTAAATGAATATTAACTATAAAATGCAAAAAGAAAGTTGAATATGCACTACAAGACACAAATGATAATAATATCAAAAGGAAAAACTATAATGAAAACTCTAATAAAATCAAAAGGAAAAACTATAATGAAAACTCAATTTGTGATTATTAGGAGCTAATTCTAAGAGATATTACAAAGAAAATCAAGGGACAAGATCAAATTCTAATATGTGTTTGAGAATAAAAGATGGCATAGGTTACCTAACATAAGTTAAAATATCAAAGAGAAGCACTCGAAACAATACAAGTCCACAAAATTGTTATTATTGTGGGAAAATATTTTACATTCCCAATTGAATTTGGATTCAACATAGTTAAGGATACGTCTATCAACCCAAATGCTCAAGTTAGCCCCATCATTCTAAGATATGGGAAAACCTCCATATAGGACATATACACATGTATTATAGGGGTGAACTAGTTTACAATTAAACTTGAAGGGAAGATATCTATTGTTCATATCACATTTTCTAGTATACAAACTATATACCATTATATATTTTGACCCAAAGGGAAGATATATATTTTTCCTATCACATTATGTGGCATACAAACTCTTTACACATATGATATCCTCAATTCTTTTAAAGTGGACATTCCATACAATATTTTCCTAAGAAATAATTTGATATATGTTCCAAGGGTTATACACATTTCCATTTTTTTTCACAAAAAAAAAATATACTTTATTAATAAGTATAAAGGTGCAGTAACAAATAAGTCCAAAGAACATCCAACCCGGAAATACATAGTAACAAGACCATTCCAGGTCAATCAAGAGAGTGCCCAAACCCCAACCAAACCACCAACAAGTTGTACAACAAAGTACCAAGACCATCCGGGGTCCTCCAAGAAAGTATCCATACCACAACAGAAAGAAAGAAAAGAGGAGTGTACCAATTCCCCAGCGTGTCAAAACTCCCAAATGATAACCAAAAAAATATTGCCGAAAATAAAAGAAATAGAGAATAAACTAAACACCCAAACTAAAATGAGTAGTAGCTTTCAATTGTAGATCCTCCAGAGCTAAGATAGATACCCCATTCCGATCCCTCAAGGTCCAGATAGTATTGCTAATGAACCTATTGTTAGCAAATTGCTGAAAAAAAATAGTATTTTTATCACCCAACTTTACCCAAACCGCCCTACTCTTCAAACGCCAAGAAGCCTCTGCCAGATTTTGTAGCACCAGTCGCCTCCCCTCCAGGACCACCAATCGTTGTCGAACGGCCTCAGGAAGAGGGCCCCCCCAGAAAGTCTCATTGAGCAAGTTTATCTGGGAATCAATGGTATCCACCTCCGCCCGATCCATGATCTTCTTGGATCTCCCCCAATCCTTAACCAACACTTTTAATTGTCTTAATTTCTGAATCAAAAGTTGTGCAGCCAAGGAATGTCCCCCAGTACATTCCTTCAACCATTCCTGTCGCACAAGACATTTGAAATCCTCATTCTGTGAAATGGTATGGTTAAATTTAAATGGGTAAGGGGTTTTTACAACCCCGATATTCACCTCCAAAAGAATAGGAAGATGATCAGATAAGGAAGACAACACCGTCCAAGATCTAAAGTTTTGCCATTTTTGGGTTAATTTATCCCCCAACAGATATCGATCCAGTCTTTTCAAAATCTTCCCATCGACATGGCACCCATTGCACCAGGTAGGTCCCAATGGTACCAGCTGAATATCAGTCAGCCCAAGATCCGCAAATAAGTCTTGAAAGTATGTACTTAAAGGATCATCCTTTGAACATCTGCCCCAGGATTCATCCGAAGATAGAATGAAGTTGAGATCTCTTCCTAGTACCAGGTTTTCATAGTCCAAAAGACCCTGATATTTAGCAATCTTCCAAAATGGTCTCCGATCAGAATATGGACCATAAATATTTACAAAATTGATCACATCAGTGCACCCACGAATGTTCCCTTCCAGGAGTATCCCCATATGTGTAGTAAAAGTAGAGAGTTTAAAAATATTCAGATTCCATGCCGACAGTAAACCCCCAGAAAAACCAACAGCATCCGATGAACAAATGACCTAATCCTTCCTGATCTTACTAAATAATAATCTATTCCTCTTCGCCGACACCATAATCCCTTGTAAAAAAATCATATCAAGTTTCAAAGTATCCAGTAACACTTTGAGGGCCAATCTTTTCTGAAGGCCCCCAAACCCTCTAATATTAAGAGAAAAAAGGATCATCGTTTAGCCCTAGCAAGGGCCTTCAATTCTCTAAGAGCCCATTTTGAATCCAATGATCCATTGGAAGAAGAGGAAACCAGTAAAGTGTCAGGAGTAGGGGAATCAACCTTTATTAATTTGCCTTTTCTCGCACTTCTGGTTTTAATTGGGGAAAATTGGGCAATGCCCCCAAGTCTTACCCCTTTGGTAATTAATTCTCGCCCATTATATCCAACCTCCTGAAGTGTGGGAAGGTCCAATTTATCACCCATCATAGGGATATTAGCAATATAGGTATCAAGTGGAGTTTTTGACTTAACAATCTCTGCAAATGTTGGAGCATTACCTACCAGAGGTTCATTTCCAGAGATATCTGCAAATGGTGGACAAGAAGAATCCGGCAAAGGAATAATGGGGGAAACCGCCATAAGACCAGGTAGATCCAGTAAAGTACCATGAGGAGTAGACAAAGGCGGAGACAAGGGAGGAAATGTATCATTACCAAGCCCACAAGCCGGAGTAATCGATTCAAATATTGAAGATTTTGGAATCGACGCCCCCACACTAGTTGGAGTCACAGATTGAGGAGCATTAACAAAAATCATTAGTTCCACTAAAGAGCTATCCAGTGGAAAAGGAAACCCTAAATAGAAAGTAGGAGGGCCACCTATGATGTCATCACCAATGCGATCACCCTTCCCATCCAAACCTGCTAGAAAGGTCATATCCGCCTTTGATAAAGAGGATGAAAATGTAGGATCCAAATTTGTCAACTTACCAATGATCGATGACCGACCAGCAAAATCATCAGGGAATATAGGAGCATATGTAGTAGGTAGTTCATCACCCACAGTAGCACATTTCGAATCTGTAGAACCTTCAGAGGTCCAAGCACGAACATCATCCACTGATTCAGGATCCGAACTAGAACTCAAGTCAAAACATTCCCACCACAGGTGCCCAACTAGCTTGCATTTTGAACATCTAAAGGGTACGCCCCAATAGTCCAATATTTGATGATATCTGTGATCACGCCAGACAATATCCACCGATTCAAACAGACCCAGTGACATATCAATCTCAACAAGCACCCTACCCACCCGACGGTCCATACCGTTAAGAGTACCTTCACTAATATGGATAAATTTCCCCAAATGGTTCGCCACGGCCATAAACCCCTCTCTATGCCACATAGCCATTGGGAAATCGGGAAGGAGAACCCAAAGGTGAAGAAATATAACCCTTTCTGATACCAGGTCAAATCCCAAGTGCCATCGCTTAATCATAAGGCTAACCGGATCCAAGTTTTGTCCAAAATAAGGTTTGTATGGAAAGCCATCCTAAAATAAAAAACATACCAGCCTTTGCTCATGATATATATCTAAGGTCTGTAGCCAATAAGCTTTGCCCAGTTTTGTGAGACCCAGAGGTCGATATCCTTGGGGTTCATCACCCCATAAGAGAACTTCCCCACCAGTTCTTTTATGGAGAGAGCCGCAATACCTTCCAGACCCGAAAGATGATCCATCGTCAATTCAATACCCTACCCATGGGATTTCAACTTATAGTTCTTCCTGTTGGAAAACCCATAACCATTTTTATGTCTAGTGACAGTGTTTTGTCTAGGACCAGGAGCCTTTACTGAGACACTGCCAGGGATTGAGGACCCCTCACCAGAAGTTCTATAACCAATGGTTCCTTGTGAAACTAACGTATTCTTATCCATAGGTGGTCGGAGAACATTCCGGGACTCATTTCCCAGGACACCACCTATTCCATTGCCCGAAACCTATTCCACATGCAAGGCACGTGCTCTCCAGTAATCAGCATCCGATTGGAGAGCCCCGACACCAACCCACCATTCATCCGAGCTCTGTTGACATTCCTTAGAAGGTTCCACCCTTCCTAGGGCCTGACAAGATTCCATTCCCCTAAGTGATAGAGAAAGCCACTTGTAGTCCAAAATTGTGAGTGACCCAGTAAAATTTTTACCACGTATTGCAGGGATGTTAAAACCAAAGCTAAAAAACAAAACTTGGGATAGACCAAATAACCCTTACCCAGTAACAAACCATATTGGACTAAAGCCTAATCACCATTCCGTCAAAGCCATTAAATAACAATCTATGCAAAAATTTTGACTTGATACAAACCAGGCATCAAGATGAATGAGGTGTAATATTTCAGGTTTTTAAACCTCAAAGAGATCACTAGGTCTAGTCCCGCCATCCATTAGAGCCCAGGAAATGAGGACTCTAAAATATATACAAGACCGAAACAACATTCCTTGTTATACACATTTACATACAAGAAAGTGATTACTTCAAGGAAAACATAGAAGAGTAGTCATTGTGATGATAAAAAATATGAGGCCTTGTGTCACAACTCCAAAGCTTCATGTTGAAAACATGCTTGATTGATTTGATGGTTATGCAACACTACCTAACTTTGGTCATGGAGGTTTTGCCATCTGAGACTACTAGTTGACAAACTACACCTCTTCATCTAGGGATTCCCATACCTCCACTCTAGAATACAACTTCGCTAGACCTACAAGTTGCACCTGATGAACAACACATTCCCAATTGTGGACTTAATGCAAGTTGTGTTTACTTGTGTCTTATTATACTTATCCATCTATATTCAACATAACATAACATGCCAAGCACAATATACAACACAAGTTTTGCACCCAATATAGGTGTCATCAATATTTATTATTGAAGAAGTATAAAATACAATACAATGGGAGAGATATGGCACAAGACGATGACGTAAAGGAGGATCTGGCACACTTACAAGATATGTTTACAGTAAAAAAACAAGTATGAGAATCGCTCACCCTTTTGTCACCTTGACTACCTACAACCTTTGTTTCCCCCCACATGTTCATCACCTATAGATCCCATTCTTCAACAACTCTAGTCACATTAGAAACCATTCAATGCAAAACTTGAAACCCTTGAACTTGGATTATGTTGATGCCCTTTGCTCTTGGATTTCCTCCACCTTTATATCTACCGAACTCTTATAATCAAATCCACCAAGTGGATATGCCCACTCTGTGATCCAAGGTAATGTGTGGACAGAACTTCATAATGTCCTAATTGTTGAGGCCCCTGCAATCGTAAAGTAGACACACTATCATGCACGATCTGGTTGATTGTGTCAATGGTTAAAACAAACTTTGCAAGTTTCGATTTGCTCCTCTTCTTGGTCATGCCTCTTGTTCTTCACGAAAATATTTTTTAATCATTCAACCACTTGTCGACTTTCCATATGAACTCCTTTGTCGTGAACCAAATTACCTAGTCATTCCCATATAGCCCTGTAGCGATGTTGCTCTAGTCTATTAAGCATGCCCATGTTGATAGGGAAAGGCATCTAGGGTTGTTGGAGAGTGAGGAAGTCATATGCTCCCCCACTCAACATATTGTCATCCTGGCATCAACCTACCAACACTCATATGAGAGAACCAAGATTTTGTTGCTTGAATTCCCAAATCCTATCTTTATATTTGCACAAAGGCTCTTTTCTCTCCCAAATGTATTCTTCTATTGGTGCATCCTTCCAATCCAGGAAGTATTCCTATATTTTTGTCTTCTCCTACATGAACGATCCAACACCTTGTCCAAATCACATTTTAGCCAATCTAGAATCATGGTAGGCACCCTTGTTGGTCTTGTTCTACGAAGATATTATTCATTTAGTTTGCAAGGTCATAGTTGACTAACGTGAAAAACTGGGTGGAAGGAACTTAGGTGTTCAGGAAGAATCAATTTGTATGCAACATCCCCTATCTTCTCTATCATTTTGAAGGGTCCTTCATACCTTCACAATAAAGCATAACACATGCATGGCATTGGTTTGAATTGATCCTTACTCAACTTGAGAAATACCTTGATGCCTACTTGAAACTCCAAATTCCTTATTCCCTAGTCCACCCAATAATTCATCTTCTTAATAGCCTTATTTAGCTAAACATGAGACTATCTAACCTATCTTGCTAATCCTTCACCAACTACAAGGACGATGGGTTTCTCCCATACAAGTTTTTCAATAACATGTGCAACATCACTAGCTACTTCCTAGTGGCTAACTCAAATAAAATGCAACCAATAGCTTAACTCTTCTACAATTTATAGCTAAATTGTATTGAGTATAACAGCTCTGGACAGTCAATATGGTTTTCCCACATGAAATGTCTCATTTAGTTCTCCAACAAATGTTTGATATGCTCTGTATTCCTATTGGTCTGTGGATGATGACTTAAGCTCATCAATAACTATCTCCCGCAAGTTTGAACAGTTCTATCCAAAACCACCTAGTGAATCGTGTGTCTCCGTCTAACACAATGTTCAATGATATACCCCATAACTTCACAACATCCTTGAAAAAAATCCTTGCAAGGAACCTTTGTGGGCACAAAGGTCACATACTTGGAAAATCTATCTACTATAACAAATATTCCATTGTAGCTTTGTGTCATTGGAAACTGAGTTATGAATTCCATTGGAACACTTTCCCACAATCTCTTTGGCATGTACAAGGGCTCAATTGGACTTGCTAGCAACTTGGTGTCAATCTTGTCACATTGGAAAACTAGGAAATTCTACACAAACTCTTAGGCATGCTTCTTCATGCACTATTAGAAGGAATCTCATTCTAGTAGGGTATAAGGTTCCTTTCTATACCTAGGTTCTTAGCACAAAGAGAGTCATGGCACTAATTAAACAACTCCCTTCATAGGTTAGTACACTTAGGCATATAAATTCGACCACCAAAGTAAAGCAATCAGTCCTTCACCTAGAACTTCCTAGTCTTAGGCACTAATTAAACAACTCCCACCTAGAGAGTCATGGCACTAATTAAACAACTCCCTTCATAGGTTAGTACACTTAGGCATATAAATTCGACCACCAAAGTAAAGCAATCAGTCCTTCACCTAGAACTTCCTAGTCTTAGGCACTAATTAAACAACTCCCACCTAGAGAGTCATGGCACTAATTAAACAACTCCCTTCATAGGTTAGTACACTTAGGCATATAAATTCGACCACCAAAGTAAAGCAATCAATCCTTCACCTAGAACTTCCTAGTCTTCTCTCCCTTTCATGTTTCGTGATGTTCAAGGCAGTGAGGTCAAACTCCAACCCTGCCTTGATCCTCTCTTGCAAATATACCAAGACTTTCACTAGGAAAACTTATTCTTTATTTTTTTTCTTGCTCAACACCTTGTATTCCAAACACAATTTGAGTTATCAGGTATCCTTCTTTGTTTAAAAGAGGATTGATGCATAGTGAATATTTATTTATTTTATAATCAATTTATATATATATATGAATATTGATTTATTTTATGTAATTCATTGTCAAAATAAATTTAACTTAAATTAATCTTTATTAAATTGATTAAATATTGTAAATTGATCTTTATTAAATTAAAATTATTTGTAAAAAACATTGATCCAAACTATACTAATTCTAATCAATAATAACGTTAATGTGATCTTTCATATCACATATGAAATTTATATTCAATACTCATTAACTTAAAAAAAAAAATTAAAAACTTTTGTATACATGAACATATAAGTGTTGAAATTAAAGCTAAACCTCAAACAAACAGCAGTTACCACACCTTAGCCTAGCCGCTCCTGGCTTACCTCTCCAGTCAAGCTTCAAATTTGAAGTCTTCAGGGCCCTTCAGAGGCCATTTTACATGTCATAGAAGGCCACTTCAAATTTTACCATGCAAAAAAAATCAATTTCATGGTAATCCCTTCAATAATTAAATTAACCACTACTGTTTAAAATTGCAATAGAAGGGTAGCTTCAAATTTCACCCATCGACATTTTTCAGTGGGAAATTGAGAATGTGGCTACTAGATAGGTGACTTGGGAGTGGGACTCGGTTACTCTCCAATATTCACGTGTTCGATCATCCATGGATCATGGACCATTGGGACTCTAATAATATCATTGACCAACTTACGTGGATGGGCTTACACTGAGTAGCCCATGGCTTGAATGCTTCTAAGTTCTCGTGTTTGCAGAGCGCTTACGTGTTTAACACATTTAATGGGAGCAACAAATTTATTAAACCTAGTTGGTGGCTCATACGTGTTGTTGGTAGTGGGCTTACCAAGTTACCAGTTATTACATACCAATTCGTGAATTCTAACTCAATGAGTTAATTGAGTATTCAATGTATAATATATTATGTTAATGTGCCCCGAATTTGGAATTTCAAACAAAATCCACAATCCAGAAACTTCTTGTAATGTTGCAAGATGCTGCTCCTCCCTGTGGCCCCTACCCACAACCCTGCTTTTTCTTTGTTGTATCAAGTTAATCCTACCGTCTACGGCTCCCAGCCTCACACCCTATGTTTTATTTGTTGTATCAAGTCAATCCTGCAGCTCCCGAGTCCCACCTTGTGTTTTCTTTGTTGTATCAAGTCAATGCTCGAATTCCATGATTCCATGGCTTCGACCATCAATATATAATATTACAGGAATACAAACAAGCTTTTTCTTATACCCCTACTCCACTGTGGTCGAGCTAGTTCCAAGTTCCACCTACCCTATCTCCTCCAGTCCTCCAGGAGAGTTTGTGGAGCGAAGCTGCCAATGCCATCCTGCCATAAACATATATAAACATATTCGTTTTCTATGAGGAGCTCAACTTCAAGGCTGACTAGATTGCCGAGATCCTATGAATTTACAGGTATGTACATCATTTTATCCATTCATGATCCCATCAATTATTTAAAAAATTTGTTATTTGATTAAAATTCTGTAACTTCAAAGTTCAAACACAATATTACTATTTGACTGAAATTTTGTTACTTCAAATGGGCCTTGAAGGCTTCAAATTTGAAGCCTGGACCCGCAAGTGGGTTTGTCACAAATCTTCGTCAAAGGCTGTTTAGAATGACATTTATCAATTCCCAACTGTAGCAACAACAACAATTGATTCTTTCTTCATATGTCCTGTCTATACGCATATGATTCCATGTGCTCCTTGCCTTGCCCTATTTTCCATTATCGCCCGATCGAAGCTCTTGAGAATTTAGCTGGCCTTTAACTTTCCTGAAATGGAGGGGACAAGGAAGACCATCGTTTTCACTCTGAAACTGAGTTCTTCCCCGTTCAACTTCCATTGGACACGGTTTCATTCCTATGGGAAACATGTGTGTGCAATGCACCCCCCATCTTTACCAAAACGCTTAGGGATTTGGGGAAGTTCCCACTCTTCCAACCTCCATGCATCTAGTTAATGAGTTAGATCAAGAATCTAGACTTTGTATCTAAAACTGTATTACATGAGCTATTTTCCCCAATTGCCCAGTCGACGAATCGACACCTTCCTCTAGTACACGGTTTAAGATTCTTGGTATTTATTAATATGAATACCACCGATGCTACTACACTTACAATCCGCGTTCGACTGTACGAACTGGGATAAAAATGTTTTTGAAATCTTGATTTTTAGAACGCTAGTGCTACTGTTTCCCTTATCGACTGGTCTAGAATAAAACAAGAACTTCAACCATCTACGCATCTCCTCTCTACTTGGTCTACCTACGTTTTACTTATGCTTCACAAGTTACAAACCATCCTCTACTCCATCATACCATAGATTTAGTATGTATAACGAGATCTAGGGGGAGGGATATAGAGAAGAAGCATCTAGGTTCCTTAATCAGCTATTGAGAACAAAAGTTTCCTGGAGTCGAATAGTTCTCTTTGCTCAAACCATAACATAGCATGTAACATGTAAGGAGTGCTTAAACTTATTCTATCCCAAGTACATGTGACATTCATAGTGTTGAATGAAAAATTAAAACATATATTGTTGTCATTGGCATTCAATTCTGTCGTAGGGTACACAATTAGAGTGACAAAGAATTTTGCTATTAGTTTTCAATCCAATTCAACTTATTTGTTGAACTGTTCTCTCTAATATACTTGCATGAAGGAGGATTATAAATGGAAACGCAGTTGTTTGATAGAGGTGCATGAAAGTGAATTATGGTCCTCAATTCAACAAAGTAAAAAAATGTTACCATTCAGATTCTTTCCCTTCACCTTTTTTACTGCCTTTCTGCATACATCTCTATTGTTCACTAATTTAGTAACAGATACAGACCAAACTCAACGTCCAATGTTTTTGGCTTATGAAACAATTTCTTCCTTTTTTTTCTTACATTATCATTTCTTCCATTGTTAAGTAGGCTAGATTTTATGTAGGCTAGAATTTATATTAGTTTGAAGAACGCCATCTGGAAAATGGATTTTCTATGTGTCTCCTAAGTTATGTTTCACTAATAAATTCCTCATGTTCAAGCAGATCATGAAAGAGTAAAATAGTATTAATTTTGGATGTAAGGATGAAAGTTGGATTGGAATGGGGTTAGCAAGTTAACGATATTATTATACCAGTTAAAATTTTAAGAGGCAAGATTACTTTGGGAAACTCCTAAGATGGCAAAGGTGGAATAGTGTCCTAGAGACCGAGCCACTAGATCAGGTCAAAATATGGTTTTTTTATATGACATATATAACGTTTAGTGCTACTATATCCACTGCAAAATAAAGCCTCTCAACTTTACTACGTAAGTAAACATTGAAATTTTGATGTACTAGTACATTTTCAAATGAAAAGAATGAGTTATTTTTACATGGCAGCATTGAAGGGTTCAATATCTCATAGCCCTTCAAAGTGAAATGGGACCCCACCCTTCAAATTTGATCCCTGTCTCCAGTGGAATTGGATTAAAAAATATCTCAAACCCCAACGACCTTTACATGGCGGTTTTTGGTGGCTAAATTGAATATTCCTCTCCATCAAATAACAGTCAAATATCCTTGCAGAGCTTGGCTGGTGAATCCTTTCCGTCTCAATCAAATATCCTTGCCAGAGAAGTTTCCTGGGATGGTGAATCCTTTCTGTCAGATAACAGTTAAAAGTCTTTAGCATAGAAGCAATAGCCAAGGGGAAAGCTGGACGGGGACGAATTCGTTGCTCATCGCAGGGTTTGGTCGAATTTGGCGCTCATCGGCGAGTTAATTGCGTACTGGATCTCCTGTCCACGAATTTAATGCTGTAGATGGTATTTCTAATTACGAATTTAATGTTGGTCACTTCCATATGGTCGGGTATCTGAATCCTCCATTTTGTAGTTCACTTCTCATCAAACCGCCTCAATGGCATACAACATATGTGCTTTGGTATCTTGATGGGAAACCCTACTTCCTGCCACCCACTCTATGGTAAAGAGAAAAATCCTCAGGGGTCGATCTCCTATGTTCTTGATGGGAATTTTCCCAGCAAGCATCTGTGTCCCTGGTGTACAGAACTGTGCCACCAAACTATCTGTTGGCTGATCACTACCTCGTGGCCCAAATAGTGAGACTTGGGATCCCCGTCTCGATAACCCCATCAGGAAATAAATATCTTTCACATCCAAGGTGAGGATGTGGGAACCTACTCTGAAATGTTGTTGATCTAGGTCCCATAGCCTGATCAAGTAATCTAGCAGTTGTACCTGGGCCCTCTTTTCCTGTACATGGAAGAATTTTAAGAGTCCACATCTTTGTAAAGTGTTCATATAATTTGGGTCTTTCGCTGCTCGGGCATATTCAAGTTCACACTCTCTTTATTTCCACTGGACCATTGTATTGGCTGAAGTTTGCATAAACATGGATTAAACAACCATTAGGTCCCTTTCATGGCATTGGATTGGGTCGTTTTGGCCCCATTTTTTAAATTTAGTTATGGAACTCCGCCGATGCACCCTGCATTTGCAGACAGTACATCAACGACATGATTCTCCCATGGGGAAAGTGTGTCATACCCCTCTCGACACACTTCCCGCAAGGGGAAACCACGTCTCCCAGGGCGCGCGCAATCCCCTTCATTTTGAGTCCAAAACCCTAAAAATGACACTTAAAGAAAAAATTAATCCATTGAAAAGGTAAAGCATAACACAAAGGCCTACCTGCAACTAGCGGGGCATGAAACAGCTTAACATAGAGTCCGCAATCGACGTTGGAAAATGGGCTCCAAAGAGGTTGTTTCATTATTCCAATGTGGTAAAAAACAATTGGTAAACAGTTTTTACTATTTCAACTTTTTATATAAAAGAAATGGAATATTCCTTTATTGATTTTTCTTGTATGGGTTTTTTACTATAGTTGGTGTCATTTTTGCGTTTTAAAACCTCATAACGGATTCTAACTTAGTTTCTGGAGCGTGCAGATAAAAAGTGGTGTCTTGACATTGTTGGTGGCCATCGTGCACTGTTCATACTTGTCATCGAGTGTGAACGAGTCTTCGATCATTTTTTAATGTCATCATCATGCTCGTTAAAATAAAGTATTAACGGCATCGAGCTCACTCTGTGTTCCTTCTTGTGCTCATAAAACCATGAGAATAAGTTACCGAGTTATGGTTTATCTCTTTTTAGGGCTCACTCCCACAAAAAAGGAACCCCCTTGGAGTTCTTCTTTAAGCTCTTTTCAAACTCCCTAAATAGGAAAATATTGCCGAGCAAACTTGATTCTTTCACGCTTATAAAATTATTTGAAAGGTCATCTTTATGGTGATAGTTTACCCCTTTTTCGGACTGGAAGGACTATTTATGAAAAAGGAGCACTCCGGTTAATCTTAACTGGAAGAGTTCTCTGTCATATTGTTTTATCCTTTTTCAAATGAGGAGACTAACTTTTACGAAAAAGAACCATCTAGAGTCTTCTTTACTTCTTTTCAAACTCTCTAAATATGAAATAATATCGAGTTTTCCTTCTGTGGACTCATTAAAATCTGACATTGAAGGATCCTTATTGGGATGAACCCCTCCTATCTCAAGTTCATAAAATATTTGATATTGGACTCATCCGAAGGATGAGCTATATCGAGCATATGTTATCCTCCTCAAGCTCTTTAATAAACAAAGAGGTACTCATCAATCATGATGTGGAATAATGGGAAGAGTTTTCATTCTTTGTAATCATGGCGGTATTTAGTCACTCTTGAACATGGCACTTGTTTGCATTTCATTCAAACTACTTGGGTCATCAGCTTGTCCTCGATTATCACCAATTCCCTGATTTCCTTTACTCCTTTGGGTCCTCCAAAGAATGAATCCATCATCAGTTTCATTAGGTCTAGGTGTCAATCTCATCATGCCAATGCTTCCAAATCATGCCATTCCATTACAAGAGGATTCTATTCATTGAGTCGATTTCTGTAGTCATTTTACCTTCTATCGTGTCGGTCACCCCTGACTCAGTCTCAAACATTGCTCTACAGTCTGATTTTCTCCAAAACATATTTGATCATGTTTCATGTCGATGATGCGGGAAACATCATGACCCTCCTTCAACGGGTTTGTCCTTGTCGACTTCAACACATTATCCCAGGATTAAATCTAGAAATCAATCAAGTACCTTGGGCATGCATGCCTTAATGGCAGGTTACCTAACTTTCAACAGTAAGTTCACATCATTAACTTCTGATTGAAATATTCCACTGAGTGTTCGACCTCAACTCATCGATTCACATCCAGTGATATGTACTATGATACCTTGGGAATCATTGACATCAATGGTGATTTCCCTCGTGCTTGTTAACAATATACATCAATGATCGGTAATCAGGTGGTTTCTACCATGTTCGAATTCAAAACATTGTGTCATTGTGTCATTATGTATTCGTCTTGAAGACCCTGGGTTAACTCATGTATCTTACCCAGGTTGCGATGGAGATTTGTTTAGTCATATCACACGGTTCCACTTTGTATTGGTCGTGGTTGTGTTATCATCTCATCATGGATCTATGCTTGTGTTCAGTATCCATGATCGTGTTTAGTCAGACTTTGCTATTACAGATCTGCATTGTATTGGTCGACAGCCATATTATGAGTGTTGACTCAAACCAGTCGACAGGGGTTCCCATCATTATCGACACCAGCCCACCGCAATCTCCCTGAGCACCGGCCCAGATAGATTTTACCCCGTCCAACAACACCTATGGAGCAGATGAGGTCTCACCCGAGATGTTCAAGGGAGAGTCGATGGAACCACGTTTCTACCGAATGAAGGAGGATGTTGCGACAACAATTACTTAAACTTATTACGAAATTCAGAAATAGATCTATGCATTTAACTTCAACATCATTGTATTTATATCATCATTCAACAAAAACATTCATCGCAGCAAGTATAACAATAGAGCATTAATTGCACCAAGAAAACATATCATCATTCATAATTTGCAACATGCATTACCATAAGTGAACAAAAGATGCACAGGGATTTCGCAAAATAGCTTTGTCATGTCATATTAACTCAGCAAAACCCAGATACAATATCTCCCCAAAACACAGATCTCGCAGATAACTCAGACGCATACCAAGATCAAATCTCATTCACATTCCTCTGTCTAGATCAAGGTCTCAAACACATATGACTCTATGACTATAAATAGGCTTCCGCCTTTACATTGCTTGTCCACTTATTAACAACTTCCTAACCGACACGTTGAGCAAATGACCCAAAATCTAACTGACGTGGTCCAAATGACCCAAAAACCTGTATATTGCGGTACAATTGACCCAAAATTACCTAACATACGGTCCAAATGACCCAAAACCCGCATACTATGGTCTAACTGACTCAAAAATACATAAAATATTCTTCCTTTCGCCCAGCTTTCCGTCTTCGAAAATATCTTCTGACTTGTCGCAACATCCGCTATGCTGCGATGCTACCTTACCAAATTGCCTGCCAACAGGCCCCCAACACAATCTTGTGGCTCGCCCTCGAGCCACATCAATCTAGACGTGGTGTACTCATACTCATCTATGGCTGGACTATGTCTCTACAACTACTCGTGCTGTCTAGATCTCATTGTTGGATATGGCTCCCGCTGCTACAATGATCGTCGGCTCGCTGTCATGTACTTCTCACCCAAAAACGGTCATCCTCCGGCTTTCTATCATGTACCTCTCAAACTTATCCTCCAGCCTCTGGGAACCTAGTGGAGACTGAGGAGAAGTTGACGAACAATGTCGAGGGGCGAAACAGGCCAACTGCTCTGGCATATCTGTTTCACGTTGGTGAGCACGGACGATCGGGATCAGGGGACTGCCACCCCCGTTATCTCTGTGGTCGCAGGGACCACGAAGCTTCAAACTACCACCACGTGCCTAGACATCTCAGATGAAACTTCATCTTTGTAACACCCAAGTGTCCGCGGTGCTTCTTTCTCCAGGCGCTCATGCACACTCGTCGTTCGAGCCCTCAACGCACCTGGTGTGCTACCACACGAAATGAAATGGATCATTTCCACAGCCTCCTTGGAATTCCTAACTTAGCTAGATGCCTGACCTTCTCGCAACATAACTATCTCTCAATTTAAAATACCTCTGTGCTCTACTATCGTCTAGTTCCTAGATTTATACATCGCCCATGTCCGGACATCTACCTCAACAATCATTTGCAAAACCTGTTCACATATGGTGACGATCGTACCATTCCGTTTATTCCTGTGTGTATAGACCAGACTTCTAACGTGCGGAGTAGAAACCATACTTCTGCCAGCTGCCATTCGTGCCAAATCGTGCAAACCATCACCCCTGGTACCACTGGCCATGCTATCACGGTGTGTTCCCTGTGCCAAACGTGCCTTACGTCGACGCCACTCTAGGCCAACTATCAATCATATCTGCCAGAACGATAAAAATCCCATTTGCTCATGATTCGGAATGATTGTTGATTGGACCCAGTCACAACCCTTCCATTGTCATGGACCGCTCCTAACTTGTGGCACAAGCCTCCCTGCTTATGCACTCTGTTCCTGTCGGTGCGCCAACCTACCACTGATCAACCTGCATTTTTCTTTTTTTTCGATGCGACTCAAGCATCGTGCTGTTCCAAGCCCGACCGATAGGGCTTCAACCTACTACCATTAATCAAATTGGGGAGCATCGCTCCGTCCAACTGCTACAACTGTACTGTGCCTCCTGAAGTGATGCTACTGATGCGATATGGACCAAGCCAATGCATTTGCAGTTTTCCTAGATGTTTCATAAACTTGTTGTCATACAACGACACCAAGTCACCATGTTGAAACTGCTTGTTTTTTATGTGTCGATCGTGCCAAGCCTTTTGGAAATCCTTCTCTACACCCTGGTGGAAACCTGCAATAAAGCGATCTTCCTCCAGCTGTACTAACTGCGCTAGACATTCTTCTAATGTTGCTACAATATCCATACCTATCGCTGCTATTATACGCAGACTCAGAATGATGTACTCCATTGGCATAATCACTTCTTGGCCATACACCAACTTAAATGGCGTCTGTCCCGTCAACCTTTTACACATGGTGTGATACGCCCACAATACTGCTAGGATTTTTAGATCCCAGTCATCGCGATTTGCATTGCACACCTTTATCAGCGCATGTTCCAATATTTTGTTGAAAGCTTCCACCGTTCCATTTTCCTGCGGATGATATGGCATACTCTTCTTATGCTGTATCTGCAGTTCCTTCGTCAATGCACTGATGGTGCGATTGAGAAAGTGGCTACCTTGATCACTCAGCAATATCTTGGGGCAGTCGAAGCGAGTGATAATGTTGTCAAACAAAAACCGCGCAGCTATGGCCGCAGAACAATCAATGACTGTTGCAGCTTCCGCCCATCTTGTCAAATAATCTCTCTCCATGATGATGTATCGTGCACCAGTGCGCTTCCCCGGTGGAGTGATTGGTCCCACAAAATCCACCACCCATTTTTCAAATGGCTGCAATGTTAGTTGAGGCATCAGTGGCATCTCATCCCTCCTAGATGGATTTTTGGTTCTCTGACAAACATCACAGGACCGCGCATAGTCTGTCACATCATTATGCAGCATGGGCCACCAAAGCCCTGCACGAAGCACCTTCCTGCCAGTCGCACGGCTGCCATAGTGCCCTCCAGCCACTCCTACGTGTGCTTCTAACAAGATCTGCTCTTGCTCATGTGGCAAGACACACCTTCGCAATATCTCATCTGCACCCATCTTGTATAATTCTCCTGCGATTAGCTGGAAATCTGCAACCTTGACTACCAACTGCTTCTTCTGACTAGTGGTGAACTCTTCTAGTGCAGTACCTGTCGCCAGAAACTGAGTGTTGTCTTCAAAGTAGCCATCAACGACTTCAACTTTAAAGAGTTGCACATCAGGCATCCCGTCTTCAATGTTAGTTGGCTCCTCTCTTGTTTCAATCCACGATAGATGATCAGGGCCAGCATTCAACTGCCCTGGCTTCACAATCACTTCAAAATCAAACTCCTAAAAAAGAAGTAGCCATCGACATATCTTCCCCCCCAACACAGGCTTATTGACCAGGTATTTCAATGCGGAGTGGTCTGTGAACATCTTAAAATGTCTGCCCAATAAGTAGTGTCGAAACTTCTATAGCACGTAGACCATCGCTAGGCCTTCCCTCTCAATAGTGGTGTAGTTCTGGTGTAGTTCCTTTCTATGGATGACAGCTTCCGACTTGCGAAAGCAATAGGGTGATCGAGATCCCCCTCTCCTGGTTGCGCTAGCACCACACCTAGTGCAATCGACGATGCATCAACATGGACGTGGAATTCTTTACTCCAGTCTGGAAATACTAAGATCGATGCCGAAGCCATATTAGCCTTCAGCTGCTCAAAACTATCCTGACATTCAGGGCTCCATTGAAATACCGCATCTTTATTCAATAGTTTCTCCATAGGGGCGGTGATCACTGCATAACCCTTGATGAACTTGCGATAATACCCGGTATGCCCCAATGTTGCCCTCAACTGCTTAACATTAGTCGGCAATGTTAAGCTCAAAATGAGTGCAATCTTTGTTGGATCGACTAAAAACCCTTGTTTGCACATAATGTGACCCAGCAATATCCCAAATGGTGTACAAAAGATGCACTTCTTCAAATTCAGCGATATCTGATGCTGTCAGCAACGCTCCAGCATCAACTGCAGATTGACCAGATGATCACGGATCAAACCATAGACTATCCAATCATCCATGTATACCTACAAAAACTTTTGAATAAAATCCTTGAACACGGTAACAACGACCCGCGAGAATATCGCAGGTGCGTTCTTCAATCCAAACGGCATCATGGTGTACTGAAAACAGCCCTATTCTGTCACAAAAGTCTTCTTGTGGAGGTATTCCTTTGCAATGCGGATCTGATGATAGCCTGAGAACCCATCTATGAAAGAATACATCTCCTGGCCACCCACACCTTCGAGTACTTCATCAATAAATGGGGTCGAAAAAGGATCATGCAAACAGGCATCATTCAACTTCCACAAGTCGACACAAATGCGTACTTCACCAGTCTTTTTGTCCTGCACCACCATGATAGGACTGATCCATTCTGACTCTTCAACCGGTTCATTAATACCAGCATCCAACATGCGATCAAGTTCTACCTTGACCCTCTCCTTATGTCATGGATTCAGCCGGTAGGGTCGCTGCCTAATTGGTTTAGCGTCTGGTTTCAAGGGGATCCTCATCTCCCCTAGATCACCCAAAATACCTTTCATCTCAGAAAAATTTGTAGGAAAGAGGTCTTGGAATTCATGCAGCAAGTTAGTGACCTTTCCCATCATTTCATCATCCCAATAATCTCCAAAATTCCCAAACTTGGGAGTGGTCTCCGTCCCAATATTGATCTTACGGATCTTCAAGGGCTGGTTGATCGGATCGCTTGGCGCATCCGGTGCTACCACATCGCAACTTCCTTCCGATTCTAGAATATTGATATTCCTCGGATCATCACCATCTTCGAGCCCACCAGTGATATTATAACATTCCATCATAGATTGCATCTGCAAGTGCGTATGCGGATCTGCAGGATACGCCATGGGAACAACCTTTAGAACCACATCGTGGATGATCTGCAAAGCGTTATGGACATCCGGGTTGGGATCAACAAAATTGAATGTATGAGTAAAGCAAATTGTCAACTCCAACCAAGTAGTGATTTCTCCCTGTAATTCAGATGCATTATACCATGACCGCAACATTTCGTCCAAAGTATGGATAAATGCATGGACCCACTCATCTCTTGGTTGCGATGCCCACAATGTTTGACACTCCATCAAATGGCCTCCAGGGTCGTTCCGACCATCATATTTCCCTATGTGGTAGACCTCGACATCCCCGAATCAAACAATCATCAATCTCCTGCATTTCGACCATCCGTCAATTGATTTCTTGTGTGTCGCCCACCAGCATGCTGAAGCAGCCTTCAGTGCTTCCTCTAATGCCAGCAGTCGCTGTGGTTCTGAAGCTCTTTCCTTGAACTCTGCCAGAAAGTCAGACAATCTAGGAAGCCCTTCGTAGTACTAGCAGTGTAACTGTTTCAGTCACAACGCGGCATAACGACTGCGTGACTAACCCAAATTTGCGGAGCGACACATCATGCAAGTGGTTCTACCAATGTTCTAACGCATCATCAGAGTTGGAAGACGCTGAGATGTCACTGTGCCATCCCAGCTCACCGTTGGCAGTCAGATGAATATAGTCTTCGAAAATATTGAATGCATGGTCCCATCCACTAGGATCGTCGTCCTTCACTGGCTCAATGTATCTGCGTCCTTCAGCCGGATCCAACAAGGCTATAACTCTGAGATCCCAGTTTTCAAAAGTCATCAACCTTCACTTGAAGTTGATTACCGCTCCACTGTCATTAGCCCATCCAATCCCTAGTAACGTGGGATAAGAGCTTCCTCCTTCGACAACTTCTATGACATCAAAGTCAGCATAAGTCTTCATTCCCTCAATGTCCACCACCAGACGTGGGACTCTCCCAATTGGTGTCACCTTGGCGTGATTAGCTAACCGGAGTTGTACAGGAGACCAACTCAATGGGGGAATCCCCATTTTCTACCATGCTTGCTTAGTTAAGATGTTGACATCCGAACCAAGATCCAGAATAACCGAATCAACTTCATAGTCCCCAATTTGTATCTTCATGCACATCTCTTTACCGGTCTTCCGTCACTGTAAGGAGTTTACCGCGGACTCATGCCATCCCCTGGTCGGTCGCTGTAACAACCCCTTGATCTCAATAAGAGTAGTGAGATCCCTTGCCAACAATAAACATCTCTCTAAAAATTTATGCAAGGTTCTAGACGGCACCGACAAACCGACCTCTGACGTAGCATCAAAGACAGGGGGCATGTCGCAAATAATAGCCTTACCGTGATCCTGGTCCATCGCACGACGTGCCTGAAAGAACATATCACGCTCAGAATCAACGTCAAATGATACCTTCTTCTTCCTAGCCTTTCGAATGTCCCCTCGTGTTGCTACTCCTCCCCACGTGATGACTACGACAACCGCATCCTGTGGCCTTGGCTCCGCAGAAATTGTCGCAACATTCGCACCCTGATTCTGGTTCAGTGGTGGATTCCCCGGTTGGTTCACATTTTGATTAGCAATCTAAATTGGATGTTGGTTCTAGTTCTACATAGTTTGTTGCACCTGATTCTGTACCGGCTGCTGCACCTGATTCTGATTCTGCAACTGTGGAATGCTTCCTGCCTGCCATTGCGCAATCAACTGCGGACAGTTCTCCACTATATGATCTGTAACAAAGCAAAATGTACACTGCATCTGCAATAGTGGGAAATCGCACTGATAGTGCCCCCATATCGCATAGTGGTAACACTGAATAGGTCTGCAACCCCCTCGTCCTCCTCTGCGACCAAATCCTCCGCCGCGTTCACCCCGGAATCCTCCACGGAATCCACCCTGCTGTTGGTATTATGGTTGGTTTTATTGTTGCTGCATAGGAGTTGGTTGCATGCCCTGCCCTTGCTGTGCATACTGCGGTTGCTGAACGTACTGTGGCTGTTGTGGAGCCATTTGCATCGGAGCATATTGCTGCATATATTGTTGTGGTTGCTGCTACGGTACAAATTGTACCTGCGGTTGAGGTAGTGATTGCGCTTCCTGTAGCTATGGTTGCGGTTGTTGTACGGCACGCTGATCGTCCTTTACATAGAATGCATCGTACGTTCTCTCATGAAGCAACCCATATGCCCAGCAATCTTTTTCGTCATGTCCCACAGATTTACAGAATGTGCAATACAAATTCATTGGTTTGGTGACCATCTTCTGTATGTATGGACATTCCTCTTGGTGGTGCCCATAGACCTGACAAACGCAACACCGCGACATGCCACCACCACTCAACGGGTTTGGTGCCCCCGAAACCAAATAGTTGCGGAAGTCGTGGAAATTGTCCTTAGTATGCCCTTCTCCTCGACATCACGTACACCATACTTCTTCACGCTACTCCTTGCACTTCTTCAGATCTTGTAGCTGTATGGTCAAGCTAGCCAGCTGTGTCTATATCTACGACATCCCAGCTGCATTTTCACCAATTGGCGATGCTTCCAACCGCATTGCGATCTTCAAGGCTTCACTGGGCATTGTAATATTCTACTGCATCAACAGCAGTTGAATGTGAGGAAGCAGTGCTGTGATGAACCACTCTTTGTGTTGGATAGCGCTCATATCAAAACTAACCCTCGCCATCAACGTCTTAAACCGCTGATCAAAATCCCACACTGTCTCATTGGGATACTGCTTAATTTCTTTCAATTCTGTAATATATTGTGCTTCAGACTTGGGTTTTCTGAATTTTGCAATCAAACCATCCCTGATATCATCTAGTGTCTTCTCTGGAGCTCTCGTAGGGAGTAGAACAAACTTCATAAACCAATCTAATGCGCGACCTCGCAGAGTTGTCGCTAGCTGTCCTTTCTTAGCATTATCATCAGTGATCTGTTTTACAGTCCATACCGCTTCACATAAAAACCAGTATTGTTCAGGGTTATCTGTCCCATTTCCATGGAACATTGGCAACTTAGCATCTTCGCCCCCATCTTGGGTTTCCTTCTTGCAGTTGCTGAACTACTAGCAATCAAGTTTTGTTGACCTGGTGGAGTCAAAGTTGTGTTTCTCACTGGTTGACAGATAGTGAGCGGAGGTGTGGGTACGTTGTCGCTGCGGTTTGGTCTTGCCTCTATCCTGGGTGTAGCCTAGTTGTCCTTGTATGGACTGTGAGGTCGCTTCATCCCATGTCGTCTTCCTTCATGGCCTTGCGGTTCGATCGCAGTAGGACCTTCTCCTATCCTTTGCCTCTTCTCCTATCGAAACCTTGCTCCTCCCCTTGTAAGACCACTCTCTTCCTTGATTTAACTCACAGTCTCATCATGACTTGCACCCATCTACCCCTTATCATTCCATGTACCTCCCCCCTGCTGTCGTGATACCCATGGTCTCCGCCCACTAGGCTATTTACTAATCCAAATGCATCTTCAATATACCCTTCTCGCAAATAAGTATCTTAATAGACAGTTGGAGCGACAACAGAAACTTTCCCTGAGGTCCGTGGAAAAAATATCTTTCAGCTTCACTATAAGACTTTTTCGTATCAACCGCAAATTCAGTGATATACCCTTCCAAAATGCTATCAAGCCACACTTCGATAGCCCGTGACACTTTGTTGTCAACTTCCTGTAGTTCTTGGATCAATTTCAGGGTCCAGGTCGTCGACTCACCACCTTGGTGGTTCCTCTCCTGAAAGGTCAATTTTTCCAACCACTCAAACAAAAGGATCGAGAATTCACAGAAAAACCATTCGTGCGGACCATCGTGAATATATCTGTCCACCCACTGATCTACTATGAGTCGAGTGTTCTAACTTTCTTCTTCAACAAATTCCCGCGACTTCTGATCAAACCAGCTTTGTAGCTCTGGTTGCGTCGAATGCCACAACATATCCTCCTTTCACTTTGCACATGGTCCCGGCAATGGAACCATTTGTTGACTCAAACCCAATCAACAGGGGTTCCCATCACTATCGACACCAGCCCACCATGATCTCCCTGAGCACCGGCCTAGACAGGTTTTACCCCGTCCAGCAACACCTGCAGAGCAGATAAGGTCTCACCCGAGATGTTCAAGGGAGATTCGACGGAACCATGTTTCCGGCGAATGAAAAAGGATGTTGCGGCAACAATCACTTAAACTTATTACGACATTTAGAAATAGATCTATGCATTTAACTTCAACATCATTGTATTTATAGTATCATTCAACAGAAACATTCATCGCAACAAGTATAATAGTAGAGCATTAATTGCACCGAGAAAACATATCATCATTCATAATTTGGAACATGCATTACCATAAGTGAACAAAAGATGCACAAGGATTTCGCAAAACAGCTCTGTCATGTCATATTAACTCAACAAAACCCAGATACAATATCTCCGCAAAACATAGATCTCGCAGATAACTCAGATGCATACCAAGATCAGATCTCATTCACATTCCTCTGTCTAGATCAAGGTCTCCAACACATATGACTCCATGACTATAAATAAGCTTCCGCCTTTACATTGCTTGTCCACTTATTAACAACTTCCTAATCGACACTTTAAGCAAATGACCCAAAATCAAACTGACGCAGTCCAAATGACCCAAAAACCCGCATACTGTGGTACAATTGACCCAAAATTACCTAACATATGGTCCAAATGACCCAAAATCCGCATACTGCGGTCTAACTGACTCAAAAATACATAAAATATTCTTCCTTTCGCCCAGCTTTCCATCTTCCGCAATATCTTCTGACTTGTCGCAGCATCTGCGATGCTACCTTACCAAACCGCCTGCCAACAATGAGTCATTTGAGACATATATCTCAGAGTCAGTTGTACTGCAGAAGTATTTGTTCATTACTCCAACCAATGATCCTCGCCTCAATCCTTCATATTGCAAATCATTTCACCCATTTTATTTTACCAACTTCATGCTTTGGGGGGCATTCTGTTACACCAAACTCTCATCATGATAGGTTTTGTGTCCTTTATATGCCTTGTTTCCTAAAGTACCTGGGATGAAATACCAAGAGAAGTGTTAATGTTCATCCTCTTAACTTTTGTAGTCACCACAACGCGCCCTGTTCTCTAGCAAGGTGTGTCAGACTTAAGGTCATGCGCTCTGCAAATTAGTAGAGCACGTCGGTGACGATGTCTGATCTTGCATAAGGTGTGTCACCCTTCCACTGGCGCGATTTGTCCTTTTTCAAGGTACGTCGTTGTTGGTTAAAATGGATAAATAGAAGCTTCAAGCAACTTCTCGAAGCTTGGATGGCGTGGAGACTTATCCCTACATATCTGGGAAGGTGGCATTCGATCCCCTTACCTAGTGGGATGATCCCTTAAGCCTCTCCCCTAAATCATCAACCTCTCCTATCCCTTTATCCCTATATATATGAACCCCCTCTCCATTGTTAAGGGAGGAAGGATAAAGTACCCAAATGCTGGTGGAATTTGGCTAGGAGATCCTCTTCATCCATAGGAGGCTAGAAGGCTAGAAGTCTTTTATCTTTTGAGGCAAGATCACTTGATTTGGTGTTACAACGTCAAGGCATTGGTTGTAATTTCTCCTATTTTATATTTTCTGCAAATTGAGTTTAATACAAAGATCTTTCCATAAACTTGTTGTTTCTAATGTTTAGGATTGACCTCTTTGACTATTAATCTAGTTAGATTCATAATCATATGCTTTCACTTGTTTGTTTGTTTCCATTTGCTCCATCTTGTTTTGCAGCTAGAGATCGAGGCTGGGAGTAGATAAAATGAGGAGAAATGAATTGTGTTATATGAGGTAAGGTGTTTCCCAATCTACCTTGCAATTCAATCTAACTAGGAAGGATAGTTGTATTACGTACATGTTTTGTTCTAGATCTAAATCATTTAGACTAGAGAGATCGGTTTTTGTATGCATTAATAGATTGACTATAAACACAAAGATTATGGAATAAATTTCGAGAAAGGAATAAAGGAATTTACATGGCTCCCTGAAATGTTGAATGTTACAATTTCCACACCTATGGACACATAGCACGAAATTGCAGAAGTAATGTGACAAAAATTTCTAGACAAAAGAATACAAAATTTTAGAGAAGAAGATTTGAAGACCACAATTAGGAAGAGCATGAGGAATTTTCACATATATGTGACCGACTTTCTCAAGTGAGTGAAAGAAGAATATTATAAGAAACTTCTAAAGAAGAATGTGAAAAGGAGCAAAGAAAGAAAGAGAATGAGGACCATATATATGAAGATGTTCAATGGAGAATGCCAGTAGGAGTTCCTAAAGAAGGATATGAAAAAAGTATCTATTCAAAAAATTGAAGAAGGAATACTAAGTACCGATGATGGCTTCTCAAGATACACAACATAATTGCAAATAAATTGTCCACTTCAAACAGATTTAGATGATGAAGATGGTTCAAGAATCTTATTTTGATAGCCAAATCTATGACAGTAATAAATTCCTAAAATCATGCTTGAAATATTCGAACATTAATACAAATAACATATTAAGGATTGGTTAAACAATAATGTACATCATCACTACAAGAAAAGTCTTATAAGAGGACAATCTCTCCTAGTTGTGGCTACCATGATTTGAATGTATAAGTGTCAAAGTGAGCCATCAAATTCAGTCATCAATAATTGATGGTATGGCATTGAGGTCAAAGTTCAAACAACAATTGGGAGACAATGAGAACAATTTCAAGAAGTTTGTTGAAGGATGAGAACTAAATTTGGAACCAAGAAGATAACAATGAAGAGCCTTAGAGCAACCTATTGAAGTCCCTTCCAAAGGAAATTTGAAGTGACAAATTGTTGAACCATATTTTGAGGAATATAAAAGAGTTCTTTGAAATTGTTTTTGAGCTTATTTGAAGAATACTTTGGACTAATTGTAAAGACTGAGACAAGGAGTATGTTTGCATATGCTTTAATGGTGTCACCTTGAAGAGCACTTAGGACATATTTGATGAGCTTTGTGAAACATTGATGGACTACCTTTGAGGACTGTTAAAAAGCATTATTTGACAAGGATGCATTGTATAAGCATTCCTGAGCAAAGTTTGATGATAATAATTTGAGCAAGAAAGTGTGCAAGATTTGTGAATAGCACTATGCCTATTTGAATATCAGAACATAGGAATAATATAACCTACGACTTTGATATTTGAAAGAACAAATTTGTTGGGTTGAAGGATAGACTTGAGAATATTTGGATATCTATTGATGAGTTGACTTGTGGAGTATAACTAGGCCAATTGATGGATAGCTTTAAAATTGTGGTAGAATTGAGAATGTGTTGATTGTTTGATCAGTAGTGCAACATCAGATGAAAGAGGTAATTTAATCTTGTTCTTGGACAGGTTTAGTAGACAGACTTTGAATTTGTTTACTACATGACATTTATTTGGCATTGGTTTGATATGTGTTGAAAAAGGTTGAGTTACAGAGTTTGAAATGCATCATTGCAATGTTGTGAGTGCTTAGACATGGAGATAAAACATTGGAGCAACATTAAAAGAAGATGCCCTAATTTGAATCTTGTGGCAGTTTTGAGTTTCTTTTGAAATGTCTTATCTATGTGTATTAGCAGCAGTAGCAGGCATAAGAAGAGCCAGGAAACAAGACAAATCAATTCGAGAGGGACAAGATCCGATCCGATTAGTTCAGGGTGTATCAAGGAAATGAATCTGACTCAATCAGGAGGCGACACAGGGTAGTGACCAGGGAAACCCTAGCTGCAAGCATGCTACACACTAGCTAAATATCCATCATTTCACTTGAATTCACAAGATAAATTGCACAACATCAATTAATAATGTTAATCATCAACATACAGACCTACATTTTACAAATCAAACAGCATCAACATCAACATGATATGAAAAGGAATAATATATATGAACAATAATATATATATATATATATATATATATATATATATATATAATATGAAGACAAATACTATGGAATCTCAAATCTAAATGGTCAATACATCAATTAAAACTTAATTGAAAAACATTGTAATCATTAATAATATAAATCATTAACATATACACACAATACATTTTACAAATCAAACAACATCATGAACATGAACATGATATGAAAAGGAATAATATATATGAATGATAATATAAAATTAATATAGATATCAAATATACATCTCAAATGTGCAATCAAATATTATGGCATCTCAAATTTAAATGATTGATACATTCATCAAAACTTAATTCAAAAAAGTATAATCATTAATAATATAATCATTAACATATACACATAATACATTTGCAAATCAAACAACATTAACATGAACATGATATGAAAAGGCACAATTTTTATGAACAATAATATTAGAATCAATACACATCTCAAATATGCAGTCAAATATTATGGAATCTCAAATTTAAATGATTGATACATTGATCAAAACTTAATTTAAAAACAAATAAAAACATTAATAATATAAACCATTAACATACAAAGAATAGATTTTACAAATCAAACAACATCAACATGAACATGATATGAAAGGCATAATATATATGAACAATAATATCAAAATAAATATAGATGTCAAATATACATCTAAAGTGAAATATAGTACATATCAACAATCAAATAGGTACACTGCCAAATCTAGACACATCAGGTGCACATACACCAAAAGAGGTGGAGGCTACACCACCACCCGTGTCAAATAAAAATGTAGAGACTAGAAACTAATGTATCTAATCTCCATCAAGAAAAATATCACTCGATAACATCAAATCATGTAAATCACCTGGTGCATCGGTGTATAGTGTTGGGCCTACTTCTAGAGGGCATGGTTGTAGTGGGCTATTGCAGGAGGGGATGGTTGTGACACATTAGGTCCATGTACACCATAAGAGGTAGAGACTAAACCATGACTACCTATGTCAAATAAAAATGTAGAGAGTATAAAATTATGTATATCTCCACAAAGAACTATATCAATTGATAACATCACATCGTATAAAATAGCTAGTGCATTTGTGGACAGTGCATGAGTGGATGGTGGTTGGCCTACTTCCAAGAGGGGATGGATGAGTGGATGGTGGTGGGATTGTTGTAAAAGAGGATGATGGTATGCATGCTACATGATGGGGTGGTGGTGGTGTGCCTACTGTGTAATCTCCCCAATTTGAAAATTTTCCCAATTTAGTCAATTTTCGAAACTTGGACTAGTGAAGCCCCAAACTCTCCCAAATGATACCAAATATTTTCAAATGATGTATGGAGTGGATTGAGTTGTATTTGGACACAATAAATAAGCTATTATATTCTTTTACACTTTCTAAATACTTCAGCAACTTGCATTTACAATTAGGGAATGAAAGGAAGAATTACTAGGAAAATCGATGTTGAAACCCCCAAGGGTAGATGGATCCAAAAGACTCCTAAGGATTTAAAATTGGGACTGAGAGTGTTTGAAAGGTATTGAGACATAAAAATGAATCTTATGGATTCTTGGACACTCTCAAAATACTTCTGCAACATTCATTTAAGTTCAGGAGAAAATAGGGAAATTTACTAGTAATTTTGAGGTTCAAACCCCCAAGGGTAGATGACATAAATGGATTCCCAAATTTCATAAAAGAGACATGTAATAGTTATAGGACTTCAATGGGAACCCAAATGCATCATTAATAATTTCCTAAATGTTGCTTCAACTCCCATAAATCAGATTTTTGTAGACATGCTTTCACATAGGGGGAAATGATAGAAAAACTCCACAACTTGCTATGAATTTTGGGATAATTTTTCCAATGACTTGTATAATGTTTATGAAACTTATTTAATACATTAATGGATCTCCATACAGCAATAAAATCACAGATATTGACTGATACAAATTGAAACCAAACAACTTCAATCTCTCTCAACAAGATATATGGGAAAATGGCTCGAATCTCTTCCTTAAATGTAAATATCACTTGAAATACATAATGTTTCGAGATGTGGCTCTCATTATGTGATTATTACATATATATATATATAGCATCCAAAATGTCCATGAAGTAGAAATATCATTCCTTCACTAACTATGTGCAACAACAAGTGCGCTATGGAAAAGCTATGGGGGGGAATGACACCATTCATACATAGTTTGGCATTTTTACATGGTTTTACTTGGATATTCGACCTGAGGTTAATATGAGGATAAAATACAAATTTCAAACATCATATTTCAAATAAATTGGGACCCAAGATCTCCCCCAAAGATATCATCATCTCACCAAATGCGCCCTTCCTCCAAGAGCCAAAATATGAAGAGAGAGTGAAGAGAGATGTGGGAGCAAGTTGAATAAGAGAAGATCACGAGAATCCCTATAGATTAAACCTGAAACAAATGACTCAATTTTAGATCCAAATGAAAGGCCTTAATGGCCTCTCCAATTTCAAATTAGGATGGGAATCTTTCACCCTCGAAATTGGTACTAAGGCAGGTAGAGTAAACACTCCACTAGCATGGACAAGCTATGCTCTCCAATTTGCAAAATGAGAAATGATCAAAAGCTGATTTCCTTATTTGTTCTTGTCTTTTATAAACTTATAAAGTCCTCCATGGTTCGAATTCCTTCCAAAATCCTCATGCCAAATCAAGTTGGGAAGAGATTCCAATGTGTGCCACTTGTCCAACAATTCCTAGTCTCCATCTTCCATCAATTCAAATGGGGAAGCTTCTTGGCTTCCATAACTCCCTTTTACACCCTCTTGTAGGATATTCTTATCCCTGACATGTCATATATGTCATATGTCAGCAATCAGGTCTGAAATTTTTCATAAGTGTCATAGAATATTCATCATTGTTGTCATAGGAGTTAGGGAATCTAGCTCCAAGTGTCATAATTCTTCTAAGATGCCTCTTCCTCTTCCATGGGAGTTTCTCTTGTTGGTTGTGGAGCCAGATCTTCTAGTATCATAGATGATTATTCAGCTATGTTCATACCCCAGGTTTGGTTATGATCCCGGCCCGACACTCAGGGGGGGTTGACCCCCTCTCAGCTGGGGGGTGCGGGGGGCCAGCGGGCCCTCGTCAAGGGTTCGAGGGAAACACCCCCGAAAAAGGGGGTTTGGGGGCAATGCCCCCAAGTTATGGGGGTTCGGGGGCATAGCCCCTGAGAAAAATTTTTGGGGTTGTTTTTCGCCAGCTGTTTTTGGGCCCATGGTTTTGGGTAACCCGTGGTATTTTCCCATTGTATTTCCCTTATAAAATAAAGACATTGTAACACAGCTAGGATTAAATAATGTATTAGGTTTTATGCATTGTAAAGATCTCTAAGATCAGGAGAGAGACTGTGAGACAGTGAAGAGGAAGTGCAGCGGCTATGCTGCAGGTTGTATCCCTTCACCTTGTTGGACGGTAATAATAATAAGGACTGGCAAAATTCAGTGTGGATGTAGCCCAAGTTGGGGTGAACCACGATATATCTGTTTCTCTCTTGTAATGTGTGTGTGATTATATTTGCATTTATGTTTATTGTTATTGCTTTGCGATCCTGTTTTTCTAACAATTGGTATCAGAGCCAAAGGTCTATTTGGCAGATAAACCCGCAGGAAGCTAGGGTTTCTGGTTCGAGTGGGAGCAATGGCGGAAGAAGGAAAGTTTAAAGTCGAGAATTTTAACAGCCAAAACTTTCAGTTATGGAAGATGCAAATGGAGGACTATCTGTACCAGAAGGATCTATTCCTACTGTTGGGAGGAAGAGCAAAGCAGCCGGCAGCCATGAAGGACGAAGAATTGGAGGTTCTTGATAGAAAGGCTCCGGGAACAATACGGCTGAGCCTGGCTTCGTCGGTGACTTTCAATATCTCAAAAGAAACGACAACGGAGGGTTTGATGAGCGCACTGGGTAAGCTGTATGAAAAACCCTCGGCCTCCAACAAGCTATTTCTAATGAAGTGTTTATTTAATATGAAGATGTCTGAAGGTGGATCTGTTATTGATCATTTAAATGAGTTTAATACGGTTACAAATCAGCTAAGTTCTGTAAGTGTGAACTTTGATGATGAGGTTAGGGCTCTTCTAATCTTGTGTTCATTTCCAGAAAGCTGGAATAGCTTGGTCATGGCTGTAAGTAACTCTGTCTCTGGTTCAAACACCTTGAAATTTGATGATGTTGTTGGTGTTATTTTTAGCGAGGAAATGCGAAGAAAAAGCACAGATGAGACATCAGGTAATGCGTTGACCATGGAGAGCAGGGGAAGACAAAAGGAGAGAGGAAAGAGCCACGGTAATCATGGCAAGTCTAAAATGGGAAGATCCAAGTCCAGACTAGGAAAAATAGAGTGCTGGAGCTGTGGAAAGAAAGGACATCTGAAGAAAGACTGCAGATCTCTAAAGAAGAAAGGAGATGCAAAGAAGGAAACTACCCAGGAAGCAAATGTAGCAAGTCATGTGTTACAAGATGCTTTGATTCTTGCATTAGATAATACTAGTGATTATTGGGTAGTAGATTCAGGAGCTTCATGTCATGCTACACCCCATAGAAAATACTTTCATGAGTATGTTCCTGGCGATTTTGGACATGTTTTATTGGGTGATGATGAGCCATGTAAAATTGTTGGAATGGGTAAGGTATGGATAAAAGTTAAGAATGGAACTGACTAGCTATTGAAAGATGTTAGGCATATTCCTGCTATGAAAAGAAATCTGATCTCAACAGGGCAGTTGGGAGATGGCGGATGTCTATCTACATTTAGAGAAAAGTGGTGGAAGATCACTAAAGGATCAATGGTGATAGAAAAAGGAGACAGGATAGGTACGTCGTATTTATGTCCTCATAATACTGGCCATTCTATCTCTTTAGCTTCCACAGGAACAAATACAACATTGTGGCATCATAGGCTTGGCCACATGAGTGAGAAGGGGATGCAGATTCTCCACTCAAGGAAGTTGCTTCCAGATTTGAAGCAAGTAAGTTTGGAATTCTGTGAAAACTATGTTTATGGAAAATAGAAGAGAGTCAAATTTCTCAGGGTTGGGAAACAGAAGAAGAATAAAAAGTTAGAGCTAGTGCATACAGATGTATGGGGACCGGCTCAAGTACAATCTCTTGGTGGCTCTCATTATTATGTTACATTTATTGATGATGCAACTAGGAAAACTTGGGTTTATTGCATTAGTCAGAAATCTAATGTGTTTGATACTTTTAAGAAGTGGAAAGCTTTGGTTGAGAATGAGACAAGGAAAAGGTTGAAGTGTCTCAGATCTGATAATGGAGGTGAGTACTGCGGCAAGGAGTTTGATAGTTACTGTTCATACCATGGGATTCTTCGAGAGAAGACAATCCCAGGAACACCACAAGAAAATGGTGTGTCAGAAAGGATGAACAAAATGATCATGGAGCGTGAAAGGTGTATGAGACTGCATGCAGGGTTTCCTTTATAGTTTTGGGCGGATGTTGAAAATACTGCTATTTATTTAATAAACAGAGGACCTTCAAGTGATTTGGATGGTGGTATTCCAGAGGAGGCATGGACAGATAAAAAGATAAACTACTCATTTCTGAGAACGTTTGGTTGTGAAGCATTTGTCCATATTGATAAAGAAAATAGAACAAAGATTGAAGCTAGATCCAAGAAATGTACCTTTATTGGATATGGGGTTGATGAATTTGGTTATCGCTTATGGGATTATGAAAATAACAAAATCATCAGGAGTAGAGATGTGATATTCAATGAAAAGGTCATGTATAAAGATCAGTTGCAGGGAAAGAAACGAGAAAAGGAAACCACAGAGTACATAGTACTTGATGAAATTCAAGAAAATGAAGTTTCAAAGGTGCCAGAAAATCAAGAACAACAGCAAGTACCTAAAACTCCTGCAACTACAAGAAGATCTACCAGGTTAAGTAGACTCCCTAAACGATACTCTCCTTCAATGTATTATTTGTTGATGACTAATGCTGGTGAACCAGAATGTTATGAAGAAGCAACGCAGGTGGAAACTAGAAAGAAGTGGGATCAAGGCATGAATGAGGAGATGGACTCACTGGTACGAAACCAGATTTGGGATCTGGTTCAGTTTCTTGCTGGTAAAAGAGCATTGCAGAACAAATGGATTTACAGGTTGAAGGAAGAAGAAGGAGGTAAGAAGCAATACAAGGCCAGACTTGTTGTAAAGGGGTTTGCACAGAAGAAAGTTATAGATTTTGATGAAATATTTTCTCCTGTTGTTAAGATGACTTCAATTAGGACTATCTTAAGTCTAGTGGCGGTAGAAGATTTGCATCTTGAACAGTTAGATGTAAAAACAGCCTTTCTCCATGGGGATTTGGAGGAAGAGATATATATGCAGTAGCCACAAGGGTATGAGGTCAAAGGTAAGGAGAATTTGGTGTGCAGGTTGAAAAAGAGCTTGTATGGTTTGAAGCAGGCTCCAAGGCAGTGGTATTTAAAATTTGACAGGTTTATGACAGAACAAGGTTATAGTAGATGTCATTCTGACCACTGTGTTTATTTCAAGAAGCTAGACAATGAAAGATACATTATCTTGTTACTATATGTGGATGACATGCTTGTTGCAGGGTCTAACATGCAAGATATAAATGTACTCAAAAGGAAGCTAGCTAATTCATTTGCGATGAAGGATTTGGGTGCTGCAAAGCAAATCCTTGGTATGAGAATAACAAGATACAGGAAAAATCGCAAATTGACATTGTCTCAGGGTGAGTACATACAAAAGGTGTCGGAGAGGTTCAGAATGCAGAATGCAAAACCAATTAGTACACCTTTGGCCAGCCATTTCAGTCTAAGTAAGGAAATGTGTCCCAAGACACAATAAGAGATAGATTACATGTCCAAGATTCCCTATCAATCAGCAGTTGGCAGCTTGATGTATGCCATGGTGTGCATAAAACCAGATATTGCACATGCAGTGGGAGTTGTGAGTAGATATATGAACAATCCAGGTAAAGAACATTGGAGGGTAGTACAACGGATTCTCAGGTATTTGAAAGGTACCACCACTCAGGCATTATGTTTTGGAGGTTCAGACATTGTTCTACAGAGATATGTTGATGCAGATATGGCAGGTGATAAGGATAGCGGGAGGAGCACCACAGGGTATGTGTTTACTGTAGGTGGAACAGCAGTAAGTTGGATTTCAAGACTGCAAAAGGTTATTGCACTTTCAACAACAGAAGCAGAGTATGTTGCTGTTACAGAGGCTAGTAAAGAGATTATTTGGTTGCAGATGTTTATGGAGGAAATGGGTAAGAAGCAGAAGGATAGAAGGTTGTATAGCGACAGCCAGAGTGCCATTCATCTTGCAAAGAACTCAGCATTCCATTCCAGGACTAAACATATACAGCTCAAGTACCATTTCATACACTCTGTTCTTGAAGATGAACTATTGAAGCTGGAAAAGATACATACTAGCCAGAATCCTGCAAACATGTTCACAAAGGTAGTGACCAGAGAGAAACTGAGTTCCTGCTCGATTTCAATTGGCCTTCTAGCATGAAGGTGAAGATGAGAAAGTTGCCAAGTCCAAGGTCCAGCAAGTACAACAGCGGTGGAGTTGTTGTGATCAGTCTCTAAGTGGGAGATTGCTGGTTGTGGAGCCAGATCTTCCAGTCTCATAGATGATGATTCAGCCGTGTCCTTACCCTAGGTTTGGTTATGATCCCGGCCCGACTCTCAGGGGGTCTGAGGGGGGTCTACCCCCCCCCCGGCTGGGGGCGCGGGGGGCCAGTGGGCCCTCGCCGGGGGATTGGGGGCAACGCCCCCGAAAAATTTTTGGGGCTATTTTTCGCCAACTGTTTTTGAGCCCATGGTTTTAGGTAACCCGTGGTATTTTCCCATTGTATTTCCCTTATAAAAGAAAGATATTGTAACACATCTAGGGTTAAATTATGTATTAGGTTTTATGCATTGTAAATATCTCTAAGATCGGGAGAGAGACTATGAGACAGTGAAGAGGAAGTGCAGCGGCTGTGCTGCAGGTTGTATCCCTTCACCTTGCTGGATGGTAATAATAATAAGGACTGAAAAAATTCATTGTGGACGTAGCCCAAGTTGGGGTGAACCACTATATATCTGTGTCTCTCTTGTAATGTGTGTGTGATTATATTTGCATTTCTGTTTATTGTTATTGCTCTGCGATCCTGTTTTTATAACATCTCTTCCATGGGAGTTTCTCGTCCACTCCAATTATACCTTACATGATTCATGCCATGAATAATACCTCTTCAAATCCCCCAAGTATGTTACCCTTCATCTTGAACTCGAATTGGTGAGAAAATAATGCCAAGTGTAGTGGGGACTCTTGCCACATGTGGGTCCCACAACCTCTTATGTGCCCTCATGATCCAGTGCCACCTTATTTTATTTTTATTATTATTTTTTTGACCCATTTAAAGTGAATTTGTAAGTCTAAGGTCATTTTGGGTCTTGTAGCTCCCTTATTCCAACTTTTAATGCTTCCACCCCCAACCTAGGGAACTAGTAATTTTCCTCCATGATAGTTCATTTGGATGGGTATATTACAAATTTGAATTGCGAATTCCTCTTAATTTGACCCACCTTGTCCATTTGGATATAATTTTACATTATTACTTACTTGGACATCATTCCTGGAAATTATTTGACCCTTAGCACCAATTTGACAAACTATCATGAGTATGGCCAAGTGGCTTAGGCCATTGTGACCCAATGCAAAATTTGGGGACATGACAAATCATCCCCTCCCAATATTTCTTTTCCTCAATAAATTTCAAACATGGATGTTGAAGAACCTGCTTCCTTTCCAAAACTTTGCTTCCAAAACTTTATTTCCAAAACTTTGAGTAGTGGCACTCATGTACTACAATTGTGGGTTTCCAAAATCAAGGAGATGTGGGTTTTCTTTTTCATATTGATATCCCATGTAAAATCACCACTAAACACCAAAATATTAATTAAATCCATCAAAACAAATCTTGCACGATTACTCTTTACCTCTTTTATATTTTGGAAACCCTTTCTGATACCACTGTATAATTCTTTGAAGTTGCCACTGAGTTTCCCAACTTTGAGTCTTCAAGATCCCATGAAAATTTTAGAGAGGAACCACCATGCTTGTTGCTGCACTACTCTGATTAAAATCACCTTATTAATTGGGAACTCAATCTCCCATACTACTTGTTTCCCCCCAAAAAAATTGAAACCAATGAGACTAAAAATTATTCCAGGGTCCCATTGCTTGTATTGCACTCCAACAATTAGGAGTGCTCTCCAACCCATACCATCAGGAAAGAGAATTCCTGGATCCCATTTCCTTGTATGCATTCTTCCAAACATCATAAGTACAAAACATATATCATCAAAGTACATAACAACATAATAAAAATGTACATCAAGGAGGTGCCTCATCAAAGAATCATGAAAGTGCTTGTACCGCCAAGTAAGTAGACCACCATTTTCCAAGTGCATACAAGCATCAAGTGACCAATCAAATCTGCTCCAATGACATAGGTGAGGATACCATGTCCTATAATGATGCTCCAAAAGGATGTAATATGCATCGAAATAATCATCCATGTATTCTTTCATCCAAGAAGTGAATGAAGAATCTCCACTAAAATCTTAACCAAGTAGGGAGCAAAGAAAACAATGAGCCTTCAAGGGGCTCACAGAAGTACCATTTGTGCATCCATGAATATGTGTATCATCAAGAAATAACAAAGGATGTTGCTTCCAATAAAAATGTTCTCCAATCATATATCTCTTCACCCAAGTATTGGATGAAGTTCCTCCAACATCAATTCAACTAAGCAAGGAGCAAGGAAAATCGTGAGTCTTCAAGTGACTCAAGTGAACATCATAGGTGCATCCATGAAGATATGTATCATCATAAGGTAAAAAATGATGCTGCTTAAAATGTAAATAAAAAGGTGCTCTAATCATGTCATCATCTAAAGGAAAGATAGGAGTTTCATACTCCTCATGTGGCACCATCAAAAAGAAAATTTTCACCCATACTTCATTAGGATGAATGCTACAAAATATGGAAGTGTAAGATATAGGAGAATGAACCAACTCACCCAAATGATCAGAATAGGAAAAAGTGTCATCATTTGTAGGCTCCATAAAGGTAGGATCATGAACATCCCTCAAAACGGCAAAACTTTCCCCATAGGTTGGTTCGAAGGTAGTGGAATCATACACTTCTTCAAAATTTGTGTAACCATTTCCAAGAGGCAACACAAGTTCCTCTTCCACCACAACAAGTACTTGTCTCTCATCAAGCTCATCTTCAAACACATCAAGCACCTGCAATTTTCCATGTTTATCATGATCCATCATGTCATGAGAATCCTCCAAGCAATCTACCATTTGACAATCTGAAACATAGGAGTAAGAACAAGTATCTTGCAACCTATCAAGAAGTTGCTCATTTTGCATTTTGAACTTATGAATATCCTCATTATTATTCAATTATGCTCCATGTAACCATTCATTATGCTCAACCAAATTGTTTCTATCAAAAATAAAAGAAATTAAATTACCTTCGATGTTGCAGATTGCTCTTTGAATTTTCTCCATATCCTCAAGGAAGGATGGATCCTTCAATGAAGAAACTCTCCAAAAAGAATTTGACACCAATGCCTGAGTGTCATGGAGTATGCTAAGGATCTCTTAGATCTTCTTTTCATTCATCTTTAATGACCCTTCAAGAAAAAGAGGCTCTTGTAGAGGGACCTCTTCTTCTTTGTCCTTTCTGCTTGGACCAACTTCATTAAGCTCGTGTGGTGATGGGGAAGTTGATCTTGGTTCTTCTTCAACTGCTACAAGGTATTCACTTTCATGCTTATGTAATTTTGTCTTCCAACAACACTTTCAAAACTGATCTCTATGTCACCGGCATAGAGGTGTGAGCACCCATCAGTAGGTACTCCTTCATAGATCAATCATCCATCAGTAGATGCTCTTTGATTCATATCCAAGGTAGAATGTGTCTCAAAATGATATTCAATATTTTCAATAGTCTTCTTCATGCTCATGTGATGTCTCTTCATATTTTTCAGAATCACTTGGGAGTGACTTTCGATCCTCTTCATGTACTACTTCTTCTACTTCACCTATTTCAGAACTAGGTAGCTCATGGGTCTCCTCCTTTTCACTCACGCATATATGATTTTCTCTCCAAGGTCTTTTGCAAGAAGGGAATAGACCTTTCTTCACTAAATCCACATCTTCATTTTTGGGCCTATTTTCAAACACCCAATCAGCATAGCCTTCAAAAGGAATGGAATTTTGTATATCTCCCTTCAAAGCTAGATATGCTTGATATTGTTGGGGCAAGGTTTTACATGTTGATCTCAATATTTGTAATTCCTTCATAGAATTATCCTTTGGTAGTGTGACACACTCGTATTAATCAAATTCAAATTCATAATAATAACCCTCATTCCTTATGAAATTGTAAGAAGTGTTGCATGATGGCACCTCTTCCTCATACCATTCACATTCTTCTTCATATTGCTCATAAGCATTGTACTCATAGGATTCATCATAATAGTAATACATGGCTACAAATTATTCTTCAATGTATGGTATTAATGCACAAGTGCAAGGACCATGCTCTGATACCACTGTAATGTCCCCAATTTGAAAAAATTTCCAATTTAGTCAATTTTCGGAACTTGGACTAGTGAAGTCCCAAACTGTCCCAAATGATCGCAAATCTTTTAGAATGATGTATGGAGTGGATTGAGGTGTATTTGGACACAATAAATCAGATATTATATTCTTTTACACTTTCTAAATACTTCAGCAACTTTCATTTACAATTAGGTAATGAAAGGCAGAATTACTAGGAAAATCGATGTTGAAACCCCCAAGGGTAGATGGCTCCAAAAGACTCCTAAGGATTTCGAATTGGGACTGAGAGTGTTTGAAATGTATTGAGACATAAAAATTAATATGTTGGATGGTTGGAAACTCTCAAAATACTTCTTCAACATTCATTTAAGTTCAGGATAAAATAGGGAAATTTACTTGTAATTTCGAGGTTCAAACCCCCAAGGGTAGATGACATAAATGGCTTCCCAAATGCAGTAAGAACCTCCAAAATTTCAGAAAAGAGAAATTTAATAGTTATAGGACTTCAATGGGAACCCAAATGCATCATTAATAAGTTACTAAAGGCTTCTTCAACTCCCATAAATCATAGGTTTGTAGACATGCTTTCACATAGGGGGAAATGATAGAAAAACTCCACAACTTGCTATGAATTTTGGGATAATTGTTCCACTGATTTGTATAATGTTTATGAAACTTATTCAGTACATTAATTTCTCTCCATGCAAAAATAAAATCACATATATTGACTGATACAAATCGAAACCAAACGACTTCAAGCTCTCTCAACAAGATATATGGGAAAATGGCTCGAATCTCTTCCTTAAATGTAAATATCACTTGAAATACATAATGTTTCAAGATTTGGATCTCATTATATGATTATTACAAATATATATAGCATCCATCATGTCCATGAATTCTAAATATCATTCCTTCACTAAATATGTGCAACAACAAGTGCGCTATGCAAAAGCTATGGGGGAAAATGGCACCATTCATACATAGTTTGTCATTTTTACATGGTTTTACTTGGATATTCAACCTGAGGTTCATATGATCATAAAATAAATATTTAATACATCATATTACAAATAAATAGGTCCCCAATATCTCCCCCAAATATATCATCATCTCACCAAGTGCGCCCTTCCTCCAAGAGCCAAAATATGAAGAGAAATGTGGGAGAGATGTGGGAGCAAGTTGAATAAGAGCATATCACGAGCATCCATGTAGCTTCAACCTGCAACAAATGACTCCATTTTATCTCCAAATTAAAGGTCTAAATGGCCTCTCCAATTTCCAATTAGGATGGGAATCTTTCACCCTCGAAATTGGTACTAAGGCAAGTAGAGTAAACACTCCACTAGCATGGACAAGCTATGCTCTCCAATTTGCAAAATGAGAAATGATAAAATTTTGTTTTCCTTATTTTTTCTTGTCTTTTATAAACTTATAAACTCCTCCATGGTTCTAATTCCTTTCAAAATCCTCATGCCAACTCAAGTTTGCAAGAGATTCCAATGTGTGTCACTTGTCCAATAATTCCTAGTCTCCATCTTCCCTCAATTCGAATGGGGAAGATTCTTGGCTGCTATAAATCCCTTGTGCACCATCCTGGAGGCTATTTTTAGCCCTGACATGTTATATATGTCATATGTCAGCAATCAGGTCTGAAATTTGTCATAAGTTCCATAGAATATTCATCATTGTTGTCATAGGAGTTAGGGAATCTAGCTCCAAGTGTCACAATTATTCCAAGATGCCTCTTCCTCTTCCATGAGAGTTTCTCTTCCACTCCAATTATACCTTACATGATTCATGCCATGAATAATACCTCTTCAAATCCCCCAAGTATGTTACCCTTCATCTTGAACTCGAATTGGTGAGAGAATAATGCCAAGTGTAGTGGGGAATCTTGCCACGTGTGTCCCACAAACTCTTATGTGCCCTCATGATCCAATGCCACCTTATTTTCTTTTTATTATTATTTTTTTGACCCATTTAATGTTAATTTGTAAGTATAATGTCATTTTGGGTCTTGTAGCTCCTTTATTCCAACTTTTAATGCTTCCACCCCCAACCTAGGGAACTAGTAATTCTCCTCCATGATAGTTCATTTGGATGGGTATATTACAACTTTGAATTGGGAATTTCTCTTAATGTGACCCACCTTGTCCATTTGGATGGGTATATTACAACTTTGAATTGGGAATTTCTCTTAATGTGACCCACCTTGTCCATTTGGATCTAATTTTACATTATTACTAACTTGGACATCATTCTTTGCAATTATTTGACCCTTAGCACCAATTTGACAAACTATCATGAGTATGGCAAAGTGGCTTAGGCCATTGTGACCCAATGCAAAATTTGGGGACATGACATAGTGGAGTTGATGGATTGGTGGATGGTATAGGTGATGAAGGAGGTTGTGGATGAGAAGTAGATGCATGTGTGATGGAATATTATCCAACCGTTTCTAGATATGTGGATGGTCTATGTGGTGGAGAGGTGGAGGAGAATTGTACTCAGACAACAACTCCAATGAAGGGTTTGGAACACCCCTCAACTTGTCAAGAAACTTTAAGGTGTTGACAACATGATGGATCAATAATGTAATATCTTGGGGAAGGGTATACCATATAAGAGCAAGCTTGGGATCCTGGATGATGTCGTGATTTCATGTTGGCTCCACTCGATGGCAAGACGTCAAGTCACAAATTTGATCAACCACATGGTGACAAAATCTAGTACTCGGTCTATGTTGTTGCATGTTGGGTCTATGCTCAAGAAATACCTCGTCAGCCTTACCCATCTCCTCAACTTGTTGGGGTGGCTCATCCACAACATACATGCCAATATATTTAAAATAATGGATAACAATAATTAAAATATTTAAACAAAATATTATAACCAATTACATGTGCATTAAATAAGACAAAAATTATGCAACTACATTAATCAAAATATCATGATCATATTAACTCTCATATTAGATGGCTCGGCCTCAGTAAATTGGATGTTTGCACATCCTCGCTAGTGCATCCTTGCATACAGATACTATATAGAATTGATGACTGACTATCATCCATCACTACATAACATCTCCAAAACATCTCCATCGAGTGCCCTACACATAAAATTGGGAACTCCCCTCTTGGGAAATCCCTGCAGCCAAATGCAAATACACACACCAATCATCAACCTAGATGGCATGCTGTCAAATTTGGGCCGAGTTGATGGAAACCTCTCAAAAAATAGAATAAATATATCTAATACAAATGGGAAAAACCGTCTCCCCTACAATAAGGTACAACAATGGACTAAAGCTACAAAAAAAATTCGTTAAAAAATAACAGTCCACCTGATCAAACTGGGGCTCTATAGTAAAGTATCTACATAATACAAAATAACATAGATAATACACTTCCCATCATTGATATGATGTGCTATCATGGTAAAAAATAGGCTCAAGCACCTAGCCTCCTCTATTCAAAAAGCATGTAGCCTCAAATGGCCCCCACTCACCTAGAACTCACTAGGGTGAGTAATATCTGGACTAACAAATTGTTGGTCATACATCAACTGGTGCTCAGCTACAACACCAAGTGGTAGATCAATAAAATGGGGAATTACTCCCCCCTAATATATAAGCCCGTGATGGAATTAAAATCCTCCTTTATGTGTTGGTACCAAGTGTGGGGACCAATCCTAAAGACATGCCTGTCATGTTCCCAACAATGGATCAACTTCGTAAGTAGCTCATTATGCCCTCAAAATGAAGTATCCTCCTCATAAAACTTGATGAGGCCAACCTAGAATAAATGGTAGTGTCGTTGCTACAATATTACTAGAAAATAAATCATTCTCCCTCTCTCAAGTTTTCCATACCAAATCAAAGTTATACAAGTCAATTAGAGGTGGTGGTGGTGCATGTCCCTGATTTACATACTAATTTCATCATGAATTATATTAATAAAATAAAATATATATGCAAAATAGGTAATGAAATACTTATTAGAATTTCTTTAAAAAATTAGGGATCAAGAAACATTTTCATTTTCATTGCCAATTTTAACTAATGCACAGTAAACAATGAGTACAAATTAAAACTAACACACAACATGCAATGTGTACATATTAATACGAAAGCACGAGATATGATGCATACATATTAATCCTAAAACACCAAAAATGCTGCTCCACATAACACACCGATGCAAAAACAAAACCAATTTTTGTTTAACTATCTATCATGTCTAGTGCACCCCATCTGCTCGAATGCACCAATAACAGTATGCCAGGAAGCACACAAAAAACATTGTACTAGACAACTGACCGACAAGTATTAGGCGGTGCACCTAAATATACACGCAAGCACTAGTGCCTTTTATAATGAAGGTGCAACGCTTTGGTTTTTTAAAATTTATCCAAATAATTTTGGATATAAGACACAAGTGTGTGTGTATATAGAAAGCACACCATTTTTTTATTTAATTTTTTAAATAAAAAATAAATTATCCACACACCGCAACATTTTTTAAAATGTTGTCATGTGCGTTTTGGAGCTAAAGAGCACTAGTTTGTGTTTGTTAATAAAATTTAAATTATAAGTGCATCAATTAAGGATGTGCACCATAAGAGAAACAATGTACGATGTGTTTTGGTTTTAACTCACCGATGCGTGTGTATATGCCAAGTGCATCGTTTGTTTTATTAAAAAAAATTATACAAGAACCACAACATTTTTTTAAAGTTGTATGGTGTGCTTTAGATCTAAAGCACCGATGTGTGTGTATATATCACGAGCATGGGTAGCTTTATTGAACTTTTTAATCAAATTTAAATTATAAGAACACCAATTAACGATGCACAACACAAGAGCACCAACTAACGGTGCGCACCTATGATGCACCGTCTTTGTGTGACTTGTAAATGCACCGCAATCCAGGTTGATCTGAGTTCCATGGAAGCACCGATGGAAATTTTTCTAATTTTTTTAAAAATTAGCCATTTATAGTGCAATTTCAAAATGTAAACTATTGAAAATGTAAATTGAAGGTTAACAATTAATTTCCCTTATGTCTTTTGCACCGAGGAGCCATGGTTGTTGTGTACAGGAAAAATGTAAAGTTGTGTTGTTTGGAGATTCTAAAATGAACATAAGTCAACCTATGAAGCACTAGTAACACTATAGGATGTGACACGTCTATAGATAGCTGAGAACCAGTGCTTGAACAACTCTTGAAAAGCATTGAGGAATTGTAAAAAATGAATTTTCAGTTTGGTACTTTTTTTTTATTCTGCCCTAGCTCGATGTGCGGGTAAATTTCTGACACACCAGTGTGTAGGCTAATTTAACTATGCACTGAGGTGAAAGTAAACTTACCTATGCACCGGTGCAAAGGGAAATTTAGAAAAGCACAGGTGCATCTATAAGCATAAAGTGCACCAGTGAATCTCAAATTTTTTAGTGCATGTATAGATTATATTTTAATTTTTTTAATCATTTCAAAGATGTCCAATGCATTTTTCTAAAATGAACTGATGTTGTGGGTTATCCGACGAGCACTAGATGAGATATATATATATATATATTTCAAAATGTCAAAATTATCATGTATGTGTCATTGGATCCGATGCGTATATGGAAACCTAAATGCACTGGTGCATTGCAATTGATACATTGCACAAGAGTATTTTAAAACATTGTTTACCTTTTTTTCCTAAAATCTTTTTGATGCATTGTTTTCAAATTAACTAGAGCGGATGTCTAATTCAGGAGCACCAGTTTTTTTTTTGCAAATAAAAATTAAATTTTTTTGTCATTTGAACGATATGGTGCTTATGTTAACCATCAAGTACACCGATGCAGTTATAGAAAATAAGCGCACTGGAGACAATACATTTGTAAAAACCTCCAAACACCCGCCTCCACTATAAATGGATATAGGCAATTTTTTGATTGGAGGTTCCATGAAAACATCCGCTACTGGGTGTTTTCCTCCTAGTGTTATCTTTATTATACAACTTACTCCTTTTTCATTTGGAACATGTACATAAGCATCACATCCAAAAAATTTCAAATGTTTAAAATGGGTTTTCTTATAGTCCATACCCCATGCAAAGTTTTGTCAACCAATTTTGATATGGGTGATCAATTTACCAAGTAACATGTAGTATCCACCGCCTCTACCAAGAATTATTGTCTTAAACTCACACCACTAAGCATGCTCAATTCCTTTTCCATCAATATCCTATTCATTATTTCTGTAACTCCATTCTATTAAGGTGTGTATGGGGTAATCTTATGCCTTGCTATTCCACACTTCTTATAGAATTCCTTGAATTCATTCCCGCATAACTCCCCACCATTATTTGTCCTCGACGCATTTATTTTCTTCTCTTCCTGATTCTCTACAAAATCCTTAAACTCTTTAAATTTATCAAATACTTCAAATTTATTTCGAAGGAAATAAATCCATGTGTTCCTTGAGAAATAATCTATAAATGAAACATAATAAATATATTTACCTAATGATGGTATAGGTGCATGTCCAAGCACATCATTGTGTACTAACTATAAGATCCAATTTTCTCTTGTAGCATCATATGCGAATCCTATCAAAAAAATTTTACCATATATGCAATTTTGCAATATCCCTTCTATGAAAGTTGCTCAAATTCGCCCAATTTCGATTCTAGGAATGGTGTACACAAATTGTTCCAAATGTTTTCGAATTGTGGAAGGAGGGACTTGGGAGGACATATAACACTCTATTACACCCTTTAGAAACCCAAACCTCTATTATAGACATTCATGGTTTTCAATTTTCAAGGAGAGAAGACTTGGGACAAAACTAGTCAATTGGATTGGTGAAAATACACCCTAGGTCTGCCACTATTTTTCTTTCCAAAAATTGTACGGAATTCCCTAATATTCAATATGATAATTGGATATGTTATAGAACATCAAGTAAAACATTTTTGTAGCATTATATCATATTTTAGGGTCGGATAGGTCTCCCAAAGGACAACAGCTTCTAAGCCATACAATTTATGTGAAAATGGTGGACAAGGGAGCATGAATTAATGTTGCGAACTATACTATGAATTGATGATTCTACATACAATATGTTGGCCATCCATTTAATTTCCGTATTCAACTTAAATAATATGAAACACCTCCATAAAATTATGATATCAAACTGATACAAAACATGCTACAACCACCATGAGAATATAGTGAGGAAACTAGCTCGAATATCAATGTTATGTGGAGAAATAGTACATGAAGTGATTAGTATTTCGAGTTGTGTCTCTCATGATATATCCATTACAGAGGTATGCATCCATTGAAAATTTCACCAGCATAGATCCATCTTAAACCCGTATCTATCAAGCACCGAGAGGGATCCAATTTCTTGAGGTGTATTTCTTTTTTAAAATTTAAACTCAAGAAATTTGATCTCTCTTGATTAATAGATCCGGGTTTAAGTTTTAAGTTTTTATTTTATAAACAAACATCTATTTTTTAATTAATTTTCATAATATTTTATTTTATGAACCAACATGGATTTTTTTTAAATACTTTCCATAATTTTTTATTTTATGAGCCGACATGAATTTTTTTAATTATTTTGTTACATCACAAACGTTACATCACAAACGTTACATCACACACGTTACAACATCTCCCCCATACTGGGCTATAGAGTACCTCGTTTCACTCAGTGCAATAAGGTGTAAACAACATCCTTCCATTATCTATATGCAACAAAGAGTGCGCTATCACACTTTACATGAACATTGAGAGAAAGGTAGGAGAATAAGAGTAGAGAAGGAAGAGAGAATATGAACTCGAACTCAAATGGGGGTTGAACCTGAATCAAACATCTCCATGAAGCTCTGTTGAAAGGTCTAAATGGCCTCTCCATCAACCAACTTGGATGGGAATATCACGCCCTCAAAATTGGTTCTAAGGCAAGGAGGATGAGCATCCACCATGCAAGGACAAGCTTGAAGCTATCCCAAATTGCAAAGATGCAAATGAAAATTGACCAAAATCTGATGTATTTCGACTTTGCATCCTTTAAATAAATTTATTTGACTCATTTACCTCCTTAGAACTCAAATTATCTCCTAATTACTCATGAAATTCAAATTAGTGGGGGTTATGACCCTTCATTGGCCCCACATGACACTTGGCTCATCTTTTGTCTCCAAATCCTCATAAAATTGGTGAATCTTTTGGATGATTTGGAGATGTGTAACTCCTCTCATTCTCCCTCTTGGTATATATTTAGCTCTTACATTGGCATCGATGTCATAGAATATGTGATAAGTGTCATAGGTGTCATAGAATCTGTCATAAGTGTCATAATGCTTGTCATAGTTGTCATAGAATATTTCATTGCCTATTTTTAGCCCTATGACTCTTCCTCTTCCTTCATGAATGTTACCTCTTCCCTCCAACTCGAATTTGGGGATGGATCCATGTTTAAAGGAGGAATATTCTCTCATGTGGACCCCACATGTCCACTTATGGGCCCCAAAGTCCAACTAGGACATAATGCCACTTAATTTTGGATAATTTAACATTTCTTCCATAATTTATTGGCCCATTTTTTCCACCATCAATTTGAATATTGAATTTTCATGAGAAAGTATAGACCTTGAGGTTAAATGTCAATATTTTAATTCTTCCACATAACCCTTAGGAATTGGGTACGCCAACTTAATTATTTATCTGAAAATCATTTAATTGGGGACATGACAATCCTCCCCACCCAAGATTGCTTATCCTCAAGCAATTTCTAACATGGATGTTTGATAACCTACTTTCCTTCCAACTTGTTTCAAAAATCATTTGAACCTTCATACTTGCACTGAACAACCTCTTGAAGATGCCACTGATTTGCCAAAAATTTTGAAATTTCATGTTTCCAAGAAAAATTATGAGAGGAAAGGCCATGCTTCCGTTGCTCCACTCTAATACAATCACTTTCATAAGTGGTGACTTGAACTTCCAACTGCTTTCTATACCCCAAATTTGAAACCAATGAGACCAAAAGTGATCCCAGGGTCCCAAATGATCCTGTAGTATGCAAGGTGAGAAATATCTGCAACTAAACTCCATACACACCAAGCATATGAAAACTGAGTCCAACTAAAGAAACTGAAACAATACTCTGCATAAATGAACTCAATGAAATGAAGGTTAGCTTTATCCATCAATCCAACAACCAAGGTACTATTCCAAATGAACTGAAAACAAGCAATGTTGGGATCCCATTGCTTGTATTGCATTCCAAAATATAGGCATGCTCTACCACAAAAACTTCCAGGAAAAATATTTCCCACATCCCACTGCCTTAGTTGCAAATCTTTGAGTGGTAGTGTCACATGTGGAAAACTAACATTCCAAAGAATGTCAGGATCCCATTGTCTCATCTGCATATTTCCAAACATCAGTAACAACAATAAAAATTCATCACTATGAAAAATGCAAGGAAGGATGTAAATATCATACCACCATACTAGAAGTTCAACATTTCCAGTGCAAAGTTGAAACTTTGAGGGCCCCTACATCAAAATATGAACTTATTCAAGGTTGAGTTGAGACCAAGAGAGACTCTCCATCATGAAATACATATCCTCAAAGTGAGGCTGAATGCAAACAAGTCTCCCCCAATCAACTAGATAGTCCCCATGTGCCAATTTCACACAAGAATCAAGAGTGAGACCATTGAAGCTCAAAGGAAAAGGGTGAAAGTCCCATGTCTCATCACCAAAAGAGTAGGAATCATCCAATAAGAAAATATGTCCATGCTTCTCCGAAAGAATGTAAGATGCAACAAAATAATCAGCCATGTGTTCTTTCATCCAAGAAGTGAATGAAGAACCTCCACCAAAATCTGAACCAAGTAAGGAGAAAAGAAAACATGGAAACTTCAACTGGCTCAAAGAAGTCTCATCAAGATAGCCATGAATATGTGTATCATCAAGAAATAATAAAGGATGTGCTAATAATAATTCGCTTCAATCATATATTTATTCACCCAAGTATTGGATGAAGTTCCTCCAACATCAAATGAACTAAACAAGGAGCCAAGAAAATCATGATTCTTCAAGTGACTCAAGTGAACATCATAGGTGCATCCATGTAGATGTGTACCATCATAACGTAACAAAGGATGCTGCTACAAATGTAAAGAATAAATTTCTCTAGTCATGTCATCCTCAAAAGGGGAGATAGGATTTGTATACTCCTCATGTGGCACCATCAGAAAGACCCCTTTCACCCATACTTCATTAGAATGAATGTTGCAAAATATGGAAGTGTAGGATGTAGGAGAATGAACCAACTCACCCAAATGATCAAAAATTGAAGAAGTTTCATAATGTGAAGGATCCATATGGGTAGGATCATGCACCTCCCTCAAAAGTGTGAAACTTTTCTCATAGGTTGGTTCCAAGGTAGAGGAATCATTCACTTCTTCAAAAATGGCATAACCATCATCAAGAGGCAACTCAAGTTCCTCTTCCACCACAACAAGTGCTTGGCTCTCATCAAGCTCATCTTCAAACACATCAAGCACATGAAAATTTCCATGTTTCCCATGATCCATCATGTCATGAGAATCCTCCAAGCAATCTACCATATGACAATTTGAAACATGGGAGGAAGAACAAGTATCTTGCAATCTCTCAAGAAGTTGTTCATTTTGAATTTTGAACTTATGAATATCCTCATTATTCTTCAAGTATGATTCATGTAAACATTCATTAATCTCAAACGAATTGTTTCTATCAAAAAGCAAAGACATGAAATTACCTTTGATGTTTCACATTGCTCTTTGACTCTTCTCCATCTCTTCAAGGAAGGATGGCTCCTCCAATGAAGAAAATATCCAACAATAATTTGACACCAATGCTTGAGTGTCATGGATTATGCTAAGCGGCTCATAGATATTTCTTTCACTCATCTTCAAAGACCCTCCAATGAAGGATTTGTCATGAGAGCGAACCTCCTCTTCTTCTTTTTTCTTGGGATCAACTTCACATGGAAGCTCAAGTGGTGACTGGGAATCTAATCTTGGTTCATATTTTTCAGCTACAAGGTCTTCGTCTTTGTGCTCAATGGAGTTGGTACTTACAGCAACCTCATCAAGGATGATCTCTATGTCACCAAAATAGAGGGATGGACATCTATTAGTATATGTCTTTGGATGATCCTCTTCAACTTCTAATGAAGCTTCACATTTGGTCCTCCTTTCTTCTCCTTTACTTTGATTGGTACTTTGTTTTTGCTCCTCCAAGCAAGTTGATGCATCTTTCCCCTTAGTTTCCTTGGGATCAAGATACTTGGAGCCTGTTTTTGAAGAAGATCCAAAAAATCTCTTCAAGTAGGAAACACATGCACCCAATGAAGCTTCGAATATTTCATTTCTCTTTTCACAAGTAGGTTGATCTTTTAGTGTGGAACATGCATATTCTCCATACACCTGGCTATAATAATAACCACCATTTATTCTTCCAAATGTGATTTGATGGGAGATACTTGTAGAAGGTACCTCCTGGACATTTTCTTCCTCATATTGTCGGTAGTACTCTTCATATTACTCATCATAGTCATCATCATACTACTCATAAAAGTCATTTTCCTCATAGGAGTAATAATAATAGTAATACATGGATGTAATTTCTTATTCAATGGATGATAGTAATGCGCAGGTGCAAGGACCATTCTCTGATACCACTGTAATATCCCTTCTATGAAAGTTGTTCAAATTCACCCAATTTCAATTCTAGGAATGTTGTACACAAATTGTTCGGGACACTTCCAAATGTTTTCGAATTGTGGAATGAGGGAATTGGGAGGACATATAACACCCTATTACACCCTTTAGACACCCTAACCTCTGTTATAGGCATTCATGGTCTGAAATTTTCAAGGAGAGAAGACTTGGGACAAAAGTAGTCAATTGGATTGGTGAAAATCCCCCCTAGGTATGCCACTAGTTTTCCTTCCAAACATTGTACGGACTTCCCTAATATTCAATATGAGAATTGTCTCTGTTAGATTACATAAAGGAAAAAATTTGTGCAGCATTATATCATATTTTAGGGTCGGATAGGTCTCCCAAAGGACAACAGCTTCTAAGGCATACAATTTATGTGAAAATGGTGGACAAGGGAGCATGAATTAATATTGCAAACTATAGGATGACTTGATGAGTCTGAATAAAATATTTTGTCCATACATTTAATTTCAATATGCATACTAAATAACCTCCATAAAATTCTGATATCAAACTGATACAAAACATACTACAATCACCATGAGAATATAGTGAGGAAACTAGCTTGAATATTAATGTTACTTGGAGAAATAGTACATGAAGTGATTAGTATTTCGAGTTGTGGATCTCATGATATATCCATTACATAGGTATGAATCGATTAACAAGTTAATAAGGTCGAAACAACATCCTTCCATTATCTATATGCAACAAAGAGTGCGCTATCACACTTTAAATGAACATTGAGAGAAAGATAGGAGAATGAGAGTAGAGAAGGAAGAGAGAATATGAACTCGAACTCAGATGGGGGTTGAAACTGCATCAACAAATATCCATGAAGATATGTTGAGAGGTGTGAATGACCTCTCCATCAACCAAATTGTATGGTAATATTGCACCCTCTAAATTGGTTCTAAGGCAGGGAGGATGAGCATCCATCGTGCAAGGACAAGCTTGAAGCTCTCCCAAATTGCAAAGATGCAAATGAAAAATGACCAAAAGCTGCTCTATTTCGACTTGGACTCCTTTTAATAACTTTATTTGACTCATTTACCTCCTTAGAACTCAAATTATCTCCTAATTACTCATGAAATTCGATTTAGTGGGGGTTATGACCCTTCATTGGCCCCACATGACACTTGGCTCATCTTTTGTCTCCAACTCCTCCATGAATTCGAATTGGTGAATCTTTTAGATGCTTTGGAGATGTGTAAATCCTCTCATGCGCCCTCTTGGTTTATTTTTAGCTCTTGCATTGTCATAGATTTCATAGAATATGTCATAAGTATCATAGGTGTCATAGAATTTGTCATAAGTGTCATAATGCTTGTCATAGTTGTCATAGAATCTGTCATTGCCTATTTTTAGCCCTATAACTCTTCCTCTTCCTTCATGAATTTTACGTCTTCCCTCCAACTCGAATTCAGGGATGGATACATGTTTAAAGGAGGAATATTCTCTCATGTGGACCCCACATGTCCACTTATGCGCCCCCAAGTCCAACTAGGACCTAATGCCACTTCATTTTGGAGCATTTAACATTTATTCCATAATTTATTGGCCCATTTTTTCCACCATCAATTTAGAATATTGAATTTTCATGAGAAACTATAAACCTTGGGGTTAACTGTCAATATTCTAATTCTTCCACATAACCCTTAGGAATTGGGTAGGCCAACTTAATTATTTATTTGAAAATCATTTAATTGTGGACATGAAATTTTTTCTCATAAATCAAAATCTAATGCACAATCAAATATACCTTCAACCATACCTTTACCATGTAATGACCAAAGGCCCTTTTCTACAATCTATCCCAATCTTTGATGGCATATCAATGTCTTTCCTTCAAATAAAATCAAAGCTTTGTATTCTTTATTTCCACCCTCATGCACAATAGAATTGTTCATCCATCAATTCTTCCCGACAGTTTTTACAGAGTTCCATTTTGAACTCCCCTCATCAAGACCATTGATCATCAAACCATTTTGCATGTTTGTTTTGCAAACAAAGTTTGTACGCCTGCATCACTCATCTTTGTTAGATATTTTGTGTGTCATTGATCTCAACATTAGTAAGACATAAGATTACAATGTCAACTTAACAAAAGCAATTCATGTGAAGTCTAGAAGTGTAAAGGTGCCTATGATGTTGTGTGTCCAAGAAGCAGTCACCTATGAAGGCTATCCAAGAAGTGTTGCCATGTTTAGAAGTTCCTAGAGGATTGATTGAGTATAGCAATGAGCATTATGATCAAATGTGATGATGACAAAGAAAGAAGATGATATGACAACAATACTAGTACTCTAATTACAATATTTTCTATAACATGTAGTAACTATCAAGGTGTCACATAATCATGTAGCTCAAGATGCGAGGACAAAGGAGACTTACGTTTCTCAAGCAAGTAGTCACCACTTAGATCTACCATTCCCATCGAGCATGGTAGCTTGTGTGCAGAGGTATTCATTTGAAATCCCATGGATTTTCTCTATTTGTAAATTAACGCCTCATGCAATAGGAATATAACTCATAGACTGAGCTCATCTTCTTTGTAGTCCACTATGTCCTAATCCATGACCTCAGCAGATCAACTGCGAAAGTGTAAGAACTGTATGGGTTCTACTGAAAAGAAACTCACTCAAGAACTGTTGGAGAAAACATCAGGCCTTCATCACCATAGACCTCAGCAATTGTAGACCCCTCCATCACCACAGACCATTGCTCCATATCTCATCAATTTCTCCACACTTTATCAAATTTTATTGATTATTTGAATATTTGTATTTAATTGTTATTATTAATTAATTATTATCTTTATAATATTTAAATACTGATTAGATTAATGATTAGTACAAGTCTATTTTACAACGTAACAATTATGAGAGCAAAACCATGTGTATATAAGCACAATACTCCACTAACATTCAATCAATTTCGTAAGTATCCATAAACACAATTATAAAATTTGATGGCACTAACATTCAATTTATTTAGGGATACCAGGTGCAAGGGGAATCCTTTTTTTTTTGGAGTCATTTTCCAACTACACGTCATTTATTTGGGATTAACAGCCTAATTTACCACTTATCCTAAATATTTTGACTCAAATATGTGCTTACATCATCAACATATCATCAGTTTCAGTCAATTGGGCCTCCTCCTTCATTCGGGGAGCCAACTGGGGTGATAATGCATGATTAAAGCACCCATCTCAATCCAAATGGGAGCATTTAATACTAAATTCAGTTAACTGGATTCAGAAAGGCGCCCTCCTACTAGATTTGACCTAATTTCACCTAAAAATCAGTTAACTAAAGTCAAAAATGCGCCCTCGCCTATTTGTGGGCATTCGGTTGAGTTTCAGACTTAGTTAGACTCAGTTTGACTACTTCAGATTCAGTTAGAGTCCATTACAATACAATTAAGTGGTTAATTGATGTTCTGAGTGGTGTTAACTGACCAAGTAAGGCACTCTCATGCATTCAATTCGAATGACCTCTGTAGGATTCGAATTGCTTGGCTATTCATGCCATTATTTTGTATTGTAATTAATCTTCTGAGTTAATGATAATGAATTACTGCTACAAAACTTCTGCACCTGTGTTTATGCACCAGTGTTTTTGCACCATTGTTTCTGCACCAGTGTTTCTGCACTAGTGTTTCTGCACCTGTCTTTTTCTGCACCTATGTTTTTTCTGCACCTGTGTTTCTGCACTGAACTTTCTGTAAAGATCTGCATGCATCTCTTGTAAATGTTGTTCTTATTTTCTAGATCTGTTGTGCTTGAATTTCACATTTTTATCCCAGAGTAAATAAGGAATGTGACTTCATTTGGGGTCTAGAGATCACAAAAAACAATGATGCATGGGTCTTTCCAAAATTTCAAGGACTACAGAGATAAAAGGCATGTGGGATGAAGCACATTTCATCATCATCGTCATTTTCGGACTCTTCCATCATCATCATATTTCTTCATAAAATATCTATCCCTCATTCAATTGTACTAAAAAGAATGACTCTAAGAATTTTAGGACTTGGCAGAGCAGTTAGAATCCATTTCTTATTTCCACATTCTATGAACTCTCAACAAAATTGTAGTTTATCTAGTTAATATAGACGCCCACCTAGAAGAAGGATAACTTAGAGTTGAAGAGTGGTATTATCTCAAACACACTCATATGAATCAATTGCAAGTATAGTAATTTCCATTTGTAATGGACATGTGGAACCTCATACAAGGAGGCCCAAATCATGAGGAATTTTTGCCACCTTGCCCACTTCTAATTACATGCTTCTTTTTAATGGTAGAGAGAATTATATGGAAGCACTTGTGTTTGGTTTTGTATTTGTGTGGGATCATTTGGTTCTTGTGGCACCCTTATTTTATGATCCAAATCATTTGAAACTAGTGCAAGCCTAAGCATGCTCTCTCCTTGGTGTGGTGTGGAAGGACATTGTGTATAGTCATATTACTTAGGGTAGTTTTCTATCTAGTTCCACATTTGGCTCATTGTTGTAATAGAATATGTGTGATGTGCAAGCTATTGAACCTCTAACAAAATATCTGTATTTATAAGAAATGAATGGCAGAATTTTAGCAAGAAGTGCTCAAAGTGCCCTTACAATGGAGTAACTAGCATCATATGTGGGAGGAAAACCTAGTGGTAGAGGAACAGAAGAGGGATAGGAATGTGATTCGAACTAGGGTAAAATTCTAACTTCGAGGGATATGGAGAAATATTGTGGGAGAAAAGTGGAATCTGGTGGCTATCAAGGTTGATGGTTTTGCAAAATTTATGAACTTTCCTGGTCCTTAGCACAATCCCATCCTACAATCAGTGCAACGAATCTATTTGGGTCCCAAGCAGTCAAAGAGGAGAAGAATCTGGAAGCACTGTAACATCTTCAGACATTGAATCTAACTCATCCTAGAATAGGGAACAATGATAACATTTTAGTCGTGGATTTCCAGGTCAAGAAGGAGTTCTCCATGGGCCAAATTTTTAAATCATCACTTAATATTGAATGTATTGCAATTTTTTGCTCATTTTGGGTCAATATCTGTAGCGATATACTTTCCATGTTAGAATAACTAGCTCTTCGTTAGGTAATCTAGAAGTTTTAAGTTCAGAATCCAAACTTGGAATTTTGGCAATAATTTAGGACCTAGTTTCTCATTTATGTATTACAATGGAAACTAGTTAGGCCGTGACTCCTTTTTAATACAAACATACCCGTTGTTGTTAAAAAAATATTCAATTGATTTTAGACCATGAAAGCAAACAAATATGCATTAATAAATTATACAATGATGAAATTTTAAATTAAATCATAAAATTAAAAAAACTATGTATTTTTTTATGTTTGTAAATAAGTGGTACACTAACACCCCAAGGAAATGTCAACTTTGTATACATCATGACAAGAAAAAATATCTACACATATAAGAAATGAAATAAATTTGGCATAATAAGTTGATTGAATTGCCTATAAAGAAATTGTACACTACCACCCTAAGGAAATGTCAACTTTGTATATAACATACCATGAAAAAAAATCTACACATATAAGGAAATTAAATGAATTTGACATCATTAATTGAGTGAACTGTTGTTAATGCCATACTCATATTTTGGACCTTCCTAGTCCTTGAAGATTCCATGTTTTGACTCTTTTGGGAATGCCTAAGGACCATATTTCCAACCTTTATTCCTCCATAATTACCCTATTTATCATCCCAATGAGCTTAAAAGACAATATTTTGATCAATAATGTCATCTCAAGCTTAGAGGTATTAATTTGTGCCCATAATTTTGTTTTCCATTTATTTTTAATAATTGACTATTAAATTGTCATGACCTATGAAGTTACAAGATTAGTTCCTGCAACAGGTTTCAGTAACACGCTCGATGTTTAGATTTCTTCCGATATTCTTGGGTCAAAAGGGGAATGTGTATCTCATAGGAAATCAAGCCAATATGGTGACATGTTGCCCAGATCATCCTGAATCGTCATCGTGACATCTCCTACTCGTAGTCACTTGTTCCTACAACAACACAATCTTGTAATAGTCACTTCCAAGTTCTTGCAGCATGATCATTCTTCCTCATACTTCCATATGTCCAATGGAGAAAAAGATATATGGATGTGTCCATCAAATCATTCCCAACTCGCACGTGTGAATCTTCAAGCACTTGATCAATGATTTGGTATAGATTTGCAACAGTGTTCAAACAACCAACTTGTGGTGCGCTTTCTAAGGTGATGAAGACAAATCTTGGAAAACTAAAAGATGGGTTTTGTTCGCAGCATGCCATATTGAACATATTACAGTTTGTTTTGCAAAATTCGATACGGTTTGAGAGATCTTGGTGGATCTTTAAATGGATTTTCGTGATTTTTTCCTAAATTCTTGTAGGTGCACTTTTAGGAATTCAGTTCTGAGTTGGAATGATTTCACCTCCATCCTTTGACCATGACTCCTATGAGAAAATATGGCCACATGAATGTTGTTAGGAATGTTTTTATGCTCTCATGAACATCAAATAACCTCATTTTTCTTAATTGAACAAAGTCCAATATTTGTTGGTTGTAAGATCAACTTATTTAGGGATTGGTTTTATCCCTTGTAGCCTCTTTTCCTTTCACAAAATGCATGTATAAATATGAAGAAAAAGTATTCTTTGAGGGGATTTAGAGTAGGGGATTGGAGAAGAGAAAACAGAGCTAAGATTCGATCCAGACAATATATTTATCTTCATCATATAATGGAATCTTGGTTTCTCATGTGTTGGCATTAGTAATTTTGTAAGTAGTGTAGAAGGCTTGTTCCTAAGAGAAGGAAGGGCCCCCTTCCTCTCAGAAACAATGCCCTTTTGTGTTTTTTATTTATGTATTGGTGTGTGCTTAATTCTATTTTCATTAGTATTGTAAATTTAATTTAATTAGTTTCTTGTTCTTGTAACACTTAGTTTCATGTTACTGTAACACTTGCTTTCTTGTAAATTTGTAGCATGCATGCAATCTTATAGAAGTTTGATTGAATAAATTATTGGAATGGTGTTTTAATGTGATTTTGAAATTAGTATCAACATAAAGAAGCTTGCAGAGTATTGTTGGTCAACCCAACCTCGGGTTTTACTACACCTCATGTTGGACAGTATCGATTTCAAGAGACTATAGTTTAATTGGTTTGATTATACCATAACTGAGATTTGAGTTGAGTGATGATTGAATTTACCCCATGAACACTTGAATTAATATCAGTTAAACATAGGATTGTAGAGTATTGTTAGCACTGAGGTGTTAACCCGAGCATCTACTAACCCATCCCATAACTAGAATGATATTAATATTGAGATTTCATTTGGTTTCAACTGTGTGATCTTATATTGAAAAGGTGTCTTTCAATGCATTATTCAATACCTGCTAATAAGTGAGACTCAATGGATTATTGTCAATCATAGCCCAAAGAAATTGCATATGATTGCCTCACGGTTCTACCTTAGGAGCTCACAATGGGTCCCTCTCAGTCTTGAATTGCACCTTGAGTTTGAAGTTGATTTCATTTGCTTTGTGTGGATTGGTGAGTTAACTTGTAGGTTTTGAATCACTTTAAGAATTGTCTATGCATATACTTGTTACACCTAAATCTCGTCATCGTGAGCCCCGTGTTAACTCAGTGCCTCAATCCCTGAAGTTCCCTTGATCAAGCAAGTCATGTTAGAGAAAGTTGATGCCCTTTGTCCACATTGCTAGTTGGGTCGGTGCACATTATCCTTGAGCGAGAAGCGCCCAACTAGGGCCGGCACAGAATGTAAACTGCTAGCCTGCGCCAGCGGCGCAGAGTATCTTTGCACCACCTGCGCTTCCCTTCCCTGACACTGGTTGTCTTCATGCAACTTGCGTCAGATTTGGTTAAATGGGATAAAGGTAGCTTTTGAGCGACTTCTAGAAGTTGGATGAGGTGGATCCCTATCCCTAACTCCTAGGTGAGTTGTCCTATGGTTCCCTAACCTCAAGGGAGGATCCCTTAGCCCTCTCCCCATGATCCTCAACCTACTCTATCCACTTGGTCCTATAAATACAAGGCCCCTCTCCATTCCAAAGGGGGGAAGTCTATAGCACTTACATGCTGGTGAAATTAGATTAGGAGATCCCTACTCATCTTTTGGGAGACTCTCACTTCCTTTGGAGGAATTGGCTTGGCTTGTTCGAGGAGGATTGCAGCGTTAAGGCTTGGGTAGTGATCATCTCTCTAATTTTTATTTTCCCTCTTGTAATACAGTAATATAAACTCTGTTTGCAAATGTTATCGTGTTGATATTGTTTATAGTTTACTTCCTTAACCATTTACTTAGATCAGTTATTGTTTAGACATATTTTACTGCTTGTATTGTTTCCATATGTCTTGGCAAGTCCTGCAGCTAAAGATCTGACGACCGCAGGATTTGGAGCAACAAGAAGAAGAAGAAGATCTATGATCTGAAGGTTTGTCTATTACTTGACATTTAACTAGATCTAGGAAAGCAGTTCTATATTATGTCTTATTTGTTCTAGATTCACATTGAACTAGGGAGATCTGGCTCGCGTCTGCTCGAGTAGATTGTCCAATAACAAATCTGGCTACCATACTGGGGAATTACATTAGTTTTGATTTCAAATTTGAGCGTGTTATTCTTGTTTTCTTTAATGAGCCATTGCTTTGCCTCGTAAGCCTATTTTCACCATCAGCTTCTTTCTTCTGAGAGTTTGTTGACTTTAGCTGGGTCTGTTGAGCCATTCTCGGTCCATTTATTTGATCATTGGTTGGAGTTTTTTCCTTGTTTGCTTTGAGTTATTCACTCGATGCACCTGGGAAATACATCCAAGGCACCTGTCCACCCAGGAGCACACTTTTCCTTTGGTCACACTGCGCCATCGGCGCTTATGCCGATTCGACATTCTGCACCGTCGGCACTTTTCCCCTGTTTGCAACCTGCGTCAGGTGCTCTATGCCCAACCATAACTAGCACCGAGTTTTCAACTTGATGCTTAAGTCTTTTGCTCGAAACCTTTGATTTTGGGGTTGATCTACAGAATTCTGTGCATTGCATCTTCCAAGCAGAGACTCTTTTATTCAGCAGGGTTTTGTTTGGTTTGCTTGTGTTGAAGTGGTGGGCAATTTCAATCCCCCACGGTCATCTACTCCATCTTGTTCTCCCTAATTACCTCACTGGATCTATCTAGCATGCTATATCCTCTTCCAAACCTTTGTTGAGCTTGGTTATCATTTGTTGGCTTGCATTTGATCTTTTTGAGTGATTTTTTGTGTTTTTAGGTCTTTGGAGTGCTTTTCATTTCTTTGAGAATTCCTGTGTGATTAGAGTGCTGCAAGTAGTCTTTCTTTTCAGACATTCATACTTAAAATAATCATTGTTATCAAGTCTAGTCTTGGCATATCGTTAGGAAAATTAAAAGTGCTTCATTTTTACCATTTTCAAGTGCATTTGAGAATTGTTGTAAAAATTGGTTCATGCATTGGAATTTGTCATTAATCTTTTGGAAAGTTTGGAAAGAGAATTAATCGATTGTATTTTTCTCAAATTATGAGTATTCATTTTCTTGAAAAATCCAAGTATAGTCAAATTTTTTGCAAAAGTGATTCCATGCTTGAAGAAGTTATATGCATCTTTGATTTTCGTGCTTTTAGGTTATCATTGTGAAATTGAAAATTTAGTGTGCTCTAGATAGAAATTCTCCCTTTTTCATCATTTAGTTCCATTCTAATTGAAAAAGACAAAAAGAAAAATGCTTTGATTTGGATTTGATGTGTTGTTGATTTTCATGTTTTACTTGAAAAACGGAAAAGAGTACTTTCATTATCATTTTTGGTAGATTTGGGATTAGTTGAAATTTGTTGTTTTGGTCAAACCATTTGAAAAAATATTTCTCCTTCCCGTACATAGATTTCATCAAAAGAAAGAGTGCATTTTTTCATGTAGTTAGGGTTTGCATTATGTTTACGTTTATGTACTCACCTCATGCATTCAACTAACCGTCCAGATAAAATTAACGTTAGAACTAGGTTAAAATCTTTAGTAACTTGTGTGTTAAGTTAGAGACATGTTCCAGCGTCTTAAAACATGGCAGCTATAGTTATTTTCCTGCACTGCATTCCGGGGGCACTGTAGTTCTTCCACGTACCAACCGGTATATAGAAGCTCTTTCACATACCAACCGGTATATTGAAGGCTCTTTCACGTACCTTAGGCTATATCGAAAGGTACTTCACGTACTCGGCGTATATCGGAAGGTGTTTCACGTACTCAATAGTATATTGGAAGGCTCTTGTCGTACGGTTGTGCATTAGACATCACCAACACGGATTTGAGCTCCCACGTACCTTGAGTATATCGGGAGACACTCCTAGGATTCTTGAAACCAACTAAGCTAACCAGTTGGCCGTCTTGGCAGAGAAATACACCGAGAACAGCACTCGGGGAGCTACTACGCACGTACTATCAAGTATTCAGATTATATCGTCAGGGGTATGGTCCTAATCCTCCCTGGTTAGTCTCTGAAAAATTGGACCAAGTATAACTGTTGGACCCTGGAGTATATCATGAGTTGCGAAGCCTTGATAATCCTGTGAGGTTCCAGACTTTTGAATCCACACCTATCACATAAGTTTGCTTTCGGCCTTATTTTGTGTAGATTTTTCTAGATTGCTTTTCTTTTTTTTAGAATACACTTAAGATAAATTATGGTTCGGTCACTCTAGCTGAACTACCTTGGAGAAGGTCCTGTAGGATTTTAAACCTACCACCCGAATATCCCCTTAGTCAGGAGGGAATTTCGAGGGTAAGAATGGACCCACATGTCATGACCGTGTCACCTGAAGTATACAACCCTACTATAGAGTCAGGAGCACATATGTTTCCTCTGGACTCACCAACCTCCAACCCCCCAAGGGGCGAAGAGGTGGAACCTTCCACTTCGCGAGACACTCGCGTGATGCCAAGAGAACCTAGATCTATAGAATGGTTAAATTCATCCCAGGACGACCCTATATCTGTCGCATTTGGTCCAACTGTACCCTTTTGGGAAACATCTCTAGGTCAACAAATGGCTCATTTTTCCATCTCACCACCTCCCAGTTGGGCTTCTCCTAAAGTGCTTCTGGCACCCTTTCGTAATCGCCTAGATCGTTTACATACCATCGGCGATGAACTTAGAAGACAAAGTCTCTTACGAAGGGCCAAAGACACAGAGGTACCCACATTTCGACATATCCCAATTCGTTCTTTATCTTATGATTCACTGGAACCATCCATCCATAACATGACCACTTATGAACCTGGTCAACTCTCATTTCCTGCAAGTACACCCCTTAGACAGGAGACTGGTTCTATACCCCAAATGACTCTACATGTTGAAGGACAACAGTCCAACACCCCTCTTACTACTACGGGAACATTACCCACCCCTCCCCCACCCCAAAACTCGCGAGTAGGATACTCTTTACCCCCTAACTTTATCACGAGTAGTGTTCCTCCCATGGTAAGTAATCAACAACCCATTCTAAGTCAACCATTGATTAGAGGTCAGCACGTTGTTACTGGGGGGAAACCCCTATTTTCTATCCATAATATGAGTGGAGGAGATCCTATCGATCATTCCGTTGGAATTTCCTCACCTACTCTGGGATCCATCATGGGATTATCTCATGTTGGGGGACCATCCAATTCAACTCAACCACCATGGATTCAAGCGTATCCAGGTTATCTTAACCCTGTGTCGGGACAATTCAATCCTGGAAATGAACTCTACGGGATAACCTATCCCAGAAATCCATACACTCTATGGGGGCACCAAAATGTTTTACCTAATGGACACCCACCAACCATCCCTCAAGTCCCCCCACCCACGTTTGGTCCACCTCCCCCTCCCTCTGGAGGCGGCAGGCCCCCATATCATTTTGTAGGGGGCGGACCTCTACCTTCTAGCGGAGGCCCACCTCATTCTGGCAGCGAAGGCCCACCCCACTCTGGTGGCAGAGGCGGAGGTCCTCTCCCTGCTAGCGGAGGTGGAGGACCACCCCCTCCCGGTGGAGGAGGAACCCCCCCTTTCGGTGGAGGCGGTGGAGGACCACCCTATTTCGACGGAGGTGGAGGAGGAGGACCACCTTATTTCGGTGGCGGTGGCGAAGGAGGACCACACCCTTCCGGCGAAGGCGGTGGAGCACCACCCCCTCCCAGCGGAGGTGGTGGAGGACCACCCTATCCCGGTGGTGGTGGAGAACCCCCACCTGTTGGAGGAGGCCCAACCCCTCCCGATGGTGGTGGCGGACCCCCACCTTATTGTAATGGACCACCCTATTATGGCGGCGGACCTACATATGGCCCACCACCCAATCAAGGCGACACACCCCCTTACGTCCAATTTCCTCCAGGAACACCCTACAACCAGTCGATGCAAGGTCCCACTGGTCCCTATATGCCATATCATTACTATCAATACCCGCAGCTGAACCAACAGCTACCCTTTTTGGCCACTTTGGACCTACCTGACCTGTCTCGCCCGACTAATGACCCTATCCTGCACGGATATAATTGGCTACCAATTCCGATAAAACTACCCTATGATATTCCCAAATTTGATGGCAAACCTGGTGAAGACCCAAAAAACCATGTGATGACATACCATTTATGGTGTTCATCCAACTCCTTGATGGACGACTCGATCCGTCTAAGGCTATTCCAATGGACTCTCACCGACCCAGCTACTAAGTGGTATATTGAATTACCACCACACTCCTTTCCTGATTTTCACTCTCTTGCTATGTCCTTTCCGACTCATTTCCAGTTACCCATACGCTACGAAACTGGTACGAACCTACTGGCTTCGCTTCGTCAAAACACCAAAACTCATATTTCTGATCATATCCATGAGTGGCGGAGGAGATGACGTCTTATTAAGGCTCATATTCCAGACCAACTCTTAGCTGACTAATTTACAAAGTCTCTTTTTCCCACCGTAGCTCGAGACGTGGCAATGGGAGGGGCTGTCACTGAAGAACAGGCTATCGCCCGTGCCCATTACTTAGAGCTGGTCTATGCTCAATCCGACACATTGTATGAAATTGTTCCTGACGCACCGCGCCCTACATATGACCCTGCAAAACCACCTAAGGGACCTCAGGCTGATGGCATCATTTGTTCCCTTAACTCCCATCCTTCTACTCAAACTGGTGGACCGTCGAACCCCCAGGGTTCTTCCACATCCCCACCACAGGATGGCAACAACACCACCAAGTCATCCACTCCTGCATCCACTAAAGAAGTGAATTATGTTCAATCAGCTACGCCTGACAAATCCGGTGGTAAGAATAAAAAGAAAGCTAAACCTAAGAAACCTTCTAACCAGCAGGAGCCCAAGACTGCCCCTGAAGACACCAAACAGAAGAGGAAGCTAAAGTATCCTTGTTTACTGTGCGGTGGCGACCATTTCTCCAAAGAATGTCCCCACTGAGACGAAGTGCAGAAGTTTCTCAAGGGAAACCCCACTCCTGCAGTTCTCAACGATACCTTCCCTACTCAGAACCAACAACTGATCGCTCAAACCTCTCCTTCACACGAAGAGGCATCCTCTATCGTGCATGTTCTCATGATGCGTAGTGAAACGGTTAACTTGAAAACATGCTCACGCTCGTACGACTCAGTCCCTCCGAAGGAACCCGTTGGAAGTAATACTGAAAAAGATTCCACATCTATTCCCGACATCACCGTGCCACCAGCTTCTCTCACCATTGAGAATCCTCCCTTAGAGTCGGTATTGTGTCTGCCTGATAGCATGATTCGAAAAGCAGTTTTCAATCCTAATGCTTGGGTAGCTCAAAACTACAACATTGTAGAGGACTTGTCACAAGCCCCTTGTGCTATGTCGACACTAGAGGTCTTGCAGAATTGTCCCAACCAGTGCAAGACTCTTCTCGTTTCCATTGGTACGGTTGATCCAAATTCCTCTAATACAATCATGTTCTGACTCGAGTACTTTAATAAACCGAGGATTTCCCACCAACTTGCATTTCAAGTTGCCACGAAAATTGTTGGGAAGACAATCCATCGGAATGTGTTAGACGAAGGTGCCTCTACCTCGGTCATGTCGATATCGTGTTGGAGAGCCATGGTTCTCCCGAGTTAAACCATTCTCCCACTACCCTGAAAGCATTCGACGGTCGTGGCTTTCAACCCCATGGGCACAAGCCTTAGCAGTCGAGTTGGGGGGTAAGACCGCAACCATTAACGTGGAAGTAGCCGCAGCCCCTTTAGATTATAATCTCTTACTTGGTCATAATTTTTTTTATGCCATGACTGCGGTCGCATCATCCATCTTCCGCATCGTGCAATTCCCCCACCAAGGTCGAATTGTCATGGTCGACCAACTGGATTTCTATACACTGGACACCGCTACTCATCCCGGCAATAACATCCCGCTACTCGGGAAATCTTCACAACCATATGAGAGCGTGGGCGTCGGCCTCATAAAATACTCATCTCTTATGGGTGTCTTTCCAACCCCAAATCCCCCCTAACCATGTTTCCATAGTGAACATGATTTCCTCTTTCCCCAACTCCATCGATCAATGGCTTGTACCTGATGAAGCCACTATGCATCTGATTGGAGATAACATGCCTCTTTCACCTGCTGAACTCACTTATGAGGATATTCATTCAGCACACAAGGACCACTTGGTTATGGCCTCTACATCCTGTTCTCTACAGCGGATGTCATCCTTACCCGATCCCCTGCTCCGGACTTCTCATTCCTATGGGTCCATTATGGAGATCAAGAGAGGGGATGACCCCCCGTGGGAATACCTCCACCATCGGTCGTCTTTCCTACCCCCCATGGATTCTGTGGATAACAGCATCACCACCATTTTCACACCGAATGTCTACCCTTTCCCCCAATCCCCGATACTCACATGTCATACGGACACTGAGGGAAACTGGCGAACATTGAACCAACCACTCTGGTTGACATCTCGGTCACCCCTGTTGTAGTGGAACGTATTCGTTTAGGCCAAAAATGTTCCCCTGAAGAGATTACTACTTTTACGGCCTTATTCAAGCAATTCATAGACGTGTTTGCTTGGACCTACGAGGAAATGCCCGGGATAGACCCTGCTATTGTTTCACATGAAATTAAAACCTATCCCAATGCTAAACCAGTCTGCCAAAAGTTACAACTGATACACCCTCGACAAACTGCGGCGATTAAAGCAGAAATTGAAAAGCTCTTAAAGGTTGGCTTCATCTAACCTATTCCATTAACAGAATGGGTCTCAAATGTCATCTATGTGGCTAAGAAGTAGGGCACCATTCGAGTCTGTGTCGATTATCGGGATTTGAACAAGTCTTGTCCTAAGGACAACTACCCCACTCCCTTTATCGATCAGATCATATACAATTGTGCCGGAAGTGTCATCTTTTCATTCATGGATGGCTTTTCCGGTTACAACCAAATTGAGATCCACCTGGCCGACCAACATAAGATGGCTTTCATCTGCCCTTGGGGCACGTTTTCTTATTGCAAGCTCCCTTTTGGTCTCAAAAATGTTGGTGCCACATTCCAGCGGGCCATGTCATATGCTTTTCATGATGTGAAGGACTTTGTGGAACCCTATCTTGACGATATCCCTGCTCATTCGTAGCAACGTGAGTTCCACATCTATCATCTGATGGTCGTATTCGTCAGATGCAGGTGGTACAACATCCACCTGAACCCTCACAAGTGTATCTTCTGCGTCGAGTCCAGACGCCGCCTAGGTTTTATCGTTTCGAAGGATGGGATCCGCATTGATCCCTTGAAGGTGGAAGCCATTGTCGCTCTCCCACCTCTTACTGACATTACAGAACTACAATGTTTGCAAGGGAAGGCAACTTACCTACAGTGTTTTGTCTGTAATTTCACTTAAAAGACACAAGGCTACATGAGATTACTGAAGAAGGACGTCCCGTTCATTTGGGACGAGCAAGCGCAACAATCCTTCGACAGTCTGAAGCATGCCATTACCCATGCCCGTGTGCTCCAACCTCCCAATTACTACAAGGATTACATCCTTTATCTTGCTGCTTCTGCCACCACGATCGCCATGGTCCTGGTCTAGGAGGACAAAAACACCCAGGAACATGTGATTTACTACCTCAATAAGGGTCTTATTGACTCCGAAACTCGTTACTCACATGTCGAGAAGCTCGCTCTCGCGGAAGTCATTTCCATCCAAAAGTTCCGTCATTATATATTGCTCTGGACCACCACCATTATCGCCGACTCGAACCCCATGTACCATGTTTTGACACATCAATTACTCGGGGGAAAGTATTCACGCTGGATTGTGATACTTCAGGAATTCGATCTCCTCTTAGAGAAGGCCAAGTCTAAGAAGTCTTTGATGTTTTTCGAGCTCATCTATGATCTTCCCCGTGTTGATTTAGGATCTGAGCCCAACGATTCTTTTCCTGATGAGTCGTTGTTCCTCATCAGCACATTCGACCCATGGTATGGAGATATTACCTTGTATCTTCAAACCCAACGTTTCAACCCCCAACTGTCTCGTGACGATCGTCGCCGCATACGTCACCACGCCAAGTATTACTTGATCATTAGCGATACCATGTATCGACATGGTGTTGATTCCATTCTTCGACGTTGTTTGACACATGAGGAGACTGAACACGTCTTGAATGACTGTCACTCTGGGGCTTGTGGCAATCATCTCTCTAGGATGGCTACAGCTCAGAAGATACTATGTGCGGGATATTACTGGCCATCCATCTTTAAAGATTGCATTGAGGCCGTTAAAAAATGTCCCTTGTGTCAGCATTTTCAAATGAAAAAGCGCACCCACCCAGCCCCTTTACACCCAGTTATTGTCGGTGTCCCCTTTGCAAAATGGGGAATAGACTTCATGCATTGTAAGCGTATCGTGGCCGGGGGGCATGGTTACGTCATAGTAGTCATGGATTATTTTACTAAATGGGCCGAGCCTATGCCTACGTACAACAAAGACAAAAAATTGTCGCACTCTTCATGTTGAATCATGTTATTTCATGGTTCGGAGTTCCACAAGCCATAGTCACCGACCATGGATCTCACTTTCAGAACCATATGGTAGACGAATTGAGCGCCAGACTGGGTTTTCGTCACGAGAACTCATCCCCTTACTACCCACAGTCCAATGGACAAGTAGAGGCCATTAACAAGGTCTTGAAAACCATGATTCAACGCATGGTGGGTACGCACAAGTCCAACTGGCATAACATGCTCTTTTCCGCACTATGGGCATACCAGACCTCCGTCAAGGCTATCACCATATTTACACCATTCCAACTAGTCTATGGATTGGAGGGAGTCCTACCTATAGAGTGCGAGATTCCATCTCTCAATCTCACAGTTGAACTTCTTCCGAACACCACTACCGAGGAAGAACGCTTCCTTTAACTAGTGAAACTTGACGAGACCCGCCGCGATGCTGCTTTTTCCAATGGGGCACATAAGAAACGCATCAAAGAACAGTATGATAGGTCAGTTAAACCTCGTGTCTTTAAAAAGGGTGATTTGGTCCTCACATATGACCAAAAGCACAATAAGCATGGGGCAGGTAAGTTCAAGTCCATGTGGCACGGACCGTACATAGTGAAACATGTTCTGGAGAAGGGAGCTTACAAACTAGAGGAATATGATAGCATATCTTTGGGTGTTCCCTGCAATGGGATCTACCTGAAGAGGTACTATACCTGAGCCTTTCGTGCATAGGTATCTTGTATATACTATACATGGCGTGTGTTTTGTGTGGTGTGACACTTTGTTTTAGTGTGTCTAGATCTTGTTTCGCTACTTATACCATGTTCTATCTGCATGTGCAGATGGAAACTTGCTATGGCTTCACGGACGGCACCAGCCGGCATACCCATAACCTTGCTTCGGCATCCTGGGTACTTTATTCTCCCACCGGCGAGCTTATCAGCTCAGGAGGAAGTTGTCTAGGATACACAACCAATAACGCCGCAGAGTATCAGGCAGTCATTAGAACTCTAACTGACTCTCTTTCCTTGGGTATGAACCACGTTGTCATCCATTTGGATTCACAACTAGTGGTTTCTCATCTTAACCGGATCTACGCTATCCACGACCCTACTCTACTTCGTCTCTTCCAACGAGTTCATCTTCTAGAAAGGTCCTTTGAATCTATTCAATACCTGCACATTCCACGAGACATGAATATAGTTGCTGACTCGATGGCCAACTTCATTCTAGATTGTTACATTGTAGTTTGTTACATTGCACACACATAACATATTTATAAAATATAAAGCCATACATAACATGTAAATCATCCAATGTATAAGCAAACATGTAAACAAGATCTCATAAATCATCCATAGAACACGAGATGTATAAAAACTGCCAATAGTGTATGTATATATATATATATAAATCGATACAAAAATGATAGTGTTGATACAAAAGTCTAAAGCTTGCTAGCTTTCAATAAGAGTCATCTCTACAAAATCTGAAGCTCATAAGCTTTCAGTATATACATAAGTAAAACATGTGCCTAAGCCCTAGGCCGTGCAGCCCTATGCCTCGAAACCCCAGGCTGCTGCGCATGGAAGCAGACTACGACCCTCGCCACCTTCCGGAGTAGCGTGTCGAAACGAACTGATACTCCAATCGTCAGCTTCTGATAGCAACGGGGCAGGTCATGGACACCCGGCTCTGGGATGTCCAAGGTCATCCTCTAGAGGTTATCCTCCACCGCCTCGAGCTCCTCCAGAACATCATGGACTGCAGGGCCCACCTCCGGTACTGCTCCTCTCCGCACGAGGCGAGAGACTCCAAGTGATCGCTCTGGACACACATCTGCAAGAAACATGTACGAGTTGTCAGCACTACTCCAAAAAAAATTCATAAAACACATAAAATGAAAAACACAAGCAGTTGTTCTTACCGATCTCATCCCACTACGCTCCCTCGAGAAGCACCAAGTCTGGGTCTCCTTGGAAGTCTGTACCGTGGTATGGGTAATCCTCCACCATGGGGATCTGTCCCTGCAACCACTTGAAGAACCCTATACCAAAACTGATGATGGGACCCCCACCACCATGGCGATCCATCACCTCTACCCACCTGATCATGTGAGGATCGCATGCATCCCGATCCTCGAGGTCTACTTGCGGGCGCAAGTGGGGCACCCGCTCTAGCATAAAGGACACTACCATTGAACCATACCCAAACTGCTTCAGCGCCCCGTGCTGGCATTTGGTAAACCGATCTATGAGACTAGTGAGGAGCCCCTCGCACTAGTTGAACATGGTAGGGGCCATGCACTCCTCGGCATACATAATTTGTGATTTGCTTGCAAGATGAGTGGATCAGCTGCCATCCACCCGCACAATGGTAAAGAGTATCATCCGGAGAACCCAATCCTAGACATCCTTGATGGGAATTTTCCCACCGACCATCAGCGTACCCGGAGTACACCACTGATCAATCATATCCTCTACTGAGCGGTCACCACCTCGTGACCCAGTCAAGGACACATGGCTTTCTCACCAGGATAACCCTGTCAAAAAGTAGATGTCCTCGACATCTATGGTCAGCATGTGCTCACCAATCTGGAAATGTTGTTGTATAGGGTCCTAGCACTGGACCAGGTATGTCAATAAACCGACTTGGGACCTCATCCCCAGCACTTGAAAGTACTTGAGTAGCCCACAGTTTCTCAATGCTGCAACACATTGTAGATCTTTTTCCGCTTGCACATCATCAAGCTCATGCTCACGTTCTTGCCACTCAAGAACCATTATGCTCACTCCAAACCTGTCAATAATAACATTTTAACACCTTTAGAACTTTTCCCAACCATCAAAAAAGATTCTATTTAGCTAGGTTTTGGGGTTGAGTTGGTCGTTTGCACCGAAGCAGAACGTCCATTTGGACAGTGCGCCACCAGCGCAAAACTCCCTTTCGGGTTTTGCGTTGGCGCAGATCCTAAAAGGTCGACCTGTTTCGGCCCGAGAGTGCGAACCCCCCAACCCAACATGCCCAAAACCTACCTAAATGCAAGAAAAAGGAAATTATAAACCACTAGAAAGTTAAAGAGACAAGGTTAGGGTTACATGTCACTGACGGCACCTGAAATGATGGATCGCAGCTCCCGGAATCAGCAAAAGAAGAATGGCTCCAAATGGCACTTTTCACCTCTCCAACTTGGTAAAATACAAATAGTAATTCTTTTTACTATTTACCCCTATTTATATTGAAAAATAACATATTCCCTTTTTAATTTATTCCAATGTGGGTTATTTTTCTATAGTTGGATTCATTTATACCCGATTAATCGTTTTTAACCTAGTTTTTGAAGCTTGTAGGTGAAGTTAAGTACCACTTTGATCCTGTTTTTCGCGGTTATGGTCTTTTCGCGCATATTCTTAGGTATGAACGACTAATAGAGCGTCTTTTTGTCATTATTTTTCTCATTAAATTTAATTATTAATGACACCGAGCTAACTCTTTGTTCTTTCTTGTGCCAGTAAAACAATGAGAATAAGTTAACGAGTTATGGTTTATCACTTTTTCGGGCTCGTTAACCTCCCATGAAAAAGGAAACCCCCGGAGTCTTTTCTTTAAGCTCTTTTCAAGCTCTCTAAATACAAAAAGATCGCCATGCGAACTTGATGCGTTCACACTTGTAAAAGTATTTGAATGATCGTCTTCCTGGTGATAGTTTACCCCTTTTTCGGACCAAGGGGCACTACTTACAAAAAATTAATACTCCAGCCAATCATCACTGGAAGAGTCCTCTCTCGCGTTGTTTTACCCTTTTCCGGGTGAAGAGGCTAACCTTATGAAAAAGGACCTTTGGAGTCTTCTTTAGTTTTTTTTAGACTCTCTAAACATGAAATGACGCCGAGTTTACCTTCTATGGACTCGCTAAAATTCAACATTGAAGGGCCCGTCATGGGACGAACCCCTCCTTTCCCATGTTCGTAAAACATTTGGGGTTGGACTCATCTATGAGATGATCTATATCAAGCATCTGTTTACCCTCCTAAAGCTCATTAAAAAACAAGTGAGGCACTCATCATTCATGATGGGGAAAAAAGGAAAGATTTTGTGTTACACCTTATTTATGGGAACTGCATCATCACTCTTGAACATGGCACTCATTTGCATTTTCATACAGCACTTGGGTCATCCATTTGTCTTCGAGTCATACTGATTCCATGAGTCATGTCACTCCTTTGGGTCATCCGAATAATGTCCCCACCATCAATTACATTAGGGGTCAGCACTATTCTCGTCATGTCAATACTGCCAAGTCATGCCATGCCCATGTTCAAGATATGTCCATCGTTCATCATCTGCAGTCAGTACACCTTTTACCATACCATGTCTACCTTGAGTCAGTCTTGCACATTACTCTACCGTTCTATTCACTCCAACCATCTGTTATCGACTTTCGTGTCGTTGATGGGGGATTCATCATGGCCCTCCTTCGACGGATTCATCTTTGTCGACTTCAACACATCATCCGAGGATTGAATCTATAAACCAACCAAGTACCTTGGGCCTGCATGCCACAATGGTAGGTTACCTCGCTTTCAACATGAGTTTACATCATTGACTCTTGATTGAAATATTTCATCAGGCATTCAACATCAACTCATTTATTCACACTTGGTGATATGTACTATGATACCTTGGGGATCATCAACATTAATGGTGATTTCCCTCGCACTTGTTAACGGTATACACCAATGACCGGTAATCAAGTGGTTTCTACCATGTTCGACTCCAAAACATTGTAATCACGTGGATATATTCGTATCATTGCGGGTTCGACTTGAAGACCCTGGGGAAGTCATATTCTACCCAGGTTGCGATGGAGATTGTTTGAGTCATCTTACACTGATCAACTTTTCTATTGGTCGTGGCTGTGTTATCATCTCATCATGGATCTACGATTGTGTCTAGTAGCCATGATTGTGTTCAGTCGGTCTTTACTACCATGGATCTGCAATGTACTGGTTGGCAGCCATGTTGTGAGTCATGTGAGACTTGTATCTCAGATTCAGTTGTATTGCAGTAGCATCCTCCAGCCAGCAAGCCCTTGCCATCTATCTTTCAAAGCACTTCACATGTCTTGTTTTTCCAGCTTCATGCTTTGAGGGGGCATTCTGTTACACCTAAATCTCGTCATCATGAGCCCCATGTTAACTCAGTGCCTCAATCCCCGAAGTTACCTTGATCAAGCAGGTCATGTTAGAGCAATTTGATGCCCTTTGTCCACATTGCTAGTTGGGTCGGCGCACATTGTCCTTGAGTGAGAAACGCCCAACTAGGGCCAATGCAGAATGTAAACTACTATCCTGTGTCAACAGAGCAAAGTATCTTTGCACCACCCGCACTTCCCTTCCCTGACGTTGGTTGTCTTCATGCAACTTGCGCTGGAGTTGGTTAAATGGGATAAAGGTAGCTTTCGAGTGACTTCTAGAAGTTGGATGAGGTGGATCCCTATCCCTAACTCCTAGGTGAGTTGTCCTACGGTTCCCTAACCTCAAGGGAGGATCCCTTAGCCCTCTCCCCATGATCCTCAACCTACTCTATCCACTTGGTCCTATAAATACAAGGCCCCTCTCCATTCCAAAGGGGGGAAGTCTATAGCACTTACATGCTGGTGAAATTAGCTTAGGAGTTCCCTACTCATCTTTTGGGAGACTCTCACTTCCTTTGGAGGCATTGGCTTGGCTTGTTGGAGGTAGATTGCAGCGTTAAGGCTTGGGTTGTGAAAATCTCTCTACTTTGTATTTTCCCTCTTGTAATACAGTAATATAAACTCTTTCCGCAAATGTTATTGTGTTGATATTGTTTGTAGTTTACTTCCTTAACCGTTTACATAGATCAGTTATTGTTTAGACATATTTTACTGCTTGTATTTTTTCCATATGTCTTGGCAGGTCCTGCAGCTAAAGATCTAACGACTGCGGGATTTGGAGCAACAAGAAGAAGAAGAAGATCTACGATCTGAAGGTAAGACGTCTATTACTTGATCTTTAACTAGATCTAGGAAAGCAGTTCTATATTATGTCTTATTTGTTCTAGATTCACATTGAACTAGGGAGATATGGCTCGCGTCCACTTGAGTAGATTGTCCAATAACAATACTTTGCACAGTAACTCACATGTCCACTGACTCGGATTGATAATTAATGTGTCAAATTATCATCATATAATTTGCCCCACATTTTGGCATCATTGTCGGGAAGGTGCTAAAGGTATGGTTCCAAAATTGCAAATGGTGTGATAGGTTATGATTAGGATCTTTTGGAATTGATATCAACAAGGAAGGCTTACGAGGAACCTAGAGTTCCACTTCATAGCTATGTTGGATAGTATTAGTTCCAACAAATCATAGATTTTGTTTGAAAAGTTACTTTTCAGATTTGTTTTTTATTTGTGTTTAGACTCTTTTAAGAACTAATATCAACAGGAAAAGGCTTACAAGGAACCTATAATTCTGCTTCATAGCTATGTTGGATAGTATTAATTATAAGGGGTCATAGTCTTTGCAAGTTCTTTTCTTTACTAATTACAAATTGACCAACATTTAAGACTTGAAGGAGGAAGAGGAATGGTCAGACGCGGAGACAACCACACCATAGTGGGTTTCTCCAACCACTTTAGTGGGTTTCTCCAACACCTTGTTGTGTTGGTATGTTTCCTTTATTTCTTTGTTTTTAGCTTGGTCGATTTTCATATTGATTTTAGATTCACTTTTATTTTTGTTTTTGTAGTGCTCCAACTAGATATAGAAAATATGAAGGTAAGAATTTATAGTCTTTTAAGTATTGTTTTGTTTTATAGCATTGCATTTTGATAGTACTGCATGGTCTGAAACATGATAAGCAATGCATTTTGAGATATGATAGAATTGCATGGTTTGAAACAGGATATCATTGCATTTTGATAGCACTGCATGGTTTGCAATATGATAGCACTACATGATTAGAATTGGAGGTAGAGGAAGATTGAATCCCATTATTCCACCTCGTGGTGTTGTAAGCACCACCCTAACCAATTGGAAAGAACATTTGAAGGAGGAGAGACCTCAAAGGTAAAATCCAAAAGATGGAAGGAGAATCCTAAAGTTGATATTTTAGAAACTACTATCATAGAATAAGAGCTTGCTTCTCCTGTTGGCTCAAAATCATCAATTCAAGATGTAGAATTGTTGCCAATAGTCTTTGAAGAATATATGAAGGGCCTTTTCTATTTGGGAAGATATGGCAGGTGATGAAGATGTGGTTCCTAACAAGGAATAAATTGTTAGCTATGAATTCCCCATCATATTTCTAGGAGGAGTAGCAAAAATGAAGAAACATACCGCAAGGGATTGTCATTTGGATAGTCTTGAAATTTGTGGTAGATGTGACTCAAACCATTCCACGGATAGATTTCCTTCCTTACCCATGATTAAAACAGAATATCAAGGAGATCCAAAATATGCAAGGGCACTACAACAACCATGGAAACCTCAACCTGCATGTATGGTTCAAAAATCTATCCCTCCATTTTCCTATTCTCATAATCCATCCCGGAATACTCATGCAACATGAAAACCATGGAAGCCTCAATATAACCCCTGCCAACCTTGGAAACCAAGTTGGAATGGCCCATCTTATGACAGCATATCTACTCTCCCTCACCCTACAACAGAAACATATCATCCATACCTTCCACAAGCTCTTCAACAACAAGCTAATCATCCACACCTACTACACTTACCTGCCCATCAAAATACTCTGTAACCCACACAAATTCATGCTCAACCCATTCCAAATCCTAACCATAATAAGACAGTATAACCTTCTTACAATGTTGAACTGCAAAAAAAATCTACCTTCCCTACCTATTCTATCTTACATGCACCACTACAAGAAAAATATGCATTGCTACAAGAAGACCGCACACTACTACATGAACCATGTGCACTAATGCAAGAACCTTGTACACGGCTGCAATAATATTTTCGAGGTATGGGAAGGTTTTAAATCCAAAAATTTCAAAAACCATAGAAGAAAACGAAGAGGAGGACTTAGAAGCTTCTTCTAACCCTTATTGGCAAGAAGACAAGATCAATGAGTCATGGACAACATCTGATGAAGAGCAAATCTTGGAGCCTGATATTAAAAAATTTATTGCATGTCTAGACCCCTTGTGCATTCAAGAATGTGAGAGCCAAGTTTTTGAAGATATTCAGAGTATGGAAAAAGAGGACATGCAAGTTAGTATTAATGAAGAAGGAAACCAAGGGACGAGTGATTACATCAAATTTTTGTCCCAAGTGATCATCATGACAAAGCACCAATTCCTTTTTCGATACTTCTTGGCATCAAATCAATCAAATCTATTGGTTCCATATATCTAGGTAGTTATTGAGGTATATTTTTCAGACTTGGATATGAGTAATATTTGTAATCATATTTCGCACATGGATTCACTGGAATTTCTCCTACACTTGAGAAGAGGTTTTCATTTTTCCAAGTAGAGTAGGATATTGTAATAAATAAATGAATAAAATAGTAAAGAGAAAAATAAGTCCAATTGTGAAAACTAATTTACTGGCGCAACTGGACACGAGTTTTGCTTAAAACTAGGTTACTGGTGGGAAAAAATCACAATAAATTTCTACATGTTGGTTAAATATTTTATTATGGTTCTTCTAATATTTTGGTTCTATGCTCGTACTGGATGATGTGGGATACCTTAAGGCCTTCCCTCCAATAGGTCTTGTCCCATCGACTTCAGCACTCTATCTGGGATCAAGATCAAGATAATTTTATGATGCCTTGAAGATTATATGCCTCAATGACAAGCTTTCTCACTAACAACGGAGGGGATGCATTAATGCCTCTTGACTGCTAGATCTTGTAGGGGGTTCAACAACAACACATCCATTCACACTTGTCAAAATGCATCATAGTACCTTAGTTCCCAATGTCATTATTAGTGAGAAACATCACATTGGTTAATGGTCTTCATTAATGGTTGGTAATCCAATGAATCATCTTCACATTCGGCTTCAAGAAAACCTATTCATGTGAATAGTATTGTACACGAAGGGGTGAAGGTGAAGACTTTTAGTAGTATGTAGAGGCATCTTGAGTTATTTGAAAGTGTGCATGTTCATATTTATTGTTTCAATTCATTTCAGTCTCAGCAAGTGATTTTCATAATAAAAAAGGCAAGGGTTCTATGTTTCAACAATAACCTTTGTTCCTGCAACAAATAAAATAGGCAGTCATGTTCCTATTCTTGTTCTTGCAACAGTCTTTGAAATTCCTGTAGCAAACTTTGTTCTATCCAGTTCCTATAGATTAGTCATGTCCTCTTCTTTCAGATCAGCAGCACCATCATTGACTAGCCTTCCTAGAGACCATCAGTTCGTCATCATTCATAGAGGTAGTTTTATCATTTACAAACTTCTTGTAGCAAGCCTTCCTATAGATTTTGTAGCAGCCTCTGATCCAAATAAATCGTGCAGACATCATAACATTCTCTTGTATCCAAAGGAAGCACCAGTTCCTTTTCATTAGCAAGGCCAAGTACATTTTGAGCTTCAGCTGTCCCTACAACATCTTCGACCAAGATCAGGTAATAGAGGTCAGGTATAATTTATTTTCATCTTTATTTATTCAAGATAGTGGACATTACAATGTTGGGTAACATCTTAGGCCTTTCAGATCTTGAATTATTATTCCATTTTGGTGGTCTTTCCTATCTTAAAGTCATTGCCCACTTATCCTATGTTTTTTCCTAACTTAACACCACCCGGTTTAATCCACCAGCCCTAGACTTATCATAATGCCAAACTCCTAATTATTTTGAAATCTACCTAAGTATTCGGCATAAAATTTCTATAAGTGGCTAGTCATTTCTCACATTCGACTTGACTTTTCAATTATATTTGAATCGGATCATGATCACAATTCCTATGATTTGAATCATACCATCACTTCCTATTAATCCTCCACCAAGTTGATTACCCTATGCCATTTTTTTCACATCCAGTCGTCCTAATGGCATAACCTAAGAATTGAAGAAGAGAGTTTGCATTTTCCTCCATGCCAAGAGAAAGAAGAGAGTCATGAGAACAACAATTCAATTTGACCCGGAGGAGACAGTGCTCTTGGAGGCATACCCTAGATGCCAAAGGAGGTTAGAGAAAATGGGCTAGATGCCATTCTTTAAAAAAAATTAGGGACATAATATGCATGTGATGAATATCTTTGCATGAAGCTTTCACAAATATTGTGTATGCATCAGGGATCTGGAATTCCAAGTGACTGAAGGCTCTATTGCAACAACTACCAAAATTCCATAGGATGTAGCCAAATGGTTCAAAAAACAGTACATAGATTGCAAGCAGATCTATGCACCCTCCCTTATAAAAATTGTCCAAGCCCTGTTTGGATGAATGGACTACCGCAAATATGACTCAGGAAAGGTATCGTGATCTTCTCTTTATTATACAGAAGTCCATTGCTTGCGAATAACATTTTGGTTTAGCATTTTTCATTTCACATTAGACTCCTAGCACACTTCAAGGGGTAGAGATTAAATTTACCATACTTTATGAAGATGTCACTCTCTAATATGGTGCTAGTAGCTCAAAGAAGAATAGAGAATGAGGAACAAAAGTTGTTCCATCATGGCCTGGTAAATTTTTTTTATAATGGATGAATTGGGTAAGAGAGGAGATAATTGGGAATAGTTCTTAGTTAGAAATCAATTTGTTGCTAGGTTTGATGTTATAGAATGAGGACTTGAATAGAAGAATATATTAAAAGAAGAAATGAACCCGCAGATGCACATGATACAAAGGTCAAGGATGAAGATGAATTTGAGCATGCAGATGCACATGAGCCTAATGGATGAATTGAGTAAGAGAGGAGATAATTGGGAATAGTTCTTAGTTAGAAATCAATTTGTTGCTAGGTTTGATGTTATAGAATGAGGACTTGAATAGAAGAATAGATTAAAAGAAGAAATGAACCCACAAATGCACATGATACAGAGGTCAAGGATGAAGATGAATTTGAGCATGTAGATGCACATGAGCCTGAGGAAGAAGACGACGATGTCCATATAATTCAAGAAATTGTGCAGGGCGGGAAGAAAAGGAAAGTCCCAAATTTGCCTCCACAGATGAAAATGACTAGGATTCTGAAAATGGCCAAAACAAAGGAAATCATTGAAGAACAACAAGAGAAAACAATCATCGCAGATCCACCAAGGAAAAAAGCGGAGTAGGCCATCTATGGGAAATTACATAAGACACAGTCATTTCATGAGAAAGTGGATGAGGATTTTGAAGGATGCAGTTCCAAAAGATAAAGGTAGTGACCTTCCTCCTATGATAGAAGAGCTTGAAGATGAAAAGGGTAAGTCTTTTGATTTTGTTGACATTAAGTTGGCCAAACAGAAAAAGAAAATGAAGAAATTGTGACAAACTATTAAGGAATTATATGTTGTGGAAAGGTTTCTTAAACATAAAAATGGATCATTAAAGAGTTCTAGCCTCAGGTTTCAAAAAGAGATAGAACAACTTAAGACAAACCATTAAAATTCTGTAAAGCTAACAAGGAGATGACATTGTAGGAAGGTCATGGATTGAAATCAGAAACTTCAAGTAAAAATTAGAGAGTTTCAACGGAGGAGTTCTAGGTTAGATGTCCTGGTCCAAGGAGATAAGAATTTTAGTTTATTGATATGGGAAGAAGATCTACAGTTTTGGTCAGCAATTTTTGAAGAGGTCCTATCTATTTTTGCATGAGGAGATGCAATCTCTCAAGCTTGGGGGATATGTAGAGTCCCTATTTCGACTCTTTTGGGAATGCCTAAGGACCCTATTTCCGACTTGTATTCCTCCATAGTTACCCTATTTATTAGACAAATACGCTTAAAAGACCATATTTTGATCAATAATGTCATCTCAAGCTTAGAGGTATTAATTTTTCCCATAATTGTGTTGTTTATTTATTTTGAATAATTGACTATTAAATTGTCATGAACTATAAAGTTACAGGATTAGTTCCTACAACAAGTTCCGGTAACACCCTCGATGTTTAGAATGCTTCCGATATTATTGGGTCAAAAGGGGAATGTGGGTCTATTGATAGGTCGAAATGACTTGGGGCCAACAGTAGGGGTTCTCCTCGGTAAGAAGTCACAATCATACCTCAAACCATTTGGAGTAGGGAACCCATCCGTATTATGGATCGACAACCATTCCTTATTGGGTTTCACTGGTTGTATCCCAATCCAATGTTTAGGGTTTTTGTTTAAGAGGATGAAATGCTTTGTGCCTAAACCTATGACGTAGTCCTAAACTACTCTACTCTATCCTAGCTAGGGGTGAAATTAAGGGAACAAACAACAAATGAAATTGAAATACATATCTAGATAACATACAGTTGTGGTACTAGAAACATATAACAATCACAAAATGAAATAAACCATGGAATTAGCCATAGCATTAAATCCCGTAGAAAGCAAAGACACTATGAGAGTGCATACACAACATAAACTAGATAGTTGTAAGAATAGTCAAACATAAATTAAAACGTTCTTACTACATATGAATGAAAGACGAAATAGGAAACAATTCCATAATATTCATCTCCAGCACAATCATAGATCCATGTCAAACTTTTGTCAAGGATCCTTTGTATTAATCCAGAAGGAATTGTTCTTACAAGAGAATGAGCAGCAAAAGTTCCCGTGCCAAAAGTCCCCTTCATTGCATGAGATTACAATATATATAGGCTAAAGCTAGGTGACCTTTGACCTTTCATATTCCCTTGCGACTTTTGGAATTCCTTTAATAAATTTATTACAAAATTGATTTAATTCACCTTTCGGTGGCCTTTGGGATTCCACTAATTTTTCTTTAGTGGTTTGTCCTCACATGTCAATGTCAACTAACGTCTTATTACAGAGAATTTATCCATTAATGTGAATAACAACATTTCAATAAATAAAGTTTTCTCAAGTGGGATGATTGTTTAAGACTGCCACCTACATTCATTGATCTGCAACCTCTTCGACCATTCTTTCAATCTACTTGGATGTGGTGCAATGCTTCATGTCGCAATCTTTCCTTCAACTTTATTGATGAATTTGAACATGCTCTTTCACATGAGTTGGTCTTGATGTAGCATGATTTCATCAGATGAAATGTCATTTTCAACCGCGACAATATGCATTTCTCTTCATTTCACGACCTAGGACCAAGTTTTACAGATGTCTAAACAAACTTTTCTGATTCATCTTGTTGTATGTTTATGTCCTTCCTCCCGAACGTGAGATTTCCATGCGAAAACGAGCAACTCTTAATTAGTCTTATTAATACTATCTTAAATTAAAACAAAATTAATTGATACAATGATAATAAAAGAAATCAAAATTGAATTAGAATAAAATAAGATAAAATGAAATAATATTCCATTGAACTACAAACTAATCTCTACCCCCTTATCGACATGAAGATTAACACTCCTCCCTTTATTTAAATCTCATTATTTTTTTAAGAGTTTGTGGGGAGACATAAGTGCCATGTTGGCATCCTTGTCTCCCCTTTTTACCTTAACCTTTATTACCAATCTCCTCCAATCCACGTCAAACCTGGTTATGAAATGGTTCATTACTTGTTTTATTTAGCTTGAACCCTATAGCGAGTTCATGCCTGCCAATGGAATCATGGTTCTCTGCGTGTTCTTATATGTGAAAACCCATATAAACCACTTGGGTAAACTTACGTCCTTTAAAATCGTCAATTTCCCTCCTAAAATAATTTCAAATTTCAAATTAAATCAGTTATTTAATATTTTCAAGTCACAATCTAAAACATATATATAAACCACTGATTTGTATAGATATAAAGCATTCTCCCTAAACGGCGAGATTGTTCGAGTTGGGCGGCTACAAATAAAAGAAATTGTTCAAAGTGGGCCACTACACACCGACGGAATTGTTTGAGTTGTGCCGCTACAAATATCGCCTGCGCAGGGTTTATGTTGGTTTAATTTTATTAAAAGGGAGGGATTAATTTGACTTTATATATATAAATAAAAAGGAGGGATTAATTTGACTTTATATATATAAATAAAAAAGTGAGGAATTAATTTGACTTTTGTATATATATAGTGTCTTTGTTTTTCTATTTTTTATTTTTAATTCGAAGTGCTTTATTAGCTTTATTTTATGCTGCTTCTTATTATTATTATATTTTTTTAAATTCAAAGTGCTTCTTAGGTTTTTAGTGCAAGAAGAGCTTCTTCAACACAAGGGCCATCTAGCAAATCGTGAAGATGGAAAACTAACCGGAGGTTTAGAATGCAAAGGAGTGGTAAATTCCTTCATGAAGGGGTCATTTTCTAAACGGTGATGTGGGCAGAAGGTTGGGTTTACTAAGAAATCGTAAGAGGTGTTTTGACATTTTGGGGTTTGGAATTGGATTCCGTGAGTTGCATTGGATTCATAATGATGAGCTTGTCAGGGATGGCTAGGCTCATTATCAAAATTTTCATTTTCACTGAACTCCAAAATTGCATGCAGAGCATTTTTTAATTAAAGTCGAGCCCTCGTGCTTGCAAATGGCTTGCCCAAAATTAATTTCGCCATGTTCCCCATTGTCTATGTTATATAGGCTTTGAGTCCATTAGCAAGGATTGACATGAGATATCATCGATCAAAATATTTTAGCCCTTGAACTAGGTCAATCGGTCACTTAGTGTACCTCACACTCAACAACGGTCAAAGGATGGAGTTACTCTCAAAAATGGCTATAAGACCATTGGTAAGCAATAAGCATTGTATAAAGATAGTATGAGCTGAGAGCGAGTTTCAATATGAGAAAAAACTACTTACGACTGAGGTACGAGGATGGAGCCTATGGTTCATGGGGCCTGTTAATTGCAACTTAGATGAAGCTGTGGTGCGCGTTGATTTACTCATGCAAAACCTCAACAATAAAACAACATTTCCAAAGATGTGATGGATACAAGAGGGCAATCATCAAGTCACCAACATAGATCCGAGTGGGATAAGGGATAAGATAAAGATGAAAAGGAAGAGGGAGAGGAGGAAGAGGGAGAATAAGAATATAAAAAGAAATAGGAGGGGGGGAGAAAAAGAAGAGTGGAAGAGGAAGAGATGAATAGGGAGAGGGAGAGGGGGAGGAAGACAACAGAGAGGAGGGACAGGAAAAAGAAGGGAGGACCCTAAACCTACTTTGTTTTTGCTTATTTGTTTTTTCCCCTTGTGAATCCAAAATTTAAATCCCATCTCTGAAATCCAAATCCCAACTCTCATCTCCAAAACCCAAATCCTATCTCCCACTAAAATCCCAAATCTCTCCTCGCATCTCCAAATTCCATATCACATTTTATTTTAAATATGCAAATTTAAAGAAAAATAAGGAGGAAAGGACAAAAAACACTTACCCTCGATCTAGTGATGTCGCATAATTCTCCCCAACTTGCTCATGTTGAGTGCGCCCACAAATCCCTTTTGGATCGAAGAATATTTTTCCCAAACCCATGTGAAAATAAAATGAAAAGGATCCTTATTTTTTACTTTATATTAAAAATGCACAGACAAGACTATGCAAACATTTATTTTGCATTGTTTGTTTTTTTAGCTTTTTATGATCTTTACCTCAATGAGCATGTGTCATACACACATCAATGTTGCATTGCACTAACATTATTTTATTCAATGCTAATACAAGTCACACATATTCATTGTAAAGTTAGTTTTTTCTTTATCTTCGGAAAAAGGCATAAAGAAATTACAATTTTTTTTTGGAGATTCGTTGCTTGTGATGGAATGGATGAATGGAAAAAAGCAATGCTTTAACACTGCTCTACAACCTTTATTGGAAGAGATAAAATCTTTACATGATAAAATGGACTTTGTGAAATACAGTCACATTTACAGAGAGAAAAATGGAGAGGTTGATTCTCTATCAAAAACAGGATTAAACAAGGAAGGAGAGTGGAAAATTCTGAAATACAAAGGAGGACTAATACATAGTTCAACATATCCTTTATTGCCTTCATAGGCAGTCAACTATTACAGGTTGATGTTAGCTACAGGTTGATATTGGAACGGCTTTAGAAACAAAGAATGATCCATGCAAAGGGTGACTAAAGAAGCGACACTAGGCTCAGGGTGGAGATGGAGTTAGCGAATGATAACTGTTAATATGCCTCTTGAATGAATGATGGCTTGGTATTATCCAAGGCCTATGTATGTAACCTCTCAGCAAATTACAATGGAGATGGAGATAGTGGTTTGCAGATTTTATGCAATATGCCACATCTTGATGAACTCTTGAAAAAGTGATCATTTAAATGGTTTTTAAGTGTTGGAAATTTTAGGTACAATATTTTGAGAACGTAAAACTAATGTATGATCTATATCTCAGAGATGAGAAAGACTTTGAATGTTGTTTTTTCTTTTTTTAAAGTAGAATAACTACTGTGAATGGGCTTTTAATAGCCAGTTTACATGGACTTTTAATAATCAGAAAATATAGAATGTAACTCTTTTATGATGATTTTTTTTTCCATGAAAAAAAGTGCGCTCCTGCTTTATGTAAAGTAAAGACATTTTACATGACCTCATAGGTCTCACGATATTGATTTATCATCACATATCATATCATATCATATATCAAAAAAGACAGATCTAATGTATACATCCATGGGTATCGATCAAAAGATCAAAATAAAAGAGTTCATGGTATCCAAGACCATATACAAACATCAGTACAAATGATCAAAATATGATAGGCCTAGGACCATATTGAACATCATGATCAAGGTCATGTGTCCATATCTGCTATAAACCCTCATCAAGTAACAGACCCATTTTAGATAGTCCATCTACCTCGTAATTATGTTCTCGATAAATATAGCAGAGAGAGATATGCAGAAAAGTAGATGCCAGCCATTTTGTGATGATATATAGAGTTATGCCTTCACATTATTCGATAAAAGTCACCCGTATTCTAGCATCACATTATTCGATACCGATCTAAATTTAGAGTCATATAGTGACGCGTATTCTAGCATCACATTATTCGATGCCGATCTAAATTAAGAGTCGTACCTTCTTCACTTTAACATTGGCAAGCCTTGTAATAACATCGAATTTACCGTTAATAGCTCTATAAAAAAAAATATATTATTATATTTAGTATAAGCCTCATAGAAATTGAAAAGGGGAAAACTCACATTGTGGCTATGTTTTCCTATAGTTGTGTTAAAGTTGCTTGATTGTTTTAATGAGTGTGGAGTTGTATATGAAAACTTATGTATTTAGTTCTTTGATTTTAGTTACTTTATTTCTTTAATAGTTGTAGGACATAGTAGCAATTTTTGAGCGTGGATGTGAATATGATTGATATTGAAAATATAAAGAGAAATTTGGAATGATTAAAATATAGAAGTAGATTTTTCAAAAATTAAAAAATTAAAAGTTTTTTTTTTAAATTGAAAAATATGGAAGTATATTTTTTAAGAATATAAAATTATTATTTTTTGAATATATATATATATATTTAAAATTATAAAATATCTTAAAATAATATTTATGATTTTCCACAGGATACAAATATATAAATTATTATTAGATATTAGATATTATATTATATTTTCACTTTTATATTATGAATTAATGAAGAAGTTATAAGTGGTGTGAATTATTAATAGATATTGGTTTTAGTTTTGAGTGTTGATTTTGTAAATCAACAAACTCCTTCTCATTCTTCCTCACTATGCCCTCAAGTCTTCCCTTCTCTCCTCTATAACTAGTTTTCTTCTATCCAATTCAGGTTGTAAAGATTTGTTTTCTTCCTCAAGGATATTTTTTCCTACAGCAATGGATGAAAGTTGATCTTGTAAACTCTTTAACTATTCCTTTTTCTCCTCTATTGTGGCAAAAATCTATTTATGTATATCAAAGAGTTGGTCATATTTGAGGAAGAAAACGAGTCTTTATGAACTGAATTGGATAGAAGAAAACGAGTCTTTATGAACTGAATTGGATAGAAGAAAACTATATTAGAGTGTCGGTCATCTTTTTCCTCTATAATATCTAGAGTTTGACTCCTTAAATTAGCTATTTGTACTTCACCACCTTTTGAAGTGTATTCCTTCATTTCTTCCAAAGAGGACATTGCCAAGGGTAATTCTTCTTCGAGAGCTTTATTTCTAACAATAGTAACATCAAATCTTCATGTTTTCTTTGCAGCACTGCAATAGTGCCTTCCAAATCTTTCTTTTTCTCATCCCCCAAATGCCCATCTTTGTCATTTTTTTGGAGTAACTCTCGAGCCCTTTGTTTGGATACATTTAACTTAAATTCCAATGCATCCACTTGATACATGAGGAACTCCGCCTCAATGGTTAAATCTCTATTATTTTGGAATGTGATCCCATTTCACTGACCATCAACTCTTGTTTTGTTTTCATCTCTACAAAAGTCCCTTCCAAATTATTATTTTCAACATCCCACAAATGAATGCATTCTTCATTTTTTTAGTATACCTTGAGTCCTTCTCTTGATATCATTCAAGTCGGATTGCAAATCAGTATTTTATGTTCTACATTGTTGTTGAATCCTCTCATTTTGCACTCTCTCATCTTCCATTTGAGCTAGTCTAACATTATTTTCATTAAATGGGTCTGAAAATACTCTGCTTCAGTGCTCAACTCTCTATTTTTCTACCAGAGCAATCTCCTTTCACTAACCATCGAATCAATCTTTATTTGAAGCTATGCAACATTGCCTTTTAAATTTTGGTTTTCAAAAGTCCACAAATTTCTATCATCTTCCAAATTTGCAAGTAATTCCCAAGTCTTTTCCTTGGCATCATTCAATTGAGATTCCAACTAAATCTTTTCAAGTACAACCCTTTCATTCTACATGGCCATATCTGCATTATTTTTTTTGTGCCCTTTCCACTTGAGAAAAAGGTTTCTCCTTATTAGCATTACATGATTTCTCTACGATTAGGCTATCTTTAGCGATCTCCTCAGTCTCCTTGTGTGCTGCTACAATCTATGACAAAATCCCATCCTTTTCTTATTCCCAAGTTGTAAGTCTTGCCTCAAAGTTTACAGATATCACCTTAACTTTATCTGTCAACTACAAATCAATAGTTTCTAGATTTTGTTTATTAGAAACCACGACTCTACAATCCTCTTCTTTCTCATAAATTTCTCTTTTGAGTCTCCCCTTGATATTCCTGCAATTGTTGCCAAGCTTTAAAAATCTCAACCTCATATTCCTCATCTCTCTTTGCAAGTTGTTGTCTGGATTCCTTGTCAGTTTCCATCAAATAGTCATTGAGTTGTTCCCCAAATTTCACTTGTTTCATGAGTTGATTATCCATCTTGGACATAAAATTTGTTGAGGCAACTTGAAGAATATGAATTTGTGACTCCATATCCGCAACTTTGAGTTGTAAGGTATTGATCTCTTTAACAAGTATTTGATTAACCTCCCACAACTTGGATATATCATATTCATGATTTTGGTAGGGTTGGGAGAATTGATCATCTTTGTCCTTGTCCTTGTTGGAATGGAATGTCTTATCTTCATCTTTGTCATGGTCATTGCCATTGTAGGGTGTGGAGGAAGATAAGGAGTTATTACCGTTTTGTTTATTTAGCCTGCATCCTTTGTTCATCTTCTTGTCCAACAATCACAACCAAAAGCACCTCCCACAAAAGCAAACATAACCAAAAAGAAAAAAGCATTAAGACTTAAATAACAGGTAGAAAAATAGAGAGAAAGACCATTTAAATTCAAATTTATTGTAAGGACTCTAATTGTCACCTCCCTTAATTATCCAGCAACCAACTTCTTAGCTTCATTTCCATTGAATGCTCCAACCAACATTTGAACAAACTTCTAATATGCAATACCTTCACACTTGCCTGAACATTTGTAACATTCAATACAACTCTAGAGAATTCTTATTGCCCATGTTACTTTTCATCTCTCTAATTATAGGAAACCAAATATTAAGCACACCTTCTTTGACCTAGAATTATAGGATCACATTGTAAAGCAATTTAAAACTATTGTGAAACCCATATTACCATAGATTACATTGTAAAGTGTTAATATCTAAAATTTGCATATTTAACATGTCATCAACCCCATCACCATCATACGTTATCACTTCATCTCATTTACACCCATTGGACCTTGAGAAAGCAATAAAAATCCCAAAAAATGAAATTCAACCTTAAAGGAAACACTTTACAAATAGGTCGCTCACATTATTTTCATAAGAATGACCCAAGTCGCTCATATTCCTTTGATAAGAGTGACCCAAGTCACACAAAACCTTCAAAAAAGTGCAACCATGTCTCCGAGATTGATTTCCGGTGTCTTTGATTCATGTTTGAAAAAAGAAAAAAAAGATTGACATGAGTCCCTACATGGCCCAAATCAAGTGATGAATCCAAGGCCCAAAAACCTAACCCTAGAATATCACCATAGGCACTACTATAATTATAAAATGCTCTCAAAGTCTCTCATTCCATACAATTCTCTATCTTTTTTCTCCCTCCATCATTCTGTTGGATTCCCTTCACGTTTGAAGCTAGCCTCTTTTAGTTTCTTTCTCACCTATTGGAGATCCATCTCATCATGTGTGGCTGAAGGATTGTGAGACTGTCAGGAGAACCAATGGACCCTCCCTTGGATAGCTACAGGGGACGCTTTCGCTGCGTATTTTTAGTCAATTCTTCCTCTTGTAATATTTCATTCCAATACAAAAGAAAAAACATTCTTTATTCTTCACATGTTGCATTTACATGTGTGTTGCTTGATTGAAGAATTCAAAAAGTAATTTGTTTAGTTTTATGTTAGATGTACATCTCTTTGCTTAGTTTCTAGTTATATTTTTCATTATTTTTATTTCTTGTTTGAAACTACGCTAAGGTTGAAAAACCCCTTAGCAAGTTCCTTTTGGCACGTGTGTGTGTGAAAACATACACTACAGTTTTTTGGCAACTATAATGGGGAAGATCCATAATCTTTCTCTGGTTGTATTTGTATTTCATATTCTATCCCTTTGCTTGAGTTTGTTACTACTTTGTTTAGTCTTGTTTTTTGTCCGGTTACTGTTGATTAAACTACCAGTAAGACCCCCAACCATTAAACCCCCTAAATCAAAGGAACTGTGAGTGTCTTTCTTGCTTTTGGAGTTGTCAATTGTGGGTCGCACCTATTTAGCTTATTTAGGCGACTTGAGTCACACATTTCCCTTCAAACTATGCGAACTCCCACCAAACCCAGTTTTTTCACTCAGGTCTGTTGGTTAGTTTGAGGCAGCCTAGGTCACTTTTATTCCTTGAATTAAAAGAGCAACCTGCTCTTGAAAGTCAAGTTTCAATAGTTTTTCAATTGTTTTTTGCCCTCTGCCTTGATCAGAAAGTGTCAGTTTTGCATTTCGAGTGTAATACCCCAATGTTGACCCTTGTGAAATATTGGCTTCTAATGTAAATATTGTATACATGCGTTGTATGTTTCCCTGGCGTGGAGCTCAAGGCCAAGGCCCCTTTCGGTATTTATTTAAAACAAGCAGGTATTTGATATTTTGATACCCATGTGCTATTAAGCCATGGAATATTGTGAATTGATGTAAATGTGAATATTTCAATAAAATACCAAAACTAGCTATGGAAGCAACGAATGAGAAGGGGCCATGTATATCCACTAGGGAGTGGTGAGGGGACTGTGGGGATGAACCATAGGCTGCCAAATGTCATTGTGAGAACCCATTTGACTTTCCTTGATGACATTTATTTCTATTGTAAGAAAGTTGTTGAAGATTTCAGTCCATGGCTTCAATGGAGCATGGGCAGCCCAGAAATTCATATTTGCAAGTATGGGCTCTGTTTTCTTGTACCACAAGCCACTCTACCTCATGGGAGTTGCTTCTTCCTCATCCCCATTCCATTGTGGAAGTAACCAGCATCAATTTTCATCCAAAAACGAATTGCCAGCAATGAGAAAATTTAGAAATCGCAACTTTGAAAGAACCCACGTTTTGAAGAGCAAAAAAGGCCCAAATTTGGTATTTGACAGTGAAATCCAATGGGGGATCCATAGATATGAACCTTGGAGCGAATTTGAGAGTATTAGATACCCCGAAATCCATTGGAAAACCCAGTTTACATAGCCCAGAAAACCAGTGATGGGATTGAGTTATTTAATGAACAGAATTGTGAGAAATCCAATGGTGAATGACTGAGCAGAGGTTGAGTTTGCTTGATAAACCCAGTGAAGGCTAGAATCTCAAGGATTAGCAGCTGGACCTTTCTATGCCCACCCTGAAGAGCACTGGAGGGAAGGGATGCCTGAGGGACTGTGCAGCAAAGAAGGGGACCTTCCTTGTGTTGGGTGCGGTAGGTAATGTGGGTGCTTTGATTGTTGAATTCATTTGAGATGCCTGTAGCTCTGTGGTTGAGCTCACTGGCTTAGCATTGCCCTCTTTTGTCTTTCATATGCTTGATAAACCCAACTGTGTGTTGGCTTAGCATAGTTGTTGAGTGAAATCATGGCTATGAGTGAGCCCAGCTAGTTCCTCCTCAGTAGATACACAACCCAGCTCGGGAGTGATCTCTCAACTAAAAGAATACAAGTTGGACAGAGATCTATGATTGGGTGGAACATTGCTCTCACATAGCCAGTTGTTTGGACATTTGCATCTTCAAGATAAGTGTTCTCTGTGATTTACATTATATGCATTATGTGTCTTGCAATGTGTTAATTCAGAATGATATTTATTCATAATTAATGGAATTGGTATGAAGTCTGTGCATATCATGAGAATGGGATGGACTCTTTTCCTGTTGATGCATCATTTGCTTGAGATAAATATGCTGATGTATGTCTGTGTGTGTGTGCAATTATGTATTTTAATTTTGCTATGTAATTTAATTGTGCATTTTATTTAAATGACAAAATTTTTATCATTATGGCTTTGGGGACGAATTAGACACCCCATATTGCAGTCATGTTCCCTCCCTTGCATTGGATAGATGGAAGGGGACGTTACAGAGTGGTATCAGAGCCCAGCTTGCAGCACTAGGGCTGCTTGGGCCAGACTTTGAGTTTACAGGCATGTAACAGGACGTTCTACCACAGTATTGGGAAGTTGGGGGCGGCATTTTGCTTGGGAAAAATGACAGGGTCAGATTTCTCAAATGTGAAAGAAGATCACGCAGGTGCATAGACCTCTCCAAGAGCTTTCCAACGGTGCCAGACTTGCCTCATTTGGCCAAGGGACGAAGGAGATACGGACCCCGCACGTTGCAGGAAAACGTGGGTGTTTCTTGTCTTTGTGTTTCGGGAGCGCCATTTTGCGGAATGGATTTCCGAAATCCCGAACCCGCAATTTTCCGTCCTTCGGATTTCGAGTTTCGGGAGCGTCATTTTTCGGAATGGATTTATGAAAACCCGAACCCATGACTTTTTGGGTTTCGGGTTGCGGGAAGTTGGTTTTGGCATTTCCGCAATCCCGAATCCCGCATTCCGGGTTTCAGGTTCGGGCGCGGAGGAAAAAAAAAAAGTATAGAGCCCAAAATTTGAATTTTGGATAGTAGGAGCATGCAGGATCATATTTTGATGAGTTCAGTGGCATTCTGAGGCCATGAATGAACCAGTGAAGATCCCGATCCTATTATGCTCTCATTTGGCATAAATTCGGGATTAATGGTTTTCACAAATCGGTATCCCGACGCTTGATTGGAGGTCGGATTGAGCTGAAATTGATGTGGAGCAGTCATGGAGCAGACATGATGTTAAGTTTAGAGTTTTGGAACCAAAATCCAAAGGATGTGGAGTCGGGGTGTGCAAGAAGGCCAAAAAGCACTATTCTGGGCCACATTTTGGGAATTTTGAAAAGCTTGCAGTGGTTGAAAATGACCCTATAATTCGGAATCAAGAAAATTACTGAACTCAGCATTTCATATTTTCAGTAAACCAGACATATTTCGTTAGACAAAGATTTCTCAGAAATGCACCATTTGGGAAATAGCCATTTTTGGCCCAAAATTTGGAATTTTTGAAAAATGTGAAAACTGGAAAGTAGTCAAACCCAGAATTTTATAGAAGATGAATGGTGCATCGGAACAGAGATCCGTGAGTTTCTAAGCGTTCCTTGTTATATGGACTAACTTCTCCCAGTAGAAAATTTTTCGTGATTCTTCATAGATTTTCTTCCACAGGTGGCTGAAGTTGGCATTCCGGACCAAAATACAACTGTGTAAAAATGTGCAGAATTATTAGTGAAAGTTGTCATTTTTGAAGTGATGTAGTTCCCACACCCAATGTCGGAATGGAGCAAGTGGACAGGAATTGGAAAGATTATCCAGCAAGGAACAATGGTGCATAGGCAGAATTGGAATGGGGACATCAAACATCATAGATAATTAGAACTGAAAAGTGCCAGTGACTGTTTTTGACATATTGTTGACAGTATGGGCAATTTCCAGCATTGCATGAATGGGCAAAAGAAATGAATGCATAACAGCTATGTGAATTATTCCATGAGTTTGATTGTGTTAAATATTGATGTTTTATATTTCTATATGCACTCCTAATATGTCTAACAAATATTTTCATAATGCAGAGTGCTTACAGCTCATAAAATTAATAATTGTAGCAGAGGTAGCATACAGGAAAAATGGTGACCATAAATGATTCTCAAGATCCTTATGAGCATGAAGAAGGCGTCCTAGGAGAAAATGTGCATAAAGAGAATGTTGAGACTGAATCCAATGGGAGAAGGGAGCAGGTGACTCCTCAGAACTTGGTTGAAACCATGGTGAGCTTCAATGAAAGATTGATGAAGGCTTAAGAAGAACAACACCAACTCAATGCTGTTATCTTGCAAAGTCTCACTGATATGCAGCAGAGGATAAACCTTGGGTCCAACCCAAGCAATGTGGGTGAAGAAGGAAGAGAGGCAGAGAGTCACTCTTGAGGTCGTTCAAAGAAGAGGACTCCAAGCCCAAGGAAGAGTTCGGTGAGCAGAAAGCATAGAACACCTTCCTCTAGATCCTCTTCCAACAGATCATGCGAATCCAGAGGTTCTCAAAGAAGTCCAAGGCATGCACCGAAGATATTTGATGGAAGAAAGAAGTTCAAAGGCATCCCACAGGGAGAATTCAGGAAGGCAAGACCTCCCACCTTTGATGGAGAAGGTAAGACTGGCCAAGAGGCAGAGGCATGGCTTCTTGGAATGAAGAAATATTTTAGAATTCAAGACTACCCAGGAAATGAAAAAGCCAGAATTGTCATCTACAATCTAAATGGTAGAGCTTCACTTTGGTGGGACAACCTCTTGCAAGTGAAAGGAATCAGTGAGAGGAAGATCAGTTGGGAGAGATTCAAAAAGTACTTCAAGGAAAAATACCTTTCTGCTGAGTATTATGACAGTAAGAGAAAGGAGTTCAATGAACTCAGGTTGGGACAAAAATATATGGAAGAGCATGTTCATAAGTTTTTGGAATTGTTGAGGTATGTGGACTACATTAAAATGAGAGGATAAAAATCCAATGTTTTCTTGGGAGTCTGCCTCAAAGTTTCAGAGATAGGATTGAATTTGTTAATCCACCAAGTCTTGATGAAGCCATTAGAATGGCAATGCATTGCTATGAGCAGAATAAAGGAAAAAAAAAGTTAACCCAGCATGGAAAGGGAAGCTAAGAGGGAGGTTTGACCAAAAGAAGAGTATTTTCAAGCCACCATTCAAAAGTCATCCTAGAACCTTTCCACAGGGGCAGCAAGCAAGGGGTGGATTCAAACCAGCAGTAGCAGTAGAAAAAGCATCAAAGGGACCACTTCAGTGTTGGGGATGTGGAGAAAACCACATGTTGAAGGATTGTCCACATCGGAAGGATAATCCCCGAAGGTTGCACAACTTAAAGGGAGCAGCTACAGTGGAGAACATGGCAAGGGCAGCGCCTCGAATTTATGCAGCGTTGGACAATCATCAAGCAGACCATCAATCATCAGTGGTACAAGTGGAAGGTAAGATTGCTACGCAATCTATTTCTGTTTTGATTGATCCAGGATCTACTCATAGTTATGTTTCTCCAAAAGTGGTTGAAGGTTGTTCTCTTAGAAAAGTGAAGCACAATAAATCTTGGCTAGTTCAATTAGCCACAGGGACCAAGAGGAGAGTAAGTGAAGTGGTGGTGAAGTGCCCCATAGAATTGAATAGACTCCACACACATGCAGATTTGAACGTGCTACCATTGGGATCGTATGATGCCTTAATTGGCATGGATTGGTTGGAAAAACATACAGCGAAGTTGGACTGTAAAGAGAAATCACTTGAATGTATTGATGAAGAGGGAAGGCCAAGATTAGTAAGAGGAATTCCCAAGCAAGTTTCAGTAAGGCAGATTTCAGCCCTACAGTTGAAAAAGTTTTATAAGAAGGGTTGTCAATTATATGCAGTTCATATGTCAGATTCGTCAGAGGACAAGGGTCCAAGTATAGAAGATTTCTCATTATTGCAAGAGTTCCAAGATGTATTTCCGGATGAGGTGTCGAGACTACCACCAAAGAGAGATATTGATTTTACCATCGATCTTGTTCCAGGAGTAGCACCGAATTCCAAAGCTCCTTCTAGAATGAGTACACCGAAGTTGGTAGAGTTGAAGATGCAACTGCAAGAATTAATGGACAAAAGGTGTATCAGGCCTAGTGTGTCTCCTTGGGGCGCACCGATGTTATTTGTCAAGAAGAAAGATGGGACTTTAAGATTGTGTATTGATTACAGGCAGCTAAATAAAGTGACAGTCAAGAGCAAGTATCCATTGCCAAGAATTGATGACTTGTTTGATCAAATGAAGGAAGCTAAAGTGTTTTCCAAGATTGACTTGAGGTCCGGCTACCATCAAGTGAGAATTAAAGAAGAAGACATTCACAAGACGGCTTTCAAAACTAGATATGGTCATTATGAGTTCACTATGGTGCCATTTGGTCTTACCAATGCACCTGCGACATTCATGTGTTTCATGAATAGTGTCTTCAGCAAATATTTGGATAAGTTTGTGATTGTGTTCTTGGATGGCATTCTTGTCTATTCAACGGAATGAAAAAGAACATGAGGAGCATCTAAGGATGGTGTTGCAAGTCCTTAGAGAACATCAGTTGTATGCCAAGTTAAGAAAGTGTGAGTTTTACCAAAAGAAGGTGCAATATTTGGGTCATGTCATTTCTGAAGAAGGAATTGCAGTGGATCCGGAGAAGATTAATTCCATCATGGATTGGTCAACTCCAAGAAATGTTTCAGATGTTAGATATTTTATGGGTCTTGCTGGTTACTACAAAAGGTTTATTGAAGGCTTCTCCGGGATAGCTCATCCGATCACTTCATTGCAAAGAAAGAACATCAAGTTTGTATGGTCTGAAAAATGTGAGAAAAGTTTTCAGAAGTTAAAGGAGTTACTTACCAGTGCTCCTGTTTTGAAGATAGCAGATCCAAAGAAGGATTTTGTAGTGTGCACAGATGCTTGCATTGAAGGGCTAAGTGGAGTGCTCATGCAAGAAGGAGTTGCGATTTGCTATGAGTCAAGGAAATTAAAAGAGCATGAAAAGAATTATGCCACACGTGATTTAGAATTAGCAGCCATAATGCATGCTCTTAAGATGTGGAGGCATTATTTGATGGGAAGAAGATTCGAGCTTAGAACAGACCACATGAGCTTGAAGTATTTGTTTGATCAGCCAAACTTGAATGTCAGGCAAGCTGGATGGATGGAGTTCCTTTTTGAATTTGATTTTGAAATTAAGCATGTAAAAGGGAAGGAGAATAAGGTTGCAAATGCTCTTAGCAGAAAATTTCATGTTGCAGCAGTAAGTATGTGTAAATCAGACTTGAAGACAAGAGTTATTGAAGCCCAGCATAGTGATGAAACTTGCCTTCAAATTAAAAAGAAGTTGCGGCAAGGTAATGTGGATGAAAAGTGTGCAGAATATCAGCTTGGTGAAGACAATATCCTCATCTACAAGGATAGACTGTACATTCCAAATATTGTAGATTTGAAGAAGCTAGTGATGGATGAAATACATCAAATGCCATACTCTGGACACCCAGGGTATTAGAACACTATAACAGCAGCAAGAAAGCAATACTTTTGGCATGGCATGAAGAAGGAAATAGCTGAGTACATTGCTAGGTGTTAGAAGTGCCAGCAAGTCAAGGCAGAACACCAACATCCAGCGGGATTGTTGTAGCCCTTACCCATTCTGGAATGGAAGTGGGAAGTGATCTCTATGGATTTTATAACAGGTCTTCCCATGACAGTGAAGAAGCATGATTCAATCATGGTTGTGGTGGACAAGCTATCAAAGGTAGCTCACTTTATTCCAGTCAAGTCCACTCACAAGACTAATGACATTGCGAACATCTTCATGAGAGAGATATTCAGATTGCATGGATTGCCTAAGGCAATAATTTCTGATCATGATACAAAGTTCACTTTCAATTTCTGGAAAGGATTATTTCAAGAATTGGGAACAAAATTGAATTTCAGTACAGCATATCATCCTCAAACAGATGGCCAAACTGAGAGGGTGAATCAGGTTCTTGAAGACATGCTGAGAATGTATGTGATGGACAAACCATCCAAGTGGGGAGATTTCCTACACTCGGTAGAATTTGCATACAATAATGGACATCATGCATCCTTGGGAATGAGTCCATTTGAAGCATTGTATGGCAAGGGATGCAGGACTCTAGTGAATTGGGACAGCCCGGTGAACAGGGTAGTACTTGGACCAGAGATGATCAAGGAGATGGAACAGGAAATTGTTAAGATCAGGCAGAATTTAAAGGCAGCTCAGGACAGGCAGAAGAGTTATGCAGATTTGAAAAGAGTGCATAAGGAATTTCAGATTGGGGATCATGTTTATTTGAGAGTGAAACCAAGGAAGAGTTTCCTCAAGTTGGGGAGTTGTGCCAAGTTGTCACCAAGATATTGTGGGCCATTTGAAGTCCTTGATAGGATAGGGCCAGTTGCATATAGACTTGCATTGCCAGCTAACATAAGAGCTCATAATGTTTTCCATGTATCTTTGCTTAAGAAGTATGTACATGATCCTAATCATATGATTGATTGGAATGTGATACAGGTGGAACCCGAGGGGGAGTTCCAAGTAGAGCCTATGCGCATTCTCGACAGGTCACTTTGCTCCGGAACAGAGCCATCGGGCAAGTAAAGGTCCAATGGGAGCACCTTAGTCCTGATGAGGCTACATGGGAGTTGGAGGATGCCATGAGAGAGGCATTCCCATTTTTGTTCAGTTTTGAGAACACCGAGGACGGTGTTGTTCTAAGGGGGAGGGGAATGTAATACCCCAATGTTGACCCTTATGAAATATTGGCTTCTAATGTAAATATTGTATACATGCATTATATGTTTCCCTGGCGTGGAGCTCAAGGCCAAGGCCCCGCTAGTGTATGTTCGGATTTTATTTAAAACAAGCAGGTATTTGATATTTTGATACCCATGTGCTATTAAGCCATGGAATATTGTAAATTGATGTAAATGTGAATATTTCAATAAAATATCAAAAATGGCTATGGAAGCAACGAATGAGAAGGGGCCATGTATATCCACTAGGGAGTGGTGAGGGGGTTGTGGGGATGAACCATAGGCTGCCAAATGTCATTGTGAGAAAACATTTGACTTTCCTTGATGACATTTATTTCTATTGTAAAACAATTGTTGAAGATTTCAGTCCATGGATTCAATGGAGCATGGGTAGCCCAGAAATTCGTATTTGCAGGTATGGGCTCTGTTTTCTTGTACCACAAGCCACTCTACCTCATGGGAGTTGCTTCTTCCTCATCCCCATTCCATTGTGGAAGTAACCAGCATCAATTTTCATCCAAAAACGAATTGCCAGCAGTGAGAAAAATTAGAAATCGCAACTTTGAAAGAACCCACGTTTTGAAGAGCCAAAAATACCCAAATTTGGTATATGACAATGAAATCCAATGGGGGATCCATAGATATGAACCTTGGGGCGAATTTGAGAGTATTAGATACCCCGAAATCCATTGGAAAACCCAGTTTACATAGCCCAGAAAACCAGTGACGGGATTGAATTATTTAATGAACAGAATTGTGAGAAATCCAATGGTGAATGACTGAGCAGAGGTTGAGTTTGCTTGATAAACCCAGTGAAGGCTAGAATCTCAAGCATTAGCAGCTAGACCTTTCTATGCCCACCCTAAAGAGCAGTGGAGGGAAGGGACACCTGAGGGACTATGCAGCAAAGAAGGGAACCTTTCTTGTGTTGGGTGCGGTAGGTAATGTGGGTGCCTTGACTGTTGAATTCATTTGAGATGCCTGTAGCTCTGTGGTTGAGCTCATTGGCTTAGCATTGCCCTCCTTTGTCTTGCATATGCTTGATAAACCCAACTGTGTGTTGGCTTAACATAGTTTTTGAGTGAAATCATGGCTATGAGTGAGCCCAACTAGTTCCTCCTTAGTGGATACACAACCCAGCTCGGGGGTGATCTCTCAGCTGAAAGAATACAAGCTGGACAGAGATCTATGGTTGGGTGGAACGTTGCTCTCACATAGCCAGTTGTTTGGACAGCTGCATCTTCAAGATAAGTGTTCTCTATTATTTACATTATATGCATTATGTGTCTTGTAGTGTGTTAATTCAGAATGATATTTATTCATGATTAATGGAATTGGTATGAAGTCTGTGCATATCATGAGAATGGGATGGACTCTTTGCATGTTGATGCATCATTTGCTTGAGATAAATATGTTGATGTATGTCTGTGTGTGTCTGCAATTATGTATTTTAATTCCGCTGTGTAATTTAATTGTGCATTTTATTTAAATGGCAAAAATTTATCATTATGGCTTTGGGGACGAATTAGACACCCCATGTTGCAACCATGTTCCCTCCCTTGCATTGGATAGATGGAAGGGCACGTTACATCGAGTTTTCTTGCATTCCCTTCCTATTTGTTTCCAGACTCTTTTACTTACTGTAGCAACCCCTTTGTTTATCCTATCAGATTGTTTGGTGAAGAAAAATTCTCTTTAGATTCAAGTACTTACCTCCTCAAAAGTTATCTTTGGATTTGTTTTCTGCTACATTCATTTCAGTTTCAGTAAGTAGTTTGATAAAGTGATCTTATTTGATGTTTAATCAATCTATTTTGTTTAAAACATTGCTAGATTAGGACCTTTTCTTTGATCTTTACCAATTAGAATCATTTAATTATCACTCATGCTTTGAATAGTTAACTACTTAATCATAATCCTTTTTTATGTTGAGATATATGCATTTCAATAAATGTTCTTTAACTTAGTATTGAAATCATTTTTCTCTTTCAAGCATTTTTAGCTATTAGTTGTACACACCTCTCGTGCACACAACTTCACTCCCAAATGTAAACTATCACTTGGTTCATGACGCCAAGTGTAGCCTAAAAACAACCATAATCTAACTCACTTAAACCTCACTTGAGGATCAAAAGGACATTGTAGTTAGGTTTGGACTTCGGGGATAGGAATCCAAATAATTCCCCCTAGTCGTTATACCCTTGAAACCACCTTCAGACATAGTGGTTGTCCATTTAGGGAGCTAAAATCCTCTAGTACTATTAGATACAATTAAAATCGGTTTGTGGGTGGGCCCATATTTTCAGGGTGGTATGTGAAAGGATTGGAACCGAATGGATGTGTGTTGCACCATCCCCACTTAGTATTGAAGATCATATAGATCATTGTATTCATACTAAAGCTACAGGTAACTCTTCTAACATTTTCGTGAACGAGGTAGGCTACATGTGATCCCCTTAAATGGGGGAATACCTAGAACAAATGGAGTCAGCTACGGCCTCAACTCTATAACTATTCTTTCGATCTTCACTCACTACGTATGAATAGGATTGATACCCTTATTGCGGTGTTTAAGAAATATTTACTTGGTGTTTTTAATTTTTACTGTGTAGATCTATCAGGGTAGTGAATCTTTTTCTTTTTTAGGATTCCTCTTTTAAACTTTTCTTTCTATCTTTGCTATATCACTTGTTGCACACACTTTGCACCTATTTCGATTTGGTTCCTATTACGTAGTTGAGATTAGTAAATTTGATATTTACCCACCATACTCCTATCACTATATCTCCCCTGAGGTGATCTCATAGACTTCGAGTTCAACCACCTCAGTACGATGTCTTAATCCACACTGTCGGCTCCACAATCCATACCATAGTTCGACATATCACACAATATTCAAAGCACTTCTCTTAGTCATCTAATTCTAACTACTCACACTCCAAGTCACCTTCATAACCACACACTACCAAAACCACGAGCACACTCCTAATATTGGTGGCAGAACCAACCCCACTTATGGCGGCAGATAAATTTCAGTCTCTGCCGACGGAACCAATGGCAGTGATTCCACCACTAGAGCCACAACCAACACTATTATTAGTTCCTCTACTTCTCATCCCACTGCGAGCCTACTATTTATGGTTAGCCTCAACCTCCCGAAGCTGGTGAGGATAGCCAATGACTTGATTTTTCACGACCTTGTGGCATCCAATATAGGCATTAGATGAGGATATTGACGAAAACACTTTGGTGGTTCACATCCAAGACACTCCCAAAATGTGCAACAATTCCTTGGACACCAGTCACCCTTGAGTGTTGTGTGGCCTTTATGGTCATTATTTGCACCATTTTGCAAATATACCCGAGTATTGCTCCATGGTTACTGACTTGCGTCAACTTTCTTTAGAGTCCCAAGTCACCATTATCGAAGAAGTTTATCCCACATTGTCTTCTTCTAATGGGACAACTACCATTTATTATATCTTATCCTTTGATGAGACTTCCTCATCATCTCTTGATATTGTTGTTGTATCATCAAACCGAGGCCCCTCCGACCTGTCTGACAGATCCTTTCGAAGCGATCAGGAATTTCTCAAAGCACTTATGGAACCGGACTTTCCATGGGATGATATGCACCATCATATGTATTTTATGACCGACGAATCCGTACCCCCGGTTTATCTTTGGAACAATTCTCCATTAAGTTTCATTCCTCATGGAAATGTTGATTGGTTTAAAAACCCGATCCCAGCCCCCAATGCGTTTGAAGAGGGTAATATGGCTAATGTTTCTCCCACCATCTAGGTGGACATTTCAGTTAAGCTAGGTGTAACTGAGAATATCCTTTAAGGAGCCTCTTGTACTACTGAAGAAGTCTGTAACAGTAAAATAATAATAAAATATAATTAATATTAATAGTCATGCCCTTTGGTGAAAAGGTGCAAGACAGGCTTATTTAAGCCCAACTCATTGTATTCATTTATCATCTTCTACATTATCAAATATACATTTATTTACATTATGCATTACGTTCTCCGTTTTTCACCCCTTCTTCTCTCTCCATTGGTATCAGAGCCTCTCGGCTCTCTGCACCATCCCACCACATTGCATCCCTCCGCTGCATCCACCTCCGCCTTACCTTCACCTCCCTCACGCTTCCCTCCATCACCGTTGCCATCACCCCATCACCCCACCTCCTCCGCTCCCGACTCCCCACTCCCTACACTCACACACCCATCTCCCACCACCACTTCTCTTTCCCACCTCTCCACCTCCTCTCATGTGCTCCATTCTCCCATCTCGCCACTTCTCCACGGCTTCCTGCTCCACTTCCCGCGCAGCGCCTCACAGCTTCAATCATCCTTCGCCCTCACTCCAACGTTGCAGCCATCGCTCTCTCCCGTCTGTGCCTCACACGAACCATCTGCCCATGCCTCCCTTCCGCCTCCACCATCCTACACCACCTCCCAACCTCCCTCCCTCCACCATTCTGCATTGAAGAAAAAGACTTCTTTGCCAGAATCACAAGATTACAACAGAAGCAGTGTCGATGAGTACACCTGTGAGTGGGAAGCACTCTCGACTCAAGTTCTAGAGTTAACCGATGAGCAATGACTACAGACCTACATACACGGCCTAAAACAACACATCCGTGATGAACTAGAGTTACATAACATTGCTACCATGGAGGAAGCACGACGTAAAGCCATGATTATTGAAAGCAAATCCGTTCATACAAATTTTGACCAAGATGACTCCAAAAAGAACCCCCTCCAATCAGCATACACAGGAAATCCAATATATACACCACCTCAACTTAGAGAAGGAGCGAAGCCCAGTTTAGAGGCCCAGAGAATAAAAGAAGGGAAATGTAAGTCTTGTGGAGACAAATGGGATCCTACGCACAGATGCTTACAAAAGAAATTGTATGCCTGTGAAGCAGAGTTGGAAGTCAAGGAACCAATTGAAAATGATGCGAAGAGTCAGCAAGACTACCCCACAGAAATCGAGGACGACACCCCACAAATATCATTAGCCGCTATTACTGGAATCTCCCAACCACAAACATTGAAGTGTAGAGGACATATAAAAAAGAATGATGTCACAATTCTCATCGACTCTGGCAGCACCCATAACTTCATTAATGTTAACCTTGCTAAGATATTTAACCTATTTGTTTTTCCAGTACCTAACATGAAGTTTATGGTAGCAGATGGCAAGAAGATTGATAACGTAGGGAAATGTCACCAAGTCAAGTTACAAATACAAGAGTATAACTTAGAATCAGATTTCTTTGCGGTGCCATTGGGAGGAGTCGACGTAGTATTAGGAATACAATGGTTACAAACCTTGGGTACATACTCCACAAATCACCAAGAACATTTTATTGGATTCCATGCGTTTGGGAAAACACACAAATTATACGGGTTCCACCCACCTCCGACACAGCTGGTTACATCACATCAGATAGAAAAGCTACTTTGGAAGGATGCACCAACGTACATACTCCAATGTCAATAAATGAAGCTTCTAACAAATAAAGAAGATAGGGACAAACAACTAAAGATACAAAAGCTAATTCAGAAACATCGCAAGGTGTTTCAAGAGCTACCTATGGAGCTCCCACCAAACAGAAAAATTGAACACATATTCGAAATAGAACCAGGGACAAAACCCACCAGTATTAAACCATACAGGTGTCCACATCAGAGACGATACGACAGTTCATGTAATCATTGTCGTCAAATAAGCTTTGAGGACAAAGCTTCCCTTAAGGGGAAGGCAATGTAACAGTAAAATAATAATAAAATATAATTAATATTAATAGTCATGCCTTTTGGTGAAAAGGTGCAAGACAGGCTTATTTAAGCCCAACTCATTGTATTCATTTATCATCTTCTACATTATCAAATATGCATTTTTTTACATTATACATTACATTCTCCGTTTTGCACCCCTTCTTCTCTCCCCAAAGTCATTGCTTACAAAGCACTCTTTCAAGAGTTTTGTGACATTTTCGATTGGTCCTATACCCAAATGCTCGGCCTGGACCCTACCATCGTTGAACATGACATCGATACATGGATAGAGGTTACACCAATGCACCAAAAATAAAGGCCCATTCATTTTGTCAAAAGTTCTAGACATAAAAGTCGAGATCGAGAAATTGTGCAAAGTCATATTCATTCATTTGATTTCGTATACAACTTGTTTATCCAACCTGGTTCCGATCAACAGGAAGCAAGGCACCTTACGTGTTTGTACCAACTTCTATGATCTGAACCTAGCATGTCCAAAATATAACTACCCCACCCCCTTCATAGTCGAATTCATCGATGCCTGTACCAAGCATGAGGTCTTTTCCTTTATGGATGGATTCTTGGGGTACAACTAGATTCAGATCCACAAAGACAACCAATACAAGAGTGCCTTCACTACCTCATCGGGAACATTCGCTTACCAAGTCGTGCCAATTGAACTTAAAAACACTGGAGCCACTTTCCAACTTTCTATGTCATACTTCTTTCATGATTTGGTGCACATCATTCTTGCCTACTTAAATGACCTCATGGCTCATTCCAACAAATGCTCGTCGCATTTGGAGGACCTTCATCAATTTTTCCTCTGTTGTCACAAATATAATATCTGCTTGAACCCACTCAAGTGTGTATTTTGTGTTACCGTTGTCCGGTTACTGGGATTCATCATCTCCCAGAAAGGGATCAAGGTTGATCCGTTGAAGGTTCAAGCCATTGTAAACCTTCCCTCTCTGTGGACCTTACGCTAGTTGCAGAGTCTACAAGGAAAATCCAATTTCTTATGTTGGTTTATACTGGACTATGCCACCACAATACATGGATTCTTATGTTTGCTTCATTAAAACATTCCTTTTGTTTGGGACGAGTAGGCGCAAGCCTCTTTTGATGCATTAAAGAAATCTATGAATTCCGCCTCACTGGTTTTCCCTCTATATTTTACAAAGTATTTCATTCTTTACATTTCGGTATCCAATTTTATCATCTCTAGAGTGCTAGTCCAGGAAGAATCTGTGCGTCAAGAAATTGTTATTTATTATGTGAGTCAGAACTTGTCTGGTCCACCTATTTCCTACCCTCATGAGGAGAAGTAAGCTTTAGTTGTAGTCTTTTTGGTTTAGAAACTTTGTCATTATATAATTCTGAGTCAAGCCAAAGTCGTCCAGACTAGAGTTGAACAATCCTTTCCAAAAATTCTATGTGGATTTTGCATCTCTATCAGAGATTATTGCCTTAGACAATCCATTTAACTTGAAAATTTCCTTCATGAAAATCTGCACAATGTTAGCAGTCTTATGTGTTGACTTGACAGGGATGAAATGCACTTCTTTGGTCATCTTTTCCACCACCACCATGATTGAAACATGTTGCTTCATTGCCAAGGGAATTTCTCTAATAAATTCCATGGATATTTCTTCTCACTTCCATTTAGGAATAGGTATTGACATCTAGTTATGTACTATGAGATATCCTTCTTCATCAATGGCCAAAAATACTGCTTTTTGGCTGCAGTGACAGTCTTCTGGTAAACTGGGTTACCCGAGTAAGGTACCTAACGAATTTCATCCATTAACAACTTCTTTAATTTTGCATTGTATGGAATGTATATTCCTCGTTGGAACATAATAATTCCATCTTCTTCCCATTGATATCCATCATTCTTCTTACTTGGTTAAGCTTCGCTAAGTCCTGCATGCACTTGCGCATAATTCTCATCTTTAACTACTACCTTGCTTACTCATTCTCTGAGGTCAGCGGGACACAAGCTTCTCGTTGTAACATGAAACTTTATGTTGAGCACATCAACAACCTTATTCTCCTTACCTCTAACATGCTTGATCTCAAAATTGAACTTGCTTAGAAATTCTAACCATCTGGCCCATCAAGTATTCAAATTTGGTTGATCTGTGATCTCCAAAATTAGAGTGCTGGTAAGTAATTCCTTCAGGAGCTAGAAACATCCTTCACATTTCTCAAACCATGTGAACTTCACATCCTTTCTCTGCAGTGACATTATAGGATGCACCACCTTAGAGAATTATTTGATGAATCTTTTCTAATACCTTACTAAACCCATAAAAGATCGAACATTAGTCACATTCCTGGGCATAGACCAATTTACTATCGCGTCAATCTTCTCAGGATCTATTGAAATTCCATCTGTTGAAATAGAATGAACCAAATACTTAATCCTCCTGTGATAAATCTCACCTTTGTTGAGCTTGGCATACAACTTATGATCCTGGAACACCTTCAATACCATTATGAGATGCTCCTCATGCTCTTCCTCATTCTTGGAATAGATGAGGATGTCATATAGGAATACCAAGACAACTTATCCAAATACTGGTTGAACACATTGTTCATGAGGCACATGAAAGTGGCTAACGCATTAGTTAAACCAAATGGCACAACAGTGAACTCATAATTCACATACTGGGTTCTGAAAGTGGTCTTATGGATATTTTCTTCCTTGGTCCTGACCTAATGGTACCGTGACCTCAATTCAATCTTAGAGAATATATTGGCTCCCTTTATCTGGTTAAAGAGGTGATCTGTCCTAGGAAATGGATACTTGTTTTTTATTATGACCTTATTGAGTTGTCTGTAGTCAATAAACAACTGCAATGTTCCATCCTTCTTCTTGACGAAACACACTGGTGAACCCCACGGGAACACACTTGTCCCAATATAGATCTTATCCATTAACTCCTGCAGATGCATTCTCATCTCTACCAACTTAGGGGAATCATCCTACAAGGGACTTTAGACACTAAGGTTGTACCCAACACCAAATTGATAGCGAAATCAATATCTCTTTTAGGCAACAGTCCTACCACTTCTTCATGAAATGCGTCCTTGTATTCTTACAACACTCGGAAATATTCTAGTGCCAGGCCTCTACCCTATACGGATCTTGATACATGAGTTGCGTATACTTGAAAATTCTTCTTGAAGTATCTTATCAACTGCAACATTGTAACTTTCCTTATGGAAATAGTTTTCATCATACCTTTCACTAGCTTAGGCTTTCCTTCGTCATCAAGCCATTCAAGAAACTTATCATAGCAATCAAGCTTGGCGCGGTGCTTTTCTAGCAAATCTATGCCAATAATAACATCATATGATCCTAATGGTAGGATGTTAGGTTTGCTACATTGGATATATTATCCAACCTTAACATATATCCTTCTACCATTTCACTGAATTTCATATTTGTTCATGTGGCTAACTGACCTAGCCACAACTTGCCATGCTTACTTTTATTAAGCGCAAAAAACTTCAACAATATTAAGATGAATATAACTATGACTATATCTTAGGTAAATTAAAATAGAAACAAACTGCACAACAATCTTACCTCCAACTTCAACCACTACGGCTTGATGGTATGCCTGATGATCATCCAAAGATGTGTAGATTCTAGGAATTGGCCATGTACTCCACAATAACATCTCGCTCAATATTGTGAATCCTTTGAGGTTGTTCCTTCCTGTGAAGGAAATCATACAACTTATGATTCTCTCCACATCCCCAACATTGCATTGGTTCTTTGGGCCTTCCTATGTCGAGCATAGTGTGAGAGAATCTGCCTTGCATGGGATGCTCTTGTTGAACATTCCTATGTTGATTCCTATAGCCTAAGGATCTGAAATATTTATTCCTTGGATAAAAACTTCCCTTGGGATTCCCTCTTCCTATTTTATGTTCCTAAAATATTTCCTTGCTCTAATCATACCAATGCATAGCCTTTCAGATAGCATCATCCAAACGGTCTTGGGCTCCACAAACTCAATTCTGTCTCTGTAATTATGGGGCAGCCCATTTAAGAATCTTTGAATATTATCCTTCTCATTTATGAGATAATCCACATGACTTAGAAGCTCTAGGAATTGTTCACATATTCCTCCATGGTGATACATCCTAGCATTATCCCATGTAACTCCTTACTCTTATTGTCATAGTATCGTTCAAAAAGATACTTATGTTTAAAAGACTTTTCAAACTTCTTCTAGTCAATCCTTCTTTCTTTGAATCCTTTCACTTGCCAGAAGTTCTCCCACCAAATTGAAGCTCTTCCATTCAGATTAAAGACAGCAATCCTACCTTTCCCATTCCTTAAAAACTCATGAATCCTAAAGTAATTTTTCATTTCAAGAATCCATGTTTCAGCCTCCTATCTAGACTTGCTTTCTCCGTCGAATGCGGGCGACTTTATCTTCTTGATTCTCCAGAGGAAATTTCTTTATGAGGCTTACTACTCTTAGATTTTTGGGTTGAATGTGCTAAACTATATAATGAACTTTCTTATCTACTCAATCGGTTGCTCGAGGTGTCAAATGGAGACATGCTCGTTCTCCTCCTGCGCGTACCTCTTCCTTGGTATCATGACCTTCCTCTAGATCAACTACTTGCAATATTTCCATCCTTATTTCCATTGTTCTGATTTGACCCCAAATTGGATTTTTGTTGAAGGTCTGTCATGCTCTGCAGTCTGGAAACATTGATTTGATGCTTCTCTTCCCACGCCTTAGTCAACCTTTCATTGAAACTACTCATAGTTTTAGCCATATATGGAGTTGTGATTTGCACCCTCCTTCCATTAGATTTGTTTGTACATTACCACTATGCACACCTTCTCCCGTAGCATCTTTTACGTGATCATAAGGATCTTGCACATCTTCCATGATGATCATTTAACACCTTCTGATCCTTCTACTTGATGCCTTCTTTCCTTTGCTATACTAGTCTCACTGCTACTACTAGCAGTGTTCACAAAGGAAAGTTTATTAGATAACACGTTAATAAACCTTAATATTTTCTCTAATATTATCGTGTTGGGTCCTTTATTGCACTTAGATTCCTATTGTTGAAACCAATGCTCTAATACCACTTTTTCATGTCCCCAATGGCCTCAGTGCCCTATCATGACCACGTGGGATCCTTTTACTTCTGATACCAAGACATTATTGTCTAATGCTGAGTTATTTTTATATACATCCACCTGCACCACTTATTCTCATGCCACTATGCAAGGTGAGGCGTGTATAATACCTCCTTGCTAGTCCATATGGTCAACTCTTAAAGAACCCCTGCAACGGGTTGTATCTCAAGAGATTTTATGCTTAGTATAGCAAGAACTCATTGTTCATTGTATCATAGTTTTTATTTTTTCCTTTTACCCCTTTTAGGAAAATATCCTCATGATTTGTCTCTTTGATCTTATTAGATGGATCCTTATCCTATCGGTTTATGTCTGTTATGTCGATGGTGCAAGGCCTCTGTAATACCCCAATGTTTTAAGACCTAGACATATGTAATTTTTGTTTTGTTATTGTGGCACAAGGTGCCAAGACTATGTACTTGGACATTACTGTTATTATTATTGCTTAATAAAATTAATTGGCTCAACATGGACTACAACGATAATGGGGGGACATAGTTTCCACGTGTGACGGGGTTGGGGACTAGGAGTTGTTTCTCTCCCTAACATTAGTTGTTGGACCCTATTCTTGATTATTTTGAACTATGGAGTTGTTATTTTACCTTATTCATGGTTAGTGGACCCCTCTTGCTCTAGTGCACCCCCATGAAGGTTTGGTGGGTCCCACTTGGTTAATTTTCCCTCCTTGGATGAGTGATACTCTTTTCGGGGGGGGCACTTTCACTAAGGCGCCCTCTCCCTAGATTCTAGGAGCTATAAGCTAGATTTTAGCTTCCAAAAGCTAGAATTTAGCCTCCACCACCACAAGTGCGCCCCACTCCCCTATTCATGGATATGGTCCCTATTTTTGTGCTTACATGTTATTTATGATCCTATTGGACCCACTCTCTCACCTACCATGACTAGTGTGCCCTCCTTGAGATATTCTTGGCCTCCACTCCTTGATTTTTTATAACTACTCCTCATAGTGCTAATTTTGGGAAGGGAATATCCTAACCTAAGTCACCACTCAATCAATTCAAGTTAAATCTCCATGATGAATCCTAACCACACCTTAACCAACTCGAGATGGTCTCCTTGGGTTGGAATTTCCCTTCTTGAGCCTTATTTATACATGAGATATCTCCTTTTTGTGTTAGTTAGTGAGTGGATTGGATGGTGCTCATTGTGACTTGTGTTATGTGTGAGAGAGTGATGTTACCAGAGAGTTTTTGGTTGTTTACCTTTGTTCCCTCAAGGACCATTACTTGTCCCTAGTCTAGCATGTAAATCCATTGGGTGAGGGTGGTGATATCTGAAGGGTCGTGGTGAGTATGGGTAGTCACATCTCACCGAGTAGTGTAGACGGAAGGGAAAGTAAGTGGTGAGGGAGTGAATTGAGAGTACTCTGGTTGAGAGTACCTCTACTTGTGGAACCATATCTCAGCTCAGGGGTGACTGTTATGCGTAGAGATGCACGAGCATGGCATGTCTATGGATGGGAGGTATGTGGTCATGTTGAAGCCAGTTGCATTCTTGAGATAAGTATTTGCTTATGTGTTATTTATTCTATTTTATTATGCATATGCACCATGCAGGATAACTTAATTTATGCTTATGTTTATCGATGTTATGTTAGTGATTGAATGCAGGATGGATGGTCTATCTATGTTATAAATATTTTTATGTTAATAATTGAACGTAGGTGGATGGCCTTCATGCGATATTGAACCGAATTGTGAAGAACCTTCCCTATCTTCTCTAGCTTCTCTAATTTCTCTTCTCTCTCTCTCATGGTTCTACGACTACAAATGGGAGCCATTTCTTCTCTTTCTCTCATGATATTCTATGGTTGTAGGTGGAAGCCATCTCTTCTATTTATCTCACATTTTCTAAGGTTATAGATAGCATCCTTCTCTTCTGTTTCTTTCATGGTTTTAATGGTTGTAAATGACAACTTGAGATCCAATGTATTATGAGCCTAGATGGTTGTATATGACATCCATAAAAATCTAATTGTATTAGTGTTAGATGGTCGCGGATGACAGCCATAAAAAATATGATTTGTACTAATGATCTAATGATTGATGGTTGGAGGGGGGAAGCCATGAAATCTAATTTTTAGTTAATGGTGGTTGTAGGGGATAGCCATGGGATTTGGTTTGTGTGGATGTAGATGGAAAGTTGTGTATTTGATTTTCTTATGGTTTATGTAGTTGTAGATGTATCCTTAATGCTGCTATTATTCACTATCTAAAATCAACACTCACATAATCAAACTAATAATCACATATTGAAACACAATCGGATGATAACAAGAACAATTGTGCACTTACGATAATATACAACTGTCTATAATTATGTTTTTTTCACTAGCACTACAATATGGAAATTACAATCATATACATGAGCTAAATATTTGCACTTGGACATTTATAAGATCAACTATCATGATTTTACTCATAAATAATCAATGTCTGCAAGTGAAATACATTACCTTATATATCATGTGTTTTAGTAAAGGATATGTTTTTACTTTTTGAAAAAGGGATGAATGTTAATTTATTGGCTTTGGCATGCTGGCCTAGTCTTAGTAACCTTAGCCCGCTTGACTCAACCTTTCCCCCCTGGTTCCCGTGGTGTGTCTGGCCTTATTTTCGGGACTGGGCACACCACAACCTCAACTACGTGGGTACTTTCCTCTTCGTCATACGATTTGATGTATATCAATGGCATGTGTATTAGTGAAGCCACAAATAACTAGGCAAAGTATGATGTTGTGAATGGCCTCCTGGATGATGCCCTCCAAATGAGAATTTGTCACCTTTGTGTCTATTTGGATTCCCAGTTGCTTGCCTCACATTTAAATAACTGTTATTTGGTACATGATCCTTGCATGTTTAGAAATTTCATGCGCACCAAACAATGGGTTAGAGATTTTGAATCCAGTACATTCTTCCATGTCCCTAGGATTTTCAATAGTGTAGATGACCAAATGGATAATGATATTCTAGAATGGCACATTAATCATCAGTAACAAGGAAATAAACCATTCACATTGCATTCATCTATTCATAATCCATCACATAAATAACTGTTATTTGGTACATGATCCTTGCATGTTCAGAAATTTCATGCGCACCAAACAATGGGTTAGAGATTTTGAATCCAATACATTATTCCATGTCCCTAGGATTTTCAATAGTGTAGATGACCAAATGGATAATGCTATTCTAGAGTGGCACGTTAATCATCAATCACAAGGAAATAAACCATTCACATTGCATTCATATATTCATAATCCATCACATAAATAACATCATATCATAATAAGAGACTCATAAATATAATAAGTACATCGGTCAAAAATCCCCATGCTCATAGCAAGAGGGGAAACACTTGCCACACAATTGTGATCAAGTATATCGACCATGTCCATGTCACATGGACACATGGGTTATGTCTCACTAATAACCCTTAGACAAGGGACTGGTCATGAAATAAACATCCTGAAGGGTTAGCTCCACTCGCTCACCCTGGATAATAAAGGCCTCGATCTCCCAATCCCAAAACTCAACATTCTCGTTGAGCAATAATGGTGCATTACGCATCAATGGGTTCTCCAGGAATTAGAGTAACCCATGCATGGATAGACTATCCCTAACAGGTTGGTCATTGCTAATAGATCATCGGATGTTGGTGACATCCCTTTCCCTCCTCTTGACCCATGACATCCTGCACTAGAGTCAGTCAAGGGTCAAAATATTCATCTTTTCCTCGAGTCACACTTGTATGAGGGAATCAAGCAACCCAGTTGCACCTGTCTCTTAGACATGGGCATCACAAGTCGCACTAGTGAAAGGAAAAAATAGGGACCTGAACTGCTCGTAACCCTTTGAAAAGTGCAAGCTTTCCCTAAAACCCTTAAGGGGTTTGCTAGGGTCCCTCATAATCCTAAATGAGAAAAATAAACATATAAATTGATAGGAGGATGTCACATCCCCAGTGGACTCAGTGGCCTATCGTGACCACGAGGGATCCTTTTAATTCCTTTCTACTTCTAATACCAAGACATTATTGTCTAATACTAAGTTATTTTCTTGTGCAGCCACCTACACCACATATTCTCATGCCACTATGCTATGCGAGGAACGTATAATACTTTACTGCATGGATTAGTGTTGCAAATGCAATCTAAACCATTGCACAGACCACTACGCGACAACCTCTACACACTGTACACCTACCAGCGCACATTACATCCATCGTGACAATTTAGCTCATAAAGGCAAGTCACTAACTTCCTATAGAATTAACACTATATGTGTAACTGGACTTCAAATACATATAATCATCTATATGCAAACATTCCATGAAGTGCAGTATTTCAAATTTAACACTCAATATTAAGAATCATGATTCCTTTTAAGTAAGCAATTCATATTCATTATTCCCATCATGCATTTTCATCATCAATTATGATAACATTCATACGATGGAAATGAACAACATAATGAAACATCAATTAACACTCAGCTTAAATGAATCTTCTCCAAGCAATTGACTGCGCAAGAGGAACATTCCACCCAACCTTAGGCAATCTATCTAGCATATACTCTTTCTGCTAAGTGTCCACCCTTTCACTGGGCATGATTACATTAAGGAAAGGGGAACTATCCAAAGCTCTCTATCACAATCAAATATGCATAAGGAAACATCCAAGCCAGCCTATGTTGGTATCACAGACTGCTACAGTCACACAAACTCAATTCTCAAGCCAAACCAACCTCTGCTGAGTTAACAGTATTTCTAGGTACTAAAGGGGAAATGCTAAACAAGTGACTCACCATAGAGTTACATGCAACTCGTGCAGACTCCATTAGCTTGGGGTCCACAATACCTGCCCCACACAACACCAAGAAGGTACCCCTTCACTGCTCAATGGTACCTCAGGCATCACCTTCCTCCAGGTGTTATAATAAGTGTGTGCATAGAAATACCACCCAATTAAACCTCGTTATTCCACCAAGTGGTCACAATCTTCACTAGTCTCTTATCCAGTTCCACATTCTACACCACTCTGATACTCAATAGCATCAATTGACCTCACACAAACTCAATTAGTTTGGGGTCCATAATATCGGCCCCACAAAACACCGCACAAGTGTTATTCCCGTGTGTGCATAGAAATACCACCCAAACCCCATTATTCCACCAAGATTTCATGCAACTGCTACTGGATTCCAATCCACTCGGTGCTCAACACTCTCTTCACTCTTCAGGGGTTACAACAAAACAAGTAGGACAAATAATCAGATATAGTTTACCTCCAAAACCACAGACACCATGTGTAGGCTCAGCTAGCTTGGGATCCACATTACCCGCTCCACACAATAGCAAGAAGGTACTCCTTCATCGCTCAACGGTCCCTCAAGTGTCACCTTCCTCCAAGTGTTATACTAGTGTGTGCGTAAAAATATCACCCAAACCCTAAATCATCTGCTTACATGCTCTGTCTTCCCAAGGATTACCAATCTTGGCTGCACACAACCAATTGGATTTAAGGGAACATCACTTAGATTATTGTCCCATGACTCACTCTATCATATAGGATTCACAGGAAACCACACTTGGGATGACTCAACACCAAGGAAAACAAGACTTCTCAAGCACCCGACTAAGGATTCCCGTTGCTCCACCACTCTGTTAGTCCGACTCAGACCACTCGGAACAGGCTCTATCACATAGGTCTTCGACACAAATTAAGGATGCTTAGGATCAAACTATTAGTTGGGTAATCCGATACCACTTTGATGCATAGATCAATAGAAAAACGCATAGTACTTACGATTTGCAACTCATCATTGAATTACAGTCATGACCACGATCTAACGCTTAGATCCACTTTCCACTCTGTCACTACTTAGGTTCGGCTCCCTCTTATATAAGGGTGTACTCTCTATCCACAGATGAGAGATTGATAGATTGGTTGATGGATGGATGAATGAATAATGAATTTCACTTAAGACATGATGAGATAGATACACCCATGAGTGATTGAGTTATTTGACCACGTAACTGAATAACTAACCGACAGACTTACTAACAGGATGACCGATAGATTTACTGAAAAATTTTACCATGCCATCCCCCAACTGATAGGTAAATTAAGGATGACATCAATGCAACGGGTTGCTTACCCAATAAGAAACTCCCATTACTAGTTCTATAGAGCAATTAACACTACTCCTTCACAAGGAAACCCAGACCCAGGTCTTCCTTTCCCCAATACAATCACTGTCAAAACTACCTCCCTCATGGAAGCATTAAATGATTGGGGTGCATGTGTTAAACTGACATCCGATGGCTCATCAGTCTTCTCTAGGACACTTAGTTCTCATCCACTAGCTTCATGGATATAATGTGTCCTTTCCTAACCTTATGATAATAATGCCCCTTGTTCTTGTTTCCTTGCACAGTTAGCAGTGGATTTATTTATTATTATCATGGACATGTACATCGCATCACAATGTTATTGTGCTTGACGAACACATGGTTCACTAACCATATACATTCGGTAAATCCATAGTGGAGCCTTTGCCTTGATCTCCTTACCATGTTCCTTACAATTATCAATGATATTACATCAATTACATAGTTTACATCAAGGCTCTAAACTAAGTACATTATAGAGGATGAGATCACTAACCTGCAACTCGTGGAATCTGAAACCGACGATTAGAATGGAATAAATCAACGCCTAAAAATATGAGTGCTCCACACTCCTCCAATACTGAACAGTGAAAATGACACTTGGAGTGGTGGGTCCCACCCCTATTTAAGTTCTTTTATGCCCCCTTCTTTCTATGAACATTACGGTCTCATACGACATCCGTTTTACAATTCGTTCATACCGTTGGGATCATACTTCCACGCTCTTCTTTATTATTAGATCCTTTTTCCATTATTGAGAAATATTTTTTGGGCCCTATTCCTCCCACCTTGATTTGTGTTCCCACATGTACATTTGAATTAATTTCCATACGCACTTTACGCTTGGGTATCGTTTCCATGTGTGCAGGACCAGGCTATGATGAGATTCTCCAATATCAACCAGCAGTCGCTCCCTATAAGTATCAATCTCAAACTATCATATAGGTTCTCCCCCTCTTTATAACATCTTTTGCATCAACCTTCGCACCCCTTTTTTATGTCTATAGAATCCCCTCTATTCAGGTAAGTGGCCCAGTCGAGCCACACTTACATTCTCCCTTACTCAGCAATAGAGACTCCCTCACATGGGTGCCATCTTAGAGCCCCTTACCCTTCGACACCCATGTTGTTATCTTTCTGTATAATTGGGAGTCCATTTAGTCTATGACTTCACACCAGCCGCATATTACTCTTATGTTGCCACTCATTGGCTGACCCCATGGGATCCTAGACTTATGTCCATCATGGCATGTCAATATTTCGTATTGTGCATTCACTATCACACCACTCCATCCATACTACCTTAGTCACATTACTTTTCCACCATCTAGACCCTGTAAGGAGATTACCATTAGTTTCTTAACTCACCTACAAAGGTCCATCTATTGTCAACCAATCATTCGATTCATCTAAATCATTGCAACTAGACACTTATCTCCTTATTATTCCTCCTTATCTCACTATGGTGACCATCCGTCTCAACGACCATTCTACAATAGTGCTTTTAAGCAATCCCTTTTTCCATATGCTCACACATTAGGGAAGCAATGATTTTGGCATACTCCTTAGTGCTCCTTCTTCATTGCCCATATATCAAAGAAACTGTTGGAAAAATAGTGCTCCTCACCACTCCTGCAGCTCCTGTATAGTCTCATTTTATGGAAGCACCCCTGGTCACCTTTGTTTAGAGTATCCTGAGATGAGTCACCCTTTGAGTCATACCACATCAATATCCCCATCTCCACAAGAAAAATATGCCCCCCCACATTACAATCATGTCCCCTGGTACTTCAGTTGGGTCTTTTCCCTTGATCTAATCAAGAAATCCCACATATGCTTCCAGGTCAGCCATGCCTTCATACTCTGAACAAAGGATTTTTGAGTCCCTTACTCAGTAACCCTCGTATTCCCAAGCAATGTCTCAATTACTTGTCCAATTCCACTCATATCTTGGTTGTATCCCTTGCACTTCCGTCAAGGAAACACCATTGTCGTGTCGGTTGCAGGTCTCCCTCTATCGACATCAACAAATCCATTCCATATGATAGACCTAGAGGTACCCTATACTTTGGCCTCATAACCATTATTAATGAGTCGCTTGGACCGACTAGAGGGAGACTTCAGTACCCCTTAGCTTGGTTGTTTCTCATGTGCTCGACTCCAAATCAATCATCGCAACATTGAGATTTGTATAGGTTTATGTTTCTATCAGTTTTTGGTTGAATATCTTGGATATCCCTTAATCCTATCCTATTGTGAGTTAATTCTAGTTATATATTTGTTGTGATATCCAGTCTACATTGGCAATAGTCTTGCAGAAGCCTCAGTTGCATGTTTCCCATTGTATCCAATTCCAAATTCAATTACCCATACTCGTTTGATTCACACTTCCAGCTTGTTTGAATCACCATAGATCTTGGACACCTCTAGTTCCCGTAGGACATCAATTATTCTGATCTAGCATTCCACTGGGATGCCATTGTTCCCACATCAGTCCTTTAGATCATCTATGGTTGGACCATGATTATGTACTCCTTGACTTGAGTCCCTCCTAGACACTTATGATGTACACAACAGTTATTCATGTATTAATATGTAATGTCCCCATTCAAATAAATCTCAAAAGAGGAAATTCCACCAATCTACTAGTTTCCTAGGTTGGGGTGGAAACATTATATTTGGAATAAGGAGACTATAAAACCCCAAATGGACATTAGCTTGAAATAAATGTATTAAAAGGGGTTAAATAAATATTTATGATAGGAAAATAAGGTGGCACTTGGTCATGGAGACACATTGGTGGTGTGGGACGCACATAAAACTAGATTCCTCATGCCACATGGCATCCTATTCTCACCCATTCAAATCCAAGGTGGAGTCTAATGTTATTGGGTAGTTTGAAGGTCAATATACTTGGAATGACTCAATGAAGGTCGAATTGGAGTGGAATAGTAACTTCCATGGAAGAGGAAGAGGCATTTGAGAAATATTGAGACACTTGGGCTAGATTCCCTAGCTTCTATGACAACAATGATGAAGATGCTATGATACTTATGACACAAATCAGACCTGAATGCTGAAATATGACATATATGTCATGTCAGGGCTAAAACTATCCTCCAATAAGGCGCACAAGGGAGTTAGAGCAGCCAAAGAGACACCCATTCGAATTGAGTCAAGGAGGAGGCTAGGAATTGATGGACAAGTAGCACACATTAGAATCTCTTTCCAATTCGAGTTGGCATGAAGCTCATGGATGGAATTTGAGATAAGGAGGTCTTTGGAAGTTTATAAAATCAAAGAACAAAGAAGGAGAGTGGCTTTTGATCATTTATCATTTTGGATATTGGAGAGCATAGCTTGTCCATGCTTGTGGAGTGTTTACTCTACTTGCCTTAGTACCAATTTCGAGGGTGAAAGATTCCCATCCTAATTGGAAATTGGAGAGGCCATTCAGACCTTTCATTTGGAGCTACAATTGAGTCATTTGTTTCAGGTTGAATCTACAGGGCATCTCGTTACATTCTCATCCTCAACTTGCTTCTACACCTTTCTTAGTTTTCTCTTCATATTTTGGCTCTTTGAGGAAGGGCGCACTTGGTCAGATTTTGTTCTCTTTGGGGGAGATATTGTGGCCCAATTGATTTGTATTCTGATATCTATACTCTATATTTAGTTCTCAGAAGACTCTCAGGTCGAAATACCAAGTGGAACTATGTAAAAATACCAAACAATGCATAAATGGTGTCATTTTCCCTACATCTTGTTATGAAAGCTTGAAGTTGCTCTATTTCGACTTGTATCAGTTCATATCTATGATTTTCATGATGGATGGAGATTCATTAATGTCTAGAAGAAGTTTCATATACATTTCATAATCCTTTGGAACATAAATCTCGAATTTCATAGCAAGTAGTGAAGTTTACTAGCATTTCCCCCTATGTGAAGACATGTCCACAAACTTCTGATTTATGGGAGTTACATAAGCCTTTAGAAACTGATTGATGATGTATTTGGGAGCCCATTGAAGTCCTTTAACAGTATCATGTCTCTGTTCTAAAATTTGGGAAGTTTGTACAACATTTGGAGATCCATCTTTGACCACTACCCTTGGGGGATTTGAACCTCGATTTGACTAGTAAATTGCCCTATCTTTCCCTGATTGTAATTGAATGTTGCAGAAGTATTTTTAGAGTGTCCAAGCATCCATCAGCCTCATTTTTGTGTCTTAATACCTTCCAAACACATTCAGAACCAATTCATAAGCATTTGGAGCCATTTAGAGGCATTTGGGTCAATACTAGTCTAAGGGTCGAATTGGCCAAAATTTGCAATTTTTCCTAGTTTTTACAAATTCATTAAAAAAGAAACTAAAAGTGGTATTAGAGCATGGTACTTGAACCTGATTTGGATGACCATTTATGAGGACAAGGAGCCAAAGAAATCATCCTCCACCCTTAGAAACTAAAACTGAAAGTGCTTTTGGTGAAGAGGAAGAAGAAGGAGAAGAAGTGTATTATGTTGAGACTATGGCTAAGGATGAGAAAGGAAATTCTGATATGGAGGAGAAAGAGAAGTTTAGGAAATTCATGAAACCTTTTTTTGAAGATATGACAAGGAAGATAATGCAAGGATTTGAATTTATGGCTAGTCAAATTGGTAGCAAATTGGCCACAGGAGGCACTAGCATTGTTCCTCTAGTGAGGAAAAGAAGACAGTGGGTGGAAGCATTTTCTCAAGAACGGGACCTCATAATCGAGCTCATAATTTTTAGACCTCAACAAGAGCTACCACACCTAATTTTCTTGATACCAAAGAATATCCTAACCCTTAAATTGGCATGAAGGAAATTCTAGCAGAATGGCAAGAGTCGAGTGAAGATTGTAGAAGAACATTACCATTTGATCAATTCTTTACTGTCTCAAACAAGATCAAAATGAAAGGAGGTAACAAAAATCCTTTTCAAAATAAAGAATTCAAATATGCCCCTTCCTACCTTTGATGGTTCATCTCAAAGTTCCACAAATACTTGCATACAAAAACTAGATGTGTATTTTTAGTTGAATCCAATGATTGAAGAGGATGCTCTTAAAATGGCTATTTTGCATCTTGAGGGAGATGTCAATGATTGGTGGTTCCATGGAATTAAAACCCTGGGACATGATCAAGTTACAACATATGAAGAATTTTTTAATAGGGTATTGGAAAGATTTGAGCAAAAAGACCAAGAAATTCCTTTCAAAGAACTAGCAGAGTTGAAGCAAAGTGGAACACTGGATGAGTACATGTTAGAATTCCAAAAATTATCAGTTAAGGTGGTTGATATATCTATGGTCAGATTAGTATTACTCTTTATTGAAGTTTTTTCTAAACCTTTGAAGGGTTTAGTTAAGTCCCACAAACCTACTTCATTGAAAGATACCATGAACTTGGCAAGAGATCTACAAAATGTGCTACCCAAGACAAGGTTTCCTCCCAAGCCCAACCTTCCTTCCCAGATCATATTTAAAAAGAAGTCATGGAAAGAAGATGCAATTGGAAAGGATAAGAAAGAGGGACCAATCAGGGAAGAACTTATAAGAAAGAAACTCTATTACACATGCTTCCAACCATGGGTACCAGGACATAAATGTGCTAAGGGGAAAGCACAATTCATTGAAATATTTTCTGATGATGATGAGTATGAAGGGGGTATGTACTATGAAGGAAGGAGGACATATTTCAGCCCGAGAAGAGGGATATGACACAATATAATAAGGGAAACAAGAAGAATATCATCCATTACCTGACAAAGGGAGACTGGCAGTGCTTTCAGGAGTGCCTCGCTTCCACACTATTCGATTCCAGGGAGTGGTACAAGACAAAGGGTTTCGGTATTGGTAGATGGAGGAGCCACACATAAATTTATTGATGCAACCATGGTGGAGAGGAGAAATATACCTACTGAACCATTCGATGGCTTCACAGTCATCATTCCAGGCCACCATACTATGGATTGCAAAACATGGATTCCAAAGCTACAACTCACCATAGGTAATTACACATTTTTTGATAGCTTTTATGTGGTTGATGTTGCTGATAATAATCTGGTCTTGGGAGTGCAATGGCTGTACTCTATAGGGGAAAATACAATGAACTATCAAGTCCCTGAAATGAGATTCAAATATTTAGAAGGAAAACAAAGGGTATTGAGAGGAATGCACACCTATCTGAATCAAGTAGGGTCCTCCCACAATATGAAGTCCACACTGAGGAATCCTCCTAGAAGGCCACCTGATAGAGGAGGGGCAATTTTGAATCATCCTAAATTGAATTTGCTTGAGGGCAAGCAATTTTGGGTGGGGAGGACTGTAATGTCCCCATTCAAATAAATCTCAAAAGAGGAAATTCCACCAATCTACTAGTTTCCTAGGTTGGGGTGGAAACATTCGATTTGGAATAAGGAGACTATAAAAAACCAAATGGACATTAGCTTGAAATAAATATATTGAAAGGGGTTAAATAAATATTTATGATAGGAAAATAAGGTGGCACTTGGTCATGGAGACACATTGGTGGTGTGGGACACACCCAAAGCTAGATTCCTCATGCCACATGGCATCCTATTCTCACCCATTCGAATCCAAGGTGGATTCTAATGTTCTTGGGGAGTTGGAAGGTAAATATACTTAGAATGACTCAATGAAGGTCGAATTGGAGTGGAATAGTAACTTCCAGGGGAGAGGAAGAGGCATTTGTGAAATATTGAGACACTTGGGCTAGATTCCTTGGCTTCTATGACAACAATGATGAATATGCTATAACAGTTATGACACAAATCAGACCTGAATGTTGACATCTGACATATATGTCATGTCAGGGCTAAAAATAGCCTCCAAGAAGGCACAAGGGAGTTAGGGCAGCCAAAGAGATACCCATTTGAATTGAGTGAAGGAGGAGGCCAGGAATTGATGGACAAGTGGCACACATTGGAATCTCTTTCCAATTCGAGTTGGCATGAAGCTCATGGATGGAATTCGAGCTAAGGAGGTATTTAGAAGTTTATAAAAGTCAAGAACAAAGAAGGAGAGTGGCTTTTGATCATTTATCATTTTTCATATTGGAGAGCATAGCTTGTCCATGCTTGTGGAGTGTTTACTTTACTTGCCTTAGTACCAATTTCGAGGGTGAAAGACTCCCATACTAATTGGAAATTGGAGAGGCCATTTAGACCTTTCATTTTGATCTAAAATGGAGACATTTTTTGCAGGTTGAAGCTACAGGTCAGCTCATGACATTCTCATCCTCAACTTGCTTCTACACCTTTCTCAATTTTCTCTTCATATTTTGGCTCTTTGAGGAAGGGCGCACTTGGTGAGATGATGTTCTCTTTGGGGGAGATCTTGTGGCCCCATTTATTTGTATTCTGATATCTATACTCTATATTTAATTCTCAGAAGACTCTCAGGTCGAAATACCAAGTGGAACTATGTAAAAATACCAAACAATGCATAAATGGTGCCATTTTCCCTACATCTTGTTATGAAAGTTTGAAGTTGCTCTATTTTGACTTGTACTAGTTCATATCTGTGATTTTCATGATTTATGGAGATTCATTAATGTCCGAAAGAAGTTTCCTATACATTTCATAATCCTTTGGACATAAATCTCAAATTTCATAGCAAGTAGTGAAGTTTACTAGCATTTCCCCATATGTGAAGACATGTCCACAAACTTCTTATTTATGGGAGTTGCAGAAGCCTTTAGAAAATTATTGATGATGTATTTGGGAGCCCATTGAAGTCCTTTAATAGTACCATGCCTCTGTTCTGAAATTTGGGAAGTTCGTACAAGATTTGGAGATCCATCTTTGACCACTACCCTTGGGGGATTTGAACCTCGATTTGACTAGTAAATTGCCCTATCTTTCCCTGATTGTAATTGAATGTTGCAGAAGTATTTTGAGAGTTTCCAAGCATCCATCAGCCTCATTTTTGTGTCTTAATACCTTCCAAACACATTCAAAACCAATTCGGAAGCATTTGGATCCATTTAGAGGCATTTGGGTCAATATTAGTCTAAGGGTCAAATTGGCAAAAATTTGCAATTTTTCCTAGTTTTTACAAATTCATTAAAAGGGACACTACATAATAGGTCCCCTGCAGGCCTAGATATCACTTTTTTATGTTTGAGGCATTGATATGAGCATGGGGATTCACACCTCATTCATATATTTGAGATTATATGCACCTTTATATTTGTAAGTAAAGACCCTTGCAATCCCATGGGAAGGTGAGTTCCCTATGAAGAGATCTCCATCCTCTACACCAATGTCATACTTATCTTCTTAAAACAAGAGAATAATATGATGTATTTCGGCCATACGATGAAATTCTGACCTCGCACATCAGGGGGAAATCTGTTAACATCTAAAATTTGGTCACCTGACATGTCATCAACCCCATCACCATCACATGTCATCACTTCATCTCATTTACACCCATTGGACTTTGAGAAAGCAATAAAAATCCCAAAAAATGAAAGTCAACCTTAAAGGGGACACTTTAAAAGCAAGTCATTCATATCCCTTTGATAAGAGAGACCTAAGTCGTCCATATTCCTTTAATAAGAGTGATCCAAGTCGTACAAAACCTCCATAAAAGTACAACTCGATCTCTGAGCTTGATTTTAGGCTATCTCTAATTTGTATTTGACAAAAAAAATGAAAGATTAACACGAGTCCCTACCTGGCCCCAATCAGGTGATGAATCCAGGGCCTAGAAACCTAACCTCAGACTCTCACCATATCCACTACTATACTAATAAAATGCTCTCAAAGTCATTCATTCCACATAATTCTCTATCTTGTTTCTCAAGACATCATTTTGTCGGATTCCCTTTGAGTTTGAAGATAGCCTATGTTACTTTATTTCTCACCTATTGGATATCCATCTTGTGACATGTGGCTAGAGGATTGCGAGACCATAGGGAGAACTAACGGAACCTCCCTCAGACAATTGTAGGGGCCCCTTTCGTTGCGCTTTCTGAGGTGATTATTCCTCTTGTAATATTTCATTTCAATATATAAGAAAAAAAAACATTTGTTATTCTTTACATGTGTATTGCTTGATTGAAGAATGCAAAAAGTAATTTCTTTAGTTGTATGTTAGATGTACCTCTCTTTGCTTAGTTTCTATTTATATTTTTCATTGATTTTATTTCCTTTTTGAAACTCTAGTGAGGTTGTAAAATCCCTTAGTATGTGTCTTTTGGAATGGGTGTGTGTGAAAACCTACACTACAGTTTTTCGTGACCATACCAGGGAAGATCCATAATCTTTCTTTGGTTGTGTTTGTCTTTCATTTTTTGGCCCTTTGCTTGAGTCTGTTACTGCTTTTTTATACCTTGTTTTCTATCTGGTTACTTTTGATTAAACTGCTAGTAAGGTACCCAACCTAGAAACCCCCCATATTTGAGGAACCGTTATTATTTTTCTTGCTTTTGGAGTTGTTTATTCTGGGTCACGCCTATTTGGATGATTTAGGTGACCCGAGTCGCACATTTCCCATCAAACTATGCCACCTTCCCCCAAACCCACTTTTTTCACTCAGGTCGCATCTATTGGCCAATTTGAAGCGACCTGGGTCGCTTTTATTGCCTCAAAAAGAGAGAACTGCTCCTGAAAGTCAAGTTTCAACAAAATTTTCAATTGTGTTTTCCCCTCTGCCTTGATCATATAGTGTCAGTTTTTCATTTTGAGTTTGCTTGCAGTCCCTTCCTGTATGTTTGCAATCTCTTTTACTTACTATAGCAGCCCTTTGTTTATCCTATCAAACTATTTGGTGACGAAAAATTCTCTTTAGATTCAAGTACTTTCCTTCTCAAAAATTTTATTTGGATTTGTTTTCTACTACAGTCATTTAAGTTTCAATAAGTAGTTTGATAAACTGATCTTATTTGATATTTAATCAATCTATTTTGTTTAAAAAATCACTAGATTAGGGCCTTTTATCTTATCTTTACAACTTAGAATCGTTTAATTATCACTCATGCTTTGAATAGTTAAACTGCTTGATCATAATCCTTTTTTATGTCGAGATAGATTTATTTCAAGAAACGTTATTTAACTTAGTAATGAAATCATTTTTCTCTTTCAAGCATTTTTTAGCTATTAGTTGTACACACCTCTTATGCACACAACACCATTCCCTAATCTAATTCTTAATCCTCATAGTTTGAATCACCTTCATGAGCACGCACTACCAAAACCATGGCCTTAATCAACCCCACCATTGGTGGTGGGCACACTTCTAATCTTGGTGATGGAACCAACCCAATTTCTAGTGATGGACAAATTGTAGTCTTAGTTGGCAGAGCCAATGGTAGTGGTTCCACCACTAGAGCCAAGGAAAACACTATAAATGGTACCTCCACTTCGCATCGCCATTTATGGGTAGCCTCAACCTCCTAGATATAGCGAGGCTAACCGGTTACCCGATTCATCATGACCCCACGTTACCTCCAATGCTGACCAAAACTACCCTCAAACATCCCTAAGTTCAATGGGAAGGCGGAAGAGGATCCCCAAAATCACATCATGTCATTTTGTTTATGGTGATTCTCAAATAATATCATCAATGACTCCATTCACTTGTATATGTTTAAGAGAACATTGACTAGTATTGCAATTAAGTGGTATGTTGAACAACCACATAGGACACATCCCAACTTTGTGTCCTTAGCCTCCACTTTTCTATCATTCGTCCAACTACTTGTTTGTTATAATGAGGGAGTTGATATCCTTCTATCCTATCAATAGAACTCCTCCACACATATCACATACCACATCCATAAATGACATCGACATCAAAGTCTGTGCAAGATCAAGCTTGACGATAGGATCTTTTTAGTTTGGTTCTTGAAGTCTCTTCTCCCATCGATAATAAAGGGGCGCATGGACTTTGAGCACCCGTAGACCAGAGAAGAATCCATCCTTAAGGATCAGTAGTACAACCTCATATATGCGTAGTCGGACTACATTTACACAATCATCATTGATGTCCCTAGAGGCAACTTGTCTCGAAAAGACTCTTTGGGAACATCCCAATTAGCAGATGGAATTATTGGTGACATTGCTTCCTGCCCTAATCCATACACGCATTAACCTCCCCCTTTGAGTGGCTATGTGTATGGTAACTCTCCAAACTTTGAGCATAATCAAGGTCTCTCCATTGTTTCATACTATACTCTTGATTCCTCTTGATCTGCCTCACATTTTGGGATGAGTACATCTTATTTGTATCCTCCTACAAGCCCCCATGTTCATGGGTTCTTGTGTAGTGGCACCTCGTGTGGTATTTCTTCTAGCAGCTACATGGCTACCTCAGCTGTTAACTCGTATTAACCTTTTCCTATCCCACCGCCCGTTGCTCCAGTGTAGCCACACCCTGCACCTCCTCCTTTCCCACATGGGAAATTCTATGCTCAAGATAACATGCCCACCCAACATGGGCCCAATAACCAATAAGCACAAACCAAACAAAAAATTAAGGGGGAAAAGAGGGAACAAACAACGCAAGGGAGGCGAGTTTCAACCCCCAAATCCTCCTGGAAACACTGGAGCCAATCAAAACCCCGTTGATCAGGATCCAAATCAACCTCCAAAGCAGGCAAAAAATCCTCAGTTACAGACTAACCATCTGTGTTCCTTCTGTGTTGTCTACGAATAGTATACCCACAATTGTCCCCATTTGGAAAAATATCGCCAGTTATGGAATGAGTCTAATCAATGCGAAGCAACTAATGCTTCATAATGGCAACCTAATCATCCTCCAACTCAATCCACCCCGGGACAACCAATGGTTTTGCAAAACCCCTTCCCTCCGCAAGGGGTAGTCATAATGAAACCTATGACATCTTACCTATCGTTAGTGGCATCCATTGGCCAACCCCATGACTCGAAGTTCCAACACCTCATCATGTTATATGCCCATGTTAACCTTCAAACTCAACACAATCAATATGGTTCAATGTCTGAAACCTCCACTACTAACAAAGAAAAAGCCTACTCTCAAATCGATGAATCCTTGCACATACCTCGTCCAACGAACGAAGAGATCCCCAAAGTCCCCAAGTTCCTTATACATCACATCGCAAATAACCCCAATGCTCGAGCCACTCCTAACTATAGCATTGTGGACAACTTTGCCCAATCTCCTGGGGCCATGTCTATGTTAGAAGTTCTTTGGAACTTCCCTACGTAGCGTAAATCCTTATTGTCTTCTTTAGGTACAATAGATCCAATTGATTCCCTCCTAATGACCTTCTATCTTGATCAAGTGGAACCTCATATTACTTTGTCAGTAGTGTTTCATGTCCTAATAACTATCAAAACCCTGGTCATTCAATGGTGTATCATCGATGAAGGGGCCTCCACTTTTTTTATGTCCACTCATGTATGGAAGAAACTTAGATCTCCCCATCTTGTACCATCTCCCATGAAGCTATGTGCTTAAGATGGTCACATTGCTCAACCACAGGGTCTTCTCCAAAATTTCCTTATAGAATTAGCTGGGAAAACCATTTTAATCGACATAGAGGTTCTCAATGCCCAATTATATTACAACCTCCTCCTTGGTTGTAGCTACATGTATGCTATGAAAGTAGATGCTTCATTAGTATTCAGGATTATGTTGTTCCCTTGTGATGAGAAGATTGTAAAATTTGATCAGTTAACTTATTATGACCCCAAGGGGCCAGCTTGTCCAGATAATGTTTTACCTACGATCGACAATAGTTTCACTAGTGCATCCGTCCCCACTTTTTCAAGTGTGGGACTAGGTATCTTTTGTGATTCTCCTATGACAGGAAATTTTCAAGCTTTATCACCTCCACCTCCGAAGGTATAAATATCATATATATGTACTATCTCCTATGGTAAACCTATTTCCCAACCTCAACCCCTTCCCCCTCCTAGTCAATTACTTAGGAACCAGTGGGAAGCCATGTCGATTCAAAAAATCTCGTTCTTATTTTGACCTTCTAGAGTAGTAAGCATGCCCGTGATGGTGATGCTCAATCTTCAAGGTTTGACGTTAGGACTCACTATTTGGTACCTCACCCCACCTAATCTACCACCAATGCCACAAGTTTCCTTAACACCTATGCAGCCAATTGGTACTTCTAATATCCCCCCACTAAGAGTTACTAAGGAAGCATTGTTCACCACCCAACCTCATCCCAAGAATAAGGCTAGGGGCAAGGCTAAGATGGCGACTACATTGATAAATTCGAACCAAGTCATGAATCCCCCTCTTACTGCGACATCGAGAGCACCCCCACCTTGTGCCATGTGCAATGTTTTTGGTCACGCTATGCAAAAATGTCTAGAATCGACTATCTTGTGCACTCATTTGCAGACATTAGATGAGGATATTGACAAAAACACTATGGTGGTTCACCTCCCCAACACTCTAAAAACATGCACCAATCAACCTTGTGCGTTGTGTGGCCTTTATGGTCATTATTCTCACCATTTTCTAGATCTACCTGAGTATCAATCCATGCTAACTGACTTGAGTCGACTTTCTTTAGAGTCCCAAGTCGCCGTTTTCGAAGAGTTCACCCCCCAGTGCCTTCCTCCAATGGGACGACTACCATTTATTATATCTCGTCTTCTGATGAGCCTTCCTTATCATCTCATGATATTGTTGGTGTATCATCAGACCTAGGCCCCTCCGACTTGTCTAATGGATCCTTTCAAGGTGATGAGGAAATTCTTGAAGCACTTACAAAACGATACTTTCCTTGGGATGATATGCACTATCATGCGTATTTCATTCCCGACGAACCCATCCCCTCGGCTTCATCTTCAAAACAATTATCCATTGAGTCAAAATATTTCATTCCTCATGGAAACATTGATTGGTTTAAAAACCTAATCCCATCCCCCGATGTGTTCGAAGAGGGTAATATGGCTAATATTTCCCCCACCATCTAGGTGGACATTTCAGTTAAGTCAAGCATCACTGAGAATATCCTTTTAGGAGCCTCTTGTACTCCTGAAGAAGTTATTGCTTACAAAGCACTCTTTCAAAATATTTGTAATTTTTTTGCTTGGTCATATACTGAAATGCCCGGCCTGGACCCTGCCATCATTGAACACCACATTGATACATGGCAAGAGGTTACAATAGTGCACCAAAAATGAAGGCCCATTCATTTTTTGAAAGTGCCAACCATAAAATCCAAGATCGAGAAATTGCGCAAATCTAGATTCATTCATCCGATTGCGTATACCACTCGAGTATCCAACTCGGGCGTGGTCAACAAGAAGCAAGGCAACTTACATGTTTGTACTGAATTTCGTGATCTGAACCTAACACGTCCAAAAGACAACTACCCCACCCCCTTCATAGACCAAGTCATCGATGCTTGCTCTGAGCATGAGGTCCTTTCCTTTATGGATGGATTCTCGGGGTACAACTAGATTCGGATCCACAAAGAAGACCAGTACAAGACTGCCTTCACTACCCCATGGGAATGTTCTCTTACCGAATCATGCCATTCAAACTTAAAAAATTTGGAGCCACCTTCCATCGTGCTATGTCATATTGCTTCCATGACCTAGTGCACATCATTCTTTCCTACTTGGATGACCTCATGCCTCATTCCAAGAAACACTCGCAGCATTTGGAGGACCTTCGTCAGGTTTTCCTTCGATGTCGCAAATATAATATCCATTTGAAACCACTAAAGTGTGTCTTTTATGTTACGATTGGATGGTTACTGGGATTCATCATCTCTTAGGAAGGGATCAAGGTTAATCCATTGAAGGTTCAATCCATTGTAAGCCTTCCCCCTCCGCGGACATTGCACTAGTTTCAAAGTCTGCAAGCCAAAGCCAATTTATTACGCCAGCTTATACCAGACTATGCCATCATAGTCCATAGATTCTTATGTTTTCTTCATTCCAACATCCCTTTAGTTTGGGATGAGTAGACGCAAGCTTCTTTTGATGCATTAAAGAAAGCTTTGACTTCCACCCCACTAGTTTTCCCTCCATATTTTACAAAGAATTTCATCCTTTACATTTTGACATCCGATTTTTTCGTTGCTGAAGTGCTAGTCCAGGAAGACTCTGCTCATCAAGAATGTGTTATTTACTACGTGATTCAAAACCTGTCTAGTCCACCTCTGTCCTTCCCTTGTGAGGAGAAGTTAGCTTTAGTCGTAATATTTTTGGTTCAGAAACTTCATCATTTTATACTTTTGAGTCAGACCAAAGTCGTCGCACACTCGAATCCTATGTTTTACCTCTTGATATGTCACCTCATCCAAGGTTGTGTTTCCAAATGGATTGTTATCCTCCATGAGTATGGCCTAAACTTCGTTACCTTCAAGAGCACCAAAGAGTTAGCATTAGCCCAACTCATTATGAATTTACCATCCACGTCCGTATCATCCCCTATCACTGATCACCTACTGGATGAACATCTATTCACCATATCCACCAATTATCCATGGTATGGAGATATCCTTGCGTACTTGCACACCTAAAAGTTTGGTCCTTACCTCAACTGCGAAGACCGTCATCCTATTTGTCATCAAGCCCCCCAATACCTCCTTATTAGTGATTTTCTTTATCGAATAGGCGTCAACACCATCTTGTTGTGATGTCTTACCCACGATAAGGCCGAACATGTATTAAACGAATGCCATAGCATCTCCTGTGGCGACCATCTTTTAGGGATGGCTACTTCTTAAAAGGTCATCCGTACTGGTTATTTCTGGCCAACTCTATTTTTTGATTGCATTTTGGTAGTTAAAAATTGTCATAACTACCAACTCTTTACTCCAAAAGCAATAAACCTGCATGCACCATTACATCCTGTCATAATCGTTGGTCCCTTGTGGAAATGGGCCATCGACTACATGGAATGGAATCTAGCCTCGACTGGTGGCCATAAATACATAATCGAGGCCTTTGGCTATTTCATTGAATGGGTTGAGGCCGTTCCAACCTTCAATTGCACCACTAATTCCATTGTACTGTGTTCCTTGTTCAATAACGTCATCACTCGATTTGGCATCCCCTGCCAATTGGTGTTCGATCATGATTCCCACTTTGAAGAGACCGTATGAAAGAACTTGCACACCTTTTAAATTTTGAGCACTAATTTTCTTTCGCCTACTACCCTTAGGGAAATGGATAGGTTGAGGTTGTTAATAAAATCATTAAAAACATGCTCCAATAGATGGTGGACAAGCACAATTCCAACTGACACCACATGCTCTTTCCATCCCTATGGGCATCTTGAACATCCACCAAAACTGCAATAGGGTTCACCCCATTCCATCTCATGCATGGAGTGGAATCTGTCCTCCCAATCATGTGTCAAATATTATCCCTGCAAATAGTCATCAAACTTTTTCCAAGACCACCACTTTGGAACAATGCTTGATCACCCTAGAAAAAGCAGATGAGGATCGTCGTATGGCATTCCAAATGGTCAAATCTACCAAGCAATGGTCGAAAGTCCACTATGATTCTCATGTCCATCCATAGATGTTCTAGGAAGGTGATTTCATCCTTGCCTAAGACCAAGCTCATGACAAGCTCGACAATGGGAAGTTTGAGTCCATGTGGTAGGGACCCTATCCATGTGGTAGGGACCCTATGTTGTCAAACATTGCCTCGGCAAGGGGGCATACCTCCTTGCTGGTCCAGATGGTCAACTCTTGAAGAACACCTGCAATGGGTTGTATCTCAAGAGATTTTATGCTTAATCCAGAAAGAACTCATTGTTCGTTGCATCATAGTTTTTATTTTTTCCTATTTCCCCTTTGAGAAAAAAAATCCTCATGATTTGTTTCACATATCTTATCAAATGGATCCTTATCCCGTTGTTTACGTCGGGTACACTGACGGTGTAAGGCCTCAACTATGTGGGTACTTTACTCCCCATCATACGACTTGATGCATATCAATGGCATGTGTATTGGTGCGGCCACCAATAACCAAGCAGAGTATGATGCTGCGATTGGCCTCTTGGTCGATGCCCTCCACGTGAGCATTCATCACCTTTGTGTCTATTTGGATTCCCAACTGCTTGTCTCACAATTGAATAATTGTTATCGGGTACATGATCCTTGCCTCTTTAGAAATTTCATGCACACTAAACAATTAGTTAGAGAGTTTGAATTCATTACATTCAGCCATGCCCCAGGGAGTTTCAATAGTGTAGAAGACCAAATGGCTAATGATATTCTAGAGTGGCACGTTAATCATCAATAACAAGGAAATAAACCATTCATGTGCATGTCATATCACATTGCATTCATTTATACATAATCCATCAAATAAATAACATCACGTCATAATAAGAGACTCATCAATATAATAAAAATTTTGCTTCCATGTGCATATGTATATAAAATCATGTCCAAAATAGAGTCGTGTTTACAACAAGGATCCCCAACAGCTCCACAAAATAAGTACATCGGTCAAAAATCCCCATGCTCATAGCATGAGGAGCAGCACTCGCCACACGGTGGTAATCAAGTATATCGGCCATGTCCACATCACATGGACACATAGGTTGTGTCTCACTAATCACCCCTATTCGAGGGAGACCAGTCATGAAATAAACATCTTGAAGGGTGAGCTTCAGTCACTCACCCTCGATATTAAAGGCCCTGGTGTCCCAATCCCAAAATTCAACATTCTTGTTGAGTTGTAATGGTGCACTACACATCAATGGGTTGTCCAAGAATTTGAGTAACCCATGCCTGGCCAAACAATCCTTAACATTATAGTCATCGCTAATAGCTCGTTGGATGTTGGTGATATCCCTTTCCCTCCACTTGACTCGTGAAATCCTCCACCAAAGTCAGTCAAGAGTTAAAATCTTCATCATTGCCTCAGGTCACACTTGTTTGAGTGAACCAAGCGACCCAATTCTCACCTGTCTTGGAAAAAAGAGCGACTTGGGTCGCATAATTTCTCCCTACAGGCATGACCTAGGTTGCACCTGTCTCTTAGAAAAAAGTAACCCAAATCGCACCTATCGAAGGAAAAAATAGCGACCTGAATCGTTCATAACCCTTTGAAAAGTGTGACCCTGCCCTAAAACTCTTAAGGGATTCACTAGGGTCCCTCAAAAGCCTAAATGAGCAAAATAATAAGATAAAGTTGACAAGGAGGATGAGATAACTAACCTGCAACTCATGGAATTTGAAACTGAGGGTTAGAACATAAGAAATCAATCCCTGAAAATCTAAGTTCTCCACACTCCTCCAATACTGAATAGCGAAAAATGACACTTCGAGTGGTGAGTCCCACCCCTATTTAAGTGCTTTTGAGCCCCCTTCTTCCTCTAAAAATTACGGTCTCATACGAAATATGCTTGATGCCTTGTTCATTCCATTGGAATCATGATTCCGCGCTCTTCTTGATTATAAGATCCTTTTTTCTGTGATCGAGAAATCTTTTTCATCCCTCTTCCCCCACCTCGATTTGTGTGCCCTCAGGTAAATTCAAATTTTTATGTTACATGGTACTAGTACATTCGAATTGATTTCCAAACACACTTTATGCTTGGGTATTGTCTCCATGTGTGCAAGACCAGGCTACAATGAGATTCATCGTAGGAGCCAAGAACCGCTCCCTACAAGTATAAATCTCAAACTGGCATATAGGTGCTCCCCCTCTATAGAACATCTTGTGCGTCACCCTTCACACCCATTTTTTATGCCTATAGGGTCCCCTTTGTTCATGTAAGTGGCCCAGCCCAACCACACTTACAATTTCCCTTAATTGACAGTAGATCCTCCCTAACATGGGTGCCATCTTAGAGCCCCTTGCCTTTTGGCACCCATGTTGTTCCTTTTCCGTAGGATTAGGAGTCCATTTAGTTTAGGAATTCACATCCAGTTGCATATTACTCTGATGTTTTCTACACTCAATGGTTGACCCCATGGACTCCAAGACTTATGGCCATCATGGCATGTTAATATTTTGTATTCTGCATTCATGAGCCCATCGCTCCATCCACACTGCCTCAGTCACATTACATTTCCACCATTCACCACCATGTAAGGAGATTATCATCAATGACCTACCTCATCTGCAAAGGTCCATTTGTTGTCAACCAATCATTCGATTCATCTAAATCATTGCAACTTGACACTTATCTCCTTGCCATTCCTCCTTATCTAGCTATGATGACCATTCGCCTTAGCGACCATTCTACAACGGTGCTTTTAAGCACCCCCCTTTTCCAAATGCTCACACATTTAGGAAGCTATGATTTTTTAGTACTCCTTAGTGCTCCTCCCTTAATGCTCATGTATCAGAGAAACCATTGAACAAATAGTGCTCCTTAGCACTCATGTAGATCATGTATATCTCACTTTATGCCAGCACCATTGGCCGCATTTGCTCAGATTATTTTGTGACAAGTCAACCTTGGAGTCATACCACATAAGTATCCCCATCTCCATGAGTAAAATCCCCCCCCATTGCAGTCATGTACCCTGGTACCCTAGTTGTGTCTTTTCCCCTTATCTAATTAATAAATCCCACATATGATGCCAGGTCATCCATGCCTTCATACTCTGAACAAAGGATGTTTGAGTCCCTTACTCAATAAACCTCATATTCCCAAGCAATGTATCAGTTACTTGTCTAATTCCACTCATATCTTGGTTGTATCCCTTGCGCTTTCGTCAAGGAAACACCATTGTCTTTTTCATTTGCGGGTCTCCCTCTGTCAATATCAACACATCTATTCCAGAGGATAAACCTAGAGGTACTATGTGCGTTGTCCTCGTAACCATTATTGGTGAGTCCCTTGGACAGACTGGGGGGAGACTTCAGTGCCCCTTAGCTTGGTTGTTTCTCAAGTTATTGATGCTAAATCAATGATCGCACTTCGAGTGGTGGGTCCCACCCCTGTTTAAGTGCTTTTGAGCCCCCTTCTTCCTCTAAAAATTACGGCCTCATACGAAATATGTTTGATTCCTTGTTCATTCCATTGGAATCATGATTTCACGCTCTTCTTGATTATAAGATCCTTTTTTTTTGTGATCGAGAAATCTTTTTCATCCCTCTTCCCCCACCTCGATTTGTGTGCCCTCGGGTAAATTCAAATTTTTATGTTACATGGTACTAGTACATTCGAATTGATTTCCAAACACACTTTATGCTTGGGTATTTTCTCCATGTGTGCAATACCAGGCTGCAATGAGATTCACCATAGGAGCCAAGAACCGCTCCCTACAAGTATAAATCTCAAACTGGCATATAGGTGCCCCCCCCTTTATAGAACATCTTGTGCATCACCCTTCACACCCATTTTTTATGCCTATAGGGTCCCCTTTGTTCATGTAAGTGGCCCAGCCCAACCACACTTACATTTTCCCTTAATTGACAGTAGATCCTCCCTAACATGGGTGCCAACTTAGAGCCCCTTGTCTTTTGGCATGCATGTTGTTCTTTTTCTGTAGGATTAGGAGTCCATTTAGTTTAGGAATTCACATCCAGTTGCATATTACTCTGATGTTGTCTACACTCAATGGTTGACCCCATGGACTCCAAGACTTATGGCCATCATGGCATGTTAATATTTCGTATTCTGCATTCATGAGCCCATCGCTCCATCCACATTGCCTCAGTCACATTACATTTACACCATTCACCACCATGTAAGGAGATTATCATCAATGACCTACCTCATCTGCAAAGGTCCATTTGTTGTCAACCAATCATTCGATTCATCTAAATCATTGCAACTTGACACTTATCTCCTTGCCATTCCTCCTTATCTAGCTATGATGACCATTCGCCGTAGCGACCATTCTACAACGGTGCTTTTAAGCACCCCCCTTTTCCAAATGCTCACACATTTAGGAAGCTATGATTTTTTAGTACTCCTTAGTGCTCCTCCCTTAATGCTCATGTATCAGAGAAACCATTGAACAAATAGTGCTCCTTAGCACTCATGTAGATCATGTATATCTCACTTTATGCCAGCACCATTGGCCGCATTTGCTCAAATTATTTTGTGACAAGTCAACCTTGGAGTCATACCACATAAGTATCCCCATCTCCACGAGTAAAATCCCCCCCCATTGCAGTCATGTACCCTGGTACCCTAGTTGTGTCTTTTCCCCTTATCTAATTAATAAATCCCACATATGATGCCAGGTCATCCATGCCTTCATACTCTGAACAAAGGATGTTTGAGTCCCTTACTCAATAAAACTCATATTCCCAAGCAATGTATCAGTTACTTGTCTAATTCCACTCATATCTTGGTTGTATCCCTTGCGCTTTCGTCAAGGAAACACCATTGTCTTTTTGTTTGCGGGTCTCCCTCTGTCAATATCAACACATCTATTCCAGAGGATAAACCTAGAGGTACTCTGTACGTTGTCCTCGTAACCATTATTGGTGAGTCCCTTGGACAGACTGGGGGGAGACTTCAGTGCCCCTTAGTTTGGTTGTTTCTCAAGTTCTTGATGCCAAATCAATGATCGCACCATTGAGATTCATATAGGTTTATGATTCTATCATTTTGTGGTCAAAGACCCCAGATATCCCTGACTCCCATCCTCTTGTGAATCAATTCCAGTTATATATTTGTTGTGATATCCGGGCTACATTGGCGACAATGTTGTGGAAGCCTCGATTGTATGCTTCCTATTTTATCCAGTTCTAGATATAAATCCCCAAATCTGTTTGATTCATACTTCCAGGTTGTTTAAATCACCACAAATGTTGGAAACCTCCAGTTCCAACAGGACATCAATTATTGTGATCTAGCAGCCCATTAGGATGTCATTGTTCCCACACCAGTCCTTCAGATCAGCTATGGTTGGACCATGATTTTGTACTCCTTGACTTAAGTCCTTCCTGGAAATTTATGATGTACACAACAGTTATTCATGTATTGATCAAGTCCCCTTTGGGCCTATATCTCATTTTTTTATGTTTGAGACATTGATACGATCATGGGGATTCCCACCTTGTTCATAAATTTGAGATTATATGCACCTTTATATTTGAAGGTAAGGACCCTTGCAGTCCTGTGGGAAGGCAATTTTCCTCTAAAGCGGTCTCCATCCGCTACATCAATGTCATACTTATCTCCTCAAAACAAGAGAATCCTATGATGTATGGAAGCCATACGATGAGCTCCCGACGTCACACACCAGGGAAATTTGTTAACAAATAAAATTTTCTCACCTAACATGTCATCAACATCATACGTCATCACTTCATCTCATTTACAACCATTGGACCCTGAGAAAGCAATAAAAAACCCAAAAAATGAAAGTGTGACCCCATCTCCGAGCTTGAGTTTTGGTTGTCTCTAATTCGTGTACGAAAAAAGAAAACAAAGATTGACACGAGTCCCTATGTGGCCCAAATCATGTGATGAATCTAGGGCCCAAAAACCTAACCCTGGACTCTCACCATAGCCAATACTATACTTATGAGATTTTCTCAAAGTCCCTCATTCCATATAGTTCTCTACCATGTTGCTCAAGCTGTCATTCTATCAGATTCCTTTTGAGTTTGAAGCTAGCCTCTTTTAGTTTCTTTCTCACCTATTGGAGATACATCTTGTGTCGTGTGGCCGGAGGATTGCGAGACCATTGAGAGGACCAACAAACCCTCACTCATATAGTTGCAGGGACTGTAACGTCACCTTCTCCTTAGAACAACAGGGAAGGAGACATTAACAACATACCGGGCTTTTGTAAATTTAGCCCCAATAATTTTTGCACATAAATAACTTAATATTTTAAAACTTCTATATGCAGATTCGTTTCAATATAAACACAGCGGAATGAACATGCTAACAAGCACTCAAACAGACAGTAATTGCAATCATATCAATCACAGCAAGGAATGATTCAACATACAGAGACCCAATCTCATTCGTATGCCATGCATGGATTCTATATTAATTCATTTCATTAAACATGGACAACTTAATATATTGCAGAATGCAAAAAGGAATAATTTATAATCCACAGAACACTTATCTTGAGAAGATGATGTCCAACGAATGGCTACGTGAGAGCAACGTTCCACCCAACCATAGATCTCTGTCCAGCCTGTATTCTTTCAGCTGAGAGATCACCCCCGAGCTGGGCTGTGTATCCACTAAGGAGGAACTAGATGGCTCACTCACAGTCAGGGTTTCACTCAAACAGCCATGCTAAGCCAACACACGGTTGGGTTTCTCAAGCATGTAATAGGAGATGGAGGAGGATGCTAGTCCACTAAGCTCAATCCCAGAGCCACATACTCTTCAAGCTAGACTCAGCAATCCCATCCTCTGCTCATACATCCACAACTGGATTTCTCACAACTCTGTCACAAACAACCCAAATCCGTCACTGATTTTCTGGGCCATTAAAACTGGGTTTTCCCATGGCTTTTGGGGTAGCTATTGCTCCCAAATTCGCCCCAAGGTTCCTACCAATGGATCCCCCATTGGATTTCTCTGTCCAATACCAAATCAGGACGTTTTTGGCTTCCCAAAACGTGGGTTCTCTCACAGTCGCGATTTTCCATTTTTTCTCCCTGTTGGGAGCTCGTTTTTGGGTGGGAAAAGATGTCCCATACTTCCACAACGGAATGGGGATAAGGATGGAGCAACCCCCAAGATGTAGAGTGACTTGTGGGACAAGCCAAAAGAGCCCATACCTTCCCATACGAATTTCAGGGCTGCCCATACTCCACAAAGTCATGGGCTGAAATCTCAACCACCTTCCTTACAATTGGCATTAATGTCACCTAAGGAAGTCAATGGGTTCACATAATGACAAATGGCCACCTATGGGTCACTCCCATAGCCCCCTCACCACTCCCTAGTGGATACACGTGGCCCCTTCTCATTTGTTGCCTCCGTAGCCAGCTTTGGACATTTTATATTGCCTGATGTTTATTTACATCCTATTACAATTTCCATGGCTTAAGAGCACATGGTATCAAAATATCAAATACTTGCCTCTTTAAATAAAATTCGGCTTTCACTAGCGGGGCCTTGGCCTTGAGCTCCACGCTAGGAAAACATACATCACAAGTACACATTACATCCTAAGGGTCGAATTGGGGGTATTACATTCCCCTCCCCCTTAGAACAACACCGTCCTCGGTGTTCCAAGACCTAGGCATATATATATACAATTTACATATATCCAAAACTTCAAAACTTTGCAGATCTGCCATGCATTCTATCCTTTACTTTGAACTTTCAGGACCAAGTCCTTTGATTTTCACGAGCTGCTCCTGCTGATTCGGATCTTCCAGCTCGTCCACAAGTCTGAAAACTTTATGGCTGCTACCTTCTTGAGGTTCTCTTGTTGGGCAATTGCGGAGGCAATGATCCCCTCCACATTTCCAACACTTCATTGGTTGCTTCATCTTTACCTGCTCGATTTCCTTTGAGTCTTCCCACCTGGAGCGTCTCTTAATCGGACGATTGGATGAATGCTTCTTCATTGATCCACTTTTCTCTCCCTTACTGATTGCTTTCATAATGCTTTTTACCTCTTTCTGCAGACGAAGAGTGTCCTGCAAGACCTTGTGGTTCATCTCGTTCTGCTGCTTTTGCATCCTGAGCATCTCTCCAAGATTTTCTTGGGTCTTGGCAATTGTTTGAAGAAGACTTCCAGCCAATCCTAATAGCCTTTGGTCTGCCGCCATGGTCAATGGAAACAACTGACCACACCTTGCTCACTAGCAACACTTGCCTGCACCAGCTGCAACTAATTGATTCAATTTCCACCTGTGAAATTCATCATTACAATTCTTGTTAGGCCAAGCATAACCCAAACATTAAAAATCAGTCAATGGTTTATCCCCAGTTGACATGGATAGTCCATGCTTTACTCATGAGACTTCCACACTTTTTATGCTTGCCCAACATACACATGAATTCCTTCATGTTCATCCATTCACAATTCATTAATTAGCATTCACAATTCACTAATTAAATAAACCCACTCTTACTTTCAATCATGCATGCATTTAACAATTTTCTAATTTTATAAATGCATCAATAAAAAGGAAGAGAGGGAGCAGTAAGAGTTTCTCCTCTTAGTCTTGTTCCGTCCTGGAACCCACACCACCACTGTGGTTTTCATGCTCCTGTCCTCTTTCACTCCAACGTGAATGCTTGACCTGCCCTTCTTGGCTATGACACGTAGTGTCTATGGTCTATTCCAGATCTTTCAACCATGGAGTTCCTCCACTTGGTTGGTCAAGCTCTTGGCTGCTAGAACTCACACCGTTCTACTAGCTCCATCTTTCATTACTGCTCATGCTGAGCTCTTTTAGGGTGGTTACATGTCCACTCACATCCTTAAGATGCTTCCATAGTCATTACTTCCAAAAATACCTACACTCAAACATTGAATTAATTCACATGTTTAGTTTATTTTCATAGGAAACCATAACCAAATCATATACACATGTATATTCATAAGCAAGAAATTACAAGATAACCAAATACTTATCTGCACTAGATGTCTTCACTTTATTCCATAGGGTCCTTCTTTGCTTTACAAGCCTTGGAATCGCCTATGGATTTGGGTGTTTTGCCAGCGCGCAGGCTGCCCCTCAACATCTAATAGTCTTGTATGTTTTTCCAGCACGCAGGCTGCTCCACAACATCAAATAACCTTGTATGTTTGGCCAGCACGCAGGCTGCTCCAAATCATCAATAATCTCGCATGTTTGGCCAGCACGCAGGCTGCTCCAACTCATCAATAATCTCGCATGTTTGGCCAGCACGCAGGCTGCTCCAAATCATCAATAATCTCGCATGTTTGGCCAGCACGCAGGCTGCTCCAAATCATCAATAATCTCGCTCAACCAGCCACTTTCCGGATTTACCAAGCAACTTTTAGTTCTTTCAGGGTCCTTGCTTCCTGTATTGACCAAGGTTTCCAACAAAGAAACAATAATGCATCAGCTCACTGTTAAAAGCTTTATGCTTGAAACCTTCATTATTTCAAATAAGAAATGAATGAAAATGAATACTTATCTGTACTGTGCATTTCCTCTCTGGTCCACAGGGTCCTGCTTTTACTTTATAAGCCTTGGGATCCTCCTGCGGACTAAGATGTTTGGCCAGCATGCAGGCTGTTCCAAATCATCAAATAATTAATGCCCTACCAGTACACCTTCACGCCGACTGGGTTTACCAAGCATTTGGTGGTGCCCAACCAGTCCCATACCTGGTTGGCCCTCTCCATTGCCGAGCCAGCACATACGTTTGGGTCATCGGCCAATGGAAGGTAACTGCGCCACCGACCATTACAGGTCAAGGCTCCACTACTCTTGCCTTAGGCTTGCATCAGCCTTTCACGGTATCACAATCCCTCAATGCGCATAACAATTCTTCACCCACACGAGGGTGGCACTTCTTCTCTTATGTAAGCCGGCGGTTCCATTTAGGAATTCTTTAGGTAACTTTCTTAACTGCAGGCTATCATGCCCCATGATACCCACTCACCCTATGCAAGGGTTACAACTGCTTATACAGTCTTCTTGAGTACTATTTTCTTCACTTTTCTCTTTCAGGTGCAACACTTAGTTTCATATGTATAATCTGTCAACACAAAATGGATAGCGAGCTCATTAGTATCGCTTCTCTAGAATTGTAAACATATTTTATAACATCCACTATCCAACCTTGAAACACCAGGAATGCGTCCATTCCCTTAAGGCGTAGTCAATATTGGCATCCCTAACATAACTCAGCACCAGAAAGGCGTGCACTCCTTACTGATGTGAGCTATGAAGGTCCTAATCATACCTCAAGCAGTCTTTCATGATGGAAATAAAATCAAAACATGCTCTGCATATTAACTCTAATAATTATATATATATATATATCATTCAGGGTTTATGGAAAACTTATCCATTTTGCCGATGTTATTTCTCTTCTTTAATGAGGAATGGAGGCTCCTTCTCTGAGTTGACAGTCCCTCGGTTGGCCATCCCAATTCCTTTTGATGTTACATATACTTCATATGTCTTACTGACATAACCTTTACCATCTCACTCATATTGTTTACCAATCATGCAGTGCAGATGAAACATTAATAATGTCTTATGGCATTCCACCTGGAACCCATTTTCACATCATGGAATCCCTTCCCATGAAGTTTGGCTTCTGTAGGACCTCTGTCATGGTCTTACTGCAATGTGTCTTCCTGGCACACTTATTAAACAGCCAAACAGTTAGCAACATTTAGCAATACAATTTCAAATCCGATTGCTCCATAACCAATCCATGTCACTAATAATTAAATTCAGTATGCATTTGCAACTCTGTCTACTACAGAAATTGGTTTTCTTATCCATGAGGCTATCCTCATATTGTTTTGGCTCTTGTAAGTGACACCACTCTACCCGTTATGGTCTTATGCCTGCTTCCCTACATGAGCATCCACTTACAGCATGTCCTCAGATCTTAGAGCTCTCAACCATGAGAACCTTCTCATAACCTTTGGCTTCTACATGTGGTAGATCCCGGTCTCTACTATGGACTTATCCTCATTGCCATATGTAAGACCTTCCTACCTGAAACTGAAACTCCAATCAGCCAAACACGTTGTGAGTATCTACGCACATAATCATTCATTGCCATAATAGTCACTGAAGTGATCTCAGAATTATAACACTCAATAATTCAAACACCTTCAGCTGTTACATTTGAAATGCAATGAAATATTTACACTTCTATATATATGCGTCATTATCACAATAGAATTTCAAGACATAGTCACCATATTCATGCAACTTAAATAAATCGTAAATACTCATTATTCCACAGTCATATCATTCATACAACTCTGTCCTTCCACAGAGCATTCTAGCAGCCCATCAATCATGATTGAGCTCTTCATGCACTTACTATTTTGCATTCATAACAGCCCATGAAATGATCCTAGAATTATCATCAATTCATCATTTTATCCATTATTTATTTTGCAATAACATATGCATCATCCCTATGCATTCATACAATGCCTCACAAGATTTATAAAATCTCTTAATGCACATCTACTCAATGCCACCTTGCATTGTTTCATGAGTACTATGCATTCAAGCATATTATGATCGAGACATGACTATCTCATATAACTTGTATTACCATAATCAGGATCACTCATCCTCACTTGCCTTGGTTATTAAGCACATAACCAACATACACATGGAATTATATAAATTCATATGAATGCATTGATATTTCTAAACAGTCATAGGGTGTAAGGATCATTTCCTTCACTTACCCACACCTCACCAAGATTGGTAGGTTAACAGTCCCAATTGGTAACCAGTATCACATGCAAACTATCTCAACATAACTCAAACATAGTTGAAGAGATCTTACCAAATCCCCTTTCCACATTCATGCAATTTGGAACCAATAATCATTACCTGCATGGTTACCATTAGCATCGCCTGATGTTACCTGATCAGTTGGCCTCTTACCAAGGCTGATCGGTCCTTTTGCCAACTTTATGATCATAGATTTGTTGCACCATCCTTTCTGCATAAGGTTGCTGGCTTCATGCAACAACATCCCCAACATGTTTAGCCATGCTCTTTGTTATCTTTGGTCCTACAACCAATACCAACATCAATAGTGACTATCAACCACAATATTCTCTATTAACGGTTCATTGCATATGCAGACTTCATTCTTTTACCAATATGCAATATCTCATTCATGCACAAGCATTTCCATATGCACTATGCAATGTTTGTTAAGATGTCATCTAGTGCATATACATCTATGTAATCCCTTATATTTTTAACATTTTTATGCCATATGACAATTTCATAACTATAAGTATGATAACAAATAGAGGTTCAAGGAATTATTCCCTTTTCGATCCCTCCTCGTATCATGGAATTTCTCTTCCATATCATGCAATTGTAGAAATTGCTCATATTGACAACAAAATTTGTTTGTCAAAACAACCGCTGGCACTCTTCTGCACTAAATAACTATGATATCTGTAGACCTCATTCAAACTCTGGTCATGCATCATTGTTCCCTGCTGGACAAGCTTTCCAATGCCTGTCTTCATGCTCCATTCTGACATCAGGTGCGGAAACTGCATCCCTTCAAAAATGACAACTTTCACTCTAGTTCTGCACATTTTACACAGTTGCATTTTGGTCCCGAATGCCAACTTCAGCCATCTGTGGAAGAAAATCCACGAGGAATCACAAAAACTTTTCTATCGGGCGGAGTTAGTCCATATAACAAGGAACACTCGGAAATTCACGGATCTCAATTCCGATGCACCGTTCATGTTCTATGAATTTCTGGGTTTTGCTACTTCTCATTTTTCACATTTTTCCAAAATTCCAAATTTTGGGCCAAAAATGGCTATCTCCCAAACGGTGCATTTCTGGAAAATCTTCGTATAACGGAAGCTGTCCGTATTAATGAGAATATGAAATGTCTAGTTCAGTAGAATTTCTGATTCCCACATCTAGGGTCACTTTTACTGCCCACAAGCTTTTCAAAATCCCGAAAAAGTGGCCCGGAACAGTGCTTTTTGGCCTTCTTGCTCACCCCGACTCCACATCCCTTGGAGTTTGGCTCCAAGATTCGGAACTTAACATTGTGCCTGCTTCATGACTGCCTCGTATCAATTTCAGCTTAAACCGGCCTTCTGTCAAGCCTCGGGACTCTGTCCTTCAAAAGTCACTATTATCCATTTTCTGTCAAATCAGAGTGTAATGGGCTACGGGTCTTCACTGGTCTTTTCATGGCCCTCGTCAATGGCCTTAGAGCCCCACAGGAATCATCGCATTCTGAGTCCGGATGCTCCTGCTATCAAAAAATCAAGTTTTAGCCACTTTACTCTTTTTTTTTTTTTTTTTTTTTTTTTTTTTTTGTCCGGGCGCGCGGGCCGGTTCTCCGAACGCTTCCGCAATGCGGAGCAGTTCGTCGAACGCTTCCGCAATTGCGGAGCAGTTCGGCGAACGCTTCCGCAATGGCGGAGCGATTCGCTGAATTATCCCGCAACTGCGGAGCCATTCGGTGAATGCTCCCGCAACTGCGGAGCCATTCGGCGAAGGCTTCCGTCGCGGAGCCATTCGGCGAATGCTCCCGCAACTGCGGAGCCATTCGGCGAAGGCTTCCGTCGCGGAGCCATTCGGCGAATGCTCCCGCAACTGCGGAGCCATTCGGCGAAGGCTTCCGCCGTTTCGGAAGACTTTCCCGAATCCTTCCGCGATTTCGGAGCCCTTCGCGGAATCCTTCCGCCGTTTCGGAAAACTTTCTCGAACCCTTCCGCAATTTCGGAACCGTTCGCGGAATCCTTCCGCTGTTTCGGAAGACTTTCCCGAACTCTTCCGCAATTTCGGAACCGTTCGCGGAATCCTTCCGCTGTTTCGGAAGACTTTCCCGAACTCTTCCGCAGTTGCGGAACCGTTCGCGGAATCCTTCCGTTGTTTCGGAAGACTTTCCCGAACTCTTCCGCAGTTTCGGAACCGTTCGCGGAATCCTTCCGCTGTTTCGGAAGACTTTCCCGAACTCTTCCGCAGTTTCGGAACCGTTCGCGAAATCCTTCCGCTGTTTCGGAAGACTTTCCCGAACTCTTCCGCGTTGCGGAAAAACTCGCGGAATGCTTCCGCAGTTTCGGAGCAATTCGCCGAATGCTTCCGCAACTGCGGAAGTCATTCGGGAATTCTTTCCGAAACAGACTTAAACGGATTTTTGAAAACACTTAGAAATTTTTAACAAACAGAACTCATTTCCAGCCATGCTTAACAATAATCAACAACAACAAAACAACAAAACAGCTTAAGATGGCAGAGATTGCCCATGCTCCATCTCTATTTCATAGAATGCATTCAATGCAATCAAATGCAAGCAGCTTGCAAAAATCTCCAAACAGTCATGCGATCTTGAGGTTTCTCTAATGCATTTTTGTTTAAAATACAAAATGCATGAACACACAATATGCATTTCCATTCCAAATATAAAATGCACACACACAATGACTGTGAAGGGCCCAACAGCCGTAGGGTTGAACCTAGAGCTCTGATACCACTCTGTAACGTCACCTTCTCCTTAGAACAACAGGGAAGGAGACATTAACAACATACCGGGCTTTTGTAAATTTAGCCCCAATAATTTTTGCACATAAATAACTTAATATTTTAAAACTTCTATATGCAGATTCGTTTCAATATAAACACAGCGGAATGAACATGCTAACAAGCACTCAAACAGACAGTAATTGCAATCATATCAATCACAGCAAGGAATGATTCAACATACAGAGACCCAATCTCATTCGTATGCCATGCATGGATTCTATATTAATTCATTTCATTAAACATGGACAACTTAATATATTGCAGAATGCAAAAAGGAATAATTTATAATCCACAGAACACTTATCTTGAGAAGATGATGTCCAACGAATGGCTACGTGAGAGCAACGTTCCACCCAACCATAGATCTCTGTCCAGCCTGTATTCTTTCAGCTGAGAGATCACCCCCGAGCTGGGCTGTGTATCCACTAAGGAGGAACTAGATGGCTCACTCACAGTCAGGGTTTCACTCAAACAGCCATGCTAAGCCAACACACGGTTGGGTTTCTCAAGCATGTAATAGGAGATGGAGGAGGATGCTAGTCCACTAAGCTCAATCCCAGAGCCACATACTCTTCAAGCTAGACTCAGCAATCCCATCCTCTGCTCATACATCCACAACTGGATTTCTCACAACTCTGTCACAAACAACCCAAATCCGTCACTGATTTTCTGGGCCATTAAAACTGGGTTTTCCCATGGCTTTTGGGGTAGCTATTGCTCCCAAATTCGCCCCAAGGTTCCTACCAATGGATCCCCCATTGGATTTCTCTGTCCAATACCAAATCAGGACGTTTTTGGCTTCCCAAAACGTGGGTTCTCTCACAGTCGCGATTTTCCATTTTTTCTCCCTGTTGGGAGCTCGTTTTTGGGTGGGAAAAGATGTCCCATACTTCCACAACGGAATGGGGATAAGGATGGAGCAACCCCCAAGATGTAGAGTGACTTGTGGGACAAGCCAAAAGAGCCCATACCTTCCCATACGAATTTCAGGGCTGCCCATACTCCACAAAGTCATGGGCTGAAATCTCAACCACCTTCCTTACAATTGGCATTAATGTCACCTAAGGAAGTCAATGGGTTCACATAATGACAAATGGCCACCTATGGGTCACTCCCATAGCCCCCTCACCACTCCCTAGTGGATACACGTGGCCCCTTCTCATTTGTTGCCTCCGTAGCCAGCTTTGGACATTTTATATTGCCTGATGTTTATTTACATCCTATTACAATTTCCATGGCTTAAGAGCACATGGTATCAAAATATCAAATACTTGCCTCTTTAAATAAAATTCGGCTTTCACTAGCGGGGCCTTGGCCTTGAGCTCCACGCTAGGAAAACATACATCACAAGTACACATTACATCCTAAGGGTCGAATTGGGGGTATTACAGGGACCCCTTTAGCTGCGCTTTTTGTTAATATTTGGTTGAGATTTGATCTTTACTTCTTTTAGATGCTGAAACTTGAAGCAATGAGACAATTCAATCACATGAAATTCATACAACCATAACACAAGATATACCCTGGGGAAAATCCTCAAAACTATGAGAACAAAAACCCCAACAATTCTCTCAGTATAATATAATGGATAACAGAGAATGCTTTCTTTTACAACATAACAGATTGCTTTTGGAATCTAAGAGATCACCAAACACTCTTGGTGAAGATACGAAAGCAATAGAGAAGAGAGATCAATCGGAGAAGCACCTTGCCTTCAATAATAATATCCTACACACAAAGAGAATTGCCTTGCCTTCAAAGGAGAAGAGAATTCACTTCAAATTGGATTCATCAATCCCGTATAACATATTTATACATTATTCTCTTCTATTTTTTATCTTCTAACTTCAGGATGAACTCGCCCTCAAACTAGATGTATCAATCTTGCATGCAGAGGTGCGCCCCACTTCTCATGCAATGCTTTATCTCACTGAGTTGTCACTTAGGATTAAATCTCCTCTTAACTGAAAGCTTGCCCACTTAGTTAGGTGGCTAACTTAAGTGTCGTCACTTAGTTAACTAGATCTTCTTTGTTGTCACTTAGTTAACTCTCTTTAACTGATTCTCCTTGATTTACTGAAGTGTCATCTTTTAGTTTAACTAAAGTGAAAACACTTTAGTTAACTAGTCCTTCTTATTTAACACTCAGTTAACTGAAATCATGTTGATTGATTTAGTTGAAGTGGCCACTGTGAGTTCTTTAGTTAACTGAGGCATATATTTAACTGATGCTTTAACTGAAGCATTGATTGAGGCATACATTGATACTTAACTGAAGCTTTAACAATTCGATTTCTCTTTAATTAGTTGAAGTGTCTGCATGGGAAGTTTCGAATCCTCTTGATATCTATGCTTTATCTTTTATTTCTTTATCTCTTATTGCATGGTCAATATGTGATAACTTTAATTATCCATCACATTACATTATACTAAGAAGAATTTATCGGATGTTGTGATCATATTATATTATTTCGGACCAAATGATCATATGCTAAAGTAATTCACTTTAAAGGTGATCAATCTCTAAAGGAGACTTAATAGCAACTGGTGATCATGGTTAATAATGGCATCACACAACATTACATGCTTTTAAAAAGTAAAGCATGACCTTTATACGGAAGGTCCACCTCTATACGGGATGTCCATCCCATGGATACCTTTATACAGAAGGTTCACGTGAGAATCATGACTTGACACACACAAGACTGGATCCTTGTCCAACAAGACTTTACACCATCATTACTTTGATCAATTACCTCTATACGTGAGGAATAACCTTTACACGAAAGGCAATCAAAGTGCTCACCTCTATACGGGAGGATCAATTTTGGCTACACAAGATTGGTTTGGAGAATGTCTCTTGATGTTGTATATTTAACACTTTTTGAGGTGATTCTTACTCTGGTAATATCTCATTTCAATACAAAATAAAAATAAAAACATTCTTTATTCTTTACATGTTGTCTTTACATGTTTGTTGATTGATTGAAGAATGCAAGAAGTAATTTGTTTAGTTTTATGTTAGATGTACCTCTCTTTGCGTAGTTTCTAGTTATATTTTTCATTGTTTTTATTTCCTTTTTGGAACTCTGTTGAGGTTGCACAACCCCTTAGTAGGTGCCTTTTGGCATGGGCATGTGTGAAAACATACGTTGCATAAATAAATTTAAAACTAATATATAACATAGATAAATCTTTAATGAAGATGTAAAACCCTACATTCATCGAATGGATTTGTTCTCTCTACAGATTGGAATTATCGCTCACTTATGGCAATTGAACTCATAACTAAATCATATAAACCACTAAACAAGCATGATGTATAATTTCTTGAAACACGGTCAAACAATATATGTTTTATTCTTAGAATTTTACCTCCAGCTTTAGAAATAGAAAAACACAAACCAAGTGAAAAGCAATTTATAAAATCCCACATAAATTACTTTAAGATAGATAAATGAACAGTTTCTTGAAGATTCTTGGATTAGATTTAAAACCCTTTAGCGGTTGAAAAATAAAAAATTTAATATGGAGATCGTCCTTCCAAGGTTGGGAAAAAAATAGCCCTTCAAGTGAAGTCACACACTAGACTATACTTTGCTCAATATACACTAAGTGGGCATTGGAAGACATATGTTAAATTCCCTGCTCATTTCTTGTCGAGTCTAACAAGGCCAAAACCTAATGTAATTGCAATCACCACAAATTGCAAGATATCCAATGTGCACATCATTTTTCAACATTTCTTGCTTGCATAAAAATGAAGTAATGATATAACACAATGGAATAATAATACTAATTTAGTAACACTAATGCAAGAAAAGTGAGCACATACAAGATTAATTGCACAATGGATAGATTGAATGATACGTACTTGTGGCATGCGACAGGTTTCTTAATTACATACAGGGTCTATTGAGAATTTGCAGGGCTACAATTAAAATCTTGTCATTTTTCAAAACTTAGTTTTTGTTGCTCGATGAATGCTAAAAGTATCATGTCCTCCTTTGAAGTGGGTCCACCTATGTCCCAGGTGTGAAAGGTGAATATCTCCTAAAATACAAGGATTTTTCCCCCGACTATTTGGGAAAAATTCACATTAATTAAAAGAAATATAAAATAAGCTTCTATTTTTTTTCTCTGCCTAATATTCATAGATCTCTATGCTTTTAGGTAGGGACTTACAACTTTGTTGCTATTTATCTTGATTTTGTAAATATTCTTGCATTATTGAAATTTTGATTTACACAACACTATCGTCAATGAAAAGTTATCATTTGTCAAAACTTAGTTTTTGTTGCTTGATGAATGCCAAAATTATCACGTCCTCCATTGAAGTGGGTCCACCTTTGTCCCAGGTGTGAAAGGTGACTATCTCCTAAAATACAAGGATTTTTTCCCCCGGCTATTTGGGAAAAACTTCACACTAATTGAAATAATTATACAATATGCTTCTATTTTTTTCTCTACCTAATCTTCATAGATCACTATGCTTTTACGCAGGGACTTGTATCTTTGTTGCTATTTATCTTGTTTTTGTAAATATTCTTGCATTGTTGAAATTTTGATTTACACAACACTATTGTCAATGAAAAGTTAAACCAATAGACCCTACTTTTGATATTCATAATGAAGGTACATTACAAATTGTTATCAAGGCATAAATGCCAACATTGCATACAATTGACAATCATTGGCATGTTATTCATCCTAGTCATAGAAATGCTAGAGTAAATACATGTAAATATATGAATGTAAATGCATGCATAGGATTTGACTTATGCACGATACACATAAAAATGTTTGCAAATATGTTGTTACACTCCAAGAATAGAACTGGCATATGAATGTTGTGCATTATAGATTGTTGGGTATGATGGTCTATTGAGTGATGGGTTCTTCACTTAGGAGGATAAGAGCCATTGATTGTTGGGTATGGTGGCATATTGAGTGATTGGTTATTCACCTAGGAGGATAAGATCCTTATCCTTTTTTAGTGTATATGGTGTTTAATGCATGGTTTTAAAGGTATTAACTTGTTCCTTAGGATTATCTTCCTTAAAACCGAAGATACCTTTGATACATGGTGATGTACATGTCTGTTGAGTTGGATTTGTTTAATGATTGTTATGCAAGAGTTTAATTGATGTTAAAATAATTATCTTTGGTGATATATTGGTATTGGTAATGAGACTTTGGGGTAACACCCTTGAGGGTCATGTATGCATATGCATGTCTAGTTTTCTTATGATTATAACACTATATAGTGAAGTTGTCATTCATGAAGAGGATTGTATAGGTATCTTAACCTAAATGCATGTCTATTAATATGAATACATGGATGTATTTGACAGTGGAAAAAGAAATTTCACTTGTTATGTTTTGACTAATGCTATTGTTACCTAGTTGTCTTCATCTTGAAGGTTGTGCTATGTTGTGAACTATGAATCCTAGTATGCAAAGATCATATAGAAAGTGTGCAAGAGTGTTATATATGGCATGGTATAAGGATATTTTCTCTTATTGCTATTTTCCATTTGGAAGATAGAAACATACTTTAAATATGCCTTTGAAACATATCATGTGAATGATTGTGAAATTTCATACAATAGATCGATCCTAAGTATGAGTTGAACTTAGTACAAATTGTCATTAAATCATTGCAAGTATGATGTAGATAGGATAGTAAAGCCATTGGATTTGAATAAAGCTTTAAGGTACCATTCTTGATTGATACTCCTCTCGAGATAGGAGACTAATATGTGAATTGGCTTATTTTGATAATTTTCAATTATTGCATAGAAATGATCATGCTAATGGCTACTATTGAAAGGTAGAAGAGCACTTCCATTTGGAAGGATACTATAAGATTAGACCTTGAATTGGGAAAATTGGTAAAAACTTTAATCATGAAAGAATTGGTGTATGTGTTTATTTGTTGACATGATTCTAGACTATTTCATTACATTTAGAAGAAGTTTTTTTTTTCTAAATGGGCTTTTATTGTGGAAAATAAATTAATATTGTTGCCACTCTTGAATAGACTTAGAGTACCAAAAAAAACTTGTTTTGATGAACAAGTATAGGGGGTATGCTTTATATCATACATAATTTCCACCCCTAATGCATTGTGTAAACATGTGAATGGGAAAGTGTTCATTTTGTTTAAAAGGGCATGATATGTTATCATTCTAGTCATGTTTGATCATGTTTGAATATGTTTGCTATGAGAAAGAGTTGAACTTGAATTTGATTGATTATAATGCTTTTGAATTTATTTGATGGTGAAGATTTCAATAAATATAGTTTGCATATTATTGATATGTTGAGTATATTTAATTCTAATTGAACTTTGTGAGTTTTCTTTGTTGTTGTTGATATGTTGATTGCATTAAGGAAAGCAACCACGTAATGGGGATTTGTAGAGCATGATGTCATGCATGGAAAATAGGTCATTGAAATCTTGATTAGATCATGTTTGAATCTGGACTATGTTGGGAGGAACTAAAGTGCAAGGCATCAAAGGAAGCTACAAATTTGTCAAACATTGGATTGCAATAATAAATAGCACACATGCTTACCAAGGTAGACATGGAATGAGGAATATTTTTGTCACCTTGAACTCTACTTTGTTTCTAGAGTATAATTGTTTGTTTTTTAAGTAGAAAGTATAGCTTAGGTGCATCAACTAAGTATTGCTTCTTGGATGAGAATACCGTAGCTAATGATTTATTATGTGAATGGCATAAATGCCATGGAGCTGATCAACTATGTTGTGGAATTCCATGCTATGTGTAGAAATTATAAGGGAGGTTTTTTTTTTCTAGCTCCTTTCTTGCTATTTTGTTATGTTTATTAAGATTTAAAAAGTTTGTATGTGTAATAGTTAAGGAATGGGAATATTGACGAAAGCAAGATTATATAGTAGTTGGAATATGTATGCACTAATAAACACATTGAGAGATAATATCTGGTAGAGTGAATATAGATATGATTGAGCATACATGATGTTGTACATTGGTTAAGAGTGGTATGTTGTTACACATTCAATGGGTATGGCATGATAATTGATGTAGTGGTGGATTGTTGTATGGTTAGGAATGCTTGAAGATGTTGATGATGTAGTTGCCTATGACATACAACTTCATGAAAAGGATAAGGGCAAGGGGATGCTTGTCAAGAGGTTGTTGAAGGGATCATGTGAGTTCCTGTGTGACATCAAATGATAAGGTAACAATAGAGATGTGGATGGAAACCATACATAATATCCACCCAAAATGTTCCTTGAAGGAGAAACAAAGGGACCATGATACCGTAAGAGGGGAATAGGAAGGGGTACGTGGGTGATTTGACCTTGAAACTTGTCCTTTGGAGGTGCCACCTTCTTTCCCATGCCTTATTCAATGCCCTTTTGACTTGAGATGATGCCTTGGATTTTGCTTTATGCTTCTTAGGAAGGGTACCCATGTGAGAAAGTATATATTGTGTAAGTTATTGGGGGAAGCATATGGACCACTCTTCCATTCTCCTAGTAGTATTTTCCTCTTATAGTTTATGAAGGAACATGTGTGAATCCTATGGATGATATGGTTTCTATTCTTGCAATGGAAAAGAGAATCTAATGTACTTGTGGCTAGTAACAACCTATGGTAATTGGGTGATTTGATGCTAAAATGGTGAGAGGAAAGGGGATGGCTTTGAGGGAAAAACTATGGCTATAGTGACCACAATTGTGGAGGCAAACACCATTAGCACCTATAATCTTGATATTGTTGCTCATGGAGAGTTTGAGACAAGTGTTTCTCCTCCAACTTATTCTTATAAGGAAACCAACAATGTTGGACTCTTTTTTCCTGCATTGAAGAGAACTTGAAGGGAAGAATCCTTGAGTGATTGTTCAACAAAGAAAGGGGAGATATTCCCTGCATTGTGCAAGGCAGTGGAAGAGAGTGCCATCATTGTTTAAGGTTGGATGAAGACATAAAGTGCTCAGGAGTGAGCATATTAGCTATGTCACGAGAACAATGGTTTGGGTTGAGTCAAATTAGAGCTTCATAGGAGATTCCTTTGCCTTGGTGGTATCATGGTTTGGCATGGGGGTGGAATCCATAGTTGATTCATATGGTTGGGTGGTGAATTACTCCTTAGCAAGTAGTTTGGTGGACTTGGATTTAATTAAAGACACGTAATTATATCTATCTTTGCATGTAATTCTTTATTGTTTGTAATTTGTTGTGAAGTCCATGGATTCAAATGTGTAATGATTGAATTTGAAATATGCACTACTATTTTTGTTGCTATTTTGTATGCATATGAATTTGAAACGATATTGATATTAGAGATATAATTAATCTTTTTGAGTGTTACAGAGCATAGCTTTTCGATTTGAGTTCCCCGATGGCCAAGGGAGGTATCTGGGTACCTTACAACCTTTCACTCACACTAGAAATATGTACAATATGTTTACAACATTTACATTATTTATAGCTTAGCCCACATGGGTTAATGCATGGCAAATAACCATGTCATTATTTATTTACACAATTAGATCAAATATATTCCATGGGTTGGGATGAGGGTATTACATGCTTGAACCTCTTTACTCTCTACTTTTGGTTCATCTTTTAAGTTCACCCTCTCCTTCTATCATGATTAATGTTGATTTATAACCTGCAAATGGCTTAATTGTAGGCCATCCAATACTTATTTCTTCTACATGCACTACTACTTAGATGCCTCTTAAGCTTCTCCTTAATAAGGGGATTTTCACCAAATTTGGCTATAATGCAAAGTTGGTGATAGTAGGAAGGATGTCCACTCTGGCATTTAATAGGTTAATATAGCACAAGAAACCAAAGAATGCAACAATAAGATGCATGCTAGTGTCTAAACAAAGAAAACTATAAAAAAATTGTAGGAAAAGACCTTCAGCATTAAAAAACCAATATCAAATACAATTTTTTATAGCTTACAACATTCAAAGTTAAATTTTATTTATTTATTTGTTTTTAACATAAATAATTAAGAATTATATTATAAAAGGAGGTTGTGAAGAAACCAAGAAGTTAGAAAAAAATAATAATAGGTATATGCCTTACATTTAAAAATAAATGGGCAAAAAGGACTACCCATAATCTTCACAAGTCCACAAAAATATTCCTACTACAAGTCACCAAGTATATGGTTTAACAAACCAGTGTAGCAAACAAATAACTCTAAAACATATATACTAAAGCATAAAAGATGAGAGACATTGAACTCATGGCTTCTTCTAAACCTATTCAACCAGACACCTTTTTCCATCCTCTTCCTCGTACTCCCTCAAAGTTTGATGTTTTTTCTTTTCATCCGCATGGGCATTGATTTAGTTGAGGGTCGAGGATGCCCAAAATAATCTATAATAGGAAAAGAGTGAGGTTGGATAGTGGGACCATTGCATTATTCAAAATGCCTAGGCGGGTCACTATCCTCTAAAGGAGTTGCTTGACAAAATCAACTTGAAGTGAAATCTCCATATCCTTGCTAAGTTGAACACCATGGAAATCTCTACCTCCCTTTGTGAATTCTGGGGACTCTACAACATGTCTAGTTGTGTTAATTGCACATGTATCTCTGGTGGAGCTTGTGTCTTGAATTTTCTTCTCTAGCTCAGCTTGCTAACCTTCCCACCATATATGAGCATTGATAACACTACCATGGGTTTCTCTCACCTCCTTCATGCAATACATGATCCCTTTCTTTAGATCTCTTAATTCACATGAGAGACACTTGCCACATGAACAATGTGCCATCTTTTGCCAACGATAAACATTGACAAGAACACTGACCTTTTTACCTATCCAATGTATATAGGTATCTCACTCTAATTCGCCAAGCCCAGTTGCCAATCCATTGCCACCCAAAGCACCCAAAGCTTTATCTTTTAACGAAGACAAAGACAAAGTGGATGGAAAAGGGTTCATGAGACCTTTAACTAAGACTACAACCCAATGTCACTACAATGAATCACCTAAGGAAGGCAAGGAAGAGGTGGAGAGCTCGAGAAGAGAGGTCTTGTGAAAGCTTGGAGTTGCCCAACAATTAAGAAGATGCCTAGGTTGAATAGAACCAAAAACTAGCCCTAAAAAGATTCAAAGAATTATCTTTCCTTGATTAACCCACATTTAAAATCTAAAGAAAATACCTTGCCATTCATAAATATTTTTTTTGTGCAAGTTAGTGCGAAATTTATATTAGTGAGGAAACAAAACGATACAGTTTCTTAGTTGTCTGGTCTACCACTAGGTATACCAGACCAACCACAAAAAAATTGTTTGTCATCATGTTTCCATGCTACACTAGAATACAAAACTTAACTATCTATCTGGGAAAACTATTAGGAATACTATCATGTTGTTTGGGATAACTGTGATGACTAGTAAACTATCTATAGTATTTGATAAAATTGATAGCTAAACTAGATATCCTGAGATTCCATGCAAAGAACTAGAATAAAACATAGCTAATAAGTTATTCATCATCTAAGATAGACACAATAGGCACCTCAGAGGCCTTTGGAGCCGAACTGGTTGTGGTTGTTACAACCCTCTCCTTGAAAACCATCATTATTGTTGCTTTGGCTAGCAGGTTGAGTTTGTCCCTCAACTTAGTGAATTTATTGGCCATCAACTATAGTTGAGCCTCCACCATACAAATTTCCCCTTATGCCTCGTCCAATTACAACATGATTTCCTTCCTCTCTTCATTGTTGTCCATGAGGGATTTGTCCAACAAAGTCTTCATATACTAGAAAAGGGCGACAATCTTCATGTGCTTGGTATCTTGCATCCTAGACATGCTTGCATCTGAAACCCACTTCCCCAATTTAACTTGAATTTCCTTTGTTCCTTTAATCACTTGTTCGTTTTGAACCCCAGTTTCCATCTCATGGATTACCTGCTGAGCTGAGGCCGACATGACATGGTTGAAGACCCCCTTGGCCTCCATAGTTTCCTGGAGCACTTGAGCCATGCAGGTTCTCCCTAGCCCATTTTGAGCCTTCCTCAAGTACCTAACTTTTACTATCCTACGGATGATGAACATGGGAGCCTGGGACCACATGGAAAATGATCAGCTCCCCTGAGCAGAGCGATCATGTTCACAAGGCCACTAAAACTTCTATTATCCTCTCTAATTTTCTGCAATCGCCCCCTCAATTAGGCCACCTTTCGTGTAGACATTGGATGGAAAAATAGCTAAGTCACCTGAGCAAAGAGGGAATCAACAAAGCTACGATTCTTGAATTACTAGCGGGATCCTTAACTTCCACCTCTATCATGTGTTGGTGTTGCCTACCAAACCAAACCATCATCATTTCAAGAGAGGGAGTAATCTCATCCATGGCATTATAAGCATGTTGCAGGACTTCCGTTTCCTAGTGATCATCAATCCAACCTTTCACCTGCTTGGCTATTGTTATCCACATAAGTGCTTGTACGAGAGCATCCTCCTCTCCACCACATGTCACTTCCTCCCTGCCATGTGTCACGTCAGTAGGGATGGCATAACTAAGCTTCGTGGGATCCATTTGAAGCCTTCTTGCCACCAGATATGAGGGACCTTGCTATTCATATTAATTTGCATGGGAGTAAGGTTGATAGGATGAGTCATACGCCATCGTTTCATAAATATTGAGAGGGGGAGCCTTGTCTTGCAAACTGATGTGACTCCCATTGAAAGTTAACATAAAAATATGTAGGAAGATATGAACTAGTACCCCATTTATTAAACATTACCCAAGATTCAATCTTCTCCCCCAAATATTATTTGATCAATAGTCTTTAAGGAATATAATTCCTTTAAAAAGAGCCTAGGCCTCTTCATTATTTATGATTATCTCGAATCTCCAAATGTACTCAATTGTTTTATTTCCTTTAAAGTAAAAAAAAACCTATATATTTTTAAATTAAATTAATTTTATTTTCATTTTACCTTAAGTTACATAATCTCAATCACCTCAATCATCCCAAAAAATTGAACTAATATAAATTCATCTTCATTTAATTTTTTATTAAACATTAATTAAAAATCTTCTATCCAATTAAACTAAAAAATTCAAAATTTATTGGAATATTGATTACAACTAAATACAAACTTTTACGATTTTGAATTAAAAGTTACATAAATTTAAATTTATATATATATATTTCAAACAAAAACGAGTATTTTTTGTGTGTTAAAGTGTTAAGAAAACAACTTTTAGATACAAAAATCCTGTGCATCTTCTACATGAAACAACTTTGATTTGTATGTCCAAAATGTTCCAAATTCTAATTCATAAACCAAAATTTTTTAAGCAACTACAACACTTGTAACATTGCTAGTTCTATAGATATGTGTAAACTTGGCCTAACAAGTAAATGCAATGATAAAACATAGACAAAAAAAATATTGACATGAAACTAAAACTTGAGATTCTTTGCTATCCATGCTTGGCCGAATTCTCCTCTGGCTACTCCTGAACATATCAGTGGACCAAATCTTCCTCCATGGCTTTTACTTCAATTGGTGGGGTTGTCTAATTAAGGCTGCCTTGGTTCATGCGCATCAACTTGTTAAGGTCAGCCCTCAATTCCTCAACTTGACCACCCTGCTCCCTTAGGTTGCTTTCTATATCTTCAATTACAGAATCCATCATTGAAATATGGTAGGAAATTTTCCTTAAGGCCTCCACCATTCCTTCAAATCGATCATTCACAATCCGCAGCATGTGCTTTAAGTCCTTGATATCATTCCACATTCCACTGAAAATCTCCCTCCATGATGACATCATAATTGGATGCTCACTATCAGTCTGAAAATCTACCTCTCCACCAAGCCATGAACTAGTAGCCCCCTCGTTTGCTGAGTCCCCTGGTCGAGGAAGAGCCTTCACCACTAAAATTCGTGACCATAGACACATCGATTCCCATAAATGATAGTGCTTCGCTAACTAACGAAGAAACAACATCCCCCTCACCCTTTGGAGTACCTGGCCAAGGAGGGCCCTATCCCACGAGAAGACAGGGGCTCATATACACCTGCTCCAAGAGCCGATAGAGCTCAACAACTTCCGAAGACAGAGAAGGAAACCACAACAAACCCAACAGATGGGGATCAACCTGAACATAACCCAAATGATTTGCCTTCTATTCAAGTCGACATCAGAGAACCCTTCCTCATTCCAGGTTGATAATAACTTAGGAGCAGACCAGAAAGGTGGATTCGAAACACCTCTGTTCACTAAAATTATCCCACTGGCGCCCCTTATTTCAATGAACGTCACCATAATTGCCCAAGTGCAGATGAGACTGGGCATAAGTGATCCTATGGGCTTGCGTGAGGGGGCATTTAACACCCAGTTGTGGGGTGTCTTGTATTCATGGGTCACATGCCCTTTTTTGCATCCTCTCCCACCACCTTGATTCCAATAGTTTGGATTTAGAATTCCACCACCTTGATTCCAATAGTCTGGCTTCATAATTCACATAACTATGGTACCCATTTCCTATGGGGTGGGCCCCCATTTTGCACGATCATGCCTTTCTCCAAGCTAACACCTTGATTTTCCAATTGATTTGTGAGTTTGTTGTTACGCTTTCGGATATGAAAGAGCGATAGATTGTGGGGAACTTGGAGAAAGCTCAACACTCTACTATGTAACCACCCAATCTTTGGATCATGATTCCTTAAGTTTTTTTTGTGCTTGCCGAATGACAATCATGGAATTTCCTAAACTGATTACTTTTGATAACTTTAAGGAAGCAATTAGCTTCTCTCCCTCTAAAAATGCATACCATTTGACTTGATTGTTTGTCTTATTGTCTAATCCCCAAACAAAAGTTACCATAACATTTCCACCAAAATCTAATACAACCATATCTCCTAGAAATTTAAATTTATACATTACTAATTAATTTGATTTTCTTAAAAAAAAAACTATATACTTTTGAATTAAATTATTTTCATTTTACTTTATTAAAGTTACATAATCTCAATCACCCCACCAAACTAAAAATCTTCAACTAAAATAAAGTAATGTAATTCATTTTCATTTTATTTTACTTTTTTCTTGATTTTTGGATATAGATGACAGCATATAACATGTTATTTGGATGGCCTACTCTTAGGATACCTTACTCTTAGGATACCTTTAGTTTATGAAAAGATTGTAATATTTTAACTATTTTTATGTTTAATTCCATTAAATAAGATTACTTTATTTTACAAAATCTTTATGTTTAATTCATATTCTAGTAAATTTTTCTATATATATATTCTATAGTAAATTTTAAATTGAAAGGTTATCCATATTGTGTAATTTTGAATTACATTACCTTTTTTCTTCGCACTGAAAAAGCTCTATTCTATTATAATATATATAATAGTCAATATATTATAATCTTTTCTTCTAATATAATTCAAAGTTACATAACATGGATTACCCTCTAGCCCCAAGAGGTAGCTCAATCGGTCGAGCACCCTCGACACTCTTGGGGTTAGGTACGCAAAATGTGCCGAAGGTGTGAGGTCCCTTCGGGTGGATCAGCCAGCTATTATTCCGTGGATGTAGCGATGCTGAACCACATTGAAAAAAAAAAACATGAATTAGGTCCCTTCGGGTGGATCCGCCAGCTATTATTCCGTGGATGTAGCGATGCTGAACCACATTGAAAAAAAAAAACATGAATTATTCAAAATTTACTGGAATATATATATATATTTTAAGAAAAATTTACTAGAATATTAATCAAACATAAAGATTTTGTAAAATAAAGTAATCTTATTTAATGGAATTAAACATAAATCTATACTAAAATAAAATAATCTTATTTAAAATTTATTGGAATATTAATTATCTAAAGAGAAATTTTTACCCATAAATTTAAATTTATATATTAATAAGTAATTATTTTTTAAATATTATAGAGAAATAATTACAAACTTTTAAGTTAAATTCCAAATTAAAGATGGTTCCAAGTTAAATACCCTCAAAGATGATTCCAAATTAAAAGTTAAATAATTCACGCTGATTTAAGTTTATATGTTAATAATTAATTAAAACAAACATATATATATATATATATTGTTGGTTAAAATTTGGATATATATTAAATATATTTTAGCTTTCTTAATTTTACAGTCTTCCTTCTCCAACCAAACTTCCAATACACAGACCGGTTTGGTTCCAAGCCGGTGGAAAGTCTCCGTTTTCTTTTTGAAATTTGAACGGTACACGGACAGGATTTTTCCAGAGATGATTTAATGGAAAGACGCTTTGCGTATCTATCAGGCTTGATTATTATTGTCTTCCTTCTACCCATGTCGGATGCAGAGCCAATCCCACATGAAGGCCTGGATAACAATCTTTCTTTGGATGTTTCCATGGACGGCGAAAGAACCCCATTGGGGAATGATCCAGAACAGGTTACCCAAGATAAATATGAATTCGACAAGCATTTGGGCAATGAAGTTTTAGTGAGTAATGAAGTGAGTTTGGACGAATTGTCTCAGTGCATCCAAGCAGGCCAGGAAAAGAGCCCCTTGGAGCGCTGGATGGACTGCATCAATTTACTGGAATCACACGCCACAGCGTATTCTGACCATGTTTTGCTATCGCCCAAAACACAAATTTCAGTCATGGAGGAAGAAAACGGTGCAAAGCTCTCGATTCTGGAGGAGCAAAGAGATAAAGGGAAGGTGGAGGAGGAATCGGATACATTGGATGCCTCTGTGTGTGTTGGCGGAACGCATAGTTCTTCCGCCAAATTCCTGTATTCTTCAACAGGAGAGAACATTATATCAGAAATAGCAGAGCATGATACTGTGCAAGCTGATAGAACAGTGGCTATGAAAGATTCTGGGTCAGTTATTAACAGTAAAGATAATGTGAATTCTGAATTGTCGTCCCTAGAAGAAGAGGAGCATGAAGTGCCCAACATGGAGAATTCAACATTTGAGTATCTTAAACTGCCCTTGGAAATAGAATCTGATGAACCCAGCATAGAGAACTCGGAACAAGCTGACAGTAGTAGGGTTCAAAACCTTCTTCAAAGGTAATTGCTTTTACTTTCTTGTGAGCACATTTTCAGCATTGAGCCAGTCAAAGATTCAATCTTTTTCAAGCTATTATTTTTATTTTTATTTTTAAGGTGAAAAATAATTTGAGATTTCCCATTTTTAATTCATCACAAGCTGTTACATACATGTCACATACATGTCTGATAACCAGAGGATGGTAAAAGCTGTTGCTCTTCTTACCTTCTTTACCTGGGAACATGTTCGGCCATTGGTTTGCAATTGACACTTTTAGGTCACTGCTAAGGGTGCCCGTCATGAATGGTCATATAGCTCAATTGTAGTGAAGCGCATCAGCCGACGGTAGGCTTTGAGCTTGATTCCTAGTTTGTCTAGTTTTCAACATATTATCCAAGCGAGCTGGCTGAAGTGTGGCTCGAGGGGGCTATTGGAGATAACAATCTGCGCAGCTAGATTCAAATCGTGGTTGTCCAGTTTTCAACGTGGGATCAGAACGAGGCTTTCTAAAGATGAAAGAAAATGAAACCGGAAAACCTTTAGAGTGGCTTGATTTGTCATATTTGTAGGTTCTCCATTTTAATTACATTTCACCTTTAAAATTATAGTATGTGGCCTTTAGAATGGATTAATTTGTAACATTTGTAGGTTCTCCAATTTAATTATCTTTCGTCTTTAGAGTTTAAATTGTCATATTTGTGGCAGTGTTCATGAATCCCTGTCTAAAAATATTTCTTTGGATGTTTCCATGGAAAGCCAAAGAGCGTCGATGGGAAATGATCCAGTGCAGGTCACACAAGAAGAATTTGAATTCGACATGCATTTGGGCAATGAAGTTTTATTGAGTAATGAAGTGGGTTTGGACGAATTGTCTCAGTGCATCCGAGCAGGCCAGGAAAAAGGCACATTGGATCGCTGGATGGACTGCATCAATTCATTGGGTTCACACGCCACATTGGATTCTCACCGTGTTTTGCTATCATCCAAAACACAAATTTCATTCATGGAGGAAGAAAACGGTGCAGAGGTCTCGATTTTGGAGGATCAAGGAGAGAAAGAGAATGTAGAGGAGGAATCTGATACACTGGAGGCTTCTGCGTGTGCCAGTGGAATGCGGATTTCTTCTGGCAAATTCCTGCATTCTTCAGCAGAAGGAGAGAACATAAAGTCAGATATAGCAGGGCTTGATCGTGTGCAAGCTGATGAAATAGTGGGTATGAATGAATCTGGATCAGTTATTAACAATAACGATACTGCAGACTCTGAATTGCCATCGCTAGAAGAAGAGGAGCATGAAGTGCCCAACATGGAGAATTCAACATTTGAGTGTCTTAAACTACCCTTAGAAGTAGAATCTGATGGACTCAGCATAGAGAAATTGAAACATGCTGTCAGTAGTAGGGTCCAAAAGCTTCTTCAAAGGTGCTCAATTCTCTACCTTTTTTGTGAGCACATTTTCATTATATGGCCAGCCAAAGGTTCAATTTATTTCATGCTATTTTTTTATATTTATATTTATGGTAAGAAATAATTTGAGGTTTCCTATTTTTAATTGATCACAAGCTGTTACATGTAATTTTGATAACCAGAGGATGGTAAAAGTTATTGCTGCTCTTCACCTTCTTTATTGGCCATATGGGAATATGTTTGGCCATTGGATTGTTAGGAATAGCAATAATAGCATTGTATATAGCAATCCACACTTTTAGGTCACTGCTAAGGGTGCCCATCGTGAATGGTCATATAGCTCAGTGGTAGTGCAGCGCATCAGCTGAGGGTAGGCCCTGGGCTTGACTCCTGGCTTGTCTAGTTTTCAACATAATATCAAGTGATGAAGTGTGGCTTGAGGGGGTTATTGGAGATAACAATCTACAAATCTAGATCGAAATCGTACTTGTCCAGTTTTCAATGCGGTATTAGAACAAGATTTCCTAAAGATGAAAGAAAATTAAAATGGAGAACCTTGTAATTTAGGTTCTTAGCCTCAGGCTCTCCAGTTAAATTTGCTTTCATTTTTAGAATTATAGTTTGTGGCCTTTAGAGTTAACTTTTGTGGAATTAACTTCTGACCTATGTCTTCTTCAATGTAAAAGTCTCTGATTTGTGCAGTTCTGAGTGTAAACCACCGAGCAACACTCTCAGGATTGGAGGTATGGGCTGGCACTGGTGTAACCTGCATGCAACAACCAGCTAACAATGCAATAGTAATCAGGCCAATAAAAAACCAAGAATATGCAAAACTTTGTCTCCGAGGACTCTGTCTTCAAGACTGATTCAGAGACATCTTTTCCCTGCAATTAAACCATCAAGTTATCAACCATCAACGCATTTCAAACTTCTGCACTTGCTATTTGACAACACACATGGTTGAACATGTTCAACTTTGGTTCAATTGCTTGCATTGCCAAGCTCAATGCACTTTGCAGTTCTGCAATGCCAGTAAAACAATGCCTATTGAATGTGCAACCACAATCATGAATCTGACTCAAATGCTTGCATTGATGGCTGGAAGCATCTATACTCTGTCACAACTCTCCAACAACTTCTGGTCACTTGCCTGTGGATAGTCCTACTCTAAAAGGCCTGGATGCAATTGCCAGCTCCACTACCCCTTACATATCCATGTATATATATTGCCAAACTGTTTTAAGATTCTTGTGATTGTAATCATTCTTCCATACACTTAAACACCATTAGTTAAACATATATGGCTGGTACTCATTCAAACCATACATGAAATGACATCTATTAACAATAAATTATTTAAACCATAAGATATGGCCATACAAAATGATAAATCAATTAATCATATGAAGCTGCTCAGATTCCCATCCAATGAAGTAAAACGATAAGCTCATGCATTGAAACCTGTTCAAGGTGATAGTTTAATAAGTTGTATGTGAACGGATTTTATAAAAGGTAGTGAAGGTGACAAACTCACTCCAAGCCAAGCTCCTTTAACCTTTGATAAGTCAAAGCAAGGGAGATGCACAGCTTCCAAAGCATTGGATGTTTAAACATCGATAATGATTTGTAATTGTTCTATGGTCAATTGATGGAGGGGGAAACTATCCCAGCTCGCTGTACCAGGTCAACCAATGCTCACACAAAGCATGGACAGCACTTCCCATGCCCAACTAGAGTCTTACAACCTCATAAAAACTATGACCATCCAATCCTATTCTGTTACGGCCTGTACAGCAGCATGTGAGCTCAATCAAATTATTAATTGCTAGAAGCAGCATACAGTTTACAGAATTGTACCAGCTTGAGCAAAAATGCCCAACAACGTTTAATTTGACCAATAATGGGAGTAATTCGACCTGCAATGAACAAGACGCCCAACAACAGAGAAGGTTCGGCTCAGGCAAAACAAAAAACGCCCCAGGCAATACAAATTCGTTTCACAATCCCTAAGATTCACAAAACGCAAACAAACCCGTTTGGAAACTTCCTACATAAATGCAATGGCTATGAGATTGCAGCCATTGATCCTTTGAGCTTGGGGAAACATCTAATGGAGGGAGGAAAAGTGCTTGAACTTCCATTGACAATATTAGCCAAGAAATGCCATAAAACAATGAGTTAAAAATCCCTCTCCATAACACTCTCATCATTAACTAGCAGCTATTGACATCACAGAAAAGCACAATTAAAACACATAAGCAAGCCAACTCAGCAAAATAGCAATACACACAGGAAATCATAGCACATTGGAGATGTTATTTACCCTGGAAAACCAAATGGGAAGGTCAACATTCAATGGTTGCTTTAGTTCTTTTATTCAACAATCTCTGGTTACAATGCAGCTCTGGGCTCTTTGTCATTCTCCTCTATTGGCCCAAAGAATAGGCAAAAATCCCTTTGGTAGTGAAAGTACAAGAGATTACAGGAGAGATAGGGGTAATGGGAAGGCCAATAGGTTGACCTTTCAGTTCCCATTCCCCTCTGTTATTTTCATTTTTCTATATCATTAATTTTTTTTTCTTCTATTTTGTCTTATTTACATTTACATTTACATTTGCATTGTCCTGAATGTTTTGCTCAACCTTCTTTATTTGCCTAAATGCACTTAATGACTGAGTCTTACAACCATTGGTTGGTTTGAATCCATTTCGGATCACTTTAAAAGAAATAAAAGAGTACAAAGGGAGTGCTGAAAGTTACGAATACCTCTATCTTTGTTGAATGGTGCTAGACTAGTGCATTCTACTTGTTGATTAGGGTTTAATTATCAAGGTTTTGTCAATTTTGTGTGGTTGGAAGACGTTCTCTTGGAGAAGTCTTCTTTGTAAAGGGCCTTGGATCTCTACTTCGCCTTTGTTTGGCTCTCCAAACGAACCCTTGGGGCTGTTGGTTGATGCCCTAATTTCTCAATCCTAGAGGAACTTTTCATGTAGGGATGCTGATCATCGATCCCTTATGCCCTGGGATTGAGAGAAGAATCATATCCCTTCTCTTGTCATATTTTTATCCAAAATTTCATGCATTTACATATACAAATATTTGCATCTTCATGGTAGATTAGGTTTGCAATTTTATTTCTAAAAAGAAAACCTAAAAATTTTAAAATTCTTTTAAAATCCCCAAAATAGTAAATTTTTGCAAAATTGAAGCCCTAGAAGGGCAGTGGCCTGCCTCAATTTGGCCACAGTCCAAACGGCGTCAGCCTCATAAGGCTGCCCAAACCCTTGCCTTGCCTCATTTAGGCCCTCGGCCTCCCTTTGCAGCCCTTGAAATCCCCCTTTTAGCCCTCCAATTACCCTAACATCCTAGGCCGAGCCCTCACAAGGTAGCCCTAAACCTTCGGCCTCTCTCTTCCTACCCTTGGCCCTCTCTTTTTCTGCTTTTTAAACCCTCGACCTCCTCATTTAGGACCTCGGCCTGCCCTTTTTCAGTCCTTTAGCCCTTCAGCCCTTCCTTAGGCCTCTCTCTCCTTCTTCTACCCCTTGGCCTGCGTTCTTTTAGCCCTAAACCCTCCCTCTAGACCTCGGCCTACTCCCTTCATGCCACGGATCTCCTTTTTCAGACCTAAACTATTCCTCTTAAGTCCCTAACCCTTCTCCTAAGCCCTAGCGCTCCCCTATCTTACCTCGCTTTCCCTCTAAGCAACATCCTAAGCCCTAAAACGAGGCCTTAAGGGTCCTTTCAAAGTGACTCTTCAAGCCTACCTTGCTGTTGCTCCTAAATAGACCTGCAAAAAGTAACGAACAGTGGTTAAAGAACTTGGATAATTGATTAAATTAATGGATCAGACTTCCTTCTTATTCATTCTAGAATGAATGCTACTGCTGATCAGTGTTCCTACTACTTCTAGTCACCTAAATCATGTTATCCTAATGCTGCAATATCTATGTTTGGGGTACTGATACAATAAACAATCTGAGTTATCCATCAATTATTTGAATGCCATTCTGACTGAAAATGCTAATCTAAGTAATGCTGATATAATATTGTGATTTGGACTATTGAGTGCACTTACTGTTTGCATTTACTAAATGATAAGTGATAGCTGGTAAATTCAGAACCATATTATGTGCCAACTAACTCGTATTGTTTGGTACTAGATCAATGGTGCCTTGTTAGATAACACTTGGATACTGTTCATAAATATTTTTATATGCATAATCCTCTAATCATAGGCAGTCTCATGGTCCATTGCTACAGTATTTGTTCCAAACTAGTACCTAGTTGAAATTATCTCCAATATGTCATCTTCATTCTCTACTTGACTCCATAAAGGCACTGATCTATGCATTAGGCTGTGAAGGTGTTTGGTGTAAATATTGACAGGCACACAGATAAGAGCTCTCCCCTTAGGGTGTTCATAATCCCAAAGAAGTTCACGGAAGCGTGATCGAGGTGACATTGGGTCACAACTTCTGCATGTGCTTACTGGGCACTAGCCCTACTAGTTTGTTCGGTAACACCTGTCAACTGGAAAGCCTCTTGCCAAAATGCCCCCATGAACCTGCAATCTCGATCCCTGATGATGTGCTTGGGTAGCCCGTGCAGTTGAAACATTTCTCTGAAGAAAACTTTTGCCACTTGATCTGTTGAGTAGTCTGAGGAGATCGTGATAAGTGCATGGATTTCGTCAACTGATCCATAACAGCATAAGTACAATCTCGTCCTTGCACCCTCAGTAATCTTGTGATGAAGTCCATTGAGATGCTCTCCCACTTCTGTGCTGGTATGGGCAATGGCTGTAGTAATCTTGTCGCATGGGTCTGCTCTGTCTTATGCTGCTGACAAATCATGCACTCGCTCACATGCCTCAATATGCCATCCTTGAGGCTCTTCCAAGTGAAATTTTCCTTGATTTGCCGGTACGTCTTGAAATACCCCTGGTGCCCTGCTAGTGGTGCATCATGTGTTTCCCTTTGAATCTTCTCCTTAAGCTTGGATTCCAACACTAGATAGATCTTGTCCTTGTAGAAGATGACATCATCAACTACCCTATGCTTGTCATCCTGTATGAGACCATCCATTAGCTCATATGCAAATTTGTTCTTGGAATATTCCACCAAGAGGTGGGATTTCCAATCAGTTGAAATCTCCATCACTGAGCATGCAATTGGTTTCCTGGAAAGTGCATCAAACCGCCACATTCTTCTTCCCCTTGACGTACTCGATATCAAAATTGTAGGCTTGGATCATGCTGACCCACTTCTGCTATCTTTCATTTAAGTCCTTCTACTCTAAGAAGTGCCTCAAACTATTGTGATTTGTTTTGAGCACAAAGATACTGCCTAAACTTTGCTAATGCATGCATGATGGCTAGCATCTCTTTGTCATAAATGGAGTAGAGCCTCTCTGGCTCTCTGAGTTTCCTGCTCTCAAGGCTATCGGGTGTCTATTCTGCATCAAAATTGCCATGATACCTACACTTGAAGCGTCACACTCCAGCACAAAAGGCTGGCTGAAGTCCAGAATTGCCAGCACCGAGCAAGTACTCATCAATTCTTTGAGCTTGTCAAAAGCTCAAAGAGAGTCATCAGTCCATCTGAAATCCCCCTTCTTCGTAAGATTGGTGGTGCACCTAGTTGTAAAAATCCCTTCACAAATCGTTTGTAGTATGTGCAGAGTCCAAAGAATCCTCGCAACTCTGTGAGGGACCTCGGTGTGGGCCAATCCAAAATGGCCCGAATATTCTCCTAGTGAACTTGAACACACTGTGCGCTCATCACATGACCTAAATATAAGATCTTTGTAAGGCTAAATTCGCATTTGGAGGCCTTGGCATTCAAGGACTGCTCCTCCATAATGCCCAAAATCTCGTCCAGATGTCTCATATGCTCCTCCCACGTCCTGCTGTAAATGTGGTCGTTGAAGAACACTAGCAAAAACTTCCTCAACTGTTTTTGAAGATATGGTTCATGCATGACTGGAAAGTGGTTGGTGCATTGGTCAACCCAAATGGCATGACCAAGAACTCATAATGTCCATAGTGACATCTGAAAGCAGCCTTGTGCACATCTTGATTTCAGACTTTGATCTGATGGTATCTGTTATCAGCTAAGTTGCACTTAGATGATTTCAAGTAAGCCTGTGAAGATAAAACAAGTTTACTTGTTCACAATCAGAAGATCATAAGTCCTAGCAGGCCACCTTGCCCATTTTTTTTATTCTAATAAAGTAACATGTCCATGCCCTGCGGGGAAACTGTAAAAATGTCATAGCATGATGGTTTTTGTAAAGGACTCGGCTTTCTTAGGACTTAGTTATCAGTCCGACTAGCCCAGAGTGTTTTTCCCCTTGTCAATTATATGTTGTTGAATAAACGACCAATAATTTTCGGGTTTTTCACTCATACCTCCAAAGTTGGGGTGGTCGACATGATTTCTTGGTCTTAGGAGGTTATTAGAGTTCAAGTGTTAATGTATATTACCATGCTAGATATTAAAATTGAGTCGTATGGACATGTGCTAGGTCCCCTTAAGTTTTTTTTATAATTTCTATGATTTTTTATTATTTATAAATATATTTTCCGTAAAATTAGACCATTTTTTCAATTGTTTAATTGGAAAATTTCAAATTGTAATAAAAGTGTGGCCTGGAGGCAGATTTTGGCATGGGGATGCTCGTTTTCACATTCAGAGCGTCCTCTTTACCCTAAGACCCACTTTTCCCATGTTTCGGGTGACTACGTCGTCTCTTGGAGCATTTTTTCTTAAAGATGCGACAAAATGGCAAATAAATGCTAAAAAAATACAAAATGACCCAAAATAAATATATATATATATATATATATATAATAGTCAATGGGCATGTGCCAAATGAGTTGGCATCCAATCCCAAGTGAAAGGCGACTTAGTGAGTTGATTAAAGGATGTGGTTAAAAGGGGTCGAATCCATGGATAGCAATCGCACCAAAGAAGGGATGCGTCATCCCTTTCACGTGCTTGTCTTTTGCGAGGTGGAGCTACCACGTTACATGGTGGAGAATCCAAAGAGGCATGCGCCTAACCCTTGGGAGGTGGCACATCCTCCTTGAAAGTAAATCCCATTCCATATCAAACCACGGATCTACCACTACGTGATCCCTCATTCAAATGAGTACACTCCCTCTTGGTAGTTACGCCCCCCCTCCTCTATTTTGCTATATAAAGCGAGGCTCTCCATCACTTGTAGATGGAATGTGTGGAACCGATGCTCTCATCTGTAAGATCTTTGTTGAAGTTCTCTTGTGAATAAAAAGGCTTTGCAGGTCTCATATGGTGTCCTTGGCTCAAAGTGGTGAGCATTGTTGCATGTGTATTGAGGTAACTGTAGAACTACTCTTGCATGTTGCTTTATGCTTGTTAATCATTAGCATTCTAAAGGATTAGTGTTAATTGGAATGGGTGAGTAAGATAGTTTCTTTCTCTTTTAAACAATTTATGTTCAAGAATAAGAATTTGCATGCTTATAAGATTTTATGTATGCTCTCCTTTTCCTCAATATAGATTTTTTACTAATGATTTAACAAGTGTCTTGACAAGTGTGAGGATCTTTTGTTTCAGCTACTTTGCTTGGATTGAGGGGAGATCTCGTCTGTTTCTCTCATCCTCCAAGTCTTTTGTCAAAAGCAACATAGTCCACTTTCAACGCAACTGTGAAAGACCCCATCGCCCAAGTTCCAAGGGTCTTCACTTCCACCTTCTTTCTTCTTTCAAATATTTAAATTATTACTTGTTCTCATGCTATAGCTTAGATCTGATTTATTTCTTAAAAGTTTCATTTAAAAATCAGACTTAGTCATAGTTTTGCATGCTTAGATCTAAGTATTTGTTAAAGGTGGATTTGTCATCTAGATCTAGCAATAAGTCTATTTTATGCAAGCTAGTTTAAGGTAAATCTTGAAGTTTGTGCAAAAGAGTCTTTATATTGGTTTAAAGTTTCATATTTAGCAATTTAAAAGTGCTTCATTGGCTGCCCTCAAAAGCAAGCCAAGATTCTCAAAATGACTTGTCCTTTTGAGTTATTTTCATTCATTTTTTACAAGTAGACTAGTTTAGATTTTTTCCATGTTTTTTGTAGTTGCCCAAATCACTTTTAAAAGTGATTTTGGGCACTTTCTAACACTAATTAGCTCGCTGTCTTGTTTTACTTTTTAGCAGGTTTTGGCACTTTTTGGTCAAAAATTCAAGTTTGGGCCATTCCGGAACTTCCCGGGGCATCCCAGCTTCATTTGGCATTTTGCCTTTGCATTTTTTGTAAGCCTTTGGATCTAGATCTATAAAGATCCAAGGCATTTTCTTTAAAATTTTATTGTAAATAAAAAAATAAAAAGAATAGCAAGTGGGCTACCCAGTGCCCACACCCCATCCCCCCTGGGGGGATTCGCATTTTTTTAACAAGTTTTATTTTCTGCATAAACACAAACACACACACACACACAACAGGCAGTATACTTTCAAATTTAAAACATCATAAATATTGTTTTAGTCGTTTCATTTTTTGCTTCAGGGTAACAAATTTGGCATTGCTTTCCTGAAGTATGCTCTCGCCGTCACACAAAGGGCTTTGCTTGAGTATGTGATTAGATGATCAGAAAAGAGACTCTTTGCATGTAGTAAGTAGCATAACACTTTACTTCAGTTATTTATCTTTTGCAATCAAACGGAATAAACATTCAGTTTCCAACTCAAAGTATGCTCTTTCCCCTTTCGGGCGTTGGCTTGGTCCTGTGGAAAATCAGAAAGAGTTGCAACTACTCCTTAATTTTTCACATCTAATAAAAACTCGTACTAATAAAATCAACAACCCTAAACATAGTGAAAATCTGACACTCAGACATTAATTATTGTGTGAGGAAATTTCTCAGGAGAAGTAGGAACCACTGGGAAGTGACCTCAGGGTACAGTTAGGCTATACCCTTGTTGGTGCAGTGTTGAACACTGCCCTCTTGACTCCATTCCAGCTCACACGTCTTCGTGAGGAGCCACCTTTAGTTAATTTCCGAACATTACTCATTGTACCTCACAATATATCTAGAGCTCCCCTTTTCCCATAATCAAGTCTCATCCTATAATAAACTAAAATTGATCAAGAAGCACTTGCAAAAAATCTACAATACAATAACACTTTATTTTCGACTCCACTTTGGCACTGGTCTTATTTTACAATAATTCAATCTTTGATTTAGATCTTATGTGTTACATGATTATGTTATGATGTTAATCTTAAATTATATTTTGCAAGTAAATTTTTTGCTTTCAGTCAATCGATTTCAAATTCCTAAACAACTCACCCATTCAAAACTAAACTGCTTAATTAGCCTTAGTAACTCATAGGGACTAACCCCCTTGGCTTCGTTAGGAGTTCTGCCTAAATGGAGGAGTTGAGTGTTGAGTGATAGTATCTCAACTCGAAACTTGCCCCCAAGGAACACACCCAAGCAACTTGAAGATTTCTGTTGCGATAACCCCCTGGTGCGTGTTATGGCGGCAACAGTATCCCTATCGAAGATCAATCTTGGAGAAGTACATTGCTCTGTGCAACTCATCTAGTAACTCATCAATCCGGGGATAGGATACCTGTTCTTGATGGTCTTCTTATTCAATGCCTTGTAATCAATGCACAATCTCATCGTCCTGTCCTTTTTGACCAAAACCATTGAAGATGCAAACATATTGGAACTAGGCTTGATGTGTCCCATGGCTAATAGTTCTTTAATGGCCTTCTCAATCTCATCTTTCGAGTTCCTCAGATGCCTGTAAGGAGTGGAGATCACAAGTTTGGTCCCCTCCTCCAGCTCAATAGAGTGCTCAAATCCCCTGTCAAGAGGTCTTCTCGGAGAAATCTCCCCCAAAACCTTGTCACTCTTCCCCAATAAAGCATGTATGGCTACATGGTACTGCTGGTTGTAATGGGAAGTCTTCTGAGTTGTGATCATGCACTCTATTGCATAAGCTATATCGCTATGTCTGAATAGGGTTTCCATCCACTTGGCCAAGACAACTCTTGGAGCACCATTGGACATGCCCCGCAGAACTACCCTCGTACCATCTGGTGCATTGAATCTCGTCTCCAAGGTCTGGTAGTTTGTCATGATTGGTCCCAAAGTGCTTAGCCACTGGACACCCAAAACTATGTTGATCTCTGCTAGCTTGACCACATAGAAGTCATCTGTCATGCTGTAGTTTCCCATCGTCACTATTAATTGTGGAGCCTTCCACATACATGGCATCATGCATCCACTGGCTACCTCCACCATGAATCCCTCAAACCCTTATGTAGGGATTCCTCCTGGTCACTGAAGCTGAGTCTATGAAATTGTTGGTGGCCCCACCATCAATCAAGATCGTGACTCGTTGTCCCTATATAACTCCTCCGACACGGAATGTGTTGAACCTGGGGGTACCTGACAAAGCAACAATGGTTCCATTTTGTGTATGCAGCTGTGACTGTTGTACCTGCGGTTGTTGTACCTGTGACAACTCCTCATACCGAGCCTACTCTTCCACCTCATCCTCATCCTCCTCATCGCTATTTGAGTGTACCTCATTGAAGTGAATCTTGCCTTTGCCCATGCATCTGTGTCCCCATTCGCAAGGTTCTTTGCAACTGAAGCATAGCTTTTTCCTCCTCAGCTGGTTTGGGGTCTCTTCGTCCATCTTCTTCTTCTTGGTTCCTCCCTTTTGGAAAGGCTTCTTGTCCTTGCCTTTATGAGGGACAAATGTTTTGGATTGGAACTTGTTCTTTGGGATTGCATCCTCCATGCCTTGTGCTTGAATAATCTTGTAATGCACTAGGCTTGAAGGCCTTCACCCAACTATGTAGTGGCTCAGATAGTCCCTTTGTGAATACCATAATAACTTGGGCCTCTGAAATGTCTGTCATCATGACGGTTAGCCTCTGGAACTCTGATATAAAGGTATCAACTGTACCCGTCTGCTTGAGCTGTGTCAGCTCCCTGAAATGTATCTTTGGATCCTTCTTATCAAATCGGTTGATCAGTCTCTAAGTGAACTTTAGGTAGGAGGTAATACTGGCGTGTCCTAAAGTGACCAATCTATGATACTGCTACTCATGTGGCTCCCCCTCCAGATGCAATGTAGCATACCTGATCGCCTCAGTTTCCTTCATGGGGTTGAGTTGGAAATACGTATCCAATTTCTGAACCCACGCTCTTGCTGGACCCATTGAAGGATGGAATACTCAGCTTCCCAATCTTCCACTGCAAATCAAAGTTCTGTTGGTCCTTGTTGAAGCCCCGGGGTCTGTTCCTGTACTTGACGTTGCAGAATTTCTGATAGGACATCGCGGCATGAAACTCTCCACCAAGGTCTTGATACTCTGCCAAATAATCTGTAAAACTGTCACCTGGTATAGGTTGCCCCGGATTGCCAATTGGCTGCTCTGTCACAAACTGAGGAAAAAGTGGTCTCGGGGTTGTTTTGCTAGTGGTTCCTGTGTAAGTCTGCAAGGGAATGCTGGTGTTGCTCCCCTCTTCATGATTTCCATTGTGACCGTTAGAGCCCCCTGTACCATTGTTGTTCCCTTCAGGTTGGTAGGCTCGATTGTTCATGAGAAGTTGACTCATGAGATCAACTAACTGCTATTTCCCTCTAGCCAAATTATTCAGGATATTCATGGTGCTGACCCCTAGAGTCTCCTCACTGTTTGTATCATTTCTATTACCCTCAAATAACTCATGCCTGTTGCCCCTGTTGCCGCCTAATACACACCTGGTGGGGGACGCGGCAGGAAACCTTCAAGCCACCCGCTCGGTGTGTCCTTGGGGGCAAGTCAGAGTCAAGTGTTGTCACCTGATTACTTGACTCCTCCGTCTAGGCTTACTCCTAGCGAAGCCAAGGGGGGTGGTCCCTATGAAATTAATCTAAAGTTTTTTAAACTATAAAACAAATTTAAAGTCTAATCTAGGAGTTGAAATGATAAGATGGAAAAATAATACAACAAAGCATCATTTGCAAATTAAATCAATTAATTAACACCACACATGATAAATAAGCATTCACAACATTTTGTATTTGAAACTTAAAACATGAAAATAAAAGACCAGTGCCGAGAATGTATAAATGCGATTGTTGCTGTGTAGTGTTGTGAAAGTATTGCAAGAGGCTTGTTGGTTTAGTTTAGAATTATTAATGGGTATTAATGGAGTGGGTAAATTCTTGGTTTGGCCCAAAGAAATATGACCTCTTGAATCGAGTGCTATAGCGGCTTAACCAAGTGTCCAACAAGGCGAGGATGAACCTGCTTAAAGTAGCATACACCCACACAACCTCCCGAGTTTGCAAAGTTATACTTGCTTGGATTTTCCTATTAAAGCTAGTTACTCTATGTCCTTTTCTGATTGAGCCAATCTGTTCAGTCTAAGCTGTAGCGGTCAAGAGCATACTTTGGATTTCGAGTGTTGGTTTATTTTATTAGAAAATGTTTTGTGGATTGTTAAAACCTAAGTCACAAGATTCGGCGAATTTGAATCTTGAGGTTCGAATTTTGACGAATCTCAAGCCCGTTCGAATCTGAAGGCGAATTTAATAAAAAAAATGAAAAAATTTGAGTTGGTTTCTTAACCTTAACCTTAGTCCTAACACATCACGGTCTACCTACCTCAGTCTCGACTCCCAACCCGCTAGTGAAGTTTTCCCTCTCTCCTTGCCGCCGCTTAGCAAAGAAACCCTCATGCTAGTGCTTAGGGCTCATGACTCCATGAGTTTCGATCTCAGTGTTCATGAATCACTACCACTGCTCACAATCACCAACTCACCATTTGAGTTACAGACTACAATCATAGACCCGCGATTTTGTTGTGCCGCAGTTGAAGACTGAAGTTAATCGTTATCAAGAATAAATTTACCTAAGCACATGAGTTGAAAATTGAAACAAACCCCTAGTCATGCATTTCTAGTTCCACTAGTAAATTGTTGAAGTAAATTTTTATTATTTTGTACTATATTTGGAGTAAATTGTTGAATTAAATTTTTATTATTTTGTATAATATATATATATATATATATATATATATATATATATATATATATATATTCGAATCTCAAACGAACCTCATCGAGAAATTCGAATTTGAATTGAATCAAATGGTTGTCGAACTCGAATTCGAATTCGAACCATGTGACTTAGGTTAAAACTACACTATGCCCCAAGAGTCCCTTTTTCACACACCACAGAATGGTGCAGTACTTCGGGAAAGCAAGGGGATAAATTTTAGGATTTATTATAAGAACAATTGTATTGTTGGAAACACATAAGCATGAAAGATAAAGCGATTGAAAAAGAAGTCCTTGGAGGACATTGCGTGCTTGAGTGTTGTTGTTTAATTACTAAAGCTTAAATGGAACTAATTTAAACAAAGAAAACTAAAAAAAATGAAAAAAAAACCGAAAAAACGACGCGAATCCCCCTTGGGGGGATGGGGGCATAAGATCTCACAACACTTGTACAAGGAGATTAGCAATATCTGTGTATGCAAGTAAAAAGGATAACCAAAATATATAAGTTCAAACAAGAATCTATATATCTCTATTAATCCTTCTACCATTCAACAATAACAAGTAATCTATAAAGTATTACCTGATATTCTTCCTAAAACTAGTTTCTCTTGAAAGACATATATATCTCAACAATGGACAAAACACATGAAATTGATACAGATTACCTCATATACAAAGCTTGGTACATCAAGCTCCACATGACCAAGGTTTTAAAAATCGGAATCGGACTCGGAATCGGTCGAGGGTCAACTCGGAATCGGAATTGGAATCGGTAATGAATCGGTAATAAATCGGTCGATTTGAATTTAATGAATCGGTTTGCTCAAAAATACATAAAATATTTAATTTTTTTAAGAAAAACAATATTTTCAAGATTCTAATTCATGATTCCATAGCATTAGAAACAAAATATTCCCCTAGACATATCAAACTGGAAGAAAGGATTGGAACCTATATAATCAATTGCATCTGTTCATAAACTGTTGCTTTGGTGTGTAAACAATGAACACAGATCTCCATCGAGATGTGAATTATAATAGAATAACCCTTTCTAGGAAATTATCTGCTACATTTGCATTGGTGTGTAAACAATGAATATAAATCTCCACCAAGACGTGAATTGTAAAATAATAACCCTTTCTAGGAAATTATCTGCTACATCTTTCTTATGCCTTCCTAGGAAATTATCTACTACGTCTTTCTTATGCCGTAGGGCTATCACATGCCATGAGGTGGGGGGATATGCTGGCGGCATTAAGCTTAACTATCTTAGTCTTAGCTACCCATATGTAAGATTCTACAGGCAGCCACTTACTGAACCTTCATCTTTGTCAAGAAAAAAAAAGTGTTGGCTGTCTTATCAGTTGGTTTTAGCCCCCATCTGGAGCAAACACAAGCTACAGAGATTTGTGGAAATATTTTATGCACCTATCTGTTGCTGCGTTTTTCCAGAGAAGACAATTTCCTACAGGCAGAGGGTTACTGTATTTTATATCAGTTTGTATCTGGATTCTGAGCTGCTTCAGACTGTTGAATGACTGAAATATCCTCAGTATTTGATAGCCTACATCTCCAGCTCCAGAACTCGTGGTGTCTGCTACAACATTCAAGGGAACAATTTATTGAGACAAGCGGTGTGCAAAAATTCAGATCTGCTCCATACCCAGTCCAGGCATGTAACTTCATTTGTCTCATTTAAATATCAGATTTAGAAATGGCTTGATCTCTGTGGTTTACAAAAGAACTAGTGTATTCTCTCATTGATTTGCAAAGTTTTTCAATATTATGTGCTCTTGATACAAAGGTCTGATATAATTACTTGCAATATCTTCACAAGCATCTACCATAGCACACAACAGTAAACTTGTAAAAATTAACAGGACTTCACCCAGATATCAACCCCAGTCCATTCTAGTTCCAGTTTACAATTAAAGTGAGCTACAGCAGTCTCCATCCAAGAGTTGATTTAAGTACACAACCAATACCTTCATGAGAAATTGATTGGAACCAGTTTTACCATTACAACAGTAATCATCCCAGTATTTTCAACTTGTAAACAAAGCTCTTGTAAAACCCTTAATTAAGCCTAAAATATATATAGATGACCTTCTCATTGAAGAGGTACAAGGAATCTTTCCCTTTCACGCCGGCCGATTCTTCTTCCAAGTGCAATAGGTGCAATAGGGGTCGGGTTGGGTAGGTTAGAGGTAGTTTAGGTTTAAAATTTAACTTATAAAAATTAAAAAAATAATAAAAACCCACACGCAAAAAATCGGTCCGATTTTTTACTTGAATCGGTCAAACCGGTTTTTTCAGATGAATCGGTCCGATTTATTGGTTAAATCGGTTAAATCGGTCCAACAAACCGGTTTGGAGGCCGATTTGAACCGGGCAGGGGATAAATCGGTGAATCGGCCGATTTACAAACCGATTTCACCGATTTTTAAATCACAGCACAGGACACATCAGGACTAGCCTCCAAAGCCTTCTTTTATTACTCAATACTTAGAAAAATATTACAACATATGGGAGCAGAGGTTCCACCTTCAGATGAATACAATGGAGCAAAAGCCTCCTTTAAATAACCAAAACCATGCAAAGTAGGGCGCAAATCCCTAAGGAGGGCGACTTCCTTTGATGAGGGAGTTAGCTGATGCTTGGAGTATTGATTGAAACCTTAATTGAGAGTTGATCCAATGGGGGTTGTGCTACCTCTCCATGAGGTAGGCGACCCATCCTTGGATTTATCACCCTCCAACTAGGAATTGCCATCTCACAAAGTCGCCCGTGCATGGAGAGGGCACATTTCTCAAGGGAGAGATGACTGGAACTAGCTTGACTTGATGGAATTCGTCTATTTCGGAGCTCAGTTAACTTGGCCTTGACTATCCAGTCACTTTAGTTTAACTCCGGACCAACTCCAGACATCCTCCACTGTTTTAGGAATTTGTCCTTTTATTAATAAATATGTATTTTTTGACATTTATTCTATCTTTTTTGGAGTATTTGAGTAAATATCAATTTCTGAGATAAATACCTACTCAAAACTTAGGAAAAGTGGGTTTATGGGTTAAATGGGTGCTCTGGCTTAGAAAATGAGTATCCATTTATCAAAATCCATCCACAAGCCACTTAATTATTACATTGTGAATTTTTTCAATTAAACCATAGGAAAAATGGTTTAATTAATTGAAAAAATTAATTTTTTAATAAAAACCAAAAATTGGTCCACGACCGTGATTTTTTTTTTAAAAGTTGATTTAAACTACCTAGGGACCTAGTTGTTAGATTGTGGTAACTTCGGGATGTCCTCCATGGTTCAGATGCCTTACATGGAGGTACATTAGCTGCATAGGCATCAGGATGGAGTAGAGGGTGAGATGCACTCTACTCAGTGGCATGAGTCCAGTGGTGGCTGCATGTGGAACTTCCGGGGAGATTTGACCTTTGCATGCATGAGTTTTGCATGACCTATTAGCGATCAGTGAATGCACGCAAAAGTGACTTTTGCATGCACCGAGAATTAGGGTTTTGGCAAACCTAATTCATCAGTGAGATTATTTATAGAGGCAGGGGGTCCCCAGATGAGGTTACTTAGTTGCATTGTCAGAGAGAGATATTGCTAGAGTGAGGAGGGTGTAGCTGTACATGCAGGGCGACTTTCTGAGAGAGATAGGAGTTGCTGTAGGAGCTAGGAAGGTCAGATCTGAGCTAGATTAGTGGCCTTCAGTTCCAGAGTTGCTAGACACCCATTACTGTGAGCTGAGATAGCTCATCAGTGTGTTTTCTGATTGGTTTGGAGGAGGCCGAGTTCTCTTGGAGGAGGGCGCATTTCCCAAGGAGGGAGAAGCTTGTTTTGAGTTGGATTGACTGATTCAGAGTCTGAGACTTCCAGGATAGCCTCGCCTCAGCATTGGAGGAAGGTTAGGGACGATCAGAGCTCAGATCTGTTGAGATCCGGACCAGTACGAGCATTTGACATCCAAAGGAGAGGGCGCACTTGTGCATGCAAAGGAGGCCGAATTTATCAGAGGGCAGTCTTCAGAGTGAGCAGATCAGAGCAGTGAGATACAGAGAGGGCAGATCAGTCAGAGACACCTTCAGAGCACTTAGATCCAATTTGGTAGTTAGGGCTTACTCTTTCAGTTTATGCATCAGCTGGATGCATGCAAATCTGGAGTTTGTCCTGTTTGAGAGGGGTTGAGTTACCTGCTGAGGTAATCTTGTATTGTATTGTCATTTATATGCTCTGGGCTCAAGAGAGAAGATAGCCCCACAGTTAGCTGGTTTTTTCCCGAAAGGGTTCCAGGGTACATCTGTTGTTTATGTGTGTGATTGCATTTATATTTCAGTTGGTAAATGTAGATCTAGTTGTTTGAGTCTATATTTTTATGAGTATATATTGATATTGAGGCTCATACCGCTTGAGATCTCAGGGCGATTCAGAGAGAGTAGTGATCTCTGGATCAAATATTTACACTAGTATATGACCATATGACTTTATTTTAGTGTCTAGCATGTCTATATATGTTATAAAATGGACTCTAATAACCCCCCCAAGGCCTAACCACCAATTTGGGCATTCCAGCTTTGGAGGTGTAGTAGAAAAACTCATCGATTATACTCTGCTAAAGGCAAAGCATAATTGACAAGGGAAAAAACTCCTTGGAATACCTTCTTTGGTTGTCAAGTCCTAGGGAACCGAGTCACTCAAAGATCACCATGCTAGCACACTTTATTACAAACCCCGTGGGGCATGGTCATACATTACAAAAATGAAAAAATGGGCCCAGAAAATGCCTAATTTGGAACTTCTGAACACTGATATGCATAAGTATTTATGCAACATTGGCGACTCTCTGGAAGTCCAACTGAAGTGCAACTCAGTTGGTAACAACCCCCAAGTGGATTAGATTTGTCTCCCATATCTTCTCTCTCAGTCTTTAGTTGCTCTTCTTCTTCTACTTCCAACAACTTCTCTTCCTCTGACTCAACCTGTCCTCCACTGAACTCTAATAGAAAAACGCGGGTAGGTTCTCCCCTCTTCTTCTGTAGGTGACTAGTTCACTATTTTTTGGATTCATAAAATGGCATGTACACACATGGTGGCATAACCACTAGCTCTGATACCATTGTAATAAACCAAACCAATTCTGGCCTGATTTCTTGAACTAACTGTGGTTGCAATCTATTTTAGGCTTTTTGTCAAACACTTAGGCTTCACATTCTTTATATTATTGCAGCAGTCACTTTCACATAAAATCTTGTTTGGCTGTTGTTTCTTGCTTGTGCGGTTTGGATTGGTGTTTCAGTTTACAATTATGAAAAAAGGTCAGCCATTAAAACCCATAAATCTTCGTACCACTTACCTAAATGCTCAACACAAACAAGGGAAAGTGAAGTAAATGAAGGCAAGCTGTGACAAGACCATCCTTTGCCAGTTTGTAACGTAGTCCATCGACTCCATCCATTTGGCATGCCGCTTAAATGACGACGAGCTTCAACATTTAACCCCTCGCTCTTGGAAAGCGCAACCATTAAGTCAAGCTTCGTAAGGCACAACACCATTTCACAATGGGGGGGTGTCGTTGAGCGATAAATCCCCTTCCTTAAGCCTAGATCCTTTATTAGCCATCTGGTCCGCCTTCCCGTTGTGGCACCTTTTAATGTGGAAGAAATGTATCTTGGACGTTCTTGGAAAAAAAATTGTGATTCTTTTTTGAAATTCATTCTTTGCGTCTTTAAAACTTTGTAAATCATTCATGGCTTGGATAACTATCCAGGATTCTCCAAAGACCACAAACTCTTCAATTCGAAGTTGATACATGCACTCCATCCCTTGCGTCAATACAACCCATTCAACATAATTGTTCGTGCGCTTTCCCAGCCCCCACGCATAGGTTCTGATAATATTACCTCCTGGATCTATTTTTATTGATTATTAATTAACAATTTAATTATTATTTATTAGTATTTGCATATTTTATATTCATAACAATATTATGTAATAGCTATTACATTAATAGAACATAATCAAAATATTCATACTTACGAGAGATAAATACGGCAATGAATGCCTGCCTTTATCATCCCAATGAGTTGATAAATACTGAAGATGGCATCGACCCTCAAGCAATGAGTTCTTTCTCATTCAGACTCCACAAATCAACACGATTTGGTTGCAGATGATGGTTGTTTATGTACTTGTATAATTTCTGCTCCCCTTTGCAATGTATGGGCCCTTTTTCAGTCCCACGAATTGACTGGGTGATACTACACTCACTGCCATAAGGTGATTGCACCCTCTTCTTTCAGCAGAGCTACTCTGTTGGGGGCGTAGAGCGGGAGTGGGAAGCGTGAAGCGTGAGCGAAGTGAAAAGCGAAATGTCCAAAAGCTTCCGAGGTGGGAGCGTTTTCGGGAGCGTTTTTTATATAATATATATTTTTATATATTTTGATGCATATATGTCAACAAAACCATCTAGAATGTCGAATTAGTTACAAACAACATAAAAACATGGATTAAACTATATAGCATTGTCATCAATTGATCAATCATCAACCATAACATCAACCATTTTCAATATATAACATTTGTCATGAGTCATGAGTCATGACTCATCAAAGTTTCAAACTCATATCTATTGTAACCAAAGTTACCAGTAACCAAACTATAACAGACAAGTCACAAGTGACAACATCAAATGATTTAATGATCAACCATGAAATGAAACGATTCACGAAGCACATATTCATTAGTAATTTCTAATGACCACAGTTCAAAACTTCAAACAATTATAATATGCTATTATGTAGTCATTAGTGCAAGGTTGCAAGCAATGAACTTCAAAGGTAGGTTCACCCTTCTAGTTTCAACATCAAACATCAAACTTAAATTGTCATATAATGTTTTCAAAATATTTCATAGAGTCATCTAGAGTCACCATAAGAAATATTAAAGAGTCAATAGTTACAATTTGCAAAGTAATGAAAAACTAGAAAAAGACAAGTACTAATATTTCCTCTTGCCACGGGAAACTTCTAATTTCTTTTCTCGTGATCTATGAGCACTGCTAGCCTCCTCATACTGAGTATGTGGAAGTGGTTGTGAACCACGTCCAATAGCTACACGACCCCCACGAGAGGATGGAGGTTGTGAAGCTAGAGGAAAAACTGGTACAGGTGGGACTGGAACACTGCTACCAGAGGGGGGTGGCATCTCTGTTGCTGCTGCTGCACGGTCACCATCATCATCACCCAAAAGTTCAGCTTCCAAGCGCACTAAAACCATGGCTCCATCCTCCAAATTGTTCTCCTTCGGGTTTTTGTCCCAAGTGAGATATGTTCTATCGCTTTTGGCATGTTCACAATAATGAGACAACAACCTCAAGTTGTAGTGTACAAAAACCAAGCTTTCTGCCAAGTTTTCATTAAGGTTGTTTCTTTTCACGCTGTGGATGAAGCTATAAGTGCTCCAACACCTCTTTGCAGAAGAACTGTTAACCACCTGTGATTCAGTGAAAGCACTCTGATGGCCAATTTATACAACTATGTGGTGGCGGAGCCATACATGTTCCACCACTCGATAGGAACCAATCTATCTCGATCTTTGTTTGCATGCAAACTAGCGAACACCCCATGTTGACTAAGGTATTTACTCAATTCAGCACACAATATGGCGCTCTCCTCTTCATCAGGGACCAACTTGTCTATAGCTTGCATGTACCTAGCATGTACCTTTGGATCTGTGTGGGGTTTTCTCCCGACCCCACACCCAGGTGTTGGTTTCGCCAAACAAGATGGAGAATAATATTTTGGTGTAAGGACATAGGCTAAGGCATGGAGTGGAACATTAAGTTTATCCCACCTGTTGACCAGATGCTTTTGAATATGCTCATACAAGATGGGATCTTTTGGCTCAACAATGTCTTTTATTTGGCCTAGCATTGTATCCATTTGCTCATACACCTCCCCAATTACCGGCTGATCAGTATCTGCAAACCGAATCATGTTATAAATGGGCTTGGTGAATTGCAACACATACTTGACACTCACCCAAAACTGACTATCAAGAACTATGTCCTCCACCTCTTGAAAATCATGCCTCTCAAATGCGGATGTAGCCCTGTATTTCAAAACCTGCCATGAATCACTTGATACCATACTAGCCAATGCCTCCCTTACCTTCAAAAGGCGCCTGAAGGTAAGGTAATAGCTAGCAAATCTAGTCTTTGCAAGCTTCAAAAGCTCCAACCTTGAATGATTGCGGAAAATGTGATGGGCATTACTATGATTGGTAATAAATCTTATCATGCGTTTGCCTTTCTTGTACAGTGAACCAATCCATTTATAATCATTCTCCTTCATCTTAATAATATCATGCATTAAAATGTTCAATGTGTGAACCAAACACCCACACCAAAATATGTTGGGGTATCTATCCTCAATGATTGCTCCCGCTGCTTTACAATTAGCAGCATTATCGGTAATGCCCTGGATGACGTTGTATGGCCCAATAGATTCAATGGTTTTAATTAAGGCTTCTGCAATGTTGATGCCGGTCTTGAACCAATCTGAGTAGTCATGGGATGAAAGGAAGATTGCACCACTGGCGGACACCCCAAGAATATTTATCAATGGCTTTCTCTTTACATTTGTCCAACCATCATATACAATGGATACCCCATATTCATTCCAAGAATTCGTGAATTTCCCCAAAGCATTTTGGATCTTGGCTTTTTCCTTGTCAAGTCCCACAGTTCTAGCTTTGTCATACCCTAGGCTTTTGTATTCTGCAGGGGCACTTCGGATGGCTTCAACCATTTCATGCCAATAGGGTGAGCGAAGAACATTGAATGGTATGCTACATGCATAGAGAAATCGAAACACTTTTGCATCCACATCATCCCTACCACCTTGGTCAAGGAATTCTGATATTGTTCTACGCCATGAATGCGAGGGAGAGAATCCACTGCCATGGGTGGATGGGGATCGAGCACTAAATGTTCTATATGAGCTTGCGGTTTCATGTTCAACCCTTGTTTTCTTCCATAGGTATTGTGCTTCCTCCTCTTCCCTCTTATATTTGGCTTAGTCATTTGATGGCACTTGTGTACAGGTTTTGACTCCTATAGTTTTTTTTTTCATCCCATGGCGTAACCCCACATAAGTGCTTTCTCACACGGATATATGAACCCGTGTAAGTTACTCCACAATGGGGGCATGTAAATTTTGTGGTTCCACCCCCTCTCCCTCCTCCAAGTTTTGTGACATATTTCCACAAGGGTGTTTGGTTGTCTTTGGTTTTCTTTCCCTCACCACCATCACTATCATTTTCCTCATCCTCCTCTTCCTCTCCCACCTCTCCATGATATGTGCCACTACCCACTTCTTCATCCTCTTCATCATTTCTCCTCCGGTTTCCAATCAATACCATCATAATAAACAATGGAACCAAAAGAACAAACCACATTGACATACCCATCTCCATGCTTGTAGTCTTGTAGAGATTTAGAGAAAAACTTTTTGCCTGCAATGGAATGAGGGAGAAGGAATGGGAAATAGTAGGAGAAGAAAAACTACAAGCATTCAAAATTTCAAACCATAAACAAATACAAGTTTATATGGAAAAGAAAAAACAAGAAAGAGTTTAGTGTCCTACCTCTTTGGCTCTCCAATGGGGTTTGAAGTTGAAACTTGAACCCTATGGCAACCTACAAGCTCCCCTCCAAGCTCTTGCAAATGGCTCTCCAAAATCTTCACCAAATCTCCAAATCCACTCCAAGCTCCTCAAACCCTTGTAAACATGAGTCAAATGGAAACAATGAAGTGAAAAGAGGTTGGGGGATGCTTTAAAGCCCAAACAAACCCCTCCAAAATGGTCAAAAGTCAATTTCCTCTCCTCAAGCCGCGCAGATGACGTGGGAGCGCTCTCGGGAGTGATGGGAGCGATCGAGGGAGCGTTTTCGGGAGTGAAATTTAAGTCATCAGAGCGATGAGGGAGCAATCAGGGAGCGAACACTCCCGATCGCTCCCACTTTGCTTCCGGACAGAACCAAGGAACGATTTTTTTTGGGCCGGAGTGCGACCTACAAAAACGCTCTCGATCGAGAGTGATCTCAAAGCGCGCTTTCCCAGCACTTCGGGCATGCTCTGCTTGGAAGTGAGCTTCCAGAGCGGGGGCGAGGGGGGGAGGGCGCTCTCTCGCAACATCGCAGTAGAGTGCGTCCTCTCTTCTCCTATAGGGATGTGTACTCCTCCTTGGCTCACTGCTGATTGGTTCTTGGTCTTTATTGCTGATAAACCCAAAGGAATGCACTCCACACTCCTAGCGGCCTCCCTTTCACTTGACAAAAAACAAAAGAATGATAATGCACCCTCCTCACTGATGCAACACTGAAATGTAAAAACGCAGGAGTTGTAGATGACTGCTGGTTGTAAACTCGACCCTATCTCCTTGGTTGAAAGACTCAAATCCTGCAAGGAATGAGAGTGGCTCCTCCACAAGTGCGCCCTCTCAAAAATTACCATTGAGATCTTTGCAAACCCAACTCAAACTCAGATCTGAAGATGAAATGCAAGTGAGAAATCTGACTAATCTCTCTTCATAAGATAGCTAAGGTGGATGGTTTCACCACCGAAACTATTTTTCCTCTCCCTTAGGGTTTCATCCAAGAGAAAGCAAGCTCAAGAGCTCTCCAAGATTTTGAAAATGCAAAATACATGAATGAATGAGAGAGAGCCCATTTTTGCCCTTTTATCCTCATTTTGACCCTTTTGGTCTAATTTTACCTTTTTGCGCCATTTTTAACTTAAGTGACTTTTATAAGATCACTTTATGAATTAATTAGTTAATGTCACTTTATAAAGTACTTTTGGCTCCGATGACATTAATAATGAATTAATTCCCTCTTTTTGTTGACTATAGCCTACGAGAACTGAATAGGCTAATAAGTCCTCCTTTGGTGGCTCATCCAGAAAGGGACATGACCTTTTTTACAGTATGGTCTTGGTTTGTTTGTGGAGGAAAGGTTTTTTCTTGTCTCATGAACATAGCCAAATACTTCACTACTTTAGTTTCCTCATTTCCTCCTCTTTCTTGTTAGCTTTGTATATCGTGGAACAAAGGTTTCTATCTTCCAACTAATTTTGGTTGGTGATCTCTTCCTCTTCCATTTTGCTTTGAAGGGTTGTAAGCTCTTTTTGAAGATTTATTCTTTCCTGGGCTGGCAAGATATAAGATGATTTTACCCATTCCCTCAATGCAAGGTTTATTGCTTTAATCTTGCTTTTCCAAACGAAAGATGGAGATCCCTAGGCTAGTTTCCCCCATACTTTCAAGATAATTTCCATAACTTTTGGTTCATGAATCCAAAGGGGACTGGATCTCAATGTTAGGGGCCCAAAATCTCGAGGTTGGTGAAAGAACAATGAAATCGACTTGTGGTCCCAAACACCAGAAGGAACGATCTCAGAGGTAATGATTTGATTGTTTAGAAGGAGAGCTCTATGTGACTTGGACCTAAGCACCCATTAGTCTAGGTATACTTTCCTTTCGAGGGCTTATTATCCACAAGATTTTGATCCACCATGAGATCTTCCATATTTTCCTTTAAGGGGTCCCTTATAAGTCTTTGTCCTCCCTTTTTTTTGACAAAACAACATTAAAATCTCCAACTACAATGCTGTTCCTTGTTATAATTGTGTCCTTTAGTACTTGCAAAGATTGCCAACATGCTTCCTTTTATTTGTACAAAACTGGCATGTAAACATTGAATAGATGAAATTTGTTATCTGTATATTGGTGAGTGAGACATTCTATTATCTAGTGCTGCGATTGGTGGACGAGGTCTAGATTGAAAATACAACTGTCCCACAGTGTGCAAATTCCTCTAGAAGCCCCTTAAGCAATGGCAACCACCCCATCATAGAGTTTCCATTGCTTTTTACCTTTCTTAAGAGCATTGTCTTTATCTAGTTTTATCTCCTAGAGTAGGAGAACAACTGGCTTTTTTGATCTTATTAAGTCTTTCAAAGCTTCTTCCTTATACCTGTCGGCCATACCTTTGCAATTCCAAGAGACCATTAGAATTATTTAACAATGGGGGGTTTTGTGCTACCACAAACTTGATTGTTTGATGGTGCTTTATGCCTAGGACTTTTGATGTTGGTTTATATCCCCAAGCTCTCTTCTTTATTTGTGGTCTCTTCACATTTTTCCTTAGATTGCTTTTTCCCAACTTTCTTAGGGAGGCACTCATTGACCTCTTCCTCCAATTGTTGTTGAGATTTTTTCCTTGTTACCGCACCATTGGGTTGCATGTGGGTTTTCTCAGGCATGTTATCACATAAATTAGCACCTTTCAAAAAGGTCACGAAGGTCGGTGTTAAGATTGACAACTAATCAGGAGATGCACCCATTGTCACCACAATGCACTCTCCTTATGCTTTAGGTCAACTCCGAGAGGCCAAGGGGGTGTCCCTAATATAGGTGAAATAGACATGCAAAACAAAACCTCGTGAGCAACCTCTTTACAAAGATGAGTGCCTTATGGAGTCAAAGCAATGAATACACGCACGTTTACCAAGTACTTCAAGAAGATAGGAGTTAGAGTGAATGAATGCTTACAATTTAGGGCAAATGATTTAAAACCTTGATGCTGTTATAAGAGGGCAACCACCAAAAATATGCTCAAAGATATATGAAAATTGCTTAGAACAATGCCAACTTATCAAGGAAGGTATCCCTAATGGAGATGGATAAGAATCACACCTTTGGGGCAACTAATAAGTGAGTAAGACAAATATGGAAATGACTTACAAGATCTGGTTTATGCCCTAACCAACCCCCTTAAATCACAAGAAGATTAACTTGAACCACTAGATGGGTGCCCAAGTGAGTAGGGCTGATATTAGACCTTGATTTCAGCTTGTAAGATGCTTCAAAGATGAAATTAGATGGCTGTACTTGTCAAATCAGATCCAAAAACATACATAGCACTCACACATAACCGTTAATCTTTGAAGCTAGCCACAAGAAGAAAATGCCCTTGGGGATCTACCATAAAATCAAGTAGGGCGGATAACATTGATGGATTAGATACTTCAATACTACAATATTTTTTGGATTTTTTGGGTTTTTTTATATATTTGATTTTTTGTATTTTTAAATATATAAAATATAGAATTTGGAAATTTGAAAAAGAGAAAATGAGGGAAATAGATCTAGGTCTTATTCCTCAGGGCAATGAGAAAAATCGGGGCTAGTGTTCTCCCACGAATTGGCAATTTAATGCTTGATGAATTAGGGCAAGGCTAAGAAACCCTCAGTTATGTTAGCACTTGAGTTAATTAGGACAAACAAGATGCCAAGGCCCAAAACAAGAGGTATCCAGAAATAGGAATGTCTCACCAACAAGACTAAGCTATCATGCATAAAACCCTAAATTGCTCTTAGGAGGAGGATGTCATGAAAAGATGAAAATATGATGATAGCTTCAACAAGATGAAAAATTGAGCTTAGACGGAGGACGTTATGCTCCACCTAACCCCAACAAGTGTCTTTTGCCCTCAACGCCCTCCTTTAGATGGTACGACATTCAAAGCTTGCTTTAAGAGGTGGACGATTTGCTCTCTTGACCTAGATGACCAAAGGAGAGGAGTTAATACAATAAATTAAGGTCCAAGTGGGTATAAACAAGGTGTGCTAGAGCAGGTATGACACCCCTTACAAGCGTAATCACCTTTACAAAGCATGAAACCATGAGTGTGGCTAGGGGCTCCATGTCATAATGGAGTCACCCCAAGATGCACCATATCTACCTAGTGCATAAATGCTCAACATGATGAGGGGTTACTACCCATCAAGGGGTAGTCAGTAGGGCCACAAGATTAGTACACCTTGAGATGGGGACTAAGAGGACCTGCCATGACCGACCAAGGGCCTGGAATGCCAATAGACCAACACTTTTACAAAAAGAAGTCCCAACTTGGCTTTTTACAATGGCAGAAAGACCCCCCTCCTTGGCACATATCGCAGGGTGCGTTGTAGAGAAGCTGGGGTGTAACAACTGGCTCCAACTGCGAGACATGCGCCTCCCCCAGGATTGCATAAGAACCTCCTGAATCTTCTGGTACTTGTAGACTTACACACACTTCTAACAACAAAAATGTCAAATGCATTGGAGGCAAATACATCCGTCCTGCCTTGTTCAAATCAAAATATGAAATACATAAAAAACAACACAACAAGATGTAATGCTAAGGTAAAGAAAATGATACATCAAAATTCTCATGCAAGAGATTATTGATCCTACCTACCTACTCTAATCATGATAACATGAATGAGTCAAGTGAAATCATACCACTAGTGAAGCTACCTTAGGATGAAAGGCAATATCACGTTGATGATGAGTTGGGTAGATGTCATTATTTTCATCGGAATGGGGATGAAATGATAGAAGAGATCATGAACCTAGATGCCTTTGAATTCTTGCCAAGAAGGTCCCCATTTGCAAGCCCCCTTTATCCAAGCTTGATAGGACTCAAGTACAAACTGCCTTCAAGATGAACTTGCTCTTCGAACTTTGTTTGTTGCCCCAAATGACTTCAAAACCAACAAGATATCCTGGAAGATATGACTGGAAAAGAAGCTTCAAATATGCCTTAGGAGAGGGCACACTTTGTTGCTCTAACCCTGCACTAAAACCACCTTTTTGTTGTCCAAAACCTGCATTAATCCCTGAGAAACATGGCTGAAGATGATGGTTGAGATTCACCTTAGGAAGGGGTAAACTTGGCTGTTCAAAATCTGTGATAGAAGCTTTCCTATGCAACCCTATATCATCATCAGTCATGAACAAGCATGGCTGAACCAAATCTTGAGAGACCTCATCAAACATCGGTTTTCCAAGGTCTTCAAATTTACACTTCCCTCCTTAGAAAAGTCATATATGGGCTCTCCAACATATTTCCAATCTTCCCTACCCATATCATGATCAAAATTGGGAAAATGCACATCATTGTGGCCATGGCAGCCATTTTCAACAACAAAAAGATCCTCAAAATATTCATCATCAAGAGCAAAGGAGAGAGGAAGGCTCACCAAACCTTTATCATGAAGGGAACAAGGAGAAACACGAACTACACCCTCATTAACCATGTCTTCAATATCCTTTTTAATGGAGAATGACTCTTCAACAAGAGATTCTTCATTTTCTTCTTGATCTTCATGAATTTCTTTGACAATACCTCCTTCATGTTGTTCCAAGTTTGCATCAAGATCTTGCTTTGGCCGATCCTGAAAATTTTGGAACCCCAACCTGGTTTCAAGTTTAATTTTTCACATAGAGTTTAATGCCCAAACCCCATAACTGCATGTTAGCTTCAATGCATAAAAAAATATTTTTTCTTGAAATACATGGAATTTCTTTTTGCTTTTTCAAACTTAGAAAATTTATGACAGCCACACATAAAATTTAAAGACTCAGAATTTTAGCCAAATAGGCTTAGGAAAAACCCCGAAGGGAAAACCTGATAGAAAAGAGAAAATTTTATTCTTTCACAGAAATTACAAAACAGAACAGCGGTACTTATCTTAGCTTTTCATCTCGAAAAGTGTGCCAAACTCAGTTTGAATTTTGAAGGCTAATGACAGCTGTATGACCAACAATTAATACTGTATGACCTCCTTGATTTTTGTGCCAAAGTCATCCTGTACGGTCTCCTTAATTTCTGTGCTGTTTCTACCTCGAAATTTGTGCAATTTCTGCTGCTGTAGACCTCCTAAAAACTGTGCCTATTTTTACCTCGAAATTTGTGCCTTTCTTTGCTACTGTACAGTCAAACTTCCTCCTCGAATTTTGTGCCAAACTCAGCTACTGTACGGCCTCATTAAATTCACTGCAGTCTGTCTAGAAAATCGTGCCCTCCTTGGGAATCATGCTCATCTCAAGCTCCTTGGGATTTATGCCAGATTTTATCTTCTTTCTTTGTAGGTCAAATTCTCTTCAAACCCTAGTTGTTTCTCTTTTCTCCTTTCAACTCTTGCTCTCTGTTACGATGGTACTAGCACCAACGTACCTGCAGAGGTGCCCCAGGGAGAGGTTGTCTTTTTTCTGACCAGGAGGGGTGTTTAGCCAGTTCATTCTGAGGTAGGGGCATGGCCAGATCCTCTAGCTTCTCTTCTGGAAGTACTATGGCGTAATGGCATCGTTGACTGCCTCATGAAAGGGTTTGAAACCCCGAGGTTGGTGTTCGGGTCTTCTAGGGGTGGGTCACTGGGTCACATGACCCCCGCCTTGTTTCAACACTCTAGCGGCAGTTGTTCCAACATCGAGACCCACTCTTATCTTCCAGAGCATGTCCAGCACTCTCCTGGTCCTCCAGTTCAACAGTGCCCTCCCTCTGGGCCCTCCTTCAGAGGATGACGTCATCCTCTTGGCAGGTTGTTTGCTTGCTAAAAAGGGGGGGGTGTTGAGGGTTTTCATCACTGTTGGGGTTAGTTGGGGCATGACAACCCCCCCCTGCACAGTTTGGCCTTCAGTTTCGTCAAATTTGGCCTTGTTTAGCATATTTTAGCACCTAGGGGGGTCAAATACCCCGGGTAGCCTACAATAGGCCATCTTTAGATTATTTTATATTATTTTTGTTATATTTTTAAGTTGACATTTTTAAATATTAAATTGACCTTATTTTGTGTAAAGTGAGTGTGATATCATATAAATAAGGTCTCCTCACTTCATTTTTAGACATCAACTTGGGATAAGATCATTATGTCTGCTATTTTCCCTAATTAGGGCTCTTTGAAGGGATGCACTCCTTGATGAAGGTTATTTTGCAAGTTTGAAGCATTTCTTGGAAGTTTTACTATTGTTCATGCCATTGCTAAGGTGAAGCTAGAGTTGTTTGCTTAACACATGCACTTGGAGGTATCTATACTTTTGGTTTGATGTCTCTTTGTCAATTTGTATGAAGGTGTTGCTTGTTAGGGTTGAATGGAAGCCATTGTTGCTTCATTTTGTCTTTATTTGCATTTCATTTTTGTCATTGGTCACCATAGCATTTAAGCTTAGCTTTAGGTCTTCAAGTCTTGCTTAAGCTAGGCTTCCTCTACGAATCCTAGAGATTGTGGAGGTGAGCCCTAGTTAGCCAAGCTTGCCAAGTACCATCTCAAGGAGGGTTACTCCTCTCATTGATGCCCTAGGTTTGGTGAGTAATTGTCTTCTAAACCCTAGTTGTTCATTTACTCTTTAACCTAAATTTTCTGAGTTTGTACATTTGTAATTATTATTTTGGGTTAAATTTTGCGTTTTCATGATAGTATTAGGGTTAGAATTAGGTCTGCATTGAATTTTTGGCCTTCCTAAAATTTCGTCCCTCTCTCCTACAATTTTGCCTTGCCTGCTTTAGCCCTAAAAACCCTAGGGCGAAATTTTAGGAAGCCCTAAAATTTTAAAAATATAAAAAATTCCTAAAAAAGCCCAAAAAGCCCAAAAATCTAAAAAATAATTTTTTTTGGCCTTCCTAAAATTTCGGCCCTTCCTCCTATAAATTCGGCGTGCCCTTTTGTCCCCAGAAACCCTAGGACGAAATTGTAGGAAGCCCTAAAAATTTAAGGTCCTCAAAAACTTCTTAAAACACCCTAATTTCTGAGTTTTGTCTATTTTGTAATTATTAGGTTAGATTATTTACAATTTTCTGAGCTTGTAAATTTTGTAAATATTATCTTAATTAGTTTTTTCCTGTGTTGCACCAGGACCCGTCCCCACCCAAAAAAGCCCCGTACCCGCCATCCCCACGTTTCGGGGACTTGGGGACCCCTAGGAAACTTCCCCAATTTGTTGGGGACTTGGGGACTTGTTGGCCGTACCCAAAATGTCCCCAACAGATTTTGGGGACTTCTGGGTAGATTTTGGAGACATTCTAAGTAGATTTCAGAGATGTCTTGGGCAGATTTTGGAGACATTCTAAGTAGATTTCAGAGATGTCCTGTACAGATTTTGAAGATGTTCTGGGCATGTATCTTCAATTTTGAAAATGGAGATGATTATTGGACAATATGATCATTTATCCCATCCATATTTTTCATATTATTCTAAATCTAAATTTGAATTTATATAAGTTGCAGCTCAAAATGTGTTGTGTATGATGGATTTTGATTTGGGTTTCTAGTGATTTAACTATTGTTTTTTTACCAACATCATTACAAGCAGCAAAACCTCCATGTCAACAAACTAAGAAATGCAACAACTCTAAGGTCTGATCCTTCTGGTTATTGCTCTTGTTCTTCTCATTTTTTGGGTCAACTTAGCTTTTACATATTGTACATAGGTGTCCAGTAGTTATTCAAGTCCAAGTCTTCCACCATCCCAACCTCAAGCATTATGAAAATGATTGGATAGTAAAGACTTAGATTGGGTACTAAACATTTGAACAAATTCCTATTCAATGTCCTTCTTAATCTAAAATATGAATCTGATATTTTTACAAAATGCAAGCATGTATATCCCAAAGTGTTTTGTAGTGGTTTTCAACACGAACCTGTTGAGAAGGGAATGTTTTTTAACCTAATCATCATAAACAAGAAACATAAGGAAGAAAAGTTGTTATAGAGACAAGCATTCTTCTCTTAAGCCCTTCATGGACCTTAATGCAAATTGAAAATAGTTAAACTTAAATTTCTTAAAGTTAAACTGCATTTTGTTCATGTTCAAGTGCTAATAATGGAATGTCACTCAACCCTTTTCTTATTTTCCTAAGCTTTTTCAAAACTAGCAAGTGTAAGAGGTGCATAATACTATATAGTATAGAATATTGTGCTTACAAGCAACTGTATATGGTGAATTCTAACTTTTTAAAGTTTTATAATATATTTCATATATATATATATATATATGAAATTGCCGTCCCTTGAAAAATTGGGGGTGTGCTCTAGTCGTACCGAGGACTCGTCCCCGCCGTTCCCCCGTCCCCAAAGCCAGTGCAACATAGGTTTTTTCCTTTTTTTACAATTTTTTTAGTTATAAAAAAGTCTGATTTTTGTGTTTAAACCCTATTTTCTGTGTAAAAAAGGCCCTAGTTGCAGACTTTCCTATCCCTCGCAGCCATCTTCCTTCATTCCACTTGCTGCCCTACCATCCTCTATCCACTCTTCTTCCATCCTTCCATTTCTTCCCTAGGTCATGGCCTTTCCTTTCCCCATTCCATCTCCTTCCATCCTCCACCTTTCTTCCTCCATTTTACACCTTCCTTTGCCCTATCCCAGCCCCTTATCTCAGCATACACAGGTCTGCAATATAAAATTGCAGACCCTGTGTCTTGGCTTCCTCTTTTATTTGCTGCCTTAAACACATAAAACATAAAAGGAGAGTTCATTTTCAGTATCAAAGTTTGATGTTAATTCCGGCATAGTTTGTGTATTATTTTGTGGTCAAGTTCATGAATGTTGGATACTGAATTTGCAGACCATAAGGTCTGATTTGTGCTTAAGAAATTTTGCAAAGGTCACCTCTATGTTTTTGTTGAATGGTAATATTGGATGAACCTTGTTGATGATGAACACTGGTAAATGACTCATGCTGCTATATCACATACAGATCTGAAACTCGTGCATTGATTAAGTGAATTAAAACACATTTGGTTATTGATTGGTGAATGCTGGTTGACTTAGTTAAAATGCTGATCTAAAAGAGGACTGATATTCTACTTTGCACACATACTTTTTGGTCAAAAACTAAGTCCTCCTCAAATGAGCTTACTGTTGTCATATAGATCTTGAGATTATGTTCATGTTGGTGGCAAGGTCAAGTGGTATTTAATGAACACAGCTTTACTCAACTAAGTTGACTCTTCATGAATGTGAACCTTGTTTCATTACAATCAAGTTACAATCTGCACTAGTTATCTTTTGAATGCTGAATGATACCTATTGTCATCGCTGAAATGCTTTGATCTTACCAAGTGAATAATTTTGAAGAATACATTTCAGTACATTATTGGTTGATAATTATAATCCTTTCTAAGTGTTACAAGCTGTCATGCTACACACTTATATCTGATTAATAAATGACATTGGCAACTATCACTTAATATCTGGGTTAGTGTGTTAGCAATATAGTCTTTTGATCCAATATTGATTATTATGCATATGTACACATTCTTAAATTTCATTTAATGACCTAATTGACTTATCGATCTTGATCCTATCTTTGGCACTCACTGGCATTGATTATAATATTATTGACTCCATTTAGGCACTGGTCTAACTATAAGATTGCATAGAATATAGTTGGTTGGTTCTAGTGTCTTTACAGGATTCCATAAGGATACTTCTCCTTGGAGGTTTCAACTTCCGAAGAAGTTAGAACGGTGACCGAGGTGACATTGGGTCACTTTTTTTATTTGTGCTTATTGGGAATTAGCCTTGCTAATTTGCCTGGTAACACTCTCCAACTCTCTTAGATCACAATGAATGGATGAATGCCTCAACCCCTAGTTTCTCCCTTTTTTGTTCATGGTAACTTCTTCTTGAGATTCAATGGTCAAGATTAGATCTTGGCTCAATGAGATCTAAGGCTCACATAAAAGGCTCATTAATAATTTAATAAATGAATTTAATGCACTTTTCACTTAAGTACATTAATGACCCTTTTAATTTCTCACCCACTTTATTTCTCATAAAGTCAATTAAAAAATAGAACCATGAGCAAACTTTATAAAGTGCCTTTAAAATTATAAAGTGCTTCTCACTTTAATAAAGTGACTCGGGACCACTTTTAATGTTTTATCCACCCCTTGTCATCACAAGGTGGAAAAACACTTCCTTGGTACTTTTTCAACAGATCCAAATTGACAACCTCTTCTCTTCCGCACGACAGGAAAAGATCATGGACATCTTTCTCGGAACATGTGTGACCCAAAGGCTCAGGTACCACACTCCCAGCCCTTGAAGATTCATAGATGGGAAACCCAAGAAACCTCCAATAATCATCTCGTCTTTTTCATCATGGAAAGGAATCATGCCTTTTTCTTCCAAAAGGCCTAAGACATCATGGAATCCTCGAGACAATGGTAAGGCGAACTTACCATTTCTTCACTTTCTTCAATTAGGGCTTTTGGTCTTCATTTGTTTCCTCTTCAAGCATGGGGCTTCTTTAACAGAGCCCGCAACGAAAGATTCTTCAAGAACGGCTTCTTCATGAGAGCTTTCTAGTGGTTGGTCTTTATCATGACATTCTTTGACAATATCTTCATCTTCAAGCAAAGGGATAGAATTGTCTTCTTCTTACGATACATCTCGTCATTAGTGCAGGTATCTAAACTTGGGGCCGAGGGTTATTCATGCCTCTGTGGAGATCTCACCTTCTACTACTCTACCTTATTGCACTTTACTTTTTGCATCTCGCCTTTTAGAGAAGACCTTTTGGTACTCCTGCATTGTATTGACATCATTGTACTTAGTAGCCCCTTTGACCTACTTTTGTGGTCATTAGTCGTACATTAATAACATTATCTTATCTTGGTTCCCTCCTCTTCCTTCAAGGGTGGTCCGGGACCCTCTTCAACAATTTTTTGTGCATCATAGAATGTCTTGACCTCTTGAACTTTAGGTCGCCATTGATCAATGTCGTTAGGGCACCAACATGTACAAAATGATTCCAAAAAAGCCACAAAATATGTAACTGTTCTCTTTCCAAGAGATTTATACCAATACACGACGTAGTCCTCGAAGCCAAATGAGAAATACTTCATAATATCATCTTCATAAAAGATGCCATTATCCTTCACTAATTTGAAAAAGGCTGCAAGATAAACCAAACCTGAATCTCCATTGCCATGAAACTTGGGAGGTTCCCATATAGTTGTGTTTAAGCCTTTTGAGTGAGAGCCCAACTATTTGAGAAATCCAAGGGGCCAAAGGTTTCAAGAAGCCAACTAGGATATTCCCCAAAAACAAAATGAATGTTTGTCATATCGTATAGAATGCTTCAGTGGACTCGCCAAGATGAAGTTTTTCTTCTCAACTGATGGATTCGTTCTCCTTTTACACCCAACAATGTCATCAATAGTTGAGGCCTCTGTCTTAAAGTGTACCTTTTTGTTGTATTCTCTTCAGCGGAGTCACCAGATAAGACCTGCCAAGTTAGTCCTCAAGAATAATCTTACCAAAATACAAAACAAGAACTTACCCCAACTTCTCGATGCCAAAAATGTTATGCTTGTCGGGCTTTCACGAAATGTTTTCTCACAAAATCTTTCGTTCATGCCAGGGAGATTGGGCTTTGACCCAACAACACAACTTAACTGTTATGCAACAATCTTCAAGAGGTCCTTGGCAATGGTGCCAAAAAAATGTTATTGCACAAATTAGCACCCTTCCTAAAGGTCATAAAGGTTGGTGCTAAGATTGGAAACTAATAAGTAGATGCACCCACTCTCCTTACGCTTTAGGCCAACTCCTAGAGGCCAAGGGGGAGTCCCTAAGATAGGTGAAATAAATCTATAAAACAAGCAAACCTCACGAGCAACCTCTTGACAAAGATCGGTGCCTTATGGAGTCAAAGCATTGAATACACCCACGTTTACCAAGTACTTCAAGAGGATAGGAGTTAGAATGAATGAATGCTCACAATTTAGGGCAAATGATTTAAAATCTTGCTGCTGTTATAAGAGGACAGCCACCAAAAATATGCTCAAAGATAGATGCAAACCGCTTAGAACAATGCCAACTTACCAAGGAAGGTATCCCTAATGGAGAGGGATAAGAATCACACCTTTGGGGTAGCCAATAAATGAGTAAGACAAATCTGTAAATGACTTACCAGATCTGGTTTATGCCCTAACCAACCCCCAGAAATCACAAGAAGATCACTTGAGCCACTAGATGGGTGCCCCAGTGAGTAGGGATGATATTAGACCTTGATTTCAACTTGTAAGACTCTTCAAAGATGAAATTAGATGGCTGTACCTGTCAAATCAGATCTAAAAAACATACATAGCACTCACACGTAACCATTAATCTCTCAAGCCATCCACAAGAAGAAAACGTCCTTGAGGATCTACCTTAAAATCAAGTAGGGCATATCTCTTTGACATATTAGATTCTTCAATACTACAATCCTTTTTGGGTTTATTTTTTCAATTTTAGGGTTTTTGTATATATTTGGATTTTTTTTTGTATTTTTAAATATATAAAATATAGAATTTGGAAATTTGAAAAGGAGAAGATGAGGGAAATAGACCTAGTCTTATTCCTCATGGCAATATGATGTCCACATGCTCAAGATGATGTCCACATGTCCACAATAGTCCTTCAAGCTCAAGATGATGTCCACATGCCAACAATAGTCCTTCAAGCTAGGAAGTCACCTCCAAAGACTCAATATCCAAGTGCTAACTCATTAATACATGCACAAAATCTAAATTAAGGAACCCACCCATAAAGATAGTGGCATCAAATCAAGTGCAAGGCCCTCACAATACTAAATCAACCTTATGAAGAAAGGAAGTGACCCCTTCTCCAAGCAATAAAATACAGCCATGGATCAAAATGTGTGCCAAGAGAGAATATCAAGGGAGTAGTCTACTAGAAGTGATTATCAACCATGCCAAGATGCCATCCAAATGCAAAGGAGCAAGGGCACCCAAGCAAAATATGTGTTATGCCTCAAAATATGTTCTAGAGGGGAGGATGCTCCAAGAAATACCAATAATAAACCATCCCTAAGTGAATCACTCCAAATCAGCTAGAGCGCATGAATGGAAAGCCTCCACATATCATCTAGTCATGTATAGAAGCCAAGCACTTCGTCAAAAGGGATAGTCCATGTCAAATTAATCCAACAATTTTAGGGTGCTCCATCAAGGGGTGATCAATGTGTTTGAGCAAGTGGTATATGAGTGAAATGCACCACTATTCCCTAGGGCATTTTAGCTAGGAGGCCTCAAACCCACATAACCACATTAATAATCTTGCTGTCAATCATCTCATATGCAATACTTAATCAAGGAGCAATTATCAACACTTCAAAACTTAGGGAGACCCTAAGTTGATGGGTTCCCATTCCATGAATGTACAAAATGTTAGATAATTGCATGAATAAATACTCCAAGTGTGCCAATCTCACCAAGAGGAGAGCAATCAATATCAAAACATCATGGAGAATCATATCCAATAGCTACCATCATCCAATCCATCAAAGGGGATCAACAACCCTAGGCCAAAGCTCACAAGTACCCCAATCCATCCAATGAATCATTCTACAAGCTTATCTTTGTGATTCAAGTCACAAGTGAAACCCTCATACAATATGAGGGGTAGCACAAGCCTCACATGTTCAACTACAACGGTTGGGTGCCCCCATGGCAACCTCAAGGGCTAGATGCCCTCACGAGAATTAAACCTTGGTCATCGGTGAAAACTTTTGGTTCCTCACTAGTGGATACCCCTTTGGACTTCTAAAGAATCCTAAGCAAAGCTGCGAGGGCCTATAATCTACCGTATGATTTGTACGCCTTCCCATATTTGCTTTGAAGGATAAGTAGTGGGTAGTAGATAAGAATAGAACCTTTCATTAGTTGTGGGCAAATTCTTCAAAGAAAGCAGGAACAACTAGATAGTGACTGCAGGGTACCCCCCTCTAGCCCCACAGACACCAAGAATCCCTTGGCAAGCACCATCAAAGAAGCCCGAGGGAAAGGACTTACAATGTCAAGTGAACCCAAAATTGTTAGAGGGTTGAGATTAGGAGGCAATTTTAAGTTTTCATAGGTGAATTTAATCTTGTAGAAAACCTGTAGGGGAGACAACTTTCTCCTGGAAAACATAAAAGCATTCCTAGTAAGCCAAATTGCCCAAGAGACTTGTTACCACACAAACCAACATCTTGGGATTGAAAGCCCTAAAACCAATGATGGCTTATGGATAACTAAGAGGGGGCCACTGTCACCTCGCTAACCCTATTCTACTCTTTAGGCTAGCTCTTCTCTAGATCAAGGGAGGAGTCTCTAAATAGGATTACTAGGGTTTAGCAATGAAGCACAAGGTGAATTTAAATAGTAACCTAGAAAAACAAGTTTTTATTTTTATTTTTATTTTTATGAAAGTAAAAGATAATGGTTATGAAGGGATTAGAGACTAGTGTCTTATCAAATGGGATTAGAAACTAGTGTCTTATCAAATGGGAAAATGGGGCCAATCAAGGATAGTAATGAAGAGCTTACCAACATCCAATGGTAGTTAGGGTTTGAGAGCCAATTCCTACCATTTCCAAGAAAGACCAGATTTATCCAATGATTTACAAGGGAATAACCAAAGTGGTATCTTCAACACTAACTTGGGCATAGTATTTACCAAGCGTGGAATCCTAGCACATACAATCAAGAGCTGAAAATACACCACCTATTCAACCATAAACCAAATAAATTTAACCATGCAAATCATCCCAAGAAAGAAACCATTGTTGATCCAAAAATACACCAAAGCATTAGCAAGATTTCCTCACCATATTGCTAGCATCAGCCATCCATAAGAGCGAAAAGATATTCCATTAATTCTTAGTGGGATTTCTCTCCCAATCCAAACATAAGAAGTGAATGAGGAAGAGGCTCTCTTATATAGAAGATGAACTCAACTTCCTTCACAATAAAATAATAATAGATCTCCCAAAACCCTATATCTATCCTAGGGAGGAGAAAACAAATCAAAATACTCCAACAAACCTTAACAAACTCTAACAACATCTATGAAATATGGTGGTCAAAGTCACAAGTACAATATCCACGAGAAGACAGGCCTAAGAATGGGGTGCATACGTCAGATGTGGGTGAATGATGACAAGAAGTCGTCAAACCTAGCCTCCAAAGGCTCTCCAAAGGTAGTGCTCCAATAAAAATGCCTCAGAAGGTGGAGTGCTTCCTCAAATAAGGTGATTGCTCTTCATGAAAAGGCGCAAAAAGGCATGTGGCGAAAAATACGGTGTGACTCTTTAAAAGATAGTTTTGGAATTGCTAACTTCCTCATTGTTTATCGGATTTTCTAATATAAATACTTTTTGGAAATCTTGCGGCCACTTTGCATCCAGTGGTGTGGAGATGGCACAATTCTGGGCACTCTGTCAAAAGATAGTTGCTCTCGAAGCTAGGACACCCCTCTAAAAACATCCCATTAAAAATGCCCTAGATGAGTGTGTAAACAACCCTCCAAAGGGTGGGTGCTCATCAAGGGAAAATCAATGAATGTAGAACAAGTCATCAAGTGCAAGAGGTTGCTTCCAACAAATATATCTATGTGCATTATACTATCAAGTGGGGAACAACCTCAACATATGTGCAATGAATGTCCACATAACAACCAAATTCCCAACCTCCATGCCAACTCATCAATCCATGAACCAAGGAGACCATCAATAAAAGATAGGAGCATCCAACTCAAGAACAAGTGTCCGCAATCGGTAACCCATCCATGACGAAGGGGATGATCACTTATTCAAGCCACTAGAATGCCACCACACATGTCACAAGAGAGAACGAGTAGGGCACTCAACCAAAGATGATACCCAACAGTGCTATGATGCCATCTATGTGCCAAGGATCAAGAACACTCCTCAAGAAAAGGCCTCTACAAGCATCAATAATAGGCCTCAAAATATCCATCAACATGTAAATGCTTGCTGAAATTGTGATAAAAATCACATGTGGACATCCATGCAAAATGGGGGGTAACAAGACCACATAAAGAAAGAGTCCTATGGTTCTTACATCAGAATCCTCAAACCAGCTCCCCACGCCCTGGGGACGAGAGGCTCCCGCAAAAAGTTTCGCCACCCTCACCAATAGAGAATTTTTTGTTTTTGTTTTTCCATTATTTTTACTTTTTACAATCCCTACTTGGTACTACCTGGAAAATAAATCAATGTATTTAGTATTCACATTGTATAATTATGAATATACATCAAATGGATTATTTTTTTGGTATTTTTATTTATTTTTATAATTTTAGAGATCCCCTGTTCCCCATGAATTTTCTAAAATTTGGGATGTGTTTCCACACGTCCCTAATGTGCATTGTTTCGCTCCTGTGCTCCCACGTCCCAGAAACTTGGGGGAACATATATGCATGAACTTGTACCCCTTACTGGCAAACCCAATTGTTGGACATCTGTATCAGTTACATGCATACCAATATCCATCATGCGTGCATGCCCTCATTCCTATGAAACCATGACTCTGGGTTTTGTGACAACTCCAAATTCTGAGTCTTTATAATCAGGAATGCCTTATAGAATACTAATTAGGTTTGACTTGATTGCATATGTTCTGAGTTGAAATTTGTACCCATGGTGTCTGCAGGTATGATTTGTTGAATTGCATACTGAAGAATGCCAAGCTCATCACTTTGTTTATCTCCAGTTTGTTTTTCTATCCCAGGGGGTTAAGCATAATGGCTTTTGAAAAAGTGAGGATATTTCTACCAATTATAATTCTAGCAAAACAAAGGGCAGTAGTGAATATTACTGAATTCTTCACTTCCAAAGAAAGTACAACTTCAGCAGTATCACAAAATGAACAAGATACAAGAGAATTTGTTATAAATTCACAAAAGGACAATACACTTGGAGCTCTTGGCTGTCCTCTTGGCATGGCAGTTGCCTCTGTTTTAGCTGAGGTAAGTATGATAAAAAGTTAGAAACCTTAACCTGCTGCAATTCAATTCTATAGATTACTTGTATTCATAATGGAATGAGGTGAATTGGGCAGGATAACAAATCTATGGATGTTGCAATGCAGTTTAAATGCTTTATAGAGCTAGATTACACCCAAATGCAAGTTTGCTAGATATGGTTTCAGCAGGTTGGAAGCAAACCCTGGGAGCACTTCATTATGCCAGTAGCAATATTAAAATGTGATTTGTATAAACAAAATGGTGTCTGTAAATTGCTATGTTACGTACATTTTATTACCTGATTGAAAGAAGTTTAGAGAGCACCCTTTCCCACTTGCCAGTGGAGCTTTAAGATTGCCTTCCTGAGAACCTGGGATACAATTTGATTTTTAATTTGCCCCTTTTGGTTGGTAATGTTAATGACAAGGTTATAAGAAAACATATAAGAGCATTATTTTGTTCAAATTTCATATAACCTAATTATCTGAATATTCAGTTTAGCTAAAAAAACATAATTCATATCTCAGATTTTGCAGATAGTGTTTAGGCTGTTGTATTGTATAAGAATTGTTGTATTTACGATACAGAAAGTATACAGCTGGTTTGGTCCTTGTTTCACATAACTTTATGAACCATCCCTCCATACTGAAAATTTATGGTAAAAAAATGGAGTTACCGATCTGTAATTGGTCAGCCTATGGCCAATTTGATTCATCAACATGGATTCTCTGCTATAAATTTACTTATTCTTTTTGTTGGTGTCTCTTTCAATTTTTGCTGCGTATTTATCTTATGTTCGTACTTTATCATCCTCCTGCTACTATGTCTCTGAACAAGAATACAGTGCAGCAAAACCAACAATTACACACGCAGCTACACTTTTTGTCAAAAGGCATCTCATGTTTACTCAGAAACAAACACATTCATTTATTTCAGGGAACTGTGATGTAAAATCTAAGCAATGATGATGTTTTGGAGAAGCCTGGGGACCTTATCAGTCAGAGCCATGAGAGATGCAGCACTTTATATGAGTGCGGTTGTCCTGAATTAGAAGGGCTTGTAAGGTTTTGTCGAGATAGTGGAGCACTTGGTGCGAGACTTACTGGAAACTGTATACAATAATTTTAAAGAGGAAAACATAATCTGATCTGGATTGACCCCAGACCATGCTGTTATACCTTGTAATCAAAACTATTGGGTACTACAGCAACAGTCACACCCCTGGAGCTCTCAAAAGCCTTGAAGAATCCTGTAGAGTTTGATGGTTTAAGAAAGGCCCATATTCGTGAGGATGCAGCTGTTGTGAACTATCTTGCATGGCTTGATAGACAGATACAAAAGATCTATGGTGCTGTTGGTTATTTCTCTAAGTCAAGGAGTCAAACAGGAATAATCTGAGACAGCAAAGTTGATAGAGATATCAGTGAGTGACAAGTTGGAGGCATTCCGTTCGGAGCAAGAATATTATAAGGGCTTAAGCTTTCCAATAATTTCATCAGTGGTTGTTAAGCTGTACAGTTATCAATACAAGTGATGCCAAGGGATTTTGCTATGCTATTGTTACAATTCGATGTGTAGATTTTAAACTGTTAGGACGAGGAACAGTTTTTATGGTGAAAGGGTGTGACTTCTACCTCAGATTTTTGAATACACTCACAGGTAGACGCTTGCATAAATGGGACAGAGGGCCACCACCCACCCCTTATGATTTCATGCTACAGGGATAATTCTAACGATTTGACAATGAAACCCCACCTGTCCCGATTTCTAGGCAAATGTAGCGAATATCAAGTTTTTTGTAAGGATGGATCTCAGACTTCTCGAGCATATTCCTGTAGCCACGATGAAAGGAAACAGAGAACTGAGATAAAATGGGTGCCTGATTTTATGCTTTCCGATCCACTTGTGAACTGACCTTCGAAGAAACGATCAACCATTGGAGGGATATGATTCACCCATCGTGACAGATATCTCAAATTTTTTATTTCTCAGCAGACAATGTGGGGGCTGCACCTGAGTCATGCCCAAACTGTGACTTAAGTCAGCATTCATAAGTTGTGGCATGAAATCTTCAAACTGAAGGCGTCTCCATGTCAACACGCGAGTTAAAGAGCCTAGTCAATGATCAGAGGTCATACACTGTGGCATATAAAGTCAGAGCCAAAAGAGCATGAGATGTTTAGTTGAAGGCGTCTCTATCACTTGAAAACATGCATGATAATTAACAAATTGATGACTAATCGCATGAGATAAGTTTGAAGTTATAATTGGAGTAAAGGTAAATTAAACGATGGTTTTAGTATTACGTTGGAACTCAAGTTCAACCCAATTATCAATGTCAGTTGTATGGAAACGAACACATGTCTTATGGTTAAAATCTCGTGTTGGCATTCATAAAGGGAGGCACAGCCAATAAAGTCTCGTATACTAATTATAAACAGCAGATAGACTACCTTTTAAACCCAGACTTGGAATATTTACGAAGCAGCTGTTTATGGTTAAAAATGAAGGTGCACTTTTATGACTGAAGAATGAGCATTAGTAAGGGCCGTCGTCTTTTATTAAACAAGTTGTTCCATATTATGCATGCTTTCTTGCCTAAGGTGTATTGACCTAGGTCAAATGGCCTATAAAGGGATGTGCAATACTCGCTGTAATGGTCAGATTTTTGCAGCGGCAGCATACGTTTCTTTTTTCTTCCTCATTCTCTTAGACTAGCTATTTCTTTGTTTGACCAAGGATAATCATTGTACTGGTTTTGGATTTGTCCATCGTGGTGCAATCAACCCTTTGGCAAGACTTTTAATAAAGAAGTGTTCTGTTTATTCGAACTTTCCTTCTTGTCGGTATTATGATCTTATCCTGTTCATTGATTAATAGCTCATAGCCCTTTTGTTGTGATTAATTTTTATCTTTCAATTAGTATTCTTTCTATTTCTTTCATATCTCTCACGCTAACCTTGTAGGATCCCCTCCAAACAAATTTTCTCAATCTTTGCCTTAAAGCTCTGGCAGAGTGTTTACACGCTGTCCAAAGCATTTTGCTGCTGTTTTTTTGTGTGCTTTTTGCAGAAGATCAGGTACAAATCAGTGGTTCGGTACCTAGGGACTCCCCCTGAGGTTGGCATGCACCAGCCCGAACAGAGAGGAGGTTTGCCTGTGATATATTTGGGGCATTCATTCCTTGAATTAGCCATTTTTCATCGCCGATTTACACCTATATCAGATTTGACCGAGAGGAAAAAGTGTGCTAACAAATTGGCGCGGTTGTCGGGGATTGTTGTTGTTATTCCTTGGCTATCAAATGACATTTGTGAGTGTTTTTTATTTTTAATTTTATTTTTGAACTCACCTGGCGAATCCATGTTTTACAAGGTTGGCTCCATTGGGGAACTCATAGAAAATCACCCAGATTCGATCCAACACAAGGCATTGTTCCGAGCCTTAGTGAACCTGAACATCTATTTTGGAACACAAGGCTGGATCACCACTCAACAATGGCCATTGGCGTCTCCATTGCCGAGAGATCATGATTGACCATGGATGTTGAATACTTTCAGTGGCTGAATGGTCTTCTTTGGGATTACAATCACATTAAAAGGAAGAAAGTTGAAGCCATTTTTGACTTCCATGCCAGATTCATCAATACATATGATAAGATCTCCCCAGACGCCAACCAAGAAGTGTTATGGTGGATTATGCCTTTTCGAAATCTCTTTTGGTGATAGGGACCAACAAATTTAGAGAAAGCTTTCTTGATTGCTAAAGGAGTTGAAGAATTCATTGTGGCTTCCCAAAGATCTCAAGGACTTCTTGCTGCAGTAGAAGAACATAATGATGGAAACCTTGCATGTTGTCAAGTTTCTAGATGTGAACATGATGATGGTGACTCAGGTTTAGATGACCTGGAACTAGTAGCTCCACCACTTGAGTCATATGCAGAGGTCTAGGAGATGACGATGAAGATTTGAATACTCAAGAGTGTTCATTGGTTCCTTCCAATAAAGATGATGAATTACAAGAGGAAGAACCACAAGTCAACCAAGTAGAATTGGATCAGCAGGAGACATCATCCATACCCATCCTAGTAAGTGGTTTAAGAACAACTTGATCAAATACCATTAAAGCAGGAGGAGCCACTTTTGGTTAAATCAGAGGATGATGTCCCTTACACTTTGCCTATGATCCCACAACTAGATCTTGTTTTTTAGGATGATTATTTAACTGATCAGTGACTGGATATTAGGGTTTATCATGATCTAGTTGAGCTCAGGATGATGGAGGTGTTTCAGCAGGTAGATTCAAAGAGTTTCGCCTCTCATGCATTCATGCTTATTACTGTCAAAGTACGATGTTCCAAATTCCAACCAACACCCTTCAGTTATGCCTTCGCTAGCAAGTACATCAAGGCATCTTTCCAACATATGAGATTTCACTGTTGGTTGCACTAGAGGGTTGACTATGCTTATCTTTCCCGTTTAACTGATCACTTGGTTGCATGGTTACATTGGTCTTTCGAGTATGTTGATTTAATCCTGGTAGCTTTGAGGTGAGAAATTTGGTTTTAAGGGTGGTTGTCTTTCCTTTTCACATGTCGTTTCTGTTTTTCCCTTATGTTTTAGAACAACAATTTACCTTTTCTATTCGCAGAGTCTTTCCATTCAGTTATTTTACTTTTAGTTTTAGCAAAGTGTTGCTGATTTCTGCCTTCTTATATTAGCATGTGGTTGTGTCTTGTGATATTGTAGGTTTTTCCTTTCATAGCGTAGTGGTTGTTATTCTTGGGTCAAATATTGAGTGTCTTATCTTACATATGCTGAGCCTTTTTGTCTTGTCACTATAGTGAGCCTGGATGAGGGCTTCGTTTGTTCATATTCTGAAGCATTGAACCTTTAGGATGGGTATATTTGAAGAGACATAGGAGAGTCTTGAGTCATCTTATGTCTTGTCTCTTCATTGCTTATCGTTGAGTCTTATGCCTTGAGTCAGTTGCCTCCCTCATCCAATAGTAGGGACATGGTACCATGCATCTTATATCTTCTTGAGTTATCACTTTGCGCCGAGGGAAGAGTTTCATTATTGCTCTTCTTTTCAGTAGATTATCTTGCATCGAATGTGTCATTATCTGCGGATGATACATAAGTAGAGCACCTTGATGGTCGTTAGCCTCATTGGCGGTTAATTTGCATTTGACAAGGATGAGCATTATTGGGCCTTGATTGAATGATCCTTGTTATTGTTCATTGGTGGTTATTTTGCATTCGACAAGGCTGAGCATTATTGGGCCTTGATTGAATGATCCTTGTTATTGTTCATTGGTGGTTATTTTGCATTCGACAAGGCTGAGCATTATTGGGCCTGTATTGAATGATCCTTGTCATTGTTCGACTTCAGAACATCTTTCACAATGACAGGTTGTACCTTATGACCCATTGACATTATTAGTGGGTTTTCTTTGCACTTGGCAGGTGTTTACATTATTGACATCTGACTAAGTGACTCTCTTCCTTGTGTCGAATTCAACACATTTACCATAGGGAGGAGTGTACTTGGTTGGTGGTAGCAAATAGCGGATTTGGATGAGATCCTTCGCCTCAGTGGGAGGTTTACATTGTTTTGACTCCATTTCCCATTGGATAGGGCCATTTTCTTCCATACATGTACAGGGGTTTATTGGTGTGTTCCTTTAGAATTCTCATAAAGCATCATTTACAGTTTTCAGTCACAAATATCTATGGGATTCTTGACAATTCCATAGGGGGATCTCGTTCCCTTAAGCCGCCATTGTTAACCCCTGAAATTACTCCGCAACAATTTTAGGGTTAAGGACCAACGAGACCCATTGAGTTGGTCATATTAGTTTGTTGATGACATGCATGCTTCATTACAACAGAGGAGATTGAAATAGTCATTGAAAAAAGTCTTGAGATCAATCATGGCATGCTCACCATCATCCTTAGTTGTACTTACAACTGCTACACTTTTTTTCAAAAGGCATCTCATGTTTACTTAGAAGCAAACACATTCATTTATTCCTGGAAACTATGATGTCAAATCTAAGCAATGATGATGTTTTGGAGAAGCCTGGGGACCTTATGAATCACAACAATGGGAGCTCCAGCACTTTATATGAGTGCGGTTTTCTGGAATTAGAAGGCCTTGTAAGGTTTCGTCGAGATAGTGGAACACTTGGTGCGAGACTTAATGGAAACTGTATACAATAATTTTAAAGAGGAAAACATAATCTGATTTGGATTGACCCCAGACCATGTTGTTATACCTTGTAATCAAAATTGTTGGGTACTACAGCAAAAATCACCCTTGGAGCTCTCAAAAGTCTTGAAGAATCCTATAGAGTTTGATGGTTTAAGAAAGGCCCATATTCGCGAGGATGTAGTTGTGGTGAACTATCTTGCATGGCTTGATAGACAGGTACAAAAGATCTATGGAGCTGCTGGTTATTTCTTTAAGTCAAGGGGTCAAACACGAATAATCTGAGACAACAAAATTGACAAAGATATGAGTGAGTGACAAGTTGGAGGCATTCTGTTCGGAGCAAGAATATAATAAGGGCTTAAGCTTTCCAATAATTTCATCAGTGGTTGTTAAGCTATACAGTTATCATACAAGTGATGCCAAGGGATTTTGCTATGCGACCGTTACAATTTGAGGTGTAAATTTTAAACTGTTAGGACGAAGAACAATTTTTATGGTGAAAGGGTGTGACTTCTACCTCAGATTTTTGAATACACTCACAGGTAGACGCTTGCATAAATGGGATAGAGGGCCATCACCCACTCCTAATGATTTCATGCTACAGGGATAATTCTAATGATCTGACATTGAAACCTCACTTGTCCCGATTTCTAAGCATATTTAGCGAGTACCAATTCTTTTGTAAGGATGGATCCCAAACTTCTCGAGCATGTTCCTATAGCCACGATGAAAGGAAACGAAGGACTGAGATAGAACGGGTGCCCGATTTTATGCTTTTCGATCTGCTTCTTGTTATCCACCTATGTTGCACTTAGTTGGATTTCAAGTGAGCCGACAAAGTTTGAACAAGGAGACTTGTTCATGATCAGAGTTCATAAGTCCTTCAGGCCTTCTAGGCCCTTTTATTTTTCCACATGTTCATCCCCCCTTGGGGGATTGTAATAAGATGTACAAGCATGGGGACCTTTTGTAAAGAACTTGGCCTTCCTAGGACTTAGACATCAATCCGGGTATTCCAAGGTGTTTTTTCCCTTGTTAATTATGCACTGCTGAACAAGTTGTGTATAATTTTCGAGTTTTTCACCCGCTCCAAAGCTGGAATGCCCATCTTGGTGGTTAGGCCATAGGAGGTTATTAAAATTCATGTGTCAATGTATATGACCATGCTAAACATTATTTTAGTGTCATATGAACATGTGCTAGGTCCCCCATAGGTTTGGTTTAATTTCCATTAATAAAAAAAATTTCTCGTAAAATGGGTCAATTTTTTAATAGTTTAATTGTAAAAATTAAAAAAGGTCATAAAAGTGGTACTAGGGGGTCAATTTTGCCTTGGGGGTGCTCGTTTTCTAACTCAGAGCACCCACTTTACCCATGTACCCACTTTGAGAGTGAAATTAGTGATTATTAATCATTAAATATGAATTTCTCTCTCAAAAGTGAATAAAGGGGCAATTAAATGGGAAAAACCAGCATCCCATAAGTTTAGGAATATTGTCTAGGACATATTTCAAACACGTTTAAGTCATCTTGAGAGGTGTCGGACAAATTTGAACAATAAGAGGGATTTGTTGGAGTTAACTCTTAGTCAAAGCATAGAAGTGGATCTCCCCATAAAGGAGGGCACATCTCTCATGAGGTGGGCGAATTTGTGGTTGGAGAGGTGTCAACTGGCGGTTGAAAAGTGTCAAATGGTTGGAGAAAGGTGTCATTAACCTCTCCAAACCTCTCACATGTGTCAATTTTTCCTTGGTGGTGCTTGTTTTCTAACTCAAAGCACCCACTTTACCCATGTACCCACTTTGAGAGTGAAATTAGTGATTATTAATCACTAAATATGAATTTCTCTCCCAAAAGTGAATAAAGGGGCAAATAAATGGGAAAAACCAGCATCCCATAAGTTTCGGAATCTTGTCTGGGACATATTTCAAACACGTTTAAGTCATCTTGAGAGGTGCTGGACATTTTTGAGCAATAGGAGGGATTTGTTGGAGTTAACTCTTAGTCAAAGCATATAAGTGGATCTCCCCATAAAGGAGGGCACATCTCTCATGAGGTGGGTGAATTTGTGGTTGGAGAGGGGTCAACTGGAGGTTGAAAAGTGTCAAATGGTTGGAGAAAGGTGTCATTAACCTCCCCAAACCTTTCACATGTGTCAGCAAGCCTTTTCCAAATGTATCAACTCATTTCTCCAAGTGTAAAAGAGGATCTCTCTTGGGAAGTGCACCTCCCTCTCTCTCATTTGGTTATAAAAGCAAGCTCTTTCCTCTTGTTCAAACATGAAGTGTGGAACCTCTGCTCCCATTGTAAACTCTTTTGTTGAATATTGTTAATGGAATAAGGCTTTGGAGGTCTCAATTGTGTATTCTTTCAAGTTGGATGAGCATTGCTTCATGTGGTAAGTGAGGTAACTGTAGGATTCAATATTTTGCATTTGTTCTTGCTTTGTCAATCTTTAGCCTAATATGATTCATATTGATCAATAGGATTGAGTAGTGTTGTTTCATTGCTCATTTAAAATTTCTATTTTAAAGATTTAGGATTTTGCATGCTTGTTTGTTTATGGGTATTGTTATCACACCATAGTAGCAGGGCTACTATTCTTGTACAGCAGATATCTGCACATTCCAGAGCTTCCATTATTCCAGAGCATGGCTATATATTTTGGATCACTCATGATCAGAGCAGTATATTATTCAGATTTATGTATGACCTTGTGTCAAGGCTGAGCCTTGAGAGTTCAGATTTGATGACTGATGTGACCACTTATCCCATACAGTTTCAGTTCAGTGCCTAGAGATGTATTTCAGCAGTGTTTCAAATGATGCATGATGATTATTATTATGATGATGTTGTATGATCTATGGATATGTTCTCACTGACTGTGGATTATGATCTTGTTGATTTAGTCATGATCATAGCATGTGCTTGGTATATTATTCCTGATGTGGCAAACTATTTAAAATGAACTGTAAATCATAAAATGGACAATTGCTTGCACATTTAGGTCATTTAACAAAACTCACTGGTTTTTCACCTTACATAGATATGGTCTTTCCCGACACCAGTTGTCTGCTAGTGTAGGCTCCATATTCACTTGTCTCCATCCATACATGACCTTCCTGTTTGACTTTAAACCCTGACTTGTCTCATTTGACTTTCTGATACCAAGGACTTCCCCATTTTTCTACCTCTGTGCTTGGACTGCATCCCTGTTTATTCAGTGTCTCGGCTCTGAGTTGGTGACAAAACTTGCCTTTGGTGAGTTGGATTGTAGGCCTAAATCATTCTGGTCGGTTGTCCCGATATTTGGCATTGGCTCGAACTCCCCCTAGTCACTTGAGATGTTGTTGGCTAAAACTGAAAGCTCATGTTCTACCTATGGAAACTTAAATTCGCCCATGGAAACAAAAAAAGGGCAAGAGCGATGAACAACTAAAAATACTCCTCGAAGAGTATAAGAAAGGTCCAAAAAGCAATGGTTCTTAAAAGCTATATCTAAACAATTGCTGACCTTATAAATATTTGAAAAACATGCCCTGGATGCAAGCTGTAACTAGTTGTGCTTCTCAGCACATCTGAAATCCGAAGGGTTATGTAAGCCAAAAAGGCCATGGAATAAAATTGAATGATCCTAATGAACCTGGATCAACTTGATGTAGACATGATGCCTAAGTTGAATAAGCACTCTCTAAACAACTTATCCATTTGTGAGACACAGCCATCCCCCGTGTTCTTTTGTCCAGCACAGAGTTTGTAGCTTTCCCCTTTCTCCCAGTCCAAAGTATTTTTGAGTTAAGTTAGACAGGTCAACCCCTTGACCCAACCTTGTTCCTAGCCTTCATCCTTCACTAGCAGTTTGACCATGTCCAATGGGTGAGTTTGTCATTTGAACTATTGTGCAAGTAATTTTATGTAACAACGGAATGTGCTAACTTAATTAATGCCACTAAATGGATGTTATACTTTGAGCTTAGCTGTGAGAATGATTAGAGAGGCATTGTCTTAGTCTACTGATGTGATTTATCCTTGGTTGTATATTCTTGGGATCCGTGATGATGTGGACCATGTATGGATGATTATTGATGATGATTGATGGTCACACATGTTTGATGATGATATCATATGATGGACATATGATGCAGATGATGTTTGATCCAGTTCAGCAGGTTTATTACTACTTCAGATTATACATTATCCATATATGGTGGACCCTACAGCTGGCCCATTAGGGCAACCCATGGTGTATGAGTACACATTTCTAGTGGATTTGGGTCTTCTGGATCCAATGAGACACTTATCTTTCAGTTCCGGGCACTTCTGACAGTGATTGATGCAGCTTTACACTTGTTGACCAGATTTGGGGCTGATTTCCCAGCCTGAGCAGCAGGGGCCCCGAGAGGCCAGTTCACCTAGGGCGGTGATGATGGAGGGGGTGGTCCAGCCACTTGTTTTTACCATTTACCCCCCTTCTGGAGAGCCTGGTGGGCTCAGATGGACAGCGCTAGCACCCTAGGAGGCAGTTTTGGCACTTTCACAGTTTCCGAGGCAGTTTAAAAATGGGATAAAGTGGTCACTGAGGAAATCGATTTGGGCAATTGAGGCAAGGTTTTGGCATTTGGTCTTCACAGAGGTCTTCCAGGGTGGCATCACTACCTTCCAGTCAGTTTTCACCATGTGGGTATTCCCAGATTGATCACAGGAGGTACTGCTTGACTGTCATGGATTCTGAGGACAGTTTTGATCATTTATATTATCTTGGACATATTTTATTATTTTATTGTGCCTTAGGGATGAGCTAGTAAGGATTGATGCCTCCTAGCCCCACCATGTGCTTATATTATCATGTCCTAGTCATCATGAGGTGGATTTTGGCACCTATTCTTCTCTATTGGATGACGTCACCCCCTTTTTGTACCATTTAGTGGGGGCGCTATTGTTATATTGAGTGATCCATGTGATATATTGTTATGGGTCATCTTAGCCATTGATTGTATGATGAGATCTTTTAATCTCAACCACTCATTTGATGTAGTATTGTAGAGTGGTATAGGGTTTTGGTCTTTATTATCCTATATAAGGAGGAGACCCCCCATTGTAAAGCTCACCTTTGGAGCTCTGGAATATTGGAATAGAAGATTTTTTGTGGAGCACATCTCTCTTGCATTGTGGATTCTCTTGCATATTGAATATACAGTATCTCTTCTATGTATCATTGTGGATTTTGGTGCTTCTTCTAATCTTTTGACAGGAAAGTCGAATTGGTGGAGAGGAGGGCGACTTCATGAGGGTTATTGTTGGAAGGATCCACATATTCTCTCTTGGGTTGATCTTGTGACAGGGAGTATCATTATTGTATCTTTGTGACATAGTTGATGCTTTCTATTACATCTTTCTACCATTTTCATAATCATCTTGCTTGACTTGTTTCTTTGATCTTGTCTTGTAGGAGGAGGACGATTTGGCTATCTTGGAGAAGGATGTTTTGGTTGGAGCTCTTGGATCTCACTCTTGAATATACACATAGGAGAATGCTATCAATTTGCAAGGTGGCCATAAGCAATTGAGGTAAGATCTACAAGGTATGTGCCTCTTTCATCCATTCTATCTTCATTGGTCATAAAACCCTAATTCATTAAAACCCCAATTTTTGTATTTCTTAGATCTACTTAGATCTAGCCTTGCTCTTGAGAAGATATTGAAAACCCACCTCTATAACATCCACCCCTAGTTGGATCTATAGTTTGGTGGTGATTGGCTTAAAATTAACCCACTTTTCAAGGCAAAAAGCCCTCCTTGACCCAAATCGCACTTCCTAGTGAGAGGCTTGTTTGGTTAGATCTAGCACATGGGTAGGTGAGATCCCACTTGATTTGCAATCTAGACACTTGATAACCTACCCCCAGATTTTTACTTTGGTGAAATCTACCTTGTGGACATCTCTCCATGTTTTAAGGGGTCAAAACCCCCTTTTGAATTTATTTACACCTCAAAACTCAGATCTACTAAGATCTAGCCCTTGGATTGACTTGATTTTTTGGACATGCATAGATCGGGGTACTAGCATCTTGGATCTATAGTTTGGTGGCCATTGGACTTGATTTGGTCCACCAAACCCTCATTTTAGCCCTCCTTGAGCAAAGTCGCACTCCCTTGGTTGAGTAACTTTGCCCACTTGGAGGAGGTGGGTGTTTGAGATTTTCGTGGATTTGGAATGCCCATACCTTGAAACCTAGGTCTAGACTGTCTTTTTGTCACGATCCGCCTTGGGGGTAGCATTCCTTGTTTCAAGGGATTGTGGTCCACTTAGGGTTGTTACTTGAAAAACCTAGATCTAGCAAAATCCAACCATTGGATCTCATTTAACCCACTTGATTTGGCTTCTAGGTGTCCCGATGTACACTTTGACATGCTTCTTGACCCCATTAGCCCATCTAACAAGGCACTAGTCTTTCTCTAAGCAAGTCGCACTCCTTGGGAATAGTGTCAAACCCTAGATCTAGCATGTGGGTACTCCTAGAATCAATTTAGATTCATAGATCTAGTCTTCATCCAATCTATAGTACCAACTTCACACCTAGCTTCATCTTGTGGGCCTATCTAGAACCATTTCACGCTTCCCAAGAAAACAAGACCCACTTGTGAAAACACATGGTACCTCACCTTGACATCATACCAAACAATGTGGCCTAAACCATATATAGGTTGAAACACTAACAATCCATTACACCACCTTCAACCATACCTCAACTCTTAGGTCCACTTAGCCTTGCATTGGTTTCCGTAACTCTTCATTTGCTTACCCTTAGAAACCTTTGTTTGGGTCCAATCAACTGTGATTGGGTATAGGGTCTCCCCCTTGGTCTAGTTACACCTTGACCTAAAGCGAAGAGTGCCTCGGTTGACGTGACTCCCACCTTGCATTGGGAACCGTGGCATCTCTTGGGTCACCTCTTTAGTTGCCTATCTCCTCTACCGTCCCGGATGGGATACCACTAGGGGCAACTACAAGTTGTGTGATAACAGGTATGCTCTTCTTGTTTTTAATCTAGAGTTTTTCTAAAAGATTTGACGAGTTTTGTGCAAGTGTGAAGGGATCCAAAGGTGCTTCGTTGGATTTTACAAGAGATCTTGCTTGCTTCTCTTGTTCTCCAACTCTTTGTGAGAAGCATAGTCCTTCTCGAAGCTACAAAAGTGATTCCATTGCCCATTTCTCAAAGGGGGCACTTCTTCACCTTCTCTCAAATTTTCAAACATTCTTTTTGATTACTCCCTCTTATTCTTTAGATCTACTTTGCTAATAGCTAGTATCTTTTTTAGATCTGATTTATAAGAGTAGATTGCTTAGATCTAAAGATTATAAAGTTTTATCATTTAACAAGATAGATCTAGCTTAAAAACTAGTGTGTTTTGAAAGTCTTTTCAAAGTAAATTTTTTGACTTGTTAATCAATTAGTTTCTTTTGAGTTTAAAGAGTTGAAATCTAGCATTTGAGTGCTTTATTGGCTTCTTTTTCAAGCCTTTCCAAGACCCTAAGAGTGTTGGCTTTCTAGCCAATTCATCTTAGTTATTTGCTTTATTAAACTAGTTCTTTAACTTAGAATTTTTAAGCTTTTTTCTAACTTGCCCAAGTCACCTTTAAAGTGATTTTGGGCACTTTTTCTACTAAAACTCTTTGCTGGTTTTTGTTTATTTGTAGTAGAAAAAGAGGCTTTAGAGGACCGATTTTGGCAAAATCAAGCAAAACAAGATCTCATTGAACCCTTATTTTTTCCTAGCTTTTCCTAAAAGCTTTTGTAACTTCTTTTCTCCAAGATCTATAAGGAGAAAGATGAGTTCTTTTTTGTTTAATTTGCATTGTAAACTTGTAATAAAATCGCTTTTGAAGTGAGCTCATAAGAGCCTACTTCCCATCCCCACAGGGGGGATTTGCGTTGGTGTCCTTTTCATGGTTTTTTGTTTATTTAGTTTTCTAGTCTTTACTTTAGTTTTATTTGGTTAAAATTAACTTCGATTAACTAAAATTTACCGTCGTGGTCCAATCCAAATATTGGGCCATTGACTCACTCAGGACATAGGAACGTTTTTAATTATTGTTTGCAGGTCGTATACTTTGACTATTACAATTTTCATGTATCTTTTGCAAAAGTAAATGGATACTAACCCACTAATTCGCTAGTGTAGTAATTAGATAACCTTTCTTTTTCAGTCTTTCTTTTTGGTTAAAATAAACCCCTTGCTTTCCCAAAGTACGGATTACGGGATAAGGGCTTGCCTGAGTACTGGGCGAAAACGAGACTCTTGGGTTGTTAAACAACAAAACATTTTAAAATATTTAAAATTAACAAGGCTTTGTCCCCATATGCTATGGATCTCTGCAATCTCGACTGAATAATTGATCAAACCAGAAAGGGACTTAGTGACTAGTAATTAGTCTTCTCATTATTCAAATAACCTCCCAAGATGAATATCCAGCGTCTCCTTTTTGCTTATGTGTGGGAAAATTTCACAGAGAAAGCGGGAACAACTAGATAGTGATCGTGGGGCCCTGTCAGGCTACGCCCTCAATTGGTGTAGTTTTGGACACACCCCCACGACTCCGATCTAGCGCACATTTTCTCGTGTGGAGCCACACTTAGTGAGTCTGGACATATTTTGAGTACCTTCGTGGTATATCGAGAATCCCCCTCCCTAATAATCCACTGATTTTTTACAATAATCTAAAATTGACCAAGAGCATTTGCAATACATTTCAAGCACTACAACAACACTCCATTTTGACTCCATTTTTCAGCACTGGTCTTTTTTCTCTATTCATATAAACTTTGTCTAAATCCATCATGTGTTGAATGACTATGAGACTTTTATGATATTTATACTGTTGTATTAATTTCCATATTGCTATCTCTTGTTTCAGTTTCATTTTCATAAAACTCCTAAAAAACTTACTCATGCATCAAATCTACTAAATAGCTTAATCAGCCTTAGTAGCTTTTAGGGTCTACCTCCCTTGGCTTTGTTAGGAGTTTGCCTAAACGGAGGAGTCAATAATCAAGTGAAAATATTTGACTCGAAGCTTGCCTCCAAGGACACACCGAGTGGCTTGAAGATTTTTGCCATGTTAACCCCCAACTGTGTGAAAGGCGGCAACACTTGTGAATTGACCTTTGAAGAAACGATTAGCCATTGGAGGGATACGATTCACTCATCGTGATAGATATCTCAAATTTTTGATTTCTTAGCAGACAATGTGAGGGCTGCGCTTGAGTTATGCCCAAACTGCGAGTTAAGTCGACACTCATAAGTTGTGGCATGAAATATTTAAACTGAAGGTGTCTCCGTGTCAACATGTGAGTTAAAGAGCCTAGTCAACGATCATAGGTCATACATTGTGGCATATAAAGTGAGAGCCAAAAGAGCATGAGATGTTTAGTTGAAGGTGTCTCTATCAGTTGAAAACATGCACGATAATAAACAAATTGATGACTAATCACATGAGATAAGTTCAAAGTTATAATTGGAGTAAAGGTAAATTAAATGATGGTTTCAGTATTACGTTGGAGCTCAAGTTGAACCCAATTATTGATGTCAATTGTATGGAAATGAACGCGTGTCTTATGGTAAATCTCGAGTTGGCATTCATAAAGGGAGGCGCATCCAATAAATGCTCGTATACTGATTACAAACAGTAGATAGACTACCTTTTAAACCCAGACTTGGAATGTTTACGAAGCAGCTGTTTATGGTTAAAAATCAAGCCACACTTTGATGACTGAAGAATAAGCAACAATAAGGGCAATTGTATTTTATTAAACAATTTGTTCCATTTGTATGCTTTTTTGCCTAAGGTGTATTGACCTAGGCCAAATGACCTATAAAGGGAGGTGCAATACTCGCTGTATTGGTCGAATTTTTGTAGCAGCAACATACATTTCTTTTTTCTTCTTCATTCTCTTATACTAGCTATTTCTCTGTTTGAGCAAGGATAATCATTGTACTGGTTTTGGACTTGTCCATCATGGCGCAATCAACCCTTTGGCAAGACTTTTAATAAAGAAGTGTTGTGTTTATTCAAACTTTCCTTTTTGTCAGTATTATGATCTTATCTTTGTTCATTGATTAGTAGCTCATAGCCCTATTGTTGTGATTAATTTTGATCTTTTAATCGGTATTCTTTCTATTTCTTTCATCTCCCTCACGCTAACCCTACAGGATCCCTCCAAGCAAATTTACTCAATCTTTGTCCTAAAGCTTTGGCAGAGTGTTTACATGCTGTCCAAAGCATTTTGCTGTTGTGTTTTTTTGTGCTTTTTGCAGAAGATCAGGTATAGGTTAGCAACCTGGTACCTAGGGAATCCCCTTGTTGTTGGCACACACCTGCCCGAACGGATAGGAGGTTTTCCTGTGACAAATTTAGGGCATTCATTCCTTGAATTAGCCATTTTTCATCACCGATTTACAACTATATCAGATCTGACTGAGGGGTGAAAAAGTGTGCTAACAGTTCTCAACATGCAAATTGGTTACAATTGTTGAGGCCCACTCAGAGCATAAAAGAACATATTTTCAGGAGTTCTGTCTTCACTCTTCTGCAACACTCATGGTCTCAGAGAAAACACACTGCTTTGTGCATGGACAACTTCAGGGAATGGCTCTGGTATATGATTAGATGATTAAATCCTTCTTTCAGACAGAAGGAGGCTTCTGGTTTTGAGCATGAACTCTAGCTGCTATAGCATTGATTATGTGGATCTCCCCTCTCCTTCTTTATCCAACTTGGTTGGAATGAACAATAGTTCATTTACTAGCAAATATCCAACATAAAAATGACAATAGACAGAAATCCATATAGGACAATAATAAATATAATTGATTAATGAATAGATGATAAAATGATTTATAATGCCATGGGACAGTATACTTATATACGCATTGATTGGTCAGCATGGATGAAAGGGCATGCCCCTTCATTAGGTCATGTCCTTTAGTTAGGATGTGTACCTTCATTTATTATTGTTTATTTTAATTATTTATAATTATTGATATTTGATTATGATATATATATTTATGTTCATTAAATTGCCTTCCCCTTTAGAAATGCTTTGTCCTCAAAGCTTACGGAAAATAATTTATCTCCGTTTTGGCTCGTAATGCTTTCTCATGATCCTTTGTTTTTGTAGCTGTGATAGTAGATAATACAAGATGATATGATCTTCTATGCATTGAGCAGAATTGTCGAGTTGTGAAAGGGTCTTCCCACCCTAATATGATCTTATGTGGGTTTGTTTTTTTATAGGGTAGAACATTTTGTATTGTTATTCCCATGATGACTTCTACTTTGGGACCCAACTGTATTGGCATTAATATTCTTCAGACTATAAGTCAATTATTTTTGTTTTGAGCAACATTGATGTATAGATTGATTAAAGTATTGATACTTATGGTTTGGGTGTAGATAAGGTGTCCTTGTAGCATGATTTTTCCTTATAATGTCTTCTTCATACACTTGTCTCTTTGTCTTTAAGATTTGTGATTTCGATTAGATTTGTTTTGACTCCTTACTCCCTTGTTTGTACTTTTTGTAATGTCCTTTTCCGAATAATCACCACAGGGACGACTTATTAGCTTATCCAATTCCCGTAGGCTATAGTCGACAAAAATGGAATTAATTAATTATTTAATGTCACGAGGCAAAAAATAACTTCATAAAGTGACATTGAGTAATTAATTCGTAAAGTGACTATTGAAAAGTCACTTTATTAATAAAAGGTGGAAAAGGGTAAAAGTGGCCAAAAAGGGTCAAAGAGAGAATAAAAGGGCAAGTAGCCTCATTTTCTCATTCATTCATGTATTATTATCGAAAGTGATTTTGGAGAGCTCTCGAGGCTTCTTTCTCTTGGGACAAAAACCCTAAGGGAGAAAATTAGTTTCGGTTGTGAGACAAATCCACCTTAGCCATTGGAAGGAGAAATCACTTAGATTTCTCACCAGTGTTCATTGTGGAAGAAGGTAGTTTCATTTGCATATTGGTGGAGTACAGTGGTTCTTGGCATTGTGAGGGGGCACACTCGTTGAGGAAAGAGTAGCACACAAGAGAGATGGCATTTCCTATTGTGGAGGTCGAAACTGCTTGAGAAGACAGCGAACTTCATTGTGGAGACCCTTTGAAGTTTGGACTGTTGTGGGGCTGAGTTCATCTGGTGGAGGGCGTTTTCTTCATTTATTGGCTGAGTTGGGACTGTGTGGGTTGTGATACCACCTGTGGAGGGCACAGACTGGTCTGTGAGGATGATTTGTGGAGACTGGGTGAGTTTTCTTGCTGCTGGGCACATCTGCTTACAGTTCCTCATCTACAGTAACTCCACACTTCAACTGGGACAGTATCAAGGGGCTGTTACATGGCAAAAAGGGGTCTGCAATCAGTATTGACACCTACAAGAATTCACTACAGCGCTGTTGGGTACTTTCATTATGGTCTACCTTCTTGATATGACTGTGCATAGCATTTCTGGGCAGTAAAAGAGGATGCAACAGCATAAGCAGAGGATCTGCAAACTTATTTATCACTCTCAGGTCAGATATTTAGTTGTAAACCAGATCTGTTGGTAATCTCTATTTGCTACTCCACTTAACATATCTGGAAGGTCATCTCATTAAAGAAAGGGCCACGCATTTGACAGTCATTCCCAGGTCTGGTATTTATTTGTACATCTGATTTAAGAGTAAAATATCTTGCTGTGTGAACTGTTGTAATCTACAGTAGCTGAACATGTCTGGAATCTTTGCCTTTGGTCCTTAATGCAAAAAGTATTCATTGGACAGTAAATATTGGTAGTGTTTTATGTTAAATGCATCTAAGTTCTATTGCCATCAAACTGTTTGACGGAAGTTATAAACAAGAAAATACCAAAATGCGATATCAGCCATAAGTATAACAAATCAGCAGTAAAGAGGTTGTGAGGCAACTGTTTGACGAAAATCCTATACAAGAAGAATCCACATACCAACAGTAATCTCAGCCATAACTAGTAGCAAACTAGTGAGGATTTTACACTACATATAATGACATATCTGTGAAGTCTATTGCCTAGTCAAAGGAAGAAGGTCTCCCACTTGCATGGCTATTTTTGGGGGAGGTTACTATCTAACTCATTATTTTAATATTATAGAAATATCTCCAGGAGTTAGTTAGAGGAGAATTAATGTTTTATTGTAAAGAAAGTTCAGCTAGACTCTTTAAAGAGTAGCCCTTCCTCTTTCGTTTTTCATGGTTGGATTGTGGGAGAAATCTGTTCGAGCCTAGTTGAATATTCATTGAAGCTTTGGGAGGATGAATAAAGTATTTTGTGGGTGAAAACATCTTTCATATCTTTATGCTATTCCCCTTTTTTGCTTTAGTTTCCTAGACCAATGCATATAAAATGAAAAGTAGGTTTAATGATTTAATCTTTCCTCTTTTTATATTGTTATCCTTGGAATTTTCGTCTTGATACATTTCTTCTCTACACTTGGTTAAATGCACATTAACTTTATTTAGGATAGTCATAATACTTATATACATTGCGTTTTTATCTGCTTTAGTAATGTCCTTGGGTAACTTTCTTCAATTAGGGACAACAAGGAGTAGACCATAGGCGCTTGTACACTTCAGCTTCATTGGCCACTCTTCATCATTAGGATGGTCTCCCACCAAGTCATCAGTTGACTGCATATTCCCAATGGAAAGACACTAGTTTCTAGTCCTTCCGTCCACTTTTCTGTCTTGTACCTTAATAAACCATTTTGCTGGAATCAACTCTTGTTTCACCTTGTACTTCATTGCATAATTTTCCACCAATCTTATCTAGGGAATCCCCCTTTGAGTTGGAGGAGAGTCGGCCTAAAGTGCAAAAGAGAGTTGGTGAGGTGACAGTGCCCCCCTCTTAGTTTCTCCAAAGTCTCACTTGATCTTTTAGGACTTTCTCTAGAGGTGAGGATTTTTGAGGTAACATGAAGCATCACATTGTAGTTCATCTTTATCTCATGACCCTTACGCATATAGTGATGTGGGAATTTTTTACACAGTAATAAACACTGTTATGTTCTATATTGATTTGTGTTTATTACTTTCATTATTTTGCTTCATCTTTATTTTTTCTTTTGGCTATACATTAAATAGTCCATTACGTTTAAGTTGTCCTTTGATTTGCATCCTGGAACTTGGTGTTAGCGACATACATTGCAAGTGTTGTAGGCATGTTTCCCTTGCCCCTTCTTTTTATGCCCATTAACATCCATTTTGAGTATTGTTGCCGGAATCTTCAATGCTCTTTTGTTTTTGATTATCCACCTACAAGAATGCAGAATACTACCACAACAACATTAAGACATCGACACAATCTGTTTGGTGGAGAAAGATATTGGGGATGCTCTCCATTAACAAAGAAGAGGCATGATAGACGAGTTCATTAAGATTCTGAAGATCATGAGTGCATATGACTTCTCCGGTAGTGGTTCTAAAGCATTATTTGGTGGAGTCGTGCCCTTCAAAGTCTAGATGAAACTTAACATACCCAACCTCTAGGGAAAGGTTGATGTAGAGGCAATAGATCTCTAGATTCAATAACTCGAGTACTACTTCACCATAGATGTTCTCATTGACAATGACAAAATAACTATTGGTACATTGTAGATGTCCATTGTAGCACATTGTTGGTGGGAGAACCTCAACGAACAACACATATTAGATAAAAAAATCCCCATAAGACCTTGTTGCAATGGTGAAGGGAGCTTTCTATCCTGCCAATACACATTATTGATTGGAGAACCTCAAAGAACAACACATATTAGACAAGAAACTCCCCATTGACACATGGGAAGACCTTGTTGCAATGGTGAAGGAAGCTTTCTATCTTCCTAAGCACGAGGAGAAAATATACAAAGGATGGAAGTAGTTGCACCAACATAGAGATTATACTATCTAGAGCTACATGTTGAAGATTATGTAACTTCAGAAGATATTCTTAGTGTACTTCCTTTGGGAGATATCCATATTGTAATTGATCATGTAAAAACCCTAAAAGAATAAATGTAAACCCTACTTGTAAAGTCGACCCAGAAGAATCCAGAAGAAATATTAAATAAGCATTATTATATTGTACCCTAGTGAAGTCAGCCCAGTCAAGTAGAGAAGTCATCCCCAACAGAGAAAAAGGTCACCCCAGATAAGTATAAATAGAAGTGATTCGTGGCTCATTTGAAGACATACATCAAGCACTCAAGCAAGTTTGCTAGAGAGAGAAGAACAAGTTCGCTAGAGGAAGAAAAGAAGCTGCTCAGTGAAGACATCTTATCTTTGGGTTTTTCTTATCTTATATATTCTCGGGATCTTTGTGTGAAAGAGATTTAGCTCTTCATTGTATTGGTTTGACATTGTACTTGTTGACATAATCTATATTGAAGAAGTTCTACTAGGTTTTCTTCCGCAAGAGGGTTTCCTAGGATAAACTCTTGTGCATGCTGTGCTTGTTTATCTTTCAATGATCCTATTGCTTATGGTTATTGTGATATAGTAGAAATTGATTAAAGATCTATCATAACTATTATTGAAGTATAAATTCTAACATGGTATTAGAGCCATACTAAAAGAAGTCATTGTACAACTGAAATTGACGAAAGTTGAAAACTAGGGCTTCCTGTTCTAGGCACTTGCATCCACAGATCAACTTGAAAAGGAGGTCAACTCAATTCGCCCGAGGAGGGCGCATCTTCCCGTGGAGGCAGATTTTAGATCTTAGAATTTTTAGTTTTGATCTAACCACTACTGTTCGGAAAAACTAGGGCATCGAGTTTTTGCTTGTTCTGTCCACATATCTAAGTGAAAAGAAGGTTTGCTCAAATCGCCTTGGGAGGGCGCATCTTTCCAGTGGATCAGATTCTCCATTGAAGAACTTTCAATTTTGACCCTTCTCCTGCTAGGGTTTCCAGAACTAGATTTGGCAAGATGACTTCTAGCACTAAGCTTGATGAGAAGCTTGAGGGTTTTGAAAAATTCCGAGCATGGAAGTACAGAGTGATGCTCGTTCTTGAAGAGAATGACTTAGAAGGCTTCGTAGAGGCAGAGATTCCAGAGCCAGAGTGAGATGAGGCTAAGGCAAGTCACAAGAAGAACATGATCAAAGCAAAGAGAATCAATGCAGAGTCTATTAAGGATCTCTTGATCCCTCATGTCTCATCAAAGAAGACTCCAAAGCAGATGGTTGATGCCTTGTTTAGTCTGTTTGAAGGCAAGAATATCAACCGGAAGATGACATTAAAAACACAACTCAAGAATATGAAGATGCATAACTCATAAATAGTCCAGTCCTACTTCACAAGGGTATCTCAAATCAAAGAACAACTTGAAGCCATTGGAGATATAGTTGAAGAAGTTGAGGTAGTAATGACTACATTAAATGGTTTCCCAAGGTCTTGGGAATCATTTATTTAAGGAATCTGTTCTAGAAGAAAGCTAACAAAGTTTAGTAGGTTATGGGAAGAATGCACTCAAGAAGAAGCTAGGTTGGTAGCAAGAGAAGAAAAGTTGGGTGAGGATGATAACCAAGCATTGGCAGCACATACAAAGAAAGAAAAGAACAAGAAAGAAGATCACTTCCATAAGAAGCCTAAGAAGTTTTAGAGGATTCATAGGTCCCATAAAGTTTACTCAACATTTAGATGTTACACTTGTCAGAAGATGGGACACATTGCAAGGAACTATCCCCATGCAAAAGATCAAGTCAAGAAAATAAAGAATACGAGGTATCATGCTCATGCCGTAGAAGATGATGAACATGTTCAGAAGAAGGCAAGAGAAGATTGTTCAAGTGAAGAAGAATATGTTTTGATTTCCTCTCTTACAGGTACTGTCACTCATTGAAGTAATACTTGGCTCATTGATAGTGGTGCTTCAAAGCACATGACATGCTTCAAAGAATCTCTCACCAGTTTGACTCGGAAAGACTCACCTCATGAAGTGAAACTTGGAGATGATTATCAATATCCCATAAAAGGGGTAGGAGAAGCTTATTACAAGTTAGACTTCGACAAGCCTATAAAGATGAAAGATGTTTTGTATGTACCAGGTTTGAAGAAGAATCTCCTCTCCATCTCAGCATTAGAAGAAAAAGGATACAGAGTTGCTTTTGTTGATGGTCAAGTTCTTATGTTGCCAAGAGGAAAGACTATTGATGATGCAGTTGTGATTGGAGAACAAGTTGGAGGTTTGTATAAATTGAAGGGTCAAGTAGAACAATCCTTGATACATAACATAGTGAACCTGTGTGACCTTTGGCATAGAACATTTGCTCACATTCACTACAATGCATTGCCAATCATAAGCAAAATGGTTCCAGGTGAACCACGATGGTGTATGTAAAGGATGTGCTCAAGGCAAGAATGTGAAGAGCCTGTTTAGCAACGACAACAAAGCAAAAAGAATCTTGCATATAGTTTACTCAGATGTATGCAGACCAATGTCATCAAACTCACTAAGCGGGTGTGCATATTATGTTTCCTTTATTGATGATTATTCACAAAAAACTTGGATTTATTTTTTGAAAGCTAAAAGTGAAGTATTTAGCAAGTTCAAAGAATTCAAAGCTGTGAACATGAACTGAACACTGAGAGTCTGAGACAGAGAGACTTGTTTGCAGTTTGCAGTCACCAGTACCACTCACCAGAGGATTCGTGAAGGCTGGAACAGTGCTACAGAAGTGAAATTTGAAAAAGTAATCTGTGAAAGTTTGAAAGCTAAAATTGAAGAACAGTGAGGACTGAGGACAGGGGAGTGGGCCACAGAAGCTTGAAGGAGTGGATTGTTGAACTGTTGGATCTACAGACTGGCAAACATTGGTTTTCTCAATTTTTTTGCTGCCTAGAGGACTAGTCACCAAAGGTATGTTAGCTCAAGCTGCCACTATTCATTAAATTTACAAATATTAGGTTGAGGCATGGCTTGTTTTAAACTTTCATATTATCTGCAATTTTGTTGCAAAAATAGTAAGATTTTTTTCTTTTTTTCTTTGCATGTAGAACTTCATATTCTCATAATCCAACCTGCTTTCCAATTCCATTTACATTTTAAAATGGCCCCAAAATCAAAAGATCCGACATGGATCTATGTTGATGTCGTTGAAGGGAAGTTGTATTGCCAGTATTGCAAGAAATGGATTAAAGGAGGGGGCATTCATAGGCTTAAACAACACTTGGCCGCTGTTAGAGGAAATGTTGCCCCATGTGAAGTTGATTTAGAGGTGATTGGAGAGATTAGGTTGGAGTTGCAACAACAGTTTCAGCAATATGAAGTGGAGAAGGCTAACCAAAAAGAGAAGAGGCAAAAATAGGGAAGAAGAGGCAGCTTGATGAAATGCTGAGATTTGCTCCTCATGTTGAATTTGAAGGCTCTTCATCTATCCCTTCTACCACCCCTAGGGATCCCTTTCAATATGTTTTTCCCTTCCAAACAAATAAGCCCATAAAGAAGAATAACATCCAAAGTTATTTCGCACCTCCCACCGTGTTTGATAGTGCCACTACTTCTTGACCAACTGCAACACAAATTCAACGCACCTTAGATGCCCATTGGAAAAATAAATACAAAGAAGTTGGCCATGAGTACATAGCTAGATGGTGGTATGATGCAGATATCCCCTTCAATGTTGTCCACTCACCTTATTTCCAACCTATGTGGGATTATGTTATAGCTGCTCGTAAGGGCATCGAAGGCCCTAGTATGCATGACTTGAGGGGATCTCCTTTACACAAAGAGATCATGTTCATAGATGAATACTTCAAGGAGTTCAAATAGTCATGGGTCAAAACAATATGTATTATCATGTCAGATGGATGGACCAATTGAAGGAACCATACCATAATAAACTTCCTTGTCTCTTTCCCACGGGGAACCATGTTTTTAAAATCATATGATGCATATGATAAAGTGAAAGATGCAAATTTGTTTTTCAACTTTTGGATGAGGTTATTATGTTGGTGGGGGTTGCTAATGTTGTGCAGGTCATCATAGATAATGCCTCTAACTATGTTCTTAGCCAGTGTTCCATAGGGACATGTCCCCCAGGGTGGGGAACGCGCCCCCTTGAGCCTAATGGAACCAATCCCCTTGTGCTTGAGGCTATGCTTATTCGCAAAATACACTACGATGACTACATTGTCATCCAATTCTTCAAAAAAAATCCTTTATGAATGTCATATGGCAGTTTGCACCTATGTTTTAAAAATTGGCCAAATTGGAATTAGAATCAGCCGATTCACCGATTTAAGGCCAGATCGGTTCAAAGCAGTCTCCAAATCGGATCGAAGGACCGGTTCGGTACCAAACTAGTTCAGTCCACCGATTTTCAACAAAAATCGACCAATTTTTTGGTGTGGGTCCGTGGGCCATTAAAAAGGTGTTTTTTAATTTTTTTTTTTTTTACTTTTTAACCTACACTACCCTCCCGAGCCCCCAACCCAACCCCATTCACATTGTTTGTCATGTGATAGCAGCGGCGGGAGTGGAGTGGAGTGGTGATAGCAACTGCGTGAGTGGAGTGGAGTGGAGCGGAGTGGAGTGTGCAGTGTGCACTGTGGCTGCATGGCAGTGTGGAGTTGGTGGACTGTGAGTGTGGACAGCGAGAGAGTGGAGTGCTGTGCTGTAGGCTGTGTGGGGAGAGTGCTGAGTGGAGTGCTGTGCTGTAGGCTGTGTGGGGAGAGTGCTGAGTGGAGTGGGGAGAGTACTGAGTGGAGTGTGTCGTGGAGTGCTATAGGCTGTGACTGTGTGGGACTGGAGAGAGTGCTGAGTGGAGTGGGGAGAGTGTTGTAGGCTGTGTGGGGAGTGCCGTGTGGACAGTTGGAGTGCAACAGAAATTTGCCAAGGTAATTTAAATTACAGTTTACAGTTTACACATAATTTTTTAAATTTTTTTTTAAAGTTAAACAAAAATTAAAAATTTTAAAAATTTGTGAATTACACATAATTTTTATATTTTAAATTTTAAACAGAAATTAAAAATTCATTTTTTCTTATTATCAGAAGTTAAAAATTCATTTAATTTTTTCTTATTATGTTTGGAATTTTGCTCAGAATCCAGATCTGCAGTATAGAATCATGGCCCCAAAAGCAAAAGATCCTGCATGGATCCATGCAGATGTTGTTCAGGGGGACATATATTGCAAGTATTGCAAGAAATTGATTAAGGGTGGGGGAATTTATAGGCTTAAACATCACTTGGCTGCCATCAAAGGCCAAGTTAAGGCATGTGAAGCCCCACTAGATGTTATTGGACAAATTAGAGCTGAGATGCAAGAACATTTTAAGAAGTTTGAAGAGGGAAAGGCTAAGCAAAGAGAGATAGAGGAAGAAATAGGGAAGAAGAGGAGGCTTGCTGAAATGATGGGTGGGACCTATGCCCCTGGTTCAAATTCAAAAGAAGGCTCTTCATCTATCCCTTCTACCACTCTTAGGGATCCTTTCCAGTATGTTCCACCCTCTGAGACTACACAAGATAAGGGCAAAAGCCAAAAATAGGGGTAGCATTGAAAGCTATTTCACACCTCCCACCACTTCTGCCAGTATCAATGCTTCTCAGATGCAACATCCAACACAAATTCAACCCACCTTAGATGACCACTCGAAGAAGCTGTACAAAGAAGTTTCCCATGAGTACATTGCAAGATGGTGGTATGATGTTGATCTCCCATTCAATGCTGCTCGCTCTTCTTATTACCAACCTATGTGGGATGTCGTTGTAGCTGCTGGTAAGGGCTTCAAAGGCCCTAGTATGCATGACTTGAGGGGATCTCTTTTGCAAAAAGAGATCGTTTCCATAGAAGAATACTTGAAGGATTTCAAAGCTTCATGGGTAAACACAGGATGCACTATCATGTCAGATGGATGGAAAGATCAGAAGGGCCAACACTTTATAAACTTTCTTGTCTCTTTCCCACGGGGAACCATGTTTTTGAGATCAAGTGATGCATCTGATTAGGTGAAAGATGCAAATCTGTTATTTCATCTTTTGGATCAGATTGTTGAGGAGGTGGGGGCAGCTAATGTTGTGCAAATCATCATAGACAATGCCTCTAACTATGTTCTTGCTGGTAAGATGTTAGAGGAAAAGCATAAAACCATATTCTGGACCCCATGTGCGGCACATTGCATAGACCTCATGCTTGAGGATGTATGCAAACAGGATTGGATCAAGTTCACTGTGGAGTATGCCAAAAGTATCACCAAGTACATCTACAACCATGGTTGGGTATTGATCTTGATGAGGAGACACACACGGGGCAAGGAGCTTGTTAGGCCCGCAGTTACTAGATTTGCAACTCACTTCCTCACATTGCAATCTCTCCATTCCCAAGAACAAAACTTGGAGAAGATGTTTTCAAATGATGAATGGAATTGATCTAATTGGGCTTGCACACAAGATGGAAGAGACATTAAGAAGAAAATTAAAAGCTCTTCATTTTGGAAAAAAGCAGCAGAGGTTGTGGCAATTACTGAGCCACTTGTTAAGGTGTTGCAGTTGGTGGATGGAGAAAAATTGGCCATGGGATACATTTATGAAGCTGTGGATCAGGCAAAGGAGCAAATAAAGGCAGCATACTGTTACACCTAAATCTTACCATCATGATAGTTAGTGTAAAGAGTCCCTGAAGTTCTTTGACTAAGTCAACAACCTGGAAGAGATACAAACCTTTTCCTACTAGGTTTTGAGAGGTCATCGCAGGTTGTCCTAATGCAACCTGCGACATCGCAGGTTGTCCTCTTACAGACTGCGACGATGCCAATTAATTGATTAAAATAGCTTCTTCGAGCCCATTCTCGAAGCAAGGTGATGTGGATCCCTATCTCTAGCCTTTGGGGAAGCTGGCATTCGGTTCCTAGCCTCTTGGAAGGATTCCCTATCTCTCTCCTACCATATCTCAACCTACCCTATCCAATTAGTCCTATATAAGTGAAGCTCACTCCCATTCTAAGGGGAGGAAGTCTATAGTATCTATATGCTGGTGAAATTAGCTTAGGAGAGATCTCTACTCATCCCTTGAGAGATCCATCATCCCTTTGGAGGCTTTGGCATTGGCTTGGTTGGAGAAGGATTGCTACGTTAAGTCATCGGTTGTAATCACTTCCTTCTATGTACTTTCCTTTTAATACAGTAATATAAATGCTTTCCACCAAATCTCATTGTGTTGATGATGTTTTGTGTAGTTTTCCTACTTAACTGCTTCTTAGATCTATTATTGTGTAGATACCATTTTACTGCTTGTCTTCTGTGTTGTCTTGACAGGTTTTGCAGCTGAGATCTGAAGACCATCAAGCTTGGAGCAACATTCAAGGAGAAAGGATCAGCGATTTGAAAGGTAAAGCATCTAGTTCCTTGATCTTTAATTAGATCTAGGAGAGTTATTTATATTTTGTCTCTATTTGTTCTAGACTTATGTTAAGCTAGGGAGATCAGGCCTCGAGTTCGCTCTTGGTAGATTGTTCGTCAAACAAATCTGGCGACCATACTGGGGAAGATACATTGTTTAGTTTTCATTTGAATGCCATTTTCATTTGATTTCTTTTGCAAGCCATCTTATTTGCCTCCTAAGTCTTTTTCACCATCAGATCTTCACTTTGAAGAGTCTGTAGTTCTCCTATGAGTCTGTACTCACTATTTCTAAGCCATTTTATTGCTCATTTCTTGGAGATCTATTGATCCTAGAGTTTGGATCTCGCCCGTCGCACCTGGGTAGTGCAACCAGAGCGTTGATTTGACCTTTGTTCTCTGTCTTTTGGCCTGCCGTCGCAACCCATCCACTAGTGTCCTGCGACATCGTCACAATTCCCGCACTGGTGACCTGCGACGGTCTCTCTGTGTATGCACACAGACTGCGCCGATCTGTTAGAATTGGCATAAGGGTATTCCCCCTCCATTTTTTGATTTGCGTTTTGGTTTGATGTGCAGACCCCCTCTGTGCTGCAAGATCTAGTCAGAGATTTATTGTTGATTGTATGGTACTTTAGAGACTCTTAGGAAGTTTAGATATGGAAGATTCTTCCGGGACTACCAACCAGGAAACCCGTTTCGAGGGTATGCCATTTGTTATTCCCCCTTGTGGAACTGTTGGTCCTCCCTTTATGGCTACATTGAGTCTTCTTGGATTGACGATAGGATTACCAGTATGGTTATTCTCCAATTCAGTTACACCAAGTGCACCAATTGTGTCGAACCTAGGTCCTTCACCACATGAGCATCAATCTCATGGTGACCCTTCTCCTTCTTCGTCGAAAGTTGAATCGGCTTCCATCTCTTCCTCTTCTCCTACTGAAAACTCTGATGTTAGTAAGAAGGCGGGTGAGAAGAAGAAGAAAGGGAAGACTAAGAAGAAGAATACTAAGCAGAAGGTCACAACCCCAGCCACTGATCATCATGCTGGGGACTCACTAGCCATTGATCATCACGCTGGGGGCACCGATACACCTGTTTCGAATTTGCGTAAACTGAAATTCCCTTGCAAGCTTTGTAAAGGGTCCCATTTTCTTAAGAGATGCCCTGGTATCTCCAAGGTCTTATAAATATGGTCGCATTCTAAACATCCCTCGTCATCAGTCTCTAGACATCATACTGATGATACCCCATCAACTAGTGACATTGTAGTTAAGGATCGGAAGGGTAGAGCTACAGACCCTTGTTGGTTATGCAATGGCATGCACCGTACTTACCTTTGTCCTCGTATGGATGAAGCTTCACAATTGTTGGAAGACATGGACACATCCCATAAACACCTTCCAACAAAGTATTGTAGGTTGTCCCCTGATCCTACACCGGTTGATAGGGCGTTCAATTCGACCCCACCCTCGGTTGACCCCACTCTTTCATCAAAGAGTGAAAACGAAGCGGTCGGTTCAACAACATCATTGATCGACCCCATTCCTCCCTTGAGGGATGATACCCAAGCGGTTAATCAAGTTTCGTTCTTGGTTGACCCCACTCCTCCTATGACGAGTGGAATCCAAGTGATTAATCGAGCTTCGTCTTCGGTTGATCCCACTCCTCCTTTGATGAGTGAAACACAAATGGTAGATCTAGTTTTATCCTCAGTCCACTCGACTCTTTCATTGGAAAACACCCAGATTGAAGCAGTCACCATTACAAAATCTTCGTCCGCTTTTCCAACTGAAAGTGAATTAGAAACCGTTGATACCTTTCTGGTCGGTTTAGATAGCTCTAGGAAAGGAGAAGTCTCGTCCACGAGACCTCCCCCAAGTACTGAGGTTATTTCATTTGATTGGAATAGTCTAGCAGAATCTCGTCTCCCCTTAGATGTTCCTTTCCAGATATCTGTAGGTGTTGCTGATAAGGAAATCTTTCGCACTATAGTTGACGAGGGAGCTTCTGTTAGTATTTTATCCTCAACTGCTTGGCAAGCTATAGGGTCTCCTCAGCTTGTGTCGGTTACCGGCCAGATTTTGGCTTTTAATAGAAGGCCTACCGGACCTTTAGGGATTCACCTTGGGAGGTAAAACTGTTTATGTTGATGTCATGATCGTCCAAGGCCCTTTAGATTTCAATCTCCTCCTTGGACGTGATTATGTCTATGCTATGAAAGCCATAGTGTCCACACTCTCTCGAGTGATGTATTTTCCCTATGATGGGAGGATTGTGAACATTGATCAGCTTTCCTTCGTGACACCCAATCATCGCATGATTGCCATTCAACAAACTTCCTTGAACGTTCCACACGTATTAGTGGTTTCTTCCCCTTAAGCATGAGGGGCATGTTTCCAGCCTCTGGACATCATGCTAGGGGGCACACTACTAACCTCTGGACATCATGTTGGATAAGTGCCTTATCTTGAGCATAGTTTCTTTTTGTTTTAAGCCCGTTAAAAAATGAAACAGTACCCCGCGAGCATGGTTCTATTCCTGTGTCAAGCTCGTTAAAAAATGAAATAGGTTCCTACGAGCATAGTTCCCTTTCTATGTCAAGCTCGTTAAAAAATGAAGTAGGTTCCCATGAACATAGTTCCCTTTCTATGTCAAGCTCGTTAAAAAATGAAATAGGTTCCCGTAAGCACGGTTCTTTTCCTGTGTCAAGCTCGTTAAAAAATGAAACAGACCCTTTCCCTTTGAGTCGAGTCTTCTCGATGACTTAGTACTTGAACCTTCTTTTCATCCACCTATGCCTTAGGCGAATGAAATGAAGCTTGGGGGGCATGTCTTCAACCTCTAGACGTCATGTTGAAGTCAACTCGATCGCCTCTCCACATTATGTTGGAGCAAAGTGACTTACTTCCAGCAATCATGCTAGGGGCATGTACCAACCTCTGGATACCATGTTTGGAAAGAGTCCACCAATGGGAAGTTTTTCGAGCATACTCTCTTCTGGGTTTCGAGCTCGCTAAACCATGAAAATAATCCCGAGCATAGTTCATTGTATGTTACAAGCTCGTTAAAAACTGAAGCAAACATCATGAGCATTCTTTTCACATGTCTTCAAGCTCGTTAAAAATAGTAAGATGGTATTTGAGCTTACTTTTCATTTTTTTCGTGCTCTGGTTGAAACATGAGAAGGGGTTTGAGCGAGCTTTTCACTTTTTTCGTGCTCTGGTTGAAACATGAAAAGTGGTTTGAGCTTAGTTTTTACTTTTTCGTGCTCTGATTCAAATATGAAAAAGATTCCGAGTGCTTTTGATACCATTATCGTGCTCGTCAAAATTTTGAGTAAAAAGGTGTGTCTAACGAGTATAGGTTTATCACTTTATCCGGCCTCGCTAGACTATTTACGGAAAATGAACTATGCCGAGTTTACTTTTCCTTTGTCGTACTCGGTCACCAACCATGACAAAGTTGTTCATGGAGTCCTCTTTAAGCTCTTTTCAGACTCCCTAAATAGGAAAAGATCGCCAAGCGAACTTGATTCTTTCACGCTTGTAAAAGGATTTGAAAGGTCAGCCTTCTGGTGATAGTTTACCCCCCTTTTTCGGACCAGGAGGCACTGTTTACGAAAAAGATATACTTCAATCAATCATGATTGAAAGAGTCCTCTTTCGCGTTGTTTTACCCTTTTTCGGGCGAAGAGGCTAACCTTACGAAAAAGGACCTTTGGAGTCTCCTTTAGTTCCCTTTCAGACTCTCTAAACATGAAATGATATCGAGTTTACCTTCTATGGACTCATTAAACTTCAACATTGAAGGGCCCGTCATGGGACAAACCCCTCCTCTCCTAGGTTCGTAAAACATTTGGGATTGGACTCATCTATGAGATGAGCTATACCGAGCATCTGGTTACCCTCATCAAGCTCGTTAAAAACCTCGTTCATGATGGGGAAAAAGGAAAGCTTTTATGTTACACTCTTTATTTGTGGCAGTACCTAGTCGTTCTAGAACATGGCACTCATTTGCATTTGTATACTGCACTTGGATCATCCGTTTGTCCTCGAGTTTTGCCTACTTCCTGAGTCTTGTTACTCCTTTGGGTCATCCAAAGAATACTTCCACCATCAGTTACATTAGGAGTTGGCATTATACTTGTCAAGTCAATACTGCCAAGTCATGCCATGCCCATGTTCAAGAATACTTCGCCACTCATTGTATGCAGTCAGTACACCTTCCACCATGTCGGTCTACTCTGAGTCAGTCTTGCATGTTACTATGCCATCCCATCTACTTCAATACATCCTTTGTCGTGTTTCGTGTTGATGATGGGGGATTCATCATGGCCCTCCTTCGACGGATTCATCCTTGTCGACTTCAACTCATCATCCAAGGATTGAATCTAGAAACCAATCGAGTACCTTGGCCCTGCATGCCTCAATGGCAGGTTACCTCGCTTTCGACATGAGTTTACATCATTGACTCTTGATTGAAAGATTTCATCCGGCATTCGACTTCAACTCATTTATTCGCGCTTGATGATATGTACTGTGATACCTTGGGGATCATTGACATTAATGGTGATTTCCCTCGCGCTTGTTAACGGTATACATCAATGACTGGTAATCAAGTGGTTTCTACCATGTTCGACGTCAAGACATTTGTAATCACATGGATAGATTCGTATCATTGCGGGTTCGGCTTGAAGACCCTGGGGAGTCATGTTTTACCCAGGTTGCGATGGAGATTGTCTTGAGTCATATTGCATGGATCCACTTTTGTATTGGTCGTGGCTGTGTTATCATCTCATCATGGATCTATGCTTGTGTCTGGTAGCCATGATTGTGTTCAGTCGGTCATTGCTATCATGGATCTGCAATGTATTGGTCGGCAGCCATGTTGTGAGTCATATGAGACTGTGTACTCAGAGTCAGTTGTACTGCAGCAGCATCCTTCGTCCGACAAGTCCATTGCCATTCCTTTTGTCAAAGCATTTCACCTGTCCAGTTTCAAACAGCTTCATGCTTTGGGAGGCATTCTGTTACACCTAAATCTTACCATCATGATAGTCAGTGTAAACATTCCCTGAAGTTCCTTGACTAAGTCATCAACCTGGAAGAGATACAAACCTTTTCCTACTAGGTTTTGAGAGGTCGTCGCAGGTTGTCCTAATGCAACCTGCGACGTCGCAGGTTGTCCTCTTACAGACTGCGACAATGTCAATTAATTGATTAAAATAGCTTCTTCGAGCCCATTCTCGAAGCAAGGTGATGTTGATCTCTATCCCTAGCCTTTGGGGAAGCTGGCATTCGGTTCCTAGCCTCTTGGAAGGATCCCCTATCTCTCTCCTACCATATCTCAACCTACCCTATCCACTTAGTCCTATATAAGTGAAGCTCACTCCCATTCTAAGGGGAGTAAGTCTATAGTATCTATATGCTGGTGAAATTAGCTTAGGAGAGATCTCTACTCATCCCTTTGGAGGCTTTGGCATTGGCTTGGTTGGAGAAGGATTGTTATGTTAAGTCATTGGTTGTAATCACTTCCTTCTATGTACTTTCCCTTTAATACAGTAATATAAATGCTTTCCACCAAATCTGATTGTGTTGATGATGTTTTGTGTAGTTTGCCTGCTTAACTACTTACTTAGATCTATTATTGTGTAGATGCCATTTTACTGCTTGTCTTCTATGTTGTCTTGACAGGTTTTGCAGCTGAGATTTGAAGACCATCAAGCTTGGATCAACATTCAAGGAGAAAGGATCAGCGATTTGAAAGGTAAAGCATCTAGTTCCTTGATCTCTAATTAGATCTAGGAGAGTTATTTATATTCTGTCTCTATTTGTTCTAGACTTACGTTAAGCTAGGGAGATCAGGCCTCGAGTCCGCTCTTGGTAGATTGTCCGTCAAACACATACAAAGATAGAGTAGCCAAGTATGGGCCTATTTGGGAGATCATTGATAGGAGATGGAACAATCAACTCCATCACCCTATACATGCAACTGGGTATTTCTTGAACCCGAGGTATCATTATAGAGATGACATTGATGCTGATCCGAGTGGGGAGATATTAGATGGATTGTATACTTGCCTTGAGCGCATGGTCCCAAATGAGGCGACCCAATTGGAGATACATCGGTAGATCACCTCTTTCAGTGCTTCCACAAGAACCTTTGGCAAAAATGTGGCTAAGATTGCAATAGATGAGGGCCAACTAAGTAAACAATTCCATTGTTTTATTAAATTATGTTGTTTAACTTCAAAGTTTAAATTGTAAATACCTCGATTCTTAATTTCTTAGCCAAATTCACAATCTATTTTGTTGAATTAACTGCCTTGACTCTTCACTTTTGCAGCACAATGGTGGAAGGCATTTGGTGGTCAATGTAAATAATTGCAAAAGTTTGCAATTGAGGTCCTGAGTCAAACCTGCAGCCCTTCTAAGTGTGAGCGCAATTGGTCTTTGTTTGAGCGGATTCACGCGAAGAAGAGAAACCGTTTAGAGCAGAAACGATTAAATGATCTAGTGTTTGTGCAGTACAACCTGCGACTTAGACGCAACCAATTGATGAACAAAAGATCTAATACGGATCCCATTCTGTTAGATGATATAGATCCAACCTCAGATTGGGTAGTGGAGACCGTAGAGCCAGAATTTGGTGATGATCTGGATGTTGAGATGGAGGACTTGCTGCAGCCTCATATAGAGATTCAGATCCTCTATTGCTGATGCCATCATTTCATATAGGTGTTGATCCCGATATTTCAGGCACGGCAGGCACTAGTGGTGATGAGTTTGATCATGATGATTGATCAACGACGATGTATGGCAGACACAGTTGACGATGTTATGTAGTTGACAGTTTGACTTTATAACATGTTTTTTTTTGGACTCTACTGACCATATAGCCTATAGGCCTCATGGATTATGTATTTTGTTCCAGTTCCAGTCTCCTAGATATGTACTGCACAGTACACTTTGTGCCATTTTGATATATTGACTCTTATATGGTATATACATGAGCAAACATTGGATATTTTGTTTTTAATGCTATGGAATCATGAATTAGAATCTTGAAAATGTTGTTTTTCTTAAAAATTTAAAATTTTTATGTATTTTTGAGCAAACCGATTCATTAAATTCAAATCGACCGATTTATGACCGATTCATTACCGATTCCGATTCCGATTCTGAGTTGACCCTCGACCGATTCCGATTTCGATTTCGATTTTTCAAACATGGGTTTGCACCTATGTCAAGCAACTAGGTATCTCTCTAAGAAGCAAATAAAGTATTGAACAAAACTTCATTTATGCCAATATTATAGTGTGCAATAATAGAATGAGCAAATTTAAGGACTTTAACTGATCCAAGGGAATTATGCATGTATTTGCCTCATGTCCATCTTTGCCGCAACGAACACAGTGAAGACCAAATTTCTTAATGCTCCCCCTACCTTTGACAGTCCTTGTGCATCTTCTCTAAGAATGCATCTTCACAAGCTAGTAATACAAGCAATCTACAATCTCCACAAAGGTCTACAAGACCATTTGCAATCTTTAAAACAATGAACTCAACATGCAAAATAATGCAATGGTAATACAAGGTGTAGGTCTATAGTCTATGCAAGCTTCACAACGGTCTATGCATGCTATACAACATTTAATTACAACTCAATTACCAAATCTCCTCATTGGTGAATGAGAGTTTCATTTACTTGTGGTCAAGTACAACTCGACATCAAAATAGTTTCACTTGATAAAGTAACTAGTTGCAGCTATACACCTCTTGTTTACAAAAAAAATTGCATTTCTCTTAAGACAGAAACCAACACTATTTAGGACAAGTAAAATAAGGATGTGAACGAAAGAAACAAAGACTCCAAGTACGTTATTTACATCACAAAGCAATATTATTACCTTCATTGATTGTATATACGAGAAAAAAAAAACTAGCTCCCCTCCCCACCCCCTGATGTTTATTCTTCGTTGCTCTCAACCGTAGTTGATGTCAATTGCCTTGACCTCCGGCTAGGAAGAGGCGCCTTGAGCACCATCACAGTTAGCACAACGTTTGCTTTCAATACATCACAGTCTCAATGAGGACGAAGAATGGTGTGGCCGTGATTCATGCACAGGCCTTGTCGGTACTCTACAATGCCTCTCATCTGCTCCATTGACCTCCTGACCTCCAACAACACCCATCGTCGAAGGTCTCCACAGGTATCAAGAGAGTGTATACAGAGGTCACAGGTCGCACAGGTTCAATATGCAATAGATAGCAGAGATTACAAAGAGAACAGTAAGAGGGGTTCACTCACATCGAGGGGTTCACTCACATCGAGGGGTTCAATCTAGGATGACACTCACTTGAATACTCCCAAGGTACAGTTAGACAGAAACGAGGATTAACGCAGTGGTATGCAACCACGATATAGTCCGCGCAGAAGTATGGAGGAGGGTATGCTCAAGGGGATGGAGGAGAATATGCTCCAAAGTTCATTGTGCACAACCTCACGCCAACAAATCACTCAGGGAATGTATTTAAAGTATTTATCAAAGTATTTATCAACTGTCAACATGAACTGAAAGTTGGAATAGACTCAATGAGTCAACATTGTTTGCTGGCGCGTGGGCATAGAAGTTTCACTCTGATTCGTAATTTCAGTGATCACTCATCACATTTATGTGGTTGTCACTGTGTCACTCGAGTATGATGGAAAATAGGAACGGGGGAGGGTAGTTTTATAGGTATAGGGTTAGGGTTAGAACCGATAGATTAGGAATTAGTAAAATAAAGCAAAAAATAAGTGTTTTTCTTAACCTACGGAGTTGTGGACCCACACATGCTAGAAACTATTAACTCGCTCGATCCAATGCGTGACTCGGTTGATTTGATCGGTTTGGTACCGAATTAGCCAAGTTGAACATCGACTTGGCCGGTTTGCTACCGAATCAGACACCTGACCTGACTTGATGGTCAGCTCGGCTCGGTTTAGGGTCGACTCAGTCAACTCAACCGAGTTTGATTCTAAGTCGAACGATTTTTAAAACATTGCCATGCTCTTTAAATAGAGATCATGGACCAATTGGGTGTTAAGCAATGGATCAATGTAGTTATTAAGATTGACAAGAAGATGAACCATTGCATCACTTTATATCTATAACAAAACGTGACTATCGAATTACATAAGTACAAATGCATACTAAATAAACACACTTTATTGAATGACACATTAGACCAAGGTGATCTTAACTAACTTCTAAGTGTCTAAATATCCTAATAGAAATCACACAATCCAAAATTCAATTCACTTTTTGAAGGTTCATTCCCATTTTCATAAGTACTAGCCTAATGTACATCCAGTTAACCTTATCATAAGCCTTGGCAAGATCTATATTAAGGACTGCAATTGCCAAACTATTAAATTTATTGAATGCAAGCCCTCTTGTGCTGTACCAACTCCATCGTGAAACTGTCTATGATACAAAAAGCCAAATTGTTCTTCATAAATACAAGTTGACAACATCCCTTTCAATATTTTGGCTATCACTTTAGCAATTATTTTGTAAATGAGATTACAAAGAGATATAGGTCTGATGTCTTCAAACAAGTTTGGTTCACTCTTCTTAGGAGTAAGTGCTATAAATGTCGAGTTTAATGCGCCATGAACTCTACTTGACAACCTAGATTCCTTGACCATTGTTAGAATCTCATCTTCTTGTAAATCATAGAAACTTAGGTTGAACTACAATATCCAACCATCGACGCTTGGACTCTTTGCTTTCTTGAAAGGAAGTAGTACATGTTGAAATTTCATTTGCATTGGACAATTAATGCAAATCTGAAAATTCACCTTCTTCCCAGAAGGTTCCTCAAATCTTAACCCTAAAATTTTCAGCCTTTAGGACTACTGTAAATTAATGTGTAAAACAAGCACATAACAATCCCTTAAATAGTTCTCTTAAGTTTGTCAAATCAACGATTTAATTAAGGGATGGAAATAACCGTCCTGTTGCCGCTTGATACACACTTGGGACAACGTGGCAGAAATCTTCAAGTCGCTTGGTGTGTCCTTGGGGGCAAGTCAAAGTCAAGTGCTTCCACCTGAAAACTTGACTCCTTCATTTAGGCTTACTCCTAGCGAAGCCAGGCGTAGTGGTCCCTGTTACCGGGCAAACTAGCAAGGCTATTTCCCAGTAATCAAATATAAGAATTGTGACCCAATGTCACCTTGGTCACGATTCTAACTTCTTTGGAGTGTCAGAACCTCCAAGGGGAAGGACCCTTTTGATATCCTGTAGGACACTGACGCAACAAAAAGACTATATTCTCTATGCAATAGTTAGTTTGACCAGTGCCTTTATGGAGTTAGTGAACGAGAAGTGTTTCTAGATATAATGTATCAGTACAAGGATGTGAGCGATAAGCAACATCAATAGTGTTTTAGCATATGAGAGAGCATTCATCAACTAATACGACTATAGATCATCCATTAAATAACATCTATTAAGTATGAGAATCAGTTCACCCACAAGAGATTATTTATTAGTATTTTATCATGTAAATGTATGTCATCTACGAGTGTAATCAATCACAATACCAAGCAACACTATGGCAATGAAAAGGCACCTTACATCATATTAGATTTCAATGAATACTGAAGTACAACGTAACAACATATATAAATATGTCAAGGTCGATCTTAGAAGACAAGAACAAAGGTGTATTTCTTGGGAAAAATCTGAGTAGAGAGATGCTTTAGGCTAATATCAGTACAATGCAGCAGCAGAGATATCCAATCTAACTTACTTGCATGCAAAAATTAGGACAACTTTAGAAATCCAACACCTCCAGTACAATCAGAAAATTTTAATCCACTGTACGTTTTCCAGACTTACTTTGCATCAGTAGAATTTTATAGCAATATCAAGTTTACAAAATCACCAAGGCTAGAGGATATCCAATACCAATACTTTAAGAATCATTAGCGTTTCTCTTTCTTCAATTGAAGACAAACTTCAGCATACTGTATGTAATAGAAAAATCAGACCTGTTAAATGTAAATTTCAGACCTTTATGGATTGTGTGGCACCCTTGTATAACTTATTGAACTATCAAAAGAGCAACCTTAACATTTGTCTTTGTGTGTGCAGGTGTTTAGAAAACCACGCTTGACAGAGTGCTAGGTCTGTTAAGAGGTGAAGTAAGGTCTGCACTTTTGCAAACCTGCCGCCAAGTTAAGAAGAGGAGAGGCCGAGGATAGAGGGAGGGGAGTGGCAGTGAAGGTAGGAAGGAAAAGGTAGGAAGGAGAGGAAGGAGGCTGCGAAGGGGAAAAGAAGGGAGCAATGAGGTTTTGGAAAGGAGGACCAAAGGTGATATGAAGGGGGGCAAAGGTTTCAGTAGGAGAAGAAGGGGAGGTGGAGCCAGCCAGCAGACAGGGAAAAGGGGAGTGAGGTTTCAAGGAGAAGAAAGGATGAGGAGGAAGGGGGTGCGAAATGAGATAGGAAGGGAGCGAGGGTTGGAAATGGAGGAGCGAGGGTTTGGAAGGATGAAGGAAGGGAAGATGAGTTGGAAGGAGGGAAGAGCGAAGGTAGGGGGAGAGAGGAAGGGGAGGCCGCTAGGGCTTTAGGTTTCTGCAGTTAGGGTAAAACAGAAAAAGGGCTCCCTTTTTAGGTTTTCAGAAGTGACCTTTATGTAACATAAAGAGAAAAATTACAAAAGGAAAGGAAAAAAGACTAAGATAATAATATGTACAAAGTAAACAATTTCAGAAATTATGGTTTTAAGAGAGCAACCTAGGGTTTGAATGAAAGATCTACCCAACCCTTGGGCATCCAAGAAAGATGCCTTCCCTCTTGAGATGGTACTTGGCAAGCTTGGCAACTAGGGCCTTCCTCAACAACCCTAAAGGTTGGTTAAGGGAGAACTAGTTTTAGCAAAACTTGAAGACCTAAAGCTCAATCCCTAGAAAGGATTCCTTTAGAGGAGATCCTAACAATGCTATGGTGACAAAGTGGTAGAAAATGACATAGTTAAGAGTCACGACAAAATGTAGCATTAATGGCTACCATTCAACCCTAAACAAGTATCACTTTCCAACAATTAACAAAAAGACATAAAAAAGTATAGATACCACCTTGTGCATGTGTTTAGCAAACAACTCTAGCATCACCTTAGCAAAAGCATGAGCAAAAGAGACTCCAAGAAAATGCTCCAAACCACAAAGTAGCCTTTCCTCAAAAAGTGCGCATCAATCAAGGAGCTCTAGTTAGGGAAAAAATATCACATAGTGTTTTATCCCATAAGTTGTTGTGTTAAAATGAAGTGAGGAGAAGTGTATTTATACTTATCTCACACTCACTTTACAAAAATAAAAAATATTCAGGTCGACATGCCTTTTAAAATGTCAATTATAAATTATAAATTGTCAACTTAAACTTAAAACAGAAATAATATAAAATAATCAAATCTTGGGTACTTTGGGGTATTTTCCCCAGAATTTACCCACACATGACTAAAATAGCTAAAAATAAGCAAATCACTCCGTTCTGAAGGTCGGAATGCAGAGGGGGGGGGGGTCGTCATGCCCCATCTAACCCCAACAATAGTGAAAATCCCTCAACGCCCCCCCAATCAAGTAGTGCAGCCTGGCATGGAGGATGACGTCATCATCAAGAGGAGCCCAAGGAGAGAGGGCACTGCTGAGATGGAGGACCACGAGGGTGTGGATGGTGGTGGCCTGGAGTAGATGTATGGACCTCAATGATTAAAGAAAGTGCCACCAATGTGATAAAGTAAGGTGGGGGTCATGTGACCCAATGACCCATCCTAGGGGGCACTGGACAGCAACCTCAGGGCTTCAAGCCCTTCTATGAGGTAGTCAACAATGACACTAAGCCATAGTACCCCTAGGAGGGAACCAGAGGGTCTGGCCATAACCCACCCTCCGGAAAAAGGTTGGAACACATCCCTCCAAGTCGAAAAAATTGCTCCTCTCCCTGGGGCATATCTGAATGTGCACTGGTACTGGTACCACGTAACAGTCCCTAAAAAGAAAAACTAAGGTTGTTATCCTAAAAAGGAAAGAAACAACTATTCTAGGAGTTAATTTAAATAAACACAAGAGCATGAAATAATTCACTTTACAACATATATAGACATATCACCATGAAAGATAAATGCTTCAACTTCATAAGATAAAATAAATGACCAGTGTCGATAGTAAAGCAATATGCTGTGAAAAGTAAATGTGCTGCAATGCTCTTGGTAAGCTTTATTTGTTATTAAGTTTTTGTTTGTTAGTGGGTTTGTTCTTGTTTGGCACACTAGGCTCACCTTCGTGAATTGAGCGCTAGAGCGGCTTTACCAAGTGTCCAACGGGGAGAGGACGAACTTCATTAATGAGTATCCCCCTAACTCCGTGGTAGTCACTCTCAGCGACCTCCCGAGTTCTTGATGATTCACTTTGTGGATTGTCCTAATAGACTATGAACTCGCTTCCCTTTCTGGTGTGACCAACTGGTCAGACGAGCCGCAGAGGTCCAGAGCATACGGAGATTTGAGCGTTAGTTTGTTTTATTAAGAACAAAAAATAAATAGTTTTTGGTTTGTTAAACCAATCTAAGAATCTCTTTTCTGGTCGAACTCCAGTACTCGGTTAAGCCCTTTCCGTGGCACCATACTTCAAGAAAGCAAGGGGGTTCGTTACTTTGCAAAATTAAACAAACTTGAAAACAAATTGTTTTTGTTTGTGTGTGTGAAATTATTGTTTTAGTTTATTGTTAATTAAGAAAAACAAAACTAAAGCAAAAAACTAAAAATGCATGCCATGACAGGAGACCACTCAAATCCCCCCTGGGGGGATGGGATGCAAGCGTTGGGTAGCCCACTTGCTCTCTTTATTTTTCTTATTACAATGCTTTGTTTTTTGGGAATTCCATTGGTCCTTTATAACAGAGGAACTAGATGGCTTACAATGGCTCATAAAAGTGATTAGAGGTAAAAGAAGGTCTCTGGAATATCTTGGATGATCTGGATTCTGAAAAAATGGCCAGAGTGCCTCTCTACCTGCTCATTAAAATCAGAAAAAACAGCGAGCGTAAGTTGGTTAAAAAAACCCCAAAACACTTTAAGAGTGCTTTGGGAAATCTTACAAAATTTGTCAAAAAATTCCAAAGTAAAAATGCGAAATTTAACTAAGTAAGACAAGCTAGAAAGTTTGCCGCCTTAGTGTTTTTGCTTGCTCTTAAAGGGAAGCAAATTCGAATCTCTAAACTAGCCCAATATAAACTTATAACAGCTTATAACATTCTACTCATCCAAGCCTTGAAATCTACTTGAAGGGACTTGCGACAAACAAAAATACTCTCACTAGATCTAGATTTAAAGAGATAAAATTTAAAAGCACATTAGCATCTAGCGATTGAGATTAGATCTACTTTTACTATTGCTTTAAGATATAGATCTAATAGCAAATCTGAAAAAGGAAGTTAAGAATGGTAGTGAGTAGGAGAAGAGAAAAGGTTTGAGACGAGAAGAAAAGGCTACGAAACCTGCTTGTGGGATGCCGAGGGACTATATCTGCAAGAAAGTGTTAGAAAAAATGGAAGAAGCAAGCAAGATATTCCTTAATCCAACTAAGAGAACCTGCACATCAAATCAATTTGCAAACAAAACATCACATCTAGAAGCACATATGCGAGAAATCAATATAAAATGTTCATAAACAAATGTAACATTCTAAACATACATACATAAAAGACTAAGAGCAGTAAACAAACTGATTAATCTTTCTTATAAATTGATAACAATCTTTACCATAAGCTAGATTAGATGTAATGAAAAACAAACAGCTCAAATACACGTTACCTCAATGAAGCTCAAAGATAGTTGATCCACTCATCAATGGCACCACACAGGAATGACCTTCGAAGTCTCTTTATTCTCAAGAAAAAAATATGCATGAATTACAATGACATAGCTTTGACTCTCAAACTCCAACTAGTTTGAAGAGAGGTCGAGCTTGCTTTTATAGGAAAAAGGGTCCAAGAGGGCGACTTGACCAAAAGAGGGGCACATTGCCACATGTAGAGGACAAGGGCGAGTTCCAAGAGTAAATGGTGGGATTTGATGGAGTTAACAACAAGAGCTGGGTGCAACCAGTCATGAGGTTGGCGCCCTCTCCAATCCAAGTTGCCATGTCTCAAGAGGCTTGGCTTTCAATGGAGATATGCCCCCCTCAAGAGAGATGCACCCTCCCTTTCTTTGACACATAAACTCAATCAAAACTCCAATCAAATCCCTTTGCTTTCTTCACAAATCAATCAAATCGCCACCACTGCAGAAGATTGGAACATGTCCCAAACAAAAATCCTTGATTAGTGGGATTTGGATTTTGCCTAGTAAATATGTCTTTTTTGGCACCCCTGTGGCAAATTCTTCACCCTAACCACTTTTTTATGACTTTTATTTATTTATTTTGAATTAAAACATTAAAATTTCTCTGTTTTACAGGAAAAATTATTTTTTGCGAAAATGAAAAATAAACCTAGGGGGACCTAGCACATGTTCATATGACTCATTATTAGTGCCTAACATGGTAATGTATATCGACACCTAGACTTTAATAACCTCCTAAGGCCTAAGGACCAAGATGAGCATTCCAGCTTTGGAGGAGCAGGTGAAAAACTCGAAAATTATACTTTGCTGAAAAGCAAAGTATAATTTGCAAGGAAAAAAACACTTTGGAATACCTAGATTGATGCCTAAGTCTAGGGAAGCCAAGTCTTTTACAAAAAGTCATCATGCTACGACACTTTATTACAAAATCCCGAGGGGCATGAACATGTGAAAAAAGCAGAAAAAGGGCCATGAGAGGCTTGAAGGACTTCAAAACTATGATGATGAACATATAACATGTTCAAACTCAGCCTGCTTGCTTGAAAGTCCAACTAAGTACAACTTAGCTAGTAACACATCCCAAGAAGTTAAAATGATGAAATGAAATCTCCAATATACACAATATGTGGTTTGCTAGAAATCTCATATATAAATGCTCAATGAATGAAGTACATACATACCATAGGCTCGTCTCAAGGCTAGGAGAAAATCCAACCATCCAAGATGCCCTAGCTAGAGTTAGTAAACAAAGTGAAAGAATCCCTTCAACACTATCTCCACGTCAAGACGTCCTCATCTTCTTCTCCTCCAAATACATCCAAGGGTTTTCAAACCCTAATCTTTAGCCTCCAAGGGATGAAACCCTAACCCTAGAATCCAAGATGTTCAAGAGACCTAGAAACCCTAGCAACCAAGAGAGGGAGATCAAATGTACAAAGAAGAATCTTAAGGGATAGAAATTGTCCACCTGCTCATATGCTCCACTAGGGTTTCCTCATGAATCCTAGCACGTCACTAGGAGACCATGTCACAGGATTCTTCGAACCTCAAGCTTGAGGTTCGAAGTTCGGCGAACCTAAAAAAAATCTCTTGTTTGATTTGGTTCGTCGAAACTCCATCATTTATAATGTTGTGCGAATCTCGTCAACATCGTTATATTTTCGTTTTTCAAGGCTCTGAGGCAACAGACTTAAGATATATTGCTGACGAATGAGGTCGCAAACTCAAATCCTTCATTTGATGTGATAGAGGAGTTTATCCTTTTTATTTGTCTCGTTAACAACACTGAGCGAAATCTATAGTATGATGGGAGCCTGCAATTTGTACTATGCAGTGTCCAGATGATAGTCGTCAACTCGTCATCACCCATTCGTCGAACCCTTGACCCTGCCGCTTATGCAGGCACTTGCCTTTGAGCGATTCCATCTTTGCTTCATCATTTCGAAACCCTCAACTAAGTTGACCCTACGCTGCCCCTTCAACTCCATATTTCAAAATTAGATTTATCAATTTTTTACGATTAAGTTAGTTAGGAGTCGTTTATGTAGTGTTATTTTATTTTATGTTAAATTTTAATGTTTAATATAATTATATATAAATTTATTTTTTGTTTGTTCGAATCTCCCTGACTTGCGGGAGTGGCATGTGGTCTGAGAAACCATGACACAGGGGCATCTAAGCCATCAAAATCACCCGAGGATTGCACCCATCCTGGACCGCACCAGCCTCAACTTGACTAGGTTTTTGGGTGTCACCTCCCAACTAAGTCACCCCTAAAGGGAATTGAACTCGGGTCGCCTTGTTGACGAGCCCCACACCTTAACCGAGTGAGCTAGTGAGAATTGACTAATTATGTATATATAATTATTTTCAACTTTAAAATTAGAATATATTTAATTTTAAAGTTTAATATAATTATATATACATACATATAATTAATATAACTATAAGAAATTAGTAATTACAATATAATATAATTAATAATTATATTTCAAAGTTAATAAGAAATATATATATATATATATATATATACGAACCTAATGGTGAACCTCATCTGAACCTTATGGAAAAATTCGAATCCGAATCGAACCTGAAGTTTGTCGAACTCGAACTCGAACCCGAACCTTGTGACATAGCTAGGAGAGCACTCCAAAGAAGAGATAAAATGAATGTGTGATAATAATGATGTATTGTCTGGGAAGAATCTGCTTCCTCTATTTATATGAGAGGTAAGGGAGGCCAACAATATAACACAGGTTAACCTAAGCCTCACAACAAAGCTTGCTAAACATAAGTAAGCCACATATAAGTGAAGCACTACACTTTTAGAGTACAAGTGTCAAGATCCAATAATGATGTCATGCATAATGGTGACCCAAGGTGATGCAGTTGTGCAAGGAAAGTCCACGACTCCACACCACTCCATCTCGAGCCTCCACGGACTCCATCCATCCTCTAATGCCAAGTACTCCACCGGGGCAACTACCCCTTGCAAGAACATTGTCATAACCCTAAGTTCCCTCGAGCCATCTCTAGTCCTCTAAGTAGGAAACAAAGTTTCCATATGCCATCTAGGGCTTGTATCCCTCCTCTAAAATGCATAATGCTCCTCATATCTATAAGGTGTTCTTCCACGAGGTGAATCCTCCATGTGGCCATCATGTAGGGCGTTCACCATCTAGGCAAGAGATCTCTAATGCCCTAGGGAAGAACATTAAGCCAATGATCATCTGAGGTCTGGCATCCTCTGAGCAAGCTATCACAAGTGTGCATATCCATCATGGACCATCTTTCATGCTACAATTCATCTCAAACCATCCAGGGGTTGAACTTACACCATCTACCCCAGATCTCATAAAGCACCCCAAACATGGTGTAAACACTTTTGGAGTAAGCTGAAAGTTTAGCAGTAGAGTCTTTAATTTTCCTTTGTGACTACAACTTCCAAAGATTCATTCATTGTTTGATCAGAATGTCTAGGGAAGAGCCTTACAACTATCATTAGGTCCCCAATATTGTATTTCTTGGATCCTTGAAGAGCTTTTGAAGATAACTCTTACTTGCTTTTGCAATTTCCTTGAATGTTTTTGCCCTATAACCATCAACTGTTCCTATCTCCCAAATTATATTGACACTTTTACAAAGATTTTCATAATTGTGTTAAAAAATTTAGTATTGTTGTCCCCTTCAACTAACCAAGTGTTTTTGGTTTTGAGCCTCCATTCACTTTCTTCTCTCTCCAACAACAATTTTTTTCTTTCTTCAATTTGAATTGAATAGATTGATAATGTTTTCTTCAATTTCCTTTAGCTCCTGGAGCTCCTTTAGTTTCTTTACCCTTGCCCAATTTGCTACTAACTTCTTGATCTGTTTTAGGTTGCTAACAAACTGTTGCATGGCTATCTCTCTAAAAGAAGCATCAAACAACTTCCAATTTCTTACTAAGTTACTACTAATAGCTTGAAGTCTTCCTCACTTAACCAATTGTGGTTAAACTTGAAAGGAGATGGGGGCTTTTGGTTTGCTTCTTCTAGTTGAAGTAGAATTGGACAATGGTTTGAAGAACCACGTATCCCAACCCAAAATTTGAATCTTGAAACTTCCTCCACAATTTTTCTAGCCACTAGAAATCTATCTAATCTTGTTGATATACTAGTTCTTTCTCTTGTGGAATTTATCCAAGTGGGGATTAGTATCAAAGGCTCAACATCAGCCGATTTTAAGTCTTCAAATAAGAAAGAGAAGAAATCAACCAGAGGGTTTGTTTTGGCCACCTCACCCTAGACTTTCTTGGAGTTTAGTGTCAAATTCAGGTCACCCCTAAGAATAAAATTTTCTTCTTTCAAATCTGTTGTTCCTTTACCATATCCCAAAAAGGTTTCCTATCTGCATATGGCCCATAAAGATGAACTATTTTCAAGACTTTCCCAAGTTCCTTGATTTATCTTCTAGGATAATATTCGCATAAATAAAACATGTTGAATACACTTCAAATTTAGCATTCCATTTTGTAACTAAATCGCTAGACAAATCCTCAACATCAATAGAATAAATTTGCTACTCTTTTAACAGAGATGAAAGGAAAGTGATTTCCTTTGAACCTACACACATGGTTTCTTGTAATAACTAATAACACTACTTTGGGCTTATATGCACTAAACATTCTTCTTAGGGTTTAGTTCTTTAGGGAAACCCCTACCCCACTCACATTCAAGGATAAAATCAACATCAGGTCACCTTCTTTTGGGGTTTGTCAGCTATAAGAACTCCATTATTAGTTAGTTTTTTTCCTTATAAAACATCCTTTGAAGCCTTGGATTTTGCTAAAGAAATGTGAGACTTTCTTCCAATTGTGGATGGTTTCTCAACTGTCTTGGCAAGATTGCCCTCAACTTCTACTTTATCTTCCAATTATTTAGACTTTTGGGGCTGAAACTGGTAACTAGAAATTAATAATGGTGCCTTGCCACTTTTTGTAACTCCAGAAACCCTTAGTGGGGGTTAAAACTTCCTTTATAGGATCTAGGATTTCCTTCCTAGACTCAGGGGAATCCACAGTTCTTGGGGAATTCTAGAGGGAGCTCTCTATCAAGCTTAACATGTTCAAGATCTAACAAATTGGAAAGATTTTTTTGATGACCTTTAGGACTACTCGAATCCATGACTTGAGGTGAAGAAATTGGAACTTCATGGATAAGTAGAGGAGAATTTGTGAGATCCAAGATACCTTGAGAACTGGATTGCCTCTCGACAACTTGTGGAAGAAGGATCCTTTCCTAAAGGATCTTGTGGGAATTCCACATCAAGTTTCCCTTTGAGATTTTCAGAGGACAGATTCCTTCTGACAGGTCCTTTTGCTGAACTCACACTTGTGGACTGAAGACTTCTCAGACTGGTCTTTTTTAACTAGACTTTCTTCTTGAACCGCCAACGAGAACTGGGAGAGTTACACTCCTTCCAAAGGTGCCCTACCTTGTGGCATGCAGAGCATCTAAACGACAATTTCCAATAGTCCAACTTCTAAGTGAGTGACCTCTCTCCCCAAACAATATCTGATTCTATCAGGAGACCTTCCCTAAGGTCAAGTTCTACTAACACCCTTGCTATCCTTTTATTTGAGATAGACCAGTTATTCTCTTCAGTTGCCACAAATCTCTTGATGGAATTCCCCATCGTTGATAGAGTTTCATTGCTCCTCAGCTCCAACAAAAAGCCAAGTAACATGACCCATATGTGTTGAATAACCAACAACTCTCTCTAAGGATCAAATCTAGGCAACCATTGTTTCAAAATGAGGCTTGACAACCCTCACAATCAAGTTTGTGATAAAATGTTAGACATATCTTGCTCACTTTGAAATTCAAAATAGATCCCGTTGCCGCCTAATACACACATGGGGGGAACGCGGCATGAAACCTTCAAGCTGCTCGATGTGTCCTTGGGGGCAAGTAAAAGTCAAGTGCTGTCACCTGATTACTTGACTCCTCCGTCTAGGCTTACTCCTAGCGAAGCCAAGGGGGGTGGTCCCTAAAAAATATTCTAACTTTCTAAGGCTTTTGAACTACAAATAGCAGAATAAAAGCTAATCTAGGAGTTAAAGTGATGAAATGGAAAAAATAATACAACTAAGCATCATTTGCAAATTTAAACAATTAATTAACACAACACATGATAGATATGCATTCATGGCATTTTATAATTGAAGTTTAAAACATGGAAAATTAAAGACCAGTGCCGAGAATATGATTGTGAAAAGTGATTACTGTGTTTTTGTCGTGAAAGTATTGCAAGAGGCTTGTTGTATATTTTAAAATTATTTATGGGTATTATGGGAGTGGGTTAATTCTTGGTTTGGCTCAAAGAAACCTAACCTCTTGAACTGAGTGCTCTAGCGGCTTTACCAAGTGTCCAACAAGGCGAGGATGAACCTGCGTAAAGTAGCCTTCTGACTCTATGGTGTCCACCCATGCAACCTCCCGAGTTCTTAAATTTGAGCTCAATTGGATTTTCCTATTAAGACTAAGTGCTCTACACCTTTTTTTGATTGACCTAACTGTTCAGATTAGGCTGCAGCGGTCAAGAGCATACTTCAAGCTTTGAGCGTTGGTTTATTTTATTAAAAGTGTGAAGTGGATTGTTAAACTACACTAAGCCCCAAGAGTCTCTTTTCCACACACCACAGAATGGTGCTGTACTTCGAGAGAGCAAGGGGAAAAATTATTATGTAAATTTTAGGAACAATTGTTTGTAGTTGAAACACAAAGCATGAAATAGATAGATCGATTGAAAATGGTCCTTTGAGGATGTTTGTGTGCTTTAGTGTTGTTATTTAATTACTAAGAACTTAATGATACTAATCTAAAAAAAAAAAAAAAACGCGAATCCCCCCGGGGGGATGGGGGCAGGCGCTGGAATAGCTTGCTGAGCCCTTATATTTAATTACAATCAATATATTTGGAGAACTATTGCTTACCCTTTATCATTAGGGAACAAGACAGTTTACAATGAAAGATGGAAGGTAAAGGTGCTTGAAGGGGGTTGTTCTCCAAATGGTTCTGGAAGCTCCATATCCAAAATTTTAAGCTTTTAATTACTCAAACCTGCTAAGCATGCAAAACAGACCAGCGAGCTTAGTTTATCAAAAAGGATAACCAAAAACACTTTAAGAGTGCTTCTAGCAATACTACAAATTGCCTAAACAAATCTAAATGAAATAGTATGTAAAAATAACTTTTTTGATGATCTTTGAAGTATAAAAATCAAAATTTATTAACTTTTAATTACCTAAACCTGCTAAGCATGCAAAACAGACTAGCGAGGTCTTTTTGTCATGAAATGGCCAAAAACACTTAGAAAGTGATTTGGCCACACTCACAAAATATGCTCAAAACATTTCTATGAAAACTAGTTAAATAAACCAAACAAAAATGAACCAAGAACACGAACTAGAAAGTTCGTTTCTTGGGATCTTGGATTGCTCATTTAGGGCAGCCAATACAAGACTCTCCAATCAGTCAAATGAAATCTTTAACACAAGCAAAACCCTCCTAACAAGACTTTAGATTTTTATAAAGATGAACCTTGTAAAGGAAGAGCTGTTTCACTAGATCTAAATAAGAAATTTTGAATATTTAAATCTAAGATCTAATGAGCAAATATCAAATCTATTCTAGATGTTGCAATAATTATAGATTTGAATACAAAACACAAAGTAACCAAAATAGAGTAATGAGTTTGAGGTAGAAAGATAGAACCCATAAAACGCAAGAGAAGTTGGGCGAATGGAGTTTCCTTGGTAGTGGGATTGAGAGGAACTAAGCTCCTTTTTCGAATGCACTTGAGAGGTAGCAATGGTAGCACGCTTACTACAATCCTCCAGCTTAGATAACCTGTGAACACTCACATCATCTTGCACAAGAGAGTTTAAAGTATCGATGCTTCACCACATAAAATACTTATAAAGAATTGCTCATTCAAACAAGAATTTACCAAATTTCAAAGCATCTTAAATGGTTATTCAATAAGAAATAAATTGTAAAATATTACTTCTTACCCTACTAGAATGTATATTCTCTTCAAAGGTCAATAAAACCCCAACAATAAACAAAGTTGTAAAGCGACACAGTTTACCTCAATGGATCAAGAGCCTTAGACATCCACACAAATGGACAATAACATAATGCATAAGCCTCCAAAGCCTAACTTCTTTATTCCGATTCTCAAAGAAAATATTACAACTAAAATCAGAGCAGAGGTTCCACCTTCACAACTGAACAATGGAGCAAAGCTCTGTTTAAATAGGAAAAACCATGCAGAAGAGGGCGCATTCACCCAAGGAGGGCGACTTCTGTTGAGAGGGAGTTAATTGATAGCTTGGTAGGTGTTGATTGAATCCTGATTGAATGCCAAACTGAGGAGATTGCGCCACCTCTAGTAGAGTTAGGAGGCCCCAACCTCGTGATCATCACAACCAACACGAGCTTGCCATGTGTGAAAGTCGCCCATGCAGAGAGAGGGTGCATTCCTTGATGGGGAGTTAATTAAAACTTGATCAGCTTAATGGAATTTGTCTATTTCGGAGGTCAATTAACTTGGCCTTGACTATCTAGTCACTTTAGTTTAACTCCGGACCAATCCTACTGTTTTAGGAACTTGTCATTTTTTATTAAATGTCTTTTTTGACATTTATTTTGTCTTTTTTGGAGTTTCTGAGTAAATATCAATTTGAGATAAATACTTACTCAAAACTTAGGAAAAGTGGGTTTATGGGTTAAATGGGTGCTTTGGCTTAGAAAACAAGCATCCATTTATCAAATTCCACCCACAAACCACTTAATTATTACATTTTGAATTCTTTCAATTAAGCCATAGGAAAAATGGTTTAATTAATTGAAAAAATTAATTTTTTAATAAAACAAAAAAAAATGGTCCACGACCGCAAAAATATTTTTTTTAAAGTTGAAAATAACTACCTAGGGAGCTAGTATATGATTTTATTTTAGTGTCTAGCATGTTATATATGTTGAAAAATGGACTCTAATAACGCCCCAAGGCCTAACCACCTCTTTAGGCATTCCAACTTTGGAGGTGTAGGAGAAAAACTCATTGATTATACTCGGTTAAAGGAAAAGCATAATTGACAAGGGAAAAAACTCCTTGGAATACCTTCTTTGGTTGTCAAGTCCTAGAGAACCGAGTCACTCAAAGACCACCATGCTAGCACACTTTATTACAAACCCCATGGGGCATGGTTATGTATTACAAAAAATTAAAACGAGGTCCTGAAAGGCCTGATTTGGAACTTTTGAACACTGATTTGCACAACTATTTGTGCAACATTGGTGGCTCTCGGGAAGTCCAACTGAAGTGGAACTCAGCTGGTAACAGATCCAACCCTTAGCCAACAGATAGAAGTAAAGGGAATACCCTAACCATTTTTCCCACCTCTCTTCCTATCATCTTCGTAGTGAGGTGCCCTTCACTATTTTACGCATGAATCTTCCAACCAATGTTACATTCATTAGCACTTCGACCTTTTCCATCTCATCATCTCGCCCTAATTCTGTTTTAATCCTCTCAAGCTTAGAATGAATGCATTTGCATTGTTTCTTATCAATAGGAGCCATTGCTATCGAGTTATAGACAACATTAATGGGAACAAGTCTTGTTATCCACTAAATTGCACTTAGTGGATTCCGAGTGAACCGTTGAAGTTGTGAACATGTTTAGTGTTCATTGTCAGTGTTTTGAGATCCATCAGGCCAAATGTTTTTGGCCCTTTGTAATTTTTTGCATGTCTAGACCCCTGCGGGGGAATTGTAATAAGTTGGTCTAAGCATGATTATTTTGTAAAAGACTTGGCCTAGCTTAGGGTTTGCCGTCAAGGGGATACTCTAGAGTGTTTTTTCCTTAGGAATTATGTGCTACTCTTCAGTGGTGTATAATTCCTTAGTTTTTCACTCATACCTCCAAAGCTGGAGTATTGTCCATGGTGGTCAATCTTAGGGGGGTTATTAAAGCCTATGTGTCTATGTATTTTTACATGTTAGCCATCAGTAATAAGTCGTATGGACATGCACTAGGTCCCCTATGAGTTTGAGTCGATTCCGACAAAAATAATTTTTTTCCCGTAAATTAGACCATTTTTTTAATGGTTTAATTGGAAAATTTCAAAATGTAATAAAAGTGTCGTCTGGAGGTGGAATTTGGCATGGGAAGGCTCGTTTTGACCCTTAGAGCGTCCTTTTTACCCTAGTTCCCACTTTCTCCAGGTTTCGGGCGATTACGTCGCCTCTGGGAGCATTTTTAATTAAAGATGCGACAAAATGGCACTTTAATGTTAAAAAAAACTCAAAATGCACCAAAGACAAAAATAAAAAAAGACAAATATGAATAAAAAATCATATGAAAAGGGTGGCATTATATTAGTATGAGGAAGGCGAATACATCAATTTGATAAAGCGTAATTTTTTGGAGTGTATAAAGTCAAAAGTTTGATTTTTTTAATTAATGGATTGCCCCCTTCCTTCACGTGGGCGAGTATTCCTATGCATTGGGCATTGGATACAAGGTAAGAGGGGCACCCCTCTCATGAGGTGGCAGCCACCTCACAAATCACACCAACCGAATGGTGGAGAGTGTAGTTCACGCGTGAGTCTCTCCACATTCGAGGGATTCGCATGCCCTCTCATGCACTCGAATTCTCCTCTCTTGAGGTTATAAAAGCAAGGTTCATGCTCCAATCTAAGGAGTAGTGTGGATGCATAGGACCTCTGCCGGTTTGTAACGTATTGATCATTTTTTAATATATTGTTGAAGTCTTTGGAGGTCCATCTTGAGCATATGTGGTGATTTTCATGAGGTGATATCGTACTTATTTCTTTCTTGCTTACATTTATTTGTAGATCTAGCTTATTGATTTGAATAGACATTTGCAGTTGTCAACTTGTCTATTTGTGAAAGAGTTTTAGAGATCTAGAAGTAGTCGACAATACTCGGTTGTATTTAGGCTCTTCAGTTTTCTTTTATTTCTAACACACTGGATCTACTTATCTTTGTTGTGAGTTTGTTTATTAAGTTGCAGATCACAAAGCCCATAAGGACTAGGTCTCGGTTGAAGCTTCTACACTTTGGGCAGCTTTTACTTACACTTTTGTTTCGGGTTCCTTCAAAAGAGCAACACCAATGCAAGCTATGGCATAAAGGGGCTTCATCCCTCTCTTCAAAATTACATCAACTATCTCTCTTCCCCTTTCTGTTTACTAAGAGCGATTTGAGCAAAGCATAGCTTCATCTTCTAACCTTTTCCCTCCAATAGAATAGATTGCAATTTCAAGTGTTTATCTTTCTCTTTCTATTCGCTGTAGCTTTTGGATCTGGTATTTTTCAAGTTACATTTTCCTAAGTAGATCTGTATTTCAAGCTCTAAGATTGTATCATTTTGTTTATAAACTAACAAAGCCTAACTATAACCAGCCTTTGTTGAGTTTTTTCTGTCTTTTCAAGAAGAGCATAAAGGGCAAAAAGCAAGCAAAGAACATTAAAAGCCCAAAGGCTTGAAGGCACAAACCCTCTTTTCCCCCTTTCTTCATATCCCATATTCTTTCTTTGTGCTTTCAAAGACCAACCTCTTCAAAGCTTTGTAAAGTTTAATAAAAGAGCAAGCGAGATTACGGCTCTCGCAAAACCCCTTCCCCCATTTGGGGGAAGCCTGTATCACCCTGTCATCTCATTTGCTTCATACCTGCAAATAGAATAGATAGTTAGAGTTGTCTCTTTGATACACTAGATTAGTTTTCATTACTTAGATCTTTACTAATTTCTTAGATCTATTTTTTCAAGTTTGATATAATCTATCTAAAATTCACCCAAAGTCTCTTGAACGTCGCTGAAAAGCAGGTCAAGAGCACTCTCGATCGGAGAGTACAATTTGTCTAATTACTTAGTTTTCCATTTTCATTTTTAGTTTTGCCTTTTTTTACAATCTTAAAATCTATTGAACCTCGCTGAAAAGCAGGTCAAAAGTGCTCTCTATCGGAGAGTCAATGGTCCTCTTTTCTCAATTTGAATAAATCATTTGCCTACACTACGTATGCTCTACCCACCAACAGTTCGTCTGAGCTGAGGGATACCAAAAGCAGTTGGAAGCACTACTTAACTTTTCACACTTAACTTAATACTCATTAATAAAATCAGCCTCCCTTTTAAGATAAGTGAAAATCCGACACTTCGATTAGATTTTGTGTGGGGAAATTCTGCCTGGGGATGCGGGAACCACTGGGAGGAGACCTCAGAGCACCCGTTAGACTACATCCTTGTTGGTGTAGTGTTGAACACCGCTCTCGAGACTCCAACCAACCCACACGTCCTTGTACGGAACCACCAATTTCTAAATTTCCGGACATTCCTCCCTTTACCTCATGGTATCTCGGGAGTCCCCCCTTTTTTCCCCTAATCAAGTTTCATACTTTAATAATTAAAATCAACCAAGACAACACTCGCAAAACATTGCAATTTCTGCTTTCATTTCAGCATACTATTTGACTCCATAAGGCACTGGTTTTTGTATTTGCTTAATATCAATATTGTGCATCTTTATTTCTTGCTGGTGAAAGCACTTATCTAATGACAAATCATTTTGCAAAGGCTATCTTGTGACATTTTACCCTAAACCCATAATAAACTCCTAAAAACATAAAACACCTTTTAACTATTTCATTGGAAGCTCTAACAACCTTAGAAACATTCCTTAGGGACTACCCCCCTTGGCTTCGTTGGGAGTTTTGCCTAAACGGAGGAGTCAAGATCAGGTGACAGCCTTGACTCGAGACTTGCCCCCAAGGGCACACTGAGCAGTAGCAAAGATTTTCTGTTGCGTTAACCAGGTGTGATGATCTGGCGGCAATAAGTCCAAGTTGTGACAAAGATTCCAAAAGACCTTTGGAAGCATCCAAAGAACTCAAAATTGAAAAATGTAGATCATTTGAAATTGTTGGAATTTGAGGACGTGAATTTGTAACATGTGTGCCTTTAATAGGTTTTGACGAAGCTTGGGTTGGACATACCCCATCCTTTGGCTACATCTAGAGGAGAGAGTCCTACTTTTGGCGTATACAGATTTTAAGATTCAGTAAATGCTCTAGCACTGTGCCAAATCTCCATTGGATCCTCCTATGAATGGAAAATGACTGCATGGTTGGTACCTCAGACCCTCCATAATCCACCATATCAAGATTGAGGTCCAAGAATTTGAGATATTAGGATCCATTAAGGGTTGTTCACTAGGTGCAAACACTAGTCTCGACTTGAGGTAACCCTACTATAGAACTGTTGAGCTCCATTTCGAAAAACCCTGTCCACCTCTAAACCCATGTAGAGTTGCGACCTTTAATGATGTACCTTTTAATAATAATCACATCTAAGTTATATGTCCTATGGTTCTAGGCCCTACTGTTAAATGTTTATTGTATTATTGTGTTATGTTATATACATAACAATATTATTCTGTCTTTCCCCTTTTATTATTATGGGAGGGCACATCACTCATGAGGGAGATGTCTATTTAATTGAGCTTTTGGTGGAAATCATTTGGCACCCAATGCCCTCGATTTCAAAAGTTTGCAGTTCGTGCCTTGAGCCAAACTTGCAGCGCTTTTGGGTGTGTGGAATTGGTTTGACTTTGGGCGCATTCCCTTGATGAAGAGAACTTATTTGGAACTAAAACTGTTGAATGATCTTGTCTTCATTTAGTACAACCTTTGATTGAGGCATAACCAGTTGTTGAACAAAAATCCTAATGCAAATCCCATTGTTTTGGAGGATATTAATATCTTCTTGGAATGGGTCATGGAAACTCAACCAAAAACAATTGAGAGATGATTAAGGGTTGATGGACTTGTATCCACGAGTAGCACCAAATGTTCCAAGCACTAGCATTGATGTCCTTGGAGGATCGTGGTGAAGGCTAGAGGATGAAGTAGAGGGTGATACTAATGATGAGGAACCCTTTATAGGGGTTGATTTTGATGATATCTCATTATTTGTTATAGCATGATGCTTTTTGGACTCTAGAGGCCATTTAGAGCCTTGATATTTTTGAATTTTGTTTTCAAATATGTATCGCACTAGTTGCCATTTTGCTATATTTTCCCTTACATGCTATATACATGAGAACTTTTCCTATTTGGTGGCTAATGGTTTGGATTTACATTAATTTAACTAAAATTTTCCTTTCTTTTTGTAATTTTTAGTTGATTGGTTCTTCATCCTAGTTTTCTGACTGATCCCAATGGAGTCTCCGCCTGACCCTAGGTTGGTTCCAGTTGTAATAACTTTGGGTGATTTTACTCAACTTGTTAGTGAGAACCATGTTGATCTCTTCTTTAAGAGGGAGGAGGCGATGAGGAGTGTCTAAAGAGTCCCTGAAGAGAGGGAGGTGCTGAATAGAAATGCTTATGGACAAAAGTATTTAAGAAGCCTTCAAGAACAAACACCCTCTATGTCTAGAGAGGCCTAAGGAGGCAATCTCCTTCGAAGAGAGAAACATGATTTTTCTTAGGAGCGTTGTTTTGAGTGTAGCATTGAATTGGTGCTTGGCTTTATGGGTGGATCTATTGTTTAGGTTATTTGATTCCATTTTCAACAAACTATTACCCTACCAAGCTAGTTCTTTCAAAAAATCTTTGTATATACACATCTTACATGATGTCATTAGTCTAATTATTCAACAATGTGCTTGAAATGGTTATGCTCCACTTAATACCCTAATGGAGGGAAAATAATGTAGTATAATAGATTAGAATGGAATTTTATTAAGATGTTCATCAGGCCAAATTGCCTATGGGATAAAACAACTTATGTCTCATTGTGACACGACTAAAAATGAAAGAAAAAAATAAATATGTGGACGAGATTCTATCCCTTATGTGGATATCATAAAGAGATACGTTATTCATCCGAATTTGACCCCCAAAGGCAGGTCATTTACTCCTATTATGTTGGCTCTCAACAACCTCTCTTATGCGCATCATCCTTGTGGCCCTCTTTGCCCTGTCCTCTACCTGGCTCTCCCATATTGATGCTTCCCAATTGTTGTTTTCTAATCCCGCCTCCTTCCTGATGTGGGAGAGAGGTGTTGGTTTTTTGGGTTACTTCGAAAGTGTTTACACCATGTTTGGGGTGCTTGACAAGACTTGGGGTACACGATGTATGTTCAACCCTTGGATGGTTTGAGATGGATTGACACATGAGAGATGGTCCATGATGGATTTGCATAATTGAGATTGTTTTCTTGCTGATTGCTTGACCTCAGATGGTGGATGGTGGATGCATTGGTATTCTTCCCTTAGTTGGCTCTTGACAGTTTGGTGGATGCCCTTCATGGTGGCCACTTGGAGACTTCATTAGTTGGAGAAATCTCTACTTGGTAGGAGCGTTTTGCTTCTTGGAAGAGGACATCAGGCCCTAGATGGCATGGGGTTGCTTGGATACTTGTTTAGAGGCTTGGAGTTGGCTTGGAGTTGGCTTGGGGATGCTTGTGCTGTGATAGTATTCTTGTAGGGGGTATCTGACCCAGTGGAGTGTTGATTTTTGGAGTAACTGAGGACAAGTGCTCTGCATGGCTTCAGTATCAGAAGCAAGCATGAGATGTCCAAACTTTTACTTTTCCTCGCAAGTGACTTTTATTAATTTACAAAGAAAAAATTAATTAATTGACTTTTTTAATGCGGAAGTGAAATTAGGGTTTTGAAACCCTAAAAGTCATCGGTAAATTATAAAAGAGAGGCAGAGGGTAAAAGTTCAGTGGATCGACACATTGTCTCATTCTGAGATTGATTGAGAGGGAGCGAATTCTTGAGTAGTCAGAGAGTAGAGAGTAGAGGTGCACTTCAGTAGCCGTGAGGGCACACTTCTTCAGTCGTGAGGGACAGAGGGCACACTATTCCAAGTCTGCAGCTGGGAAACACGTGTGAGCAGGGGCACACTTCCTATTGCACAACAGTTGCAGCTGTTGAGCAGTGTGGGTTTGGATTTTAGATCTGGAATGCCTTCCAAGGCTTCAGGTTCCTCTATCTGTGAAATATCTGTTGCAAACATTTCTATTTCTTTTCTCTGGCTCGAGATTCAAGAAAGCCCTAGTTTGCTGGTTTTTCCTCATTGGGGTTTCCAGGGTAAAAAGACTGTGTTTATGGTTGTGTGATTGGTTTCTTGTTCCGCTGCTTATTTATTGCTGTTCATGAAATCAGATCTAAGAATTTAATTCCGCATGCATCTGGGTTAATTTTATTGGAAGTAGTAATTTGATTATACGCTCTAAAGAAAATTAACATGGAGTACATTGCTTCGAAGGATTGATGCAGTCTATGGAGGCTTCTAATAGCGGCATGTCTAGAAGCTTGGACAGTTTGGAAGTAAAATATTGTAATCTTTCTGCTGCTGTTTTATACCGACTATTTCACAATAGCCCTAAGGCTGAAAATTTGTAGGGTTAAGATCCAATAAACCTTCAAGGTTAGAGGTGAAAATTCTATTTTGCATTAAAAATTGTAAAACCATTTATGAGAAGGAAATTTTACAAGAGGCAGGTCAAACTTGAGGTCTGAAGAAATGGGCTTTACAACCAGCCCTCAAATGGAGTTAATGAATGATGGGAAACCATACAACTCCAGGAGAGGTATTCATGCTTGTTCCAACAGAAATTTTAATTGTCTTATTTTTCAGATTAAATGATTCATAGGAATGTATTGTGGCTTCCTTAATAGTTTTGATCTTGTTGGTGAAGCTCTTTTTAATCTTTCCTGCAATATGAAATATATGTGATGTTTACTTAAGTGAAATGAGGAATTTTCTTTGATGCTTTTGATTCATAAGTCACTGAACAACCAAACCAGACAGATTTTCATGCTTAATTGTTCTCATAATAAAATTAGCAATCTTGTTACTATTTTCAGGTTTTGGAAAGCAATAATAAAAAGGGGCAATTCATTTTGGCAGATGAGTTACCAAGGGTGAGTCTTGTTTCAGACTTCCGATTTCTCTAGAATTTTGAGGATCTCCCGGGCATTATTATTCTTGCATGTTGATTTTTGAGAACTTACAGAAGCTAGAAGCACTTCTTTTTCTGTTTCTTTTGTTTATGGTGGAGTTGCAGGAAGCATTCCCTCATCTTTCTTAGCAATGTAGTATTTCTACTGTCCCAGTAACCTTTCAGTGATTATTAGTGTATATTAATAAATATTTTATTTATTTTAGTTATGAAGTTACTCCGTTCAATTCTGGGCTTGTCTAAAATCACGCACATGTTTTGATGTAATGTTTGTTGATTTACATATTTTGAGCACCAATTTTTTTAATTGTATGTTTATAATGGTTTAATGTATTATATGCTCAATGGATGTTTTAATTATAGTTAATGTTTGTTAATTTACGAAACTTTACCATATATGCTTTCATAAAATATACACTGGTTGATATGTTAATATTGTTTGTTAATATCCATCCATCCTAGAAAGGTCTTAACATAATTTAATGCATAAGATAATATATCATAACAATAGCAATGTAAAGCTATATTTTTAGTAAAATAACAAATACTTATTAATAATCAAACTAAGATATGGCATAATATATTATAGAATTAAACTTTTGCAATTATGGTCTTTTCTGTATTTTAACTATCCCTGTAAGTCTATCCATTCGGGTTTATAATTCTTGTGAAGATTTAGCATGCCACACACTTCTTGCATTTATTTTTTCTACATTTTGTTCCAGGAAAAGTGTTTTTCTTGTTTGGTCTAAACTGTTCTGTCCGATTGTTTTGTGTTAATCAATCATTTGATATATATTGCAGCTCATGGGACTGGCAGTAAAGGAGTCGTTATCTCAGGTCAGTTGTATTTTTCAGAAAAGGAACCATATAGCTTTCATGTTTTACCCCCTATTTAACTTTTATAAGTGGAACCAAAAATGCTGTGGCTGAAACTGAGGCGATGTTTTGTTTGTTCAGATCTTAGATACTGAAAGCAGACAGTTTGCAAATGATTTTGAAGCATCATTCAGAAGCACTTTCAACACGATGCGACTAGTGAAGCAAGTAATACGTGATAATGAGAAGATATCATGTGATTCTGAAGGAAAGTGGAATGCAAGCCCATTTGAGCAGGTGGCTGATAGTTCATTAAGTGGTTTTGCAACAGATGTAAATGCTCCAAAAACTTGGAGGCAAAAACCAAGTAATAAAAAATGTCAACTGCAATCAGATGAAAGGGGGCAAATGCAAGGAGAATTATGCTGTCTTGATACTGCACGCGGGCATAAACGAGAAATTGGAGATGAAAATGGATTGCCTAGTTTAGAACAGGAATTTTTGAAGCAGTCTAGCTTCTCGAAAGATGAATCTCAGGTTGATTGCGAATTTGCAGAGGGAACCGTAAATTGCAATGACCAAACCCCTGAAGATAACTACAAAGTTGTTGGTAGTGAATGTGCAACCTCACAAGTGACTGCTGGTGGTGGTGTGCAGCAGAGTAATTTCAGTCATGTGAAGTCCGAAGTAAATGCCCATAGTGGTGCTGGTTCCGGGGAAATTGAAAGAAGTAACTCAGCTATTAAAGATGTGGGAGTTCAAGCTGCACAATGTCCAAAAAATTTAATGGAAAATTCTTTTTCTGTATTGACTGAAAGGATGACAGCGACAGCAGAGGGTTCTGGAGAGAACAGTCTGTATAATCTGAGAGGGGAAATAGATGGGAGTAAAGAAACATCCGGGATTCGAGAGGATTGTCAGAAGATTGTGTTACATGGACATCCACAGGGTGATGAAAATTCCGATAGACAATTGATGAATATTTCGGGCAGTCTACCTGAAGCAGCTATGTTATCTGTATTCTCAGATAGGACGAACATTTCTGATGGACAATTTCAGCAAAACATTCTTAATGTATTTGATAAGTCTGTGAGGGAACAAGAAAGAAGCAATCAGTTAAAATCACTTGAGCTCATGCAAAAAATGAGGCAGCTCAAACTTGAAGAGGAACGACTTGATATTAATTCAGAGTCGAATATGCTGCTTAGAAACAAATTAGAGTTGAACCACTCCAAAGCATTGTTCAAAGAGAATGCATTTGTAGATGAGAAACTAAAAACAGCACATGTTGAGTTTAGCAGACAATGTGCAGATGAATTGGCGGCAGGGATGATATTCATGCTTCTTGCTTTAGCCTACGGCGTTTCGACATATTCACGCTCACTTCTTTCAGAAGCGATCACATCATGCCAAACCTTCACCAAGGTAATTTAATTGATGTGTCTATGTAACATCAAGTCTCAAGATAAGTTGTATACTATTTTCTACATTTCTGTGATTGTTGTTTTGTTCCAATTGTGTGTAGGAATCGCAAAAGTCTTCATGGTTTCCCAACCCAATGGATACTGTCACAGGAAGATTCCGGACTATTTTATGTGAAATTATGGTAATATCCCGTATGCTAGCCGGTGGTGGTGTTGTTGCAGTGATTGCCTATTTATTATTACGCCACACAGTCACAAGGTCGAGTCAGGCTAAGCCTGCAACGATTATCTTGGTTTTACTAGGAGGTTTCTGTGGTTGGGCAGGCAAGTTCTCTGTTGATAGCCTGGGAGGAAGTGGATTTCGTTGGCTGGTATATTGGGAAGTACTATGTATTCTGCATGCTTTTGCCACTTGCTTTACATCATATTTATTTTGTATTTTGAATGACTCGACTTCAAGCTATGTTGGGAGCAATTTGACACCCTCGTGGATTCGTAAGTTTGCTTTCCATGCTACACTTTTAGTTCTCCCAGTCATGGCTGGACTCACTCCGTTTGCTTCTGTTAGGGATTGGACAAAGCATTTTTCCGATATGTTCAAGGATCATGTCTTGAACCAGTGAGCATGTCTCTGGCAGATGGTCCAAGACGTTTTCTCTAGGTGTATTTCAGGAGTATTGTACTTCAGAAGACTGTATCATATGGAACTGAACACTCTCGTGAGGTCGGCAGCCAGTTGTGGATGTAAAAGATTGTGAAAAAACACCTCATTAACTGGCCATCTTTTGTCACGATTTTATGTGGACAGTTTTGCAAATCCTCAGAGTACAACGTGCTGTTTTGTTCCTTTTTTTCTTGAGCGACTTCATATATTTTGTTGTAGCAATAAGCTCGAATTGGGTGCAAAGCAAACTTTGATATCCATTACATAAACACGCGTTTCCATTTTTGGCCATGTGATCCCGTTGTCATCATAATGCTCAATCAAATGCATGAACCTCTCGAGGATTCAGAGATAAAGGTGTTACTGTTCTTGCTATTTGTTCTATTACCAATACATTTTAATCATCGACACAGCTTCTGCTAATCACAAACCATAAAACTTGAGAAGTGAATTGTAACTATATTGAACAATACTGCAACTTCAAGCTTAGTCACCTAGTTTGTGTTCGTCTTTGATTTAAATTCAACAATCATGAAATTCAGAAAAAAGATTGCCATACGTAGATAAAATTTTCCATTAAGTTCCACAATTAAAAATATACGTCTTTAATTACTAAACTTGTATAAATGTATAAATTTATAGGTAGATTCATATATATATATATAGAATGTATTCAAAGTTGGTTTCAATAAACTTTAACCACCACCATCATCATATCAAGTCTTTAATTATTAAATTTATATAAGGTTCGATATTTGGGAGGAAATATAGACATATTTATTTTCTTCTCTAGTGGATCAAATCCAGTAATTTTTTATATTGGTTAATTTGTAGCTCAAGGTTCTTTCTCAAAATTTTATATCTTGAATTTTATATATATTAAAGTTTATAGTAATTTTATAAAGTAATATACAAGTTTACGTTAATATAGATAACTTATATAATAAATATTATATCTATATAATATAATACATATGTATTTAATTGACCACTGTATTTAATAGTGCCACTTCATTTATAAGATGGACTCTCATGTACAAATAGAAGGCACATTCCATAATATCTTCCACAATGACTAAAAAACACACTTATTTTTTTTTTATTAAATGATTGCTAGGTTGATTGGTGAATTTATAGGTCGAATTTTACTAATTTTATGTGGCTTCTCTTTGAATGCGTCGAATTCAAATTGTATGAATGGAATCCAGTGAAGGCAATGACTTAGATGGCAACAACATATACACAAATTAAATGGACACTTTTCATTATTTTTGGAGTTTTATTTTTGATTCCATATTGTGATATTTGTTGAGATTCACAAAAATAGTGTAGAAATTGAATGAAACCAATATAAACACAAATTCTGCTATAAAGAAAAAAACAAACCAACACTAGAGAAACAAAACACTTGTAGATATATCAACAAAGATGAGTGTAACCCTAGATAAAAAACAAACCTATGAACAAGTAGGCTTGAGAGAGATAAATCCATTCAAAAGGAGCACCACACTTAATAGGCTCCCTTGAGCAAAACACTTTATTAAGGATGAATTATCACATGCTCATTCATTGTAATGTCCCCATTCCAATAAATTTTCATGGAGGAAAAATTCCACTAACCTACTAGTTCCCTAGGTTGGGGTGGAAGCATTAAAACTTGGAATAAGGGAGTTACACGACCCCACATTGACCTTAGACTTACAAATTCACATTAATTGGGTCAAATAAATATCAATAAAAGAAAAATAAGGTGGAATTTGGTCATGAGGGCGCATAAGAGGTTGTGGGGTCCACATGTGGCAAGATTCCCCACTACACTTGGTATCATTCTCTCAACAATTCAAGTCCAAGGTGGAGGGTAACGTACATGGGGGAGATGACGAGGCAATATTCATGGCAAGAATTTAGGAAGGTCGAATTGGAGTGGAAGAGTGACTCCCAAGGAAGAGGAAGAGGCCTTGTGACATTTGTAGCTAGATTCCATGGCACCTATGACAACAATGATGAAGGAATCTATAACAAATATGACAAATTCAGACCTGATTGCAGACCTATGACACATCTGACATATCAAGGCTAAAAATAGCCAGATGTCAGCCAAGATTCCCAATTTGAATTGGGGGAAGAGGAATGCAAGGAAGAAGTGGACAAGTGTCTCATGAGAGAATCTATCACTAATTCGAGTTGAGTGAAGTCTCTTGGAGGGAATTCGAGCTCTTGAGTTCACTTGAGGTTAATAAAAGAGGAGGATGACAAATGAGAGTAGCTTTTGGTCATTTTTCATTTGCATCTTTACAATTTGGGGGAGCTTTAGCTTGTCCTTGCATGGTGGGTGTTCATCCTCCCTGCCATTGAACCAATTTCGAAGGTAAAAGATCCCTGTCCAAGTTGGTTGGAGGAGAGGCTATTCGAGTCCCCTTTCAATTCGAGTTCATCTACTATTCCTTTCTCCACTATCTCTTCCCTCAATATTCTCTCAATGTCCATGTTCTAGTGTTGATGGCGCACTCATAGTTATGTAGATTTTGTGGATGATGTTTTTGTGACTCCATGGTTATGTAATCTGATGTATATCACTGCATGGAGCTTCACATTGGAGCCATAGCTCGAAATTCCATATCTTTCATGTAATCTTTCCAAGCAAACTGTTGATTCGAGCTAGTTTCCCCTCTATCTTCACATAGAGTTTTTGGAGTAATTTTGAGCAACAAATCTCATGTCCATTGTTAACAATTTTCTCACAATTTCTATGTCTCACAACATTTGGTTTTATGGGAGTTATAGTAGACCCTAAAACCTGAAAAAATGATGCATTCTGGTTTCCCTTGAGGTCTTCTATCAAATCCAAGTATCTTTTCAGAAAATAGGGAAGGTCGTACAATATTTGTGAAGTCAAAAAGTTCATAGACTAGTGGGGTTTTTAACCATCGAATTCACTAGTACTTTTCCCCTTCTTTCCTCCTTGAGAATTGCAAGCCCTAAATGTTTCTAATGAATGCCTAAGTGTCCAAGAGATGCATTAGGATGTCTTAAAACCTTTCAAGCCCCTCCATATAGAATTCGAAATCATTTGGGTGCTTTTGGAGAAATTTGGGTTTACTAGTCCAAGGTTCAAAATTGGCCAAATTTGAGTAGACTTGAATAACATGTCAAAATCAGTTTTCTGATTCGACCATTGAGTGTTTGAGGTCTGTTAGGATTTGTTAAATCCCATAGGGTCATTCCAGAATAAATTTAGAAAGGTCTGAAGGTGTTTGGAACAAGACAAGGAGATACTAGTTTCCTAGTTTTCTTAGTTGCGAAACTAGACAAAGTACTGAAGGAGGATGTATGTGAAGTGTTTGTAAAAAGTCTTCAGCCACACAATATTAAGCAACCACATATATCATCCTGTCAAGCCAATTAGAATCTCCATATCACTCTCCTAGAGCTGCCTCAGTTGTCTCATAACCATGGAATCAGTGTGAAATTCATTGTCAATGAGGGTTTTGAGAAAGAATACTTCCACTGTATAAGGTTTTACGCCTCTATTGAAATATTTTGTGATAGTGTGCCCATTTTTTCAAAAAAATGATATTACAGTGGTATCAGAGCATGGTCCTTGCACCTGTGCATTGAGTCATACATTGAAGAAGAAAATTGTAGCCATGCCTTATTCAGATTCATAGTATGAACATTATGAGGAAGAGTATTCTTTCTATGCCTCAGAGGAAAATGATTTCTATGAGTAGTATGATGATGACTATGATGAGCAATATGAAGAGTACTGCAGACAATATGACGAAGAAAATGTCCAAGAGGTACCTTCTACAAGTATCTCCCATCTGATCACATTTGGAAGAAGAAATGTTGCTTATTCTTATAGCCATGTGTATGGAGAAGATGCATGTTCCACAATCAAAGATCAGCCTTTGGAGGATCAATAAAGGAGTAAAAATCAACCTACTTATGGAAAAGTAGTGAAATATCCGAAGCTTCATGGGATGCATGTGTTTCCTACTCAAAGAGAATTTTTGGTTCTTCTTCAAAAAGAGGCTCTAAATATCTTGATCCTATGGCAACCAAGGGGCAAGATGCATCATTTGGCTTGAAGGAGCACAAAAAAAGTAACAATCAAAGTAAATGAGAAGAAAGGAGGACCAAATGTGAAGCTTCATTAAACGTTGAAGAGGATCATCTAGAGACATCTATTAATGGATGTCCATCCCTCTATATTGGTGACATAGAGATCAACCTTGATGATGTTGTTGCAAGTCCCAACTCCCAACTCCATTGAGCACGAAGAAGACGATATTGTAGTAGCAAAATATGAACCAACCACTACTTGAGCTTCCATGTGAAGTTCATCCCAAGAAAAAAGAAGAGGAGGTTCGTCTCATGAACCATCCTTCATTGGAGGGTCTTTGAATATGAGTGAAAGGAAGATCTATGAGGCCCTTAGCATATTCCATGGCACTCAAGCATTGGTGTTAAATTCTTGTTGGAGAGTTTCTTCATTGGAGGAGCCACCCTTCCTTGAAGGCATAGAGAAGATTCATCCTTCTACACTTCCATATTTTGCAGCATTCATCCTATAATGAAGTATGGCTGAAAGGTTTATTTCTGATGGTGCCACATGAGGAGTATGAAACTCCTATCTCTCCTTTTTGTTGATGACATGATTAGACCACCTTCTTTACATTTGCATCAACATCCTTTGTTACCTTATGATGATACACATCTACATGGATGCACCTATGATGTTCACTTGAGTCACTTGAAGACTCGTGATTTTCCTTGCTCCTTGCTTAGTTCATTTGATGTTGGCGGAACTTCAACCAATACTTGGGTGAAGAGATATATGATTGAAGCACATTCTTATTCGAAGCAACTTCCTTTTTTATTTCTTGATGATACACATATTCATGGGTGTATTAATGACATTTCTTTGAGCCACTTGAAGTCTCCATGTTTTCTTTGCTCCTTACTTGGTTCAGATTTTGGTGAAGGTTCTTCATTCATTTCTTGGATGAAAGAACACATGGCTGATTATTTGGATGCATTTTACATTCTTTTGGAGCAGCATTATAGGACATGGGATCCTCACCTATGTCATTGGAGAATATTTGATATAATACTTGATGCTTGTGTATATGGGGCACATGATGATCTACTTGGATGAACAAGCACTTCTTGATTTTTTGATGATGTACCTTCTTGATGTACATTTGTATGATGTTGTTATGTACTTTGATGATCTATCTTTTGTACTCATGATGTTTGGAAGGATGCAATACAAGCAATGGGATCCTAGTATTTCTTGGTTTCAACTCAGTTGGAGCAACAGTTCGATTGTTGGTTTGAGAGAGAAAACCAACCTTCAGTGTTTGAGTTCATATTTGCAGAGCAGTGTTCCAGTTTCCTATGTACAAGACCTTTTAAGATATGGATTCAGTGTTCACATGCTTGGTGTTCATAGAATTTGATAGTATACATTTCACACCATGCATGTATCATGATCATTTGGGACCCTGGGATCATTTTTGGTCTCATTGATTTCAATTTTTGGAGGCAACAAGCAGTATGGGAGATTGAGTCACCACTAGAGAAGGTGATTGTAATCAAAGTATTGCAACATCAAGCATGGTGGTTCCTCTCTAAAATTTTATTGGAATCTTAAAAACTTAAAGTTTGGCAACTCAGTGGAAACTTCAAACAATTATACAGTGAGCAAAAGGGTTGAAAGTTCAAAAAAGGTTTCCAAAATATGAAGGAGGTAAAGATTAATTGTGCAAATTTTGTTTTGATGAATTTAATTAATCTTTTCGTGTTTAGTGGTGATGTCACATGAAATATCAATATGAAAAAAAATCGACATCTTTTTACTTTTGGAAACACACAATTGCAGTACATGAGTGCCACTACTCAAATTGCAACTAAGGAAAATTGGTTGTTCTGTAAATTCAAACTCTATGTTGCAAGGAAGTGTTCGAAGAAATTTCAATCATGGATTGAGGGAAAGAGTTAAGTTGGAAAGCTTAGTGCAAGTATGAAGGTTCAACTGATTTTTGGAACATGTTGGAAGCAAAGTTTTGGAAGGAAAGCAGGTTATTCAACATCCATGTTTGAAAATGCTTGAGGACAAGCAATCTTGGGTGGGGAGAACTCTAATGTCCTCATTCCAATAAACCTTCACGGATGAAAAATCCACTAACCTATTAGTTCCCCAGGTTGGGGTGGAAGCATTAAAACTTGGAATAAGGGACCTACAAGACCCCAAATTGACCTTCGACTTACAAATTCACATTAATTGTGTCAAATAAATAGTAATAAAAGAAAAATAAGGTGGTATTTGGTCATGAGGGCGCATAAGACGGTGTAGAGCCCACATGTGGCAAGATTCCCCACTACACTTGGCATCATTCTCTCACCAATTCGAGTCCAAGGTGGAGGGTAACGTACTTGGGGGAGATGAAGAGGAAATATTCATGAAAATAATCTAGGAAGGTCGAATTGGAGTGGAAGAGTAACTCCCAAGGAAGAGGAAGAGGCATTGTGACACTTGTAGCTAAATTCCATGGCATCTATGAAAACAATGATGAATGAATCTATGACAAATTCAGACCTAATTACAGACCTATGACACATATGACATATCGGGGATAAAAATAGCCACCAAGAGGGTGCATAGAGGGAGTTATGGTCAGCCAAGATTCCCATTTTGAATTGGGGAAAGAGGAATGCAAGGAAGAAGTGGGAAAGTGTCTCATGAGAGAATCTATCACTAATTCGAGTTGAGTGAAGTCTCTTGGAGGGAATTCGAGCTCTTGAGTTCACTTGAGTTTAATAGAAGAGGAGGATGACAAATGAGAGCAACTTGTGGTCATTTTTCATTTGCATCTTTGCAATTTGGGAGAGCTTTAGCTTGTCCTTGCACGGTGGATGTTCATCCTCCCTGCCATTGATCCAATTTCGAGGTGAAAGATCCATGTCCAATTTATTTGGAGGATATTCCATTCATACCTCTTACGATAGATTAATGAATGTGTTTTGACGCAAGTTCGAGTCCCATTTCAGTTCGAGTTCATCTACTATTCATTTCTCCATTATCTCTTCTCTCAATGCCCATGTTCTAGTGTTGATGGCACACTCATAGTTGTGTAGATTTTGTGGATGATGATTTTGTGACTCCATGGTTATGAAATTATATGTATATCACTGTATGGAGCTACATGTTGGAGCCATAGCTCTAAATTCCAAACCTTTCATGTAATCTTTCAAAGCAAACTATTGATTCAAGCTAGTTTCCCCTCTATCTTCACATGGAGATTTTGGAGTAATTTTTTTTATCTATTTTACATCAGAATTTATCTAAGTTTTTGTTGATGTTTCGAGCTAATTATGATGTAATATTGATGACCAAAATCCTCTGTACTTACTCTATGAGTTTTGATTAAATATTGAGCAACAAATCTCATGTACATTGTTAACAATTTTCTCACAATTTCTATGTCTCACAACATTCGGTTTTATGGGAGTTACAACAGACCCTAAAACCTGAAGAAATGCTGCATTATGGTTTCCATTTAGGTATTCTATCAAATCCAAGTATCTTTTCAGAAAATAGGGAATGTAGTACAGTGTTTCGGAAGTCAAAAAGTTCATAGATTAGTGGGGTTTTTAACCATTGAATTCACTAGTACTTTTCCCCTTCTTTACTCCTTGAGAATTGCAAGCCCTGAATGTTTGTAATGAATTCCTAAGTGTATAAGATATGCATTAGGATGTATTAAAACCTCTCAATCCCCTTCATATAGAATTCAAAATCATTTGGGTGCTTTTGGAGCAATTTGGGTTCACTAGTCCAAGGTTCGAAATTGGCCAAATTTGAGCAAACTTGAATAACATGTCAAAATGAGTTTTCTGATTCAACCATTTAGTGTTTGAGGTTTTTTAGGATGTGTTAAATCCCATAGGGTCCTTCCAAAATAAATTTAGAAAGGCATGGAGGTGTTTGGAACAAGACAAAGAAAGACTAGTTTCCTAGTTTTCCTAGTTGCGAAACTAGACAAAGTACTGAAGGAGGATGCATGTGAAGTGTTTGTAAAAAGTCCCCAGCCACACAATATTAAGTAGCCACACATATCATCTTTTCAATCCAATCAGAATCTCCATATCACTCTCCTGTAGCTTCCTCAGTTGTCTCATAACTATGGAATCAGTGTGAAATTCATTGTCAATGAGGGTTTTGAGAAAGAATGATTCCATTGTCGAAGGTTTTATGCCTCTATTGAAATATTTTGTGATAGTGTGCATATTTTTTCCAAAAAGGGACATTACAGTGGTATCATAGCATGGTTCTTGAACCTGTGCATTGAGTCATCCATTGAAGAAGAAAATTGCAGCCATGTCTTATTCAGATTTAGAGTATGAGCAGTATGAGGAGGATTATTCTTTCTATGTTACACCTAAATCTTGTCGTCATGATAGTTAGTGTAGACATACCTGAAGTTCCTTTGACTAAGTCATAAACTTGGAAGAGATACTAACCCATTCCTGTTGGGTTTAGTGAGGTCGTCGCAGGTCATCTTAATGCAACCTGCGATGTCGCAGGTTGTCCTATTGCAGCCTGCAACGATGTCAGGTAATTGGATAAAGGAGCATCTTCGAGTCCATTCTCGAAGGTGGTTGATATGGATCCCTATCTCTAGCCTATAGGAGATATGGAATTCGGTTCCCTAGCCCTTTGGTGGGATCCCTTAACCCTCTCCTACCATATCTCAACCTAGTCTATCCTCTTAGTCCTATATAAGTGAATCTCATTCCCATTCCAAGGGGAGGAAGTCTATAGTATCTACATGCTGGTGAAATTAGCTTAGGAGCTCTCTATCCATCTTTTGGGAGATTCATACTTCATTTGGAGGCTTTGGCATTAGCTTGATTGGAGAAGGATTGCTACGTTAAGCCTTGGTTGTAATCACTTCTTTCTATGTACTTTCCCTTTTTATACAGTAATATAAATGCTTTCCACCAAATGTTGTTGCATTAATGATGTTTGTATAGTTTTCCTACTTAATTGCTTACTTAGATCTGTTATTGTTTAGATGCATTTTACTACTTGTGTTTTTTTGTATGTTTTGACAGGTTTTGCAACTGAGATTTGAAGACCATAAAGCTTGGAACAACATCAAGGAGAAAGGATCCGCGATCTGAAAGGTAAAGCATATATCTACTCAATCTCTAATTAGATCTAGGAAAGTTATTTTATATTCTGTCTCATTTGTTCTAGTCTTGCATTAAGCTATGGAGATCACGCCTTGAGTTCGCTCTTGTTGGAGTGGGTCCCTCTCTTATGCCCATAGGTGACCTTGGATGATAGAGATCCCAAGGATCCTCATATGGTTCGATGGATGGAAGTGATGGCCCGCCATGGCGGTGGGGGTACGATCATCAGATATGGTTCCATATTGCTTGAGTTCACCACACCGACACTTGGTCAGCTGACCTCGAAAGTTGGTGAGGAGTCCCTCACACTAGTTAAACACCTTCAGGGACATACAGTCTCCTCTGCATATAACATTTGGGACTTAGTAGCCAGGTGAGCCACTTGGCTCCTTGCTACCCTCACTATAGTGAAAAGTATGACGCGCAATGGACATTCTCGAACCCCTCTAATGGGAATTTTCCCACCAGTGGAAATGGTATCTGGAGTACAATGCTGAGCAATCAAATCATCCACCTTCCATTCACCCCCTCATGATCTAGTGAGAGACACATTATCCCCCCTCCAGGATAGTCTTGTCAAGAAAATGTATGTCTTCAACATCTATATTCAACGTATGTTCCCCAATCATGAAATACTGCTGCACTGGATCCCTACTCCGGATCATGTGCTCCAGTAATGGCACTTGGGCCCTCATGCCCTGAACTTGGAAGTACTTCAACAGTCCACAGTTTCTCAATGCATCCACGCACAATGGATCATTTTCCACTTGTATATCTTCCACTTCGTGTTCACGCTCACTCCATTCAAGCACCATGGTGACGGTTGTAAACCTCTCAAAGGAAGCATTTAAACACCATCAGAACTCATCCAAACCATTGAAAACTTTTCTTGTGGGATAGGTTGTGATTTGAGGATGGACATTTCCGCCATCACACCACATCATTGCTGACAGGGCGACGCCGTTGCAAAGCACCCTTACGGGTTTTGCGATGACCCAGGTTCGTTGCAGTTCTCGTAAAGGAGGCTTGCGATGACCCGAGGGTGCAAAATCCCCTCATAAATCAACTCAAAAACCTAAAAATGAATGGAGAAAAAAATTGTACACCACTAGAAAGATGCTAGTTGAGGTCTATGTTTACCTGATCCTGACGGTACGTGAAATGGTCAATCGTAGCTCCGACAATCGGCAAATGAAAATCTGCTCCAAATGGCACTTTCTTCTCCCCAAACTTGGCAAATGAAAATGGTAACTATTTTTGGTCATTTTTTCTATTTTATAAACAAAAAGGGAATATTATTTTTCAAATTTAGATGCTTTATGGGTTATTTGCTATAGTTTGGATTATTTTAATGCTCGGTTGACTATTTGACCTAGTTTTCAAGCATGCAGGAGACATTAAGTGTTTCATTTATGCCATTTTCGCATCGTAGCGATCATCTCATAAATATTGTCAGGTATGAACAACCTGTTGAACATTTTTGTTGTTATTTTCGCTTGTTAGATTTCGGTTATTTAATGATGACGAGCTAACTCTTTGTTCCTTCTCGTGCTCATAAAACCATAAGAATAAGTCACCGAGTTATGATTTATCACTTTTCCGGGCTCGTTAAACTCCTACGGAAAAGGAACCCTCCTGGAGTCTATCTTTAAGCTCTTTTCAGGCTCTCGAAATATGAAAAGATCGCCAAGCGAACTTGTTGCGTTCACGCTTGCTAAAGTATTTGAACGGTCGTCTCCCTGGTGATAGTTTACCCCTTTTTCGGACCAGGGGGCACTATTTACGAAAAATGAATACTCCAACAAATCATGACTGGAAGAGTCCTCTCTCACGTTGTTTTACCCTTTTTTGGGCGAAGAGGCTAACCTTACGAAAAAGGACCGTTGGAGTCTTCTTTAGCTCTTTTCAGACTCTCTAAACATGAAATGACGACCGAGTTTACCTTCTATGGACTCACTAAAATTTAACATTGAAGGGCCCACTATGGGACGAAACCCTCCTCTCCTAGGTTTGGAAAATATTTCGGATTGGACTCATCTATGAGATGAGCTATACCAAGCATCTGGTTACCCTCATCAAGCTCGTAAAAAAAACATGAGGCACTCATCAGTCATAATGGGGAAAAAGGAAAGCTTTTGTGTTACACTTTTTACCTGTGGCAGTACCTAGTTGTTCTTGAACGTGGCACTCATTTGCATTCGCATACCATACTTGGATCATCCGTTTGTCCTTGAGTCTTACCCACTTCCTAAGTCTTGTTACTCCTTTGGATCATCCAAAGAATACTTCCATCATCAGTTTCATTAGGAATTGGCGTCATTCTCGTCATGTAAATACTGCCAATCATGCCATGCCCATGTTCAAGAATACTTTCGCCACTCATCATTTGCAGTCAACACACCTTCCACCATGTCGGGTCTACTCTGAGTCAGTCCTATATGTTACTGTACCATCCAATCTGTTCAAAACATCCTTTGTCATGTTTTGTGTCGATGACGGGGGATTCATCATGGCCCTCCTTCGACGGATTCATCCTTGTCGACTTCAGCACATCATCCGAGGATTGGATATAGAAACCAATCAAGTACCTTGGGCCTGCATGCCTCAATGGCAAGTTACCTCACTTTTGACATGAGTTTACATCATTGACTCTTAATTGAAAGATTTCATTCGGCGTTCAACTTCAACTCATTTATTCACGCTTGATGATATGTGCTGTGATACCTTGGGGATCATTGACATTAATGGTGATTTCCGTCATGCTTGTTAAAGACATACATCAATGACTGGTAATCAAGTGGTTTCTACCATGTTCGACGTCAAGACATTTGTAATCACATGGATAGATTCGTATCATTGTGGGTTTGACTTGAAGACCCTGGGGAGTCATGTTTTACCCAGGTTGCGATGGAGATTGTTTTCAGTCATATTACACGGATCCACTTTTGTATTGGTCGTGGCTGTGTTATCATCTCATCATGGATCTACGCTTGTGTCTAGTAGCCATGATTGTGTTCAGTCGATTCTTTACTACCATGGATCTGCATTGTAGTGGTCGGTAGCCATGTTGTGAGTCATACGAGAATGTGTTCTCAGAGTCAGTTGTACTGCAGTAGAATTTCCTATCTAACGAGCCATTGCCATTCCTTCTGTCAAAGCATTTCACCTATCTAGTTTCAATAGCTTCATGCTTTGGGGGGCATTCTGTTACACCTAAATATTGCCATCATGATAGTCAGTGTAAACATCCCTGAAGTTCCTTTGACTAAGTCATCAACTTGGAAGAGATACTAACCCATTCCTGTTGGGTTTAGTGAGGTTGTCATAGGTCATCTTAATGCAACCTGTGACGTCGCAGGTTGTCCTATTACAGCCTGGGACGATGTCAGTTAATTGGATAAAGGAGCATCTTTGAGCCCATTCTCGAAGGTGGCTGATGTGGATCCCTATCCCCAGCCTATAGGAGAGCTGGAATTCGGTTCCCTAGCCCTTTGGTGGGATCCCTTAACCCTCTCCTACCATATCTCAACCTACCCTATCCTCTTAGTCCTATATAAGTGAAGCTCATTCCCATTCCAAGGGGAGGAAGTCTATAGTATCTACATACTGGTGAAATTAGCTTAGGAGCTCTCTATCCATCTTTTGGGAGATCCATACTTCCTTTGGAGGCTTTGGCATTGGCTTGATTGGAGAAGGATTGCTACGTTAAGCCTTGGTTGTAATCACTTCCTTCTATGTACTTTCCCTTTTTATACAGTAATATAAATGCTTTCCACCAAATGTTGTTGCATTGATGATGTTTGTGTAGTTTTCCTGCTTAACTGCTTACTTAGATCTATTATTGTTTAGATGCATTTTACTACTTGTGTTGTTTTGTATGTTTTGACAGGTTTTGCAACTAAGATATGAAGACCATAAAGCTTGAAACAACATCAAGGAGAAAGGATCCGCGATCTGAAAGGTAAAGCATCTATCTACTCGATCTCTAATTAGATCTAGGAAAGTTATTTCATATTCTGTCTCATTTGTTCTAGTCTTGTATTAAGCTAGGGAGATAATGCCTTGAGTCCGCTCTTTGTAGATTGTCCGATAACACTAATGGATGTCCATCCCTCTATATTGGCAACATAGAGATCAACCTTAATGAGGTTGCTGCAAGTCCCAACTCCATTGAGCACGAAGAAGAAGACCTTGTAGTAGAAAAATATGAACCAAGATCAGCTTCCTAATCACCACTTAAGCTTCCATGTGAAGTTGATCCCAAAAAATAATAATAAGAGGATGTTCTCTCTCATGAACCATCCTTCATTGGAGGGTCTTTGAAGATGAGTGAAAGGAATATCTATGAGTCCCTTAGCATACTCCATGGCACTCAAGCATTGGTGTCAAATTCTTGTTGGAGAGTTTCTTCATTGGAGGAGCCATCCTTCCTTGAAGACATGGAGAAGATTCAAAGAGCAATGTGCAATATCGAAGGTAATTTCATGGTTTTTCTTTTTGATAGAAACAATTTTGGTTGAGCTTAATGAATGGTTACATGAAGCATACTTGAAGAATAATGAGGATATTCATAAGCTCAAAATTCAAAATGAGCAACATCTTGAGAGGTTGCAAGATACTTGTTATTCCTCCTACGTTTCAAATTGTCATATGGTAGATTGCTTGGAGGATTCTTATGATATGATGGATCGTGAGAAACATGGAAATTTGCATGTGCTTGATGTGTTTGAATATGATCTTTATGAGAGCCAAGAACTGGTTGTGGTGGAAGAGGAACTTGAGTTGCCTCTTGATGATGGTTATGCACTTTTTGAAGAAGTGCATGATTCCTCTACCTTGGAACTAACCTATGAGGAAATTTTCACACTTTTGAGGGAGGTGCATGATACTACCCCTACGGAGACTTCACATGATGAAACTTCTGCACTTTCTAACCATTTGGGTGAGTTGGTTCATTCTCCTACATCCTACACTTCCATATTTTGCAGCATTCATACTACAATGAAGTATGGGGTGCCACATGAGGAGTATGAAACTCCTATATTTCCTTTTGATTATGACATGACTAGAGCACCTTCTTCTTTACATTTGCACTAGCCTGCTTTGTTACCTTATGATGATACACATCTACATGGATGCACCTATGATGTTCACTTGAGTCACTTGAAGACTCATGATTTTCCTTGCTCCTTGCTTAGTTCATTTGACGTTGGAGGAAATTCATACAATACTTGGGTGAAGAGATATATGATTGAAGCACATTCTTATTGGAAACAACATCCCTTGTTATTTCTTGATGATACACATATTCATGGGTGTATTGATGAGACTTCTTTGAGCCACTTGAAGTCTCCATGTTTTCTTTGCTGCTTACTTGGTTTAGATTTTGGTGGAGGTTCTTCATTCACTTCTTGGATGAAAGAACACATGGCTGATTATTTTGATGCATCTTACATTATTTTGGAGTAGCATTATAGGACATCGGATCCTCACCTATGTCATTGGATCATATTTGATATAATACTTGATGCTTGTGTGTATGGGGCACATGATGATCTACTTAGTTGGATGCACAAGCACTTTAATGATTCTTTGATGATGTACCTTCTTGATGTACATTTGTATGATGTTGTTATGTACTTTGATGATCTATATTTTGTACTCATGGTGTTTGGAAGGATGCAATACAAGCAATGGGATCTTGGTATTGCTTGGTTTCAGCTCACATGGAGCAACAGTTCTATTGTTGGCTTGACAGAGAAAACCAACCTTCAGTGTTTGAGTTCAATCTTTGCAGAGCAGTGTTCTAGTTTCCTACGTGGGAGACCTTTTGAGAGATGGATTTAGTTTTCACATGCTTGGTGTTCATGGAATTTCATAGTATAAATTTCACACCATGCATGTATCATGATCATTTGGGACCCTGGGATCATTTTTGGTCTCACTGATTTCAATTTTTGGGGGCATCAAGCACTATGGGAGATTGAGTCACCAATTGAGAAGGTGATTGCGATCATATTATTGCAACATCAAGCATGGTGGTTCCTCTCTGAAATTTTCTTGGAATCTTAAAACCCAATGTTTAGCAACTCAGTGGAAACTTCAAAGAATTATACAGTGAGCAAAAGCGTTGAAAGTTCAAAAAATGTTTCCAAAATATGGAGGTAAAGATTAATTATGCAAATTTTGTTTTGATGGATTTAATTAATCTTTTGGTGTTTAGTGGTGTTGCCACAACAAATATCAATATGATAAAAAATCCACATCTTTTTAATTTTGGAAACACACAATTGCAGTACATGAGTGCCACTACTCAAATTGCAGCTAAGGAAAATTGGTTGTTCTATAAATTCAAACTCTACGTTGCAAGGAAGTGTTCCAAGAAATTTCAATCATGGATTGAGGGCAGGAGTTAAGTTGGAAAGCTTAGTGCAAGTATGAAGGTTCAACTGATTTTTGGAACACGTTGGAAGCAAATTTTGGAAGGAATGCAGGGTTCTTCAACATCCATGTTTGAAATTTCTTGAGGACAAGCAATCTTGGGTGGGGAGGACCGTAATGTCCCCATTCCAATAAATCTTCACGGAGGAAAAATTCCACTAACCTACTAGTTCCCTAGGTTGGGGTGGAAGCATTAAAAATTGGAATAAGGGACCTACAATACCCCAAATTGACCTTAGACTTACAACTTCACATTAATTGGGTCAAATAAATAATAATAAAAGAAAAATAAGGTGGAATTTGGTCATGAGGGCACATAAGAGGGGTGTGGGGCCCACATGTGGCAAGATTCCCCACTACACTTGGCATCATTCTTTCACCAATTCGAGTCCAAGGTGGAGGGTAACGTACTTGGGGGAGATGGTGAGGCAATATTCATGGCAAGAATCTAGGAATTTCGAATTGGAGTGGAAGAGTAACTCCCAAGGAAGAGGAAGAGGCATTGTGACACTTGTAGCTAGATTCCATGGCATCTATGACAACAATGATGAAGGAATCTATGACAAATATGACAAATTTAGACCTGATTGCAGACCTATGACACATATGACATATCAGGGCTAAAAATATCCACCAAGAGGGCGCATAGAGGGGAGTTATGGTCAACCAATATTCTCAATTCGAGTTGGGGGGAAAGAGGAATGCAAGTAAGAAGTGGACAAGTGTGTCATGAGAGAATCTATCACTAATTCGAGTTGAGTGAAGTATCTTGGAGGGAATTTGATCTCTTGAGTTCACTTGAGGTTAATAAAATAGTAGGATGACAAATGAGAGCAGATTTTGGTCATTTTTCATTTGCATCCTTTCAATTTGGGAGAGATTTAGCTTGTCCTTGCACGATGGATGTTCATCCTCCCTGCCATTGAACCAATTTCGAAGGTGAAAGATCCATGTCCAAGTTGATTAGAGGAGAGACAATTCATACCTCTTATCAAATATTAATGAAGGTGTTTTAATGTAGGTTCAAGTCCCCTTTCAGTTCAAGTTCAACTACTATTCTTTTCTCCCACTATCTCTTCTCTCAATATTCTCTCAATGCCCATGTTCTAGTGTTGATGGCGCACTCATAGTTGTGTAGATTTTTTGGAGGATGATTTTGTGACTCCATGGTTATGTAATATGTTGTATATATCTGTATGGAGATTCAAATTACATCTATATATAGAAATTCCATACCTTTCATGTAATCTTTCCAAGCAAACTATTGATTCGAGCTAGTTTCCCCTCTATCTTCACATGGAATTTTTGGAGTAATTTTGTATATGTTTTACATAATAATTTATCTAAGTTTTTGATGTTGTTTGGATATTATTATGATGTAATATTGATTACAAAAATACTATGTTCATACCCTTTTAGTTTTGATTAAATATTGTGCAACAAATTTCATGTCCATTGTTAACAATTTTCTCACAATTTCTGTCTCACAACATTCGGTTTTATGGGAGTTATAGAAGACCCTAAAACCTGAAGTAATGCTGCATTATGGTTTCCATTAAGGTCCTACATCAAATACAAGTATATATTCAGAAAATAGAGAAGGTCGTACCATGTTTGGGAAGTCAAAAATTTCATAGACTAGTGGGGTTTTCAACCATTGAATTCACTAATACTTTTACCCTTCTTTCCTCATTGAGAATTGCAAGCCTTGAATGATTCTAATGAATGGATAAGTGTCTAAGATCTGAATTATGATGTATTAAAACCTCTCAAGCACCTCCATATAGGATTCAAAATCATTTGGGTGCTTTTGGAGCAATTTTGGTTCACTAGTCCAAGGTTCAAAATTGGCCAAATTTGAGCAGACTTGAATAACATGTCAAAAGGATTTTTTCTGATCCGACCATTGATTGTTTTAGGTTTTTTAGGATGTGTTAAATACAATAGGGTCCTTCTAGAATAAATTTAGAAATGTCTGTAGGTGTTTGGAACACGAAAAAGAACGACTAGTTTCCTAGTTTTCCTAGTTGCGAAACTAGACAAAGTACTGAAGGAGGATGTATGTGAAGTGTTTGTAAAAAGTCATCTACCACACAATCTCAAGCAAACACATATATCATCTTGTCAAGGACAATCATAATATCCTTATAACTCTCCTAGAGTTGCCTCAGTTTTCTCATAACCATGGAATCAGTGTGAAATTCATTGTTAATGAGGGTTTTGAGAAAGAATACTTCCACTGTCTAAGGTTTTAAGGCTCTATTGAAATATTTTGTGATAGTGTGCGTATTTTTTCCAAAAATGGTAATTACATTCATCAAATCCATGGGATCATGTGAGTTGAAATCTGTCATCAACAAAATGAAACTACAATAATATTGAGCATGAATATTTAGGTATTGTACATGCAGTAATGTTTAGGAATTATGTATTAGCAAACACGTTTAATGTCTATGTTGGTCATTAAATATTAAAGTATATTGTAAGCTACTCCAATAGTAAGCCCTTACTATTGGAGTGACTTAGCCACTGGTTGATGTTATTCCAAGAGTACATTTTGTAATGTTCATAAAATGAATAGGGTTCATGCCATATCTAACCATCTCTCTCAGGTCAACACCAGAGAAGTTGAAAAGGACAAGGACGATGACTCCTTTGATGCTAGTATTTTCAATATTCAAGCAATGCCATGATAATTAGAAGATGTATAATATTTCCTACAATAGGGACATTCCCCCAAAGGCATGGACAAGGTTCAAAGATGATGCATTTTTGAAAAGTACCTAGATTCAAATTGTTAGTTCAGGTCTTATGTAAAAGTGGGTTAGACAACATACTTAGGCTATGTGTGCAACTATTGAAAACTGAACAAATCATACATGAAGATAACTTAGGTATTCTTGTGGGCTAATTTTTCCTTGTCAAGGATGACTCAGAAGATATTTTTAAGTGGGTTAGGAAGTGGGAATAAAGCTCCAAATACATGAATATAGTGAGCTTCAACAAGTCCCTCTGATGCAACCTTTTGAGCACAAGGGGATAATTTTTTTTTGACTCCCCATTGTACCAACAATGTAGGCACAATTTAAATGTGTGCTCATCGCTACATAATTGTTCATGAAGTAGGTTGAAGCTAGGCCATCAGTGTAACAAATGCATTTTTGTTTATTTGAGAACAAACTCACCGGGTTTGGATGCTTGATACAAATCACATTAGACTAGGATAACCATTTTATGGAAAATACGATCATAAGTTTGATAAAAATATTTAATATGTAGACCATACTAGAGTATTCCATATTACCCTATAGTGAACAAGAAAGTTGAGAATACAAAGTATTAGCATCAATCTTGATGAAAGCTTGCAACATGGGTCCAATTGATTGGGTTGACTAGTTACACATTGCTCTTTGTGCATACAGGACAAGATGAAAGAAATTGTCGAGGAAAACCCCTTTCTAATTATCTTTCACAAAAGAAGCTACAATCTTGATTGAATGTTAGGTTTCATCACTGAGTAGCTATTGTGGAAATATTACACATGGAACATTGGGTCAATGATCTGTCACATGAACTTGAATGATTGGAGGAGGATTGACTATGGGATAACTTCCCACAAGAAATAGTCAAGTAAATAATGAAATTATATCATGATAGAAGGATAAATAAACATGAGTTTGAATAAGGACAAGTCTTGATCCTTCTTTGATAGTTGGAAGAAAGGAAAAGTGGAAAATTTAACCTATGGTTGGATCATACCCTACATATTGAAGACCATGTATGATGACACCCCAACTAAATTTGATACCTTCAATAGATTTCCATACATCATTCAGGGGAAAAAATCTTGATTGAAGAGGTTCTTCAACTAAAAACATGACGTTCGGGTACCATGCCCAATAAATATGCAGTTGGTAATTGTTAACACTTAGACCAAGCATAAAAGCTTGACTATGAAGAGCCAAAAATTATATGATATGGGCCAAGTGCAAGATGATAAGGTAATACCCCATTCAATATTTATTAATGTAACATGACATGTGTTGATGCTTGTAGATATGGAAAACCTATATGGTTCATATTAGAAACTACCCATACGATAGACATGAAAGGACTAGGGCTTAGAACATCCTAGTCATTTGAGTGAACATGTGTGAGGAGACACTAGAGTGTTGGGACAACTTTGTACAAGATGGAATCTTGACCAAGGATACTCTATTATAAAGTGGTCATGGGGGTTCATGGATCAAAAGGAGTACTCACGTAAATAATATTGGAAATGCCATTAAAGACAAGACAAAATAAATGTGGTCGAATTTCTAATGGAATTTGGTTTCATGGAGGGGCACAATCATGTCGAATTCCTAATTGAAGTTGGTTTCATGGAGGGGCACAATCATAGAACTAATTGGACAATAAGGTCATCATTGGTTGAACCTTTGCATTTAAATGTTGAATCATTTGCTCGATAGAAATCGTGTTGACCTATAGAAATGGGTGTTGTCAAACTCCACCATAGGCAAAATTTTGGAAGATTCCATGGCTATAACATATGGAAGGTGACCCCTAGTTGGAAAATATTATGGAAGCATGGGATCATCATAGAGTACCGATCTTGGAAGAATTCATTAGGGACATGCATATATTGGTTACCAATGTAAATTAGGCACTATTGTTGAGGAAAACCCCTTTCTAATTATCTTTCACAAACTAAGCTACAATCTTGATTGAATGTTAGGTTTCATCACTGAGTAGCTGTTGTGAAAAGATTACACATGGAACATTGGGTCAAAGATCTATCACATGAACTTGAATGATTGGAGGAGGATTGACTATGGGATAACTTCCCACAAGAAATAGTTAAGTAAATAATGAAATTATATCATGATATAAGGATAAAGAAACATGAGTTTGAATAAGGACAAGTCTTGATCCTTATTTGATAGTTGGAAGAAAGGAAAAGTGGAAAATTTAACCTATGGTTGGATCATACCCTCCATATTGAAGACCATGTATGATGACACCTCAACTAAATTTGATACCTTCAATACATTTCCATACATCATTCGGGGGAAAAAAATCTTGATTGAAGAGGTTCTTCAACTAAAAACATGACGTTCAGGTACCATGCCCAATAAATATGCAGTTGGTAATTGTTAGCACTTAGACCAAGCATAAAAGCTTGACTATGAAGAGCCAAAAATTATATGATATGGGCCAAGTGCAAGATGATAAGGTAATACCCCATTCAATATTTATTAATGTAACATGACATGTGTTGATGCTTGTAGATATGGAAAACCTATATGGTTCATATTAGAAACTACCCATACGATAGACATGAAAGGACTAGGGCTTAGAACATCCTATTCATTTGAGTGAACATGTGTGAGGAGACACTAGAGTGTTGGGACACTAACTTTGTACAAGATGGAATCTTGACCAAGGATACTCTATTATAAAGTGGTCATGGGGGTTCAGGGATCAAAAGGAGTGCTCACGTAAATAATATTGGAAATGCCATTACAGCCAAGACAAAATAAATGTGGTCGAATTTCTAATGGAATTTGGTTTCATGGAGGGGCACAATCATGTCGAATTCCTAATTGAAGTTGGTTTCATGGAGGGGCACAATCATAGAACTAATTGGACAATAAGGTCATCATTGGTTGAACCTTTGCATTTAAATGTTGAATCATTTGCTCGATAGAAATCGTGTTGACCTATAGAAATGGGTGTTGTCAAACTCCACCATAGGCAAATTTTGGAAGATTCCATGGCTATAACATATGGAAGGTGACCCCTAGTTGGAAAATATTATGGAAGCATGGGATCATCATAGAGTACCGATCTTGGAAGAATTCATTAGGGACATGCATATATTGGTTACCAATGTAAATTAGGCAGTGCATTCATAGGTCCAAGATATGGCTGATAGAGTTATAAATTAATCGATGCTTGGAACTATGGACTTTAGAAATATCGGTGCCTTAGTTCTCACAATAGTTTAGAACATGAAGGAGCCATGAATGGTACTGACAAAACGAAGTAGAAATATAAGAAAAGAGATACATTTTGAAGTTAATTCTACCTAAGCAACATTGATAATTAACTATTACTTCAAAAAGGAAAAAAAATGTTATACTAAGTAAGGTGCACTTTTGAAAAAAAATTCCTACCTTTGTGTATTAGGTGCATTCTTGGGTTAACAAAAAACTTTAAAAAAAACCTCATTTGTGTACATTCTTTCAAACTAAGACTAATATGGATAAGATGGAAATTAGGGATTTCTTGTATAAACTCCAATTTCCTTAAATTTAGATTAAGAAGCTATGAATTTTGATTTCAAAAGTGCGAGTATTAATGTTTCCAAAGTGTAAAACTTGAACTATGAAAGTGTCAATATTGATTTCAAAAGTATGAATTTCAACCATGAAATTGTGATTTTTGAATACTATTGATTCCAAAAGTCTGCTTTTCGATTCCAAAAGTACGAATTTCAATTTTGAATGTGTGAATTTTGAAATTCGAAAGTGTCAATTTCAAATCCAAAATTATGAATTTGATTTCAAAAGTGTCAATATCGAATTGCTACAATGTATATTTGGATTTCAATATTTTGAATTTATAATCTAACATGTATATAGTATCTAACTCCAAGAATTATGTACAATTGCCAAAATTTTATTTTTATGTGTGTGCATAATATCACTTTGACAAGCATTACAAGATATATCAAGATTGAAGAGATGTAATAAAATAAAAACAAGTGATAATAATCATTTCATTGTAGAGATGTATTTTTTTTATAAATATTTAAGGTAGTGTACAATAAGGTTCCATATAAACAAAATGATGACTATGAGTTAGTCCTTTCTACCAACATCCACACTGTAACTGCAAATGCTATAATTTAACTGTAAACACTATAATTCATTTATTGTGGAAAATTTATTGACAAAATCCACATCTCGGTTCATGACATAAGAAATCAATTGACCTTCAATAGTTTTACTTGAAGAAATATATATTAATTAAAATCAAGTAAGTCTAATTTACAAGTTCTTAGATGATACATGTCATTAAAAAATTATAGGTACAATTTTTTTCTCTTGAACAAAGTCTCATTCATTAGCTTCACTCCATTTTTTGTTGTTATGCCTTAATTTCTGCTAGCCCCTTCTGTGTGATTTTTATTCCTTGCTATCCATACTCCCTTTGGTGATCACACCTTTATGATGCTATCAACATCAATAAGTGTTAAGCCCTAAATATTGACAGATTACCCCCTTTGTAGTGGCACATTACCCACTTTATTATGGTGCATTACATATTATTGATGTCGGCTTGGGTCTATTAGTGGGTATATTAGTTGTTATTGTAAACCTTTGTCTCCTATATATAGGAAGGAGACCTTTTCATTTTAGTCATCATTGTATCTTGTCTTGTCTTATGTATATTGTGTAAGGAGGTTCCTCCCTCGAAGAGGATTGTTATTCATCTCAGTTCTTCATTATTAAGGTGTTGATTACTTTCTTTTGGTTTATTTATGCTATTTTTATGCTATATGTGGGACTTGGTTACATAAAATTTGGTATCAGAGCTCTTTCCTCGGGACTGGTGTCATGTCCCAAAAAATTGCATTAGGTCACAATGGCCTAAGCCCCTTGGCCATACTCATGATAGTTTGTCAAATTGATGCTAAGGGTCAAATAATTGCCAAGCATGATGTCCAAGTTGGTAATAATGCAAAATTAGATCCAAATGGACAAGGTGGGTCACATCAAGAGAAAATTCCCAACTCAAAGTTTGTAATATTCCCATCCAAATGAACTATCATGGAGGAAAATTACTATTTCCCTAGGTTGGGGGTGGAAGCATTAAAAGTTGGAGTAAAGGAGCTAAAAGACCCAAAATGACCTTAGAATTACAAATTCACATTAAATGAGTCAATTAAATAATAATACAAAGAAAATAAGGTGGCATTGGATCATGAGAGCACATAAGAGGTCGCGGGACCCACATGTGGCAATATTCCTCACTACACTTGGCATGATTCTCTCACCAATTTGAGTTCAAGATGAAGGGTAACATACTTGGGGGATTTTAAGTGGTATTATTCATGGAATGAGTCATGTAAGGTATAATTGGAGTGGAAAAATAACTCGCATGGAAGAGGAAGAGGCATCTTAGAAGAATTGTGACACTTGGAGCTAGATTCTGTAACTCCTATGACAACAATGATGAAGATTCTATGACACCTATGACAAAGTTCAGACCTGATTGCTAAAATATGACATATATGACATGTTAGGGCTAAAAATAGCCTCCAATAGGGCGCACAAGGGAGTTATGGAAGCCAAGAAGCTTCCCCATTCGAATTGAGGGAAGATGGAGACTAGGAATGGTTGGGCAAGTGGCACACTTTGGAATCTCTTCCCAACTTGAGTTGGCATGAGGATTTTGGAAGGAATTCGACCCATGGAGGACTTGACAAGTTTATAAAAGAAAAGAATAAAGAAGTAAAGTAGCTTTTGATCATTTCTCATTTTGTAAATTGGAGAGCATAGCTTGTCCATGCCAGTGGAGTGTTTACTCTACTTGCCTTAGTACCAATTTCGAGGGTGAAAGATTCCCATCCTAATTGGAAATTGGAGAGGCCATTCAGACCTTTCATTTGGAGCTACAATGGAGTTATTTGTTGCAGGTTTAAGCTATAGGGAAGCTCGTGATTCTTTCTTCTTCAACTTGTTCCCATCTCTATCTCACATTTCTCTACATATTTTGGCTCTTGGAGGAAGGGCGCACATGGTGAGATGATGATATCTTTGGGAGAGTCAAAGATACCCCATTTATTTGTAATATGATGTTTTTACTCTGTATTTGATTCTCATAATAACCTCAGGTAGAAAATCCAAGTGAAACCATGTAAAAATGCCAAACTATGTATAAATGGTGCCACCCCCCTCCATAGCTTTTGCATAGCGCACTTGTTGTTGCACATAGTTAGTGAAGGACTGCTATTTAGAATTAATGGACATGTTAGCTGCTATTAGGGATAATTTTAAGGACCCATACTTATTTAAAAGTGTATAAACCTTGGCGAATCTTACCAATTCTTAAAATGTCAACTATAAAATAATTAGCAATATTTTTCTAAAATTATTTCAATTTCTAAGGATTTTATATAGTTTATATAATAATTTGGCGATTTTTAGAGTGAAAAAAGTTTACCCCATCAAAATTGGGCAAAATGGGGCTTCAAAAAATGCAAAATGGCGAATATTTTTTTGGAAAAAAACATGGAAAAATAGCCCATGGGCTAAATTTCGCCCCTAAAATTATCCTTGGCTGCTATATATATTTGTAATAATAATATAATGAGAGCTACAGTTCGAAACATCATGTATTCCAAGTGATATTTACAATCAAGGAAGAGATTCGAGCCATTTTCCCATATATCTTGTTGAGAGAGCTTGAAGTTGCTTAGTTTCGATTTGTCTCAGTCAAAATATATGATTTTATTGCTGTATGGAGAGCCATTAATGTATTTAATAATCCTCATGAACATTATACAAGTCATTGGAACAATTATCTCAAATTTCATAGCAAGTTGTGGAGTTTTACTAGCATTTACCCCTATGTGAAAGCATGTTTACAAATCTTTGATTTATGGGAGTTGAAGCAGCCTCTAGGATCCAATTAAGGATGAATTTGGATGCCCATTGAAGTAATCTAACGATTCCATGTCTCTTTTCTGAAATTTGGGAGGTTCGTACTACATTTGGGAAGCCATTAGTGATGTCTTACCCTTGGGGGTTTGAACCTCGAAATTACTAGTAAATTCCCTATTTTCCCCTGATTACAAATGAATGTTGCAGAAGTATCTTGAGAGTGCCCAAGAACCTATCAGATCAATTTTTGTTTACTAATAACCTTCAAACACTCTCATTACCAATTCAAAATCCTTAGGAGTCTTTTGGATCCATCTACCCTTGGGGGTTTGAACATCGATTTTCCTAGTAATTTTTCCTTTCATTCTCTAATTGTAAATGCAAGTTTCTAAAGTACTTAGAAGGTGTCCAAGAATATAATAGCTGAATTAGGGTGTCCTAATACACTTCAATCCACTCTGGAAATAATTCGAAACCATTTGGGATCATTTGGGACAGTTTGGAGCTTCACTAGTCCAAGGTTCGAAAATTGGCCAAATTGGGGACATTACAAATGGCTTCTTCAAAATGAGTCATATTGGAATTTTTGCTATAATTTTTTTTCTACAAGGCTTCAGAAAATGATATTATAAACCCACCTTAAACACAGGCCTAGATATCTGTGGTGCTAAATTAAGGTCCTGAGACATCACAGGTTCAGAGATATTGGCCTTGGAAGTTAGGGTTTTTTACTAGTCCATAAACTAGTGTTCTAGGGAAAAAGTTCATATCATCGGAATGCGAGATACAAATTGAGTGAGACCAGTTGCATAATAAAGGGTATAGACCACAGTATCCATGGTAGAAGTTTCAGACTCGGATACAAAATATTGGACATGTGGAAGTCCGTACAAGTTCGATATTATAAAAGGACAAAAAAAAGAAGTGTTGGGAGATTCACAATAAATTTCTATTGGAACATCATAATTAGGTCATACTCGAGGCATCAGAAAGAGGACACATAAGGATACAACAGGTCGAAGTTTCAGACCCAGAGGAGTCAAAATTTTAATTTTAACTCAGTTTTAATTCGTCCCTTAAACAGTCTCCCAATCAGGGTTGAAAAAGGTACGCCGTTTTAAATTTGACTAACTTGAGTAGAAGGATCTAATTGTGGTGAAACCTAGGGTGGGATACCGATATATAGATATATTTATAAATTCCTCCTAAAAGGGGAACATCTACATCAAATAAGCCTCCAGATAGTTCTACATGGACTTATGATGAAGGTGAAGAAATGTGCAAGGACATATCTAATTTACGAGAGAAAATAGTGACAAAAGATGCACTAATATCAATCCTAGGTCAAACCAAGAATGAAATGGAAGTGAAAATGCATGATTTGAAAAAGTACATAGATGATTTTGTCATGTCCCCAAATTTTGCTATGGTCCATGGGGTAATTTTGGCCTAAGTCACCTAGGCAACAATTATTTAATTAATGAGCAAGCATGGAAACTATCTTATGAAAGATGCCTAAGGTTGTATTTGGGTATTAAATGGATAAGGTGGATCCCAGAAGATATTAATACCCAAACTAAGGATCTAAGGAAACTAATGGAGTTATCATTAATTAATGGAGATAAATGTTGCACGGGGCCTTCACTAGAAGGCAATATAATACCACGTTCATTCATATTGCGGTATTAAATATTCATGAAAACCTAAAAATTATATTGCTTATATATTAAGGGGCAAAGGGTTTTTTTTATTTAATGTAACAATACAAAAATACTTTGGGGTCTTTTTTATATGGGTGGGTTGAAAAAATTCCTCCAAATGGAGATGGAGGGATCACGGCCGGATGAGAAATCGGGTTGAGGCAAGGCTCGGGATTACCAGTATGCAGGGAAATCACATCTTGAGGAATGCTTAAGGCCAAGGGGTTTCGTGGTGAAGTGGGTTTCCAATCGATCATAGTCAAGAGACAATGGTCATTAACAGCCAATTGGTACCAATAGCACTCAGCCAGTTGTTACCAATAGCCTTGGGAGGCTCTAAGCCTCCAGGGCCTGTTATAGGCCCTCAATAGGCGTTGGGGGATTGAATACCCAACAAATCGTGCCTATTACAGGCCTTGAGAGGTTTAGTGAGCCTCCTAGAGCTTGTTATAGACCCTGGGGGCTTCGATAACTAGCCCACAACAGGCTTAGTCAGCGATTGGGAACTGCAACATGCAATCTAAATGTTGTACTATGTGCATTGGCTCTAGTGACATACAAGAAGTGATCTCCTATCTCTTCATTAGACCATCAGATGTTTCAAATCATAATGATATGTGGTTGAGTAATTGCATTGTGGGTGAAGTAATGTGCATCCAAAATATACATCGAAAGAAGCAAGGTGCATGTTATAATGCATGTGGGGTCATAAGAGGGGTATCATATCAATATACTAGGTAGAAATATAAAGGGGTATAAAAAATGTTAATGAAAAAATTGATACATACAATATCTAGTGAAAATAGAGTTTTTTTTAAATTGGGAAGGCATATTGGGAGGGGGTTAAAAAAAAATATTTTGGAAGGTATTTTCCAATATTTAGTGAAATTAGGGGTATTGTTTCATATGCCACGAACAAACGTGCTATGATAGCGTTTATTGAGTGAAGCCCCCGTGAAATGTTGAGGCAGAATACTATATGAATTAATTAATTATATTCAGAGTTGGATTGATTTTAATTAATAAATGCATCGTTACTAATTTAATTGGTGGCGAGTTGATGTTGACAAGGCTAGGAGGTCGAATTGGTCATGTGGACCACTCTTTCCTTAGTGGCAACACTCAGAAAAGAAGGTTTTGGAAAGCAAACAGTTTCTAATTTTCACAAGGAGTGCACCTTACCTCACCCACACATGTGGCTTAGCTTCCTAAACAAGTCAACTTCTCTATTTAAGCATGTTCTGAACTTCATTCAAGAACTTTTGTCATTTGCAATTTTGGTTTGAGAGCTCTGAGCCTCTATGGTTGAGTGTTGTGCCTCAACAAGTTTGCTTGGGTGATGTGCCCCAAGACTTTGTGAGTTATCCAAGAGTGTTGTGCAGGTCCAGAAAGTTATATTACATCCAATAATCTCCAGTACAGTTCAGTCATAAATATCTAATGTCGGATTGAAGAGGAGGCCACCATTGAAGAAGAACTGCAGCTAGTTTTGGAGGAGGATCATTAGCAGAAGAAGATGGTTGTAGAGGAGCATGCCCAGGACCTCCAGTGAGATCTATTAGTTTTTATCAGCATATATCATAGGATGCCATGTCCAGAGGTCGAATTCAGACTTGATCTCCCATTCCTCTCATTGCTCCAGTTCGTCCAACTAAATTTGGAGGTGTTTCCCATGATGGAGACATTTAGTTGAAGGAGGACGTACCAGTGATTACTACCAGCAAAAGGAGCAGCCAAATCATACCTATTATTCATATATGTTCTTATCATTACTTCCAGAACAGATCTATTGTAAAAATCCTTCTCTCTATTCATCTTCTCCACCAATGTAATGCAATTTATAACCTGTGAGGAAGTATGTTTTGAGAAAGGAGCCATTGAAATAAAAAGGAGAGTTCTGTTATGTACATTTCAATTCATTAATTTTGTTAATACTATATCAGAGCTTCATAAATTTTCAGAATAGAAAAATTGGTTAATGGGAGTGATTTGTCAAGTTAAATTCCAAGACTAGCTCATTGAGGGGTTTTTCTAGACTAGTTTCACAGTTTTCTTTATAAAATGAAATCTGTGCATCCATTCAACTTCCCGTTTGTTGAATTAGGTTAATAAATCAATATATTAACCATATCATCCCTTAAAACCAGAATTTGGAAGCTTCTGCCTTATGTTTGGGAAGCCAGCAAAATTCCTAGCCCGACAATCCCAGCTAAGCACCTGTCACACAAATCTTTCCAAACTTTGTCCAATCTTCTCCAGAATCCTTCTGAACATATCCAGCCACTATTGGACTGATATATACACTTTCACTAACTCCCAGAACCCCTACCTGTCTAGTATGCATATGCCAGCTACCTAGGAAGCCTCGAAGTAGGCAATAGACTAGCTCTATTACTGAAAAGTGAAAGGTATTGGTACATGGTGCATAGGACACCTCCGATATTCAATTTGACCTACAGTTGCACCTAACCCCATATAAATTCCAGAATTGAACTTTCATCCCACCATCCTCAGTCTTTAGCCCAGTACACCTCACTTACTCCTTGCATGGTTCGAAGAAATTAGCAGAAATTTGACTAGTGGAGTTTAAAGGAATTTGGAATTGAGTTAATATTCTGGGTAAATTATTCCTAGGATATTACATATTTTAAGGGTTTGAAGGGGAATATGGAAGTTTTGAAAGAAGGTTTTTCAAAGTTGTTGCAAGAAGGGCTTCCTAGAAGTGAGAAGACCTCCCATGAAATTCATGATGAAAACAAAAGGAACTTACATCATGGCTTTAGGGACTCCAACATGGGGTCAAAAACCAACTACATCCCAAAGATTGATATGAGGAATTTTGATGGCATGGATCCAATCACATGGATACTACAGATGGAGTAGTTCTTTGAGCTACAGGAGGTGCAATCCACACAAAAGGTACGCATTGCATCTTTATGTTTAGAACCTAATCAGTTCATGTGGTATAGATGACTTTGCTCTCGTAAACCACTTGTAACTTGGACATTTTTTATGGAGGAATTGATAGCACATTATGAGGACACCAAGAGAAATACCTTCTTTAGCCAACTAATAAATATCAAACAAAAGGGTTCATTTGGGGAGCACATTGAGAACTTCCAAATATTGAATATCAAGGTGACAGATATTCCAGAAGAGCATCTAACTGACGTCTTCATAGGAAATTTAAGAGATATCATCCAACATGAGGTTCTCCTGTGGGAACCTAAATCCTTGGAGCATGCATTCAGGGTGGCAAGAAAACTTGAAAACAAAATTATGGCAATGAGGAAGTCTACCACATACAACTATAAAGAAGGAAGTGTGGTCTCGAGTCATCCACAACCTACAATGTTGACACCAAAAAAACTAGAGGAAAAAATATCAAAAGGGCTTTGTTACAGTTGTGATAGAAAATACAGTAAGGGACATAAGTGCACTAAGAAGAAACTATTTTACATAGATTGTGAAGTAGAGGAAGAAAATGAACAAGAAGCACCAAAAGAACAGGAACCGTCTCAAGATGAAGAAATAGAGGATACTACTTCCGAAGAGATTACTCCCACCATATCCTGTCATGCATTGGATGGAATTAACACTCCTCAAACTCTCAAGATCAAAGGATATATCAAAAAGAAAAAGGTAACGATGTTGATTGATTATGGTAGTACTCATAATTTCATTCATTATAAATTGGCCAAGGTTCTCAATTGCTTTGTATATCTAGAACGAAAGTTTCAAGTAATGATTCTTGGAACAGAGATTATCTTCATAGGAGCAACAAAAATGGGTAACCAAGATGTTTGGATATGACTTTGAAATCATTTATCGAAAAGGGAAACATAATGTGGTGGCAGATGCACTTTACAAAAAATATGAAGATGTCAGGGCATTACTTTGTGCAATTTCCATTCCACAATCCGATTGGATAGTAGCAACTCAGGAAGAATGGGAAAATGGCGTATCTATGTGGATGCTCATTCAAAATCTACAGGACGATCCCAGTGTATCAGATACTTTTGTGTGGAAAAAGATTCACTATGGTATAATGATCGCTTATATTTATGCAAAGACTCCCAAATCAAACAAAAGGTCCTCTCAGAATTACACACCTCTCCTATAGGTGGGCACTCGGGATTCCTGAAAACTTACCACAGGGTCAAGAAGGAATTTTTTTGGGAAGGTCTTAAATATGATGTTCAAAGGTTCATGGCCGAATGCTTGGTTTTCCAACAAAATAAGGTAGAAACAGTTAAGACCCCAGGACTTCTACAACCATTAGACATACCTTTCCAGCGCTGGGAAGAAGTCTCAAAGGATTTTATTACAGGTATACCCAAGTCAGAAGGATATAATGTTATTATGATGGTCGTTGATAGACTCACGAAGTATGCACATTTTTGTGCACTCTCTCACCCTTTTAATGCAAGTACAGTAGCCGCAACTTTTCTGGAAACAATTCATAATTTACATGGAAATCCGAAGATTATTGTAAGCGATAGAGATCCAATTTTGACTGAAAATTTTTGGACTGAATTATTTTCTTGTTTGGGTACCCAATTGGCTCACAGTTCATCTCATCATCCTCAATTTGATGGGAAAACTAAGATAGTGAACAAATGTTTGGAAGGCTATCTTCGTTGCTTTGCATATGATAAACAAACATAGTGGGTGACATAGTTATCTTTGGTAGAATGGTGGTACTATACTTCCTTCCATACATCATAAAAAATGTCTCCATTTATGGCACTTTATGGGTACCATCCTCAATCTATCACATATACTTTAAAGGGAAAATCTAAAGTTCAAGCCATGGAAGATCACATAGAGCACCAACAAGAAGTTCTCTAGATACTTAAGGACAACCTAGCTATGTCACAAAATAGGATGAAACAACAAGCTGATCAACATCGGAGTGAAAGGATTTTCAAAGAAGGGGATTGGGTATTTCTAAGGTTACAACCTTACAAGTAGATGTCCCTCAAGAAACTAAATAAGGGCAATAAATTAGCACCCAAGTATTATGGTCCTTATAAGTTGTTGCATAAGATTGGTAGTATGGATTACAAATTGGAGCTTCCTTCATCTTCAAAAGTGCATCTAGTTTTCCATGTTTCTTGCTTAAAGAAGGTAATAGGAGACAAGATCTCAATTCAAACAATATTTCCCGAGCTTGATGAAGAAGGAAGAGTCATATTGGAACTTGAACAAATCACTAAAACAAAGACCAAACAACTATGAAATCGGGCTATTACGGAGTACCTCATCAAATGGAAGAACATGCCAGTGGAAGATTCAACATGGGAAGATGAGTCCTTCATACATAAGCATCCACAACTAATCAAGCATTGAGGACAACACTTGTCTCAAGGGGAGGGACATGTTAAGCCCTATATATTGGCACATTACCCCCTTTGTAGTGGCACATTACCCCCTTTATTATGGTGCATTACATATTATTGATGCCGGCTTGGGTCTATTAGTGGGTTTATTAGTTGTTATTGTAACCCTTTGTCTCCTATATATAGGAAGGAGACCTTTTCATTTTATTCATCATTGTATCTTGTATTGTCTTATGTACATTATGTAAGGAGGTTCCTCCCTCAAAGATGATTGTTATTCATCTCAGTTCTTCATTATTAAGGCGTTGATTAATTGCTTTTGGTCCATTTCTACTATTTTTATGCTATATCTGGGACTTGTTTGCATAATAATAACCATATTCCCTTCCATACCAAAAAATCATTGTTGGGATTTCTTAAAATAATTTTTACACAACTTTGTTTACCTTTGATGTTCTAGTGAGATTCTACCATTCAACCTATCCAACCATATTACATAATATACATATGGTGGTTGTACTATGTGAATTTTTTCCTCTACAACATCATCTCTTGGAAAAAATGGATCTCTAGGCTCGCCACATAGAGGTCCAATGTAGTGATCCTTAATTGTGATTGTGTGGACATTATCCCGCATGAAAATTCCATAACTTCAAGTGTGGGTTGTATAGGAGTATTGTTTCTTATTTATTTCACTTTGGATGGCCATAAATTAATTGTTGAGTGCACAATGTTCAAAAAGGGAGTGTCCAAATATTTAAATATTTTCTCCCATTAAGTTATCTTTGGATGCCAATGTTGTTCCTCTCCCTTCTCAACCCCTTTCTTACATAATGAAATATATGTTTATAATAACTTTTTTATTTCTTCCATATCATAATGTAGTCCTCAACAAGAGCTCCTTCTCCTCCTATGCGCCAATCACAAGTGAGTGAATGAATGATATAAATGAGGAACACACCTCCTCTATTTATACTCAACTCCTAACTGACTTTTCACCCTAACAGGACCAATTTGTTGAAATATTGTAATTTCTAAGAATATTATATTTGTACTTTATTATTCCGGATATGTTTCATTCCTCCGTAGAGACCCTATTGTATATCCGGAGATTTTTATTCCTCTGAGAGAGTGTGGTAACTAGGGTTATTAGATATCCCTTGTGGGGTCGGCCCTGAGTTAGTTGTTTAAGGGTTATTAGACTATCCTAGGAGAAGTCGGCCTTGTTAGGGTGAAAAGTTAGTTAGGAGTTGAGTATAAATAGAGGAGGTGTGTTCCTCATTTATATCATTCATTCACTCACTTATGATTGGCGCATAGGAGGAGAAGGAGCTCTTGTTGAGGACTACATCTTTGTATTGGTTGATTATCTATATTGAGGAAAACTTTGTTGGGTTTTCTACCCCATAAGGGTTTCCTAGGGTAAATCTTTGTCTATATTGTGATTGTGTTTCTTTCAGTGATATTGCTTGTAAATTTAGGCTAAAATTAACATGGTATCAGAGCTAGCCTGAATAGGACACTTTTCACAAGGTGAAAATACCTCTCTCTCCTCCTCCAGTGAAAATTAGGGTTTATGCAAAAGTTGGAATTTTTGGAATCTGATTGCGTGGCTGGATAGCCCTCCTCAAAATCGAAGTTTGAGCCCTAGATCAAACTTTTTGAGTGGGTAGAACCCCGGGCTTTGTCAAACCCTAGTTTGACTTTTGGACCAGAAAACTAGTGCACCAGAAAAACTGCGCACCTGTGCACCAATGAACCAGAAAAGCCGCGAACCTGTGCACCAGTGAACCAGAAAAGCTGCGAACCTGTGTACCAGTAAACCAGAAAAGTAGAGACCAGAAAACTAGAAATTCTGTTGCAGATCCGGAAGGTGAAAAATTGAAGTTTCCAGAAGTAGAGCACACCAGTAATCTCAATTCTGTCAAGTTCATCTCCTGGTAAGTATTATTCTATCTTTTGAGAAACGTCAATCTCTGTGACCTCCTAGATAAGATGGCTCCAAGCACTAAGCTTGAAGACAAGCTAGAGGGTATAGAGAATTTACGGGCATGGAAATATAGGATTGGTTTCATTCTTGAAGAGAATGATCTTGTCCAATATATCAAGGATGAAGTTGCAGAACCTGAAGCTAAAGAAAAGCATAAGAAGGACTTGATTAGGGTAAAGAGAATAATTGCTGATTCTATCAAGGACCACTTGATTCCCCAAGTGGCATCCAAGAAGACCCCAAAGGAAATGTATGATTCCCTTTCCAGAATGTATGAAGGAAAGAACATCAACAAGAAGATGAACTTGAGAGCTCAATTCAAGAGCACTAAGATGAATAAAGGAGAATCTATTCAAGATTATTTCTGAAGGGTTTCCCTGTTCAAGGAACAACTAGATGCTATTGGAGACACCCTTGATGAAGATGAACTAGTCATGATTTCTCTAAATGGTCTCACTAGACCTTGGGAGTCATTCATCCAAACCATGTGTGCCAGAAAAGAAAGTATGAAGTTTGATGTGGTATGGGAGGATTGCATTCAAGAAGAAGCTAGGGTATCCAATAGAGAAGCCTTGCTCAAAGAAGATGATCAAGCATTAGCCACCCATACCAAAAGAAGAACAAGCCATCCCAACTTCAAGAAAGGAAGCCAAAAGGAGTCTTAACCTCCACAAAGGTTTCAAAATAAAAGAGGAGATAATTCAGGAAGAGATTTCTCCTCATTCCAATGTTACAATTGTCACAAAATATGACACATTACTAGGGAGTGTCCCTCAAATACAAAGAAGAGTTTCCATCATAAAAGACATCAAGCACATCTAGTAGAATATGATAGTGAAGAAGAAGAAGAGGAGGAAAGGCCTCAAAAGAAAAGAGATAGAATAGAAGAAGAATATGCAGAAGAGTATGTTCTATTCTCTGCACTCTCTGGGTCTGTGACACTTGGAGAAGATACATGGCTTATTGATAGTGGTGCTTCAAAGCACATGACAGGTCAAAAGAAAACTCTCTCAAAACTTGAAGAGAAGACATCCCCACAGAAAGTATCTTTAGGAGATGATTATCAATATCCCATCAAGGGAATTGGTGAAGCAAGCTACAAGCTTGATTTTGGAGCCCCCATGAAGATGAAGGGAGTTTTATATGTACCAAGGTTGAAGAAGAAATTGATTTCTATATCAACATTAGATAAGAAAGGTTATAGGGTTGCATTCATAGATGGACAAGTACTCATGTGTTCCAAAGGAAAATCTATTAAGGATGCAATTGTCATTGGTGAAGAGTAAGGAGGTCTATATAAACTCAAGGGTCATCCAGAAGCTTCCCTTGTTCATGAAGCCACCAGTCCAAGTGAGCTATGGCATAGAAGGCTTGCTCATATCAACTACAAAGCACTACCCTATGTGAGTAAAGTAGTGACAAGATTGCCAGATTTAAAGATTGAACATGAAGGCACTTGCAAAGGATGTGCAAAAGGTAAGAATATCAAGAACCCATTTCCAAAGAGTGAAACAAAGACTAAAAGTACTTTGGAACTGATCCATTCAGATGTATGTGGTCCAATGCCCTCCATATCCTTGAGTGGATATGAATACTACCTTACATTTATTGATGACTATTCAAGAAAGACTTGGATATACTTCCTAAAAGGAAAGAATGAAGTCTTTGAAAAGTTCAAGGAGTTCAAAGCCTTGATAGAAAATCATTCAGAAAAGAAGATCAAAATACTCAGGACAGATAATGGTGGAGAATACACTTCAAAGGATTTTGAAGTCTTTTGTAAAGAAGCTGGAATCAAGAGGGAACTAACCACTCCCTACAATCCTAAAAAAAATGGTGTTGCGGAAAGAAAGAATAGAACCATTATGGAAGCAATGAAGAAAATGATACATGATAAAGACCTACCTATGTATCTATGGGTTGAAGTAGCCAGGACAATAGTCTCTGTGTAGAATAGACTATCTCATAGTGCCCTAGAATTCAAGACTCCAGAAGAAGTGTTCACAGGGAAGAAACCTGAGGTAAGCCACCTCAAGATATTTGGGTGTCCTGTATATATTCACATACCAAAAGAAAATGGAACTAAGTTGGACCCTTCCGGAAAGAAGGGAATATTTGTTGGGTATTGTGAGGCATCCAAAGCATTCAGGATATACATCCCAGGATTCCATCATATGGAAATTAGTAGGGATGTGACCTTTGATGAAGAAGCAGCTCTCAAGAGATCTATGAAGTGCCAATATGAAGAAGTATATGAAGAAGATGCACCTCCCAAAATTACAGAAGCTGCACCAGCCCCTGAAGAAGAGACACTTGAAGACCATGACATGTTAGAACCACAAGAACCCCCCATCACAAACATATCAAGAAAGAGAAAGCCATCACAGGCTAGAGATATTATACTAGGAGCAGAAAAGTATGGAGCCCCTGAAGGCTCCACTAGAGTGAGCAAGAAACCAAAGCCATTCTCCAACTATGTGGCTTTGATGTGTGATCTTGTAGATCAAGAGCCTACTAGTTATGAAGAGGCAGTTCATAAGAAAGAGTGGGTAGAGCCAATGACGGAGGAGTATTAGTCAATAATGAAGAATGATGTTTGGGAGATTGTTCCGAAACCAAAGGACAAGAGTGTGGTATCCTCCAAATGGATATACAAAATAAAGCATGATGCAGATGGTGTTGATGTATATGTAACTTCGGAATGTATTTCACATATATTTATATTGTAAGTGTCGTAACTTATACTTGATGGGTTATTAGACCACCTTGTTGGGGTCGGCCCTGTATAAGTCATGTGGGTCAAAGGGTTATTAGACCACCCTATTGGGGGTCGGCCATGTGGGTCGAAGGGTTATTAGACCACCCTATTGGGGGTCAGCCCAGTCAGCATTATGTTATGTGGTTAAGTTCGAGCCTACATGGGTTAGGTAAAAAGGCAAGTCAAGTCAAGTATAAATAGAGTGTGGGAGGCACTCTATTTGCTCACTCACTTCTCACACATGCACTCAAGGAGGAGTGGTGCACTTATGGAGGAGGAGGATCTGCTGCTAGGTTATGTATATCTCTTATGGTTGGTTGTATCATTGCTCTATCTATCTCTGAGGAAGTTATTGGGGTTTTTCACCTTTATGGTTTTCCCCAAGTAAATCTTTGTGTCTCTTGTGTGCTTGCATTATTGTCTCCATGATTGATATGATGTAGATATGCTGTACATGTTGTTCTCTCAGTTAAGATCCTAGATCAGATTGAAGTAAATTCTGAAAATCTAACATGGTATCAGAGCTAGCCTGAAAGAAGGCATGATATGGCATGTATGACACTTGTTGCACTTACGATGCTAGGGCTTGATATAGCAAAAACCAGTCATCGTAGCACTTTCGCTATAAATCCGTTTTAGCAAAGTTTTCGGATCTGAAATTGTTACAGGACGAAGATTAAATCTCCAGGTACCTTGTGTCCAAAGGACAACCTCTAATTCGTTGTACTTTGTGATTTATGATCTGTGAAATATAGGGTTTCTGCCTCTTCCAGATCTGAGTCAAAATCAGGTGACCTTGGGAAAAAGGTCAAAACTTGGGCTAGGAAGATCCAAATGAAATTTTGTAAAAAGTGACAGGTATTACACAGACTGTACTATCTCAGAAAATTTTTTCAGAGGCCGAAGTTGAACCAGTGACACGTGGCATGCCGTACAAGTTCGATCTCCTGTATTATCCCATAAACAGGTCACGTTGCGACACTTGGCATAACTCTCTCTCAAAGAATCCAATTGAGGTCAGACATGTCAATATGGAAAGCTAATAGGCCGAGATATCTCAAGAAAAGTTTTCAGAGGCCGAAGTTGAAACAGTGACACGTGGCACGCCGTACAAGTTCGCTCTCCTGTATTATCCCAAAACAGGTCACGTTGCGACATTTGGCATAACTCTCTCTTAGAGAATCCAATTGAGGTCAGACCTGTCAGGATGGAAAGATAACAGGTCAGGCTATCTCAAAAAACGTTTTCAGACCCTGTGGATCAAAAAGTTCGGAGTTACACCAGAAACAATCAGGTACATATTTCTGTCAAAACATAATTATTTTTGAGTACCTTCATTCATGGCTTCCGAAATTTAGGGCTTTGAAGAAAGTTGGAATTTTTGTAATCGAAGACTACGGCTGGATGCTACTCATCAAAATAGAAATTTAGAGACCAAGATCAAAATTTTTGGTTAGGAAGAAGGCCGGGCTTGATCAAACCCTAGTTCGGGACTTTGATCAGAAAAGTGGAAAATTAGGGCTTCTGTAAAAATGGGAATTTTTGAAATCTGTGACCACGGCTGGAAGCTCCTCAGAAAAATAGAAGCTTAGAGATTTGGATCAAACCTTTTGATTGGGCATAAGAGTGGGCTTCATCAAACCCCAGTTCAGGGTCACGTCTAGTGAATCCAGAAGTCTCAAAGGAAAAATTGAGGAGTAAAACTTTGCATTTTTCAAATTCTGAATATGCCAGCTTGATCAGCTCATCAAGGCGCATATTTCTATCCTTTCAGAAGTTTGAAATTCAAAGTTTGAATTTTTGGGGTTTCTCTGACAAACCCATATCCAAATCGAGGTCCAGCTCTTGCAAATCAAGTGGATTGGGTTAATCCTAGAAGAAGATGGATTGGTCACCTACATAAGTGAAGAAGTTCCTGTTTCAGAGGGAGATGAGGCTAAGGCCTTACATAAGAATATTACAAGCGATCTCGACAGGTATGACTCATCGAGGTATGTTTCGATATTTGTTCATGATTAAGTTTATGATATGTTTGTCTTCATGTTATTACGGTTAGTACAATCTTGATTTTAGATTTGTCATATCACCTTAACAAAATTATGAATGCATAATAGAAGATATTCATTGGTTAGGGTGTTGACACTTATGATTATACTAATGCATTATGGTGTTGTATGAGGTTTATGTTGTCTACTAACATGAAAGGTACACCAAGAAAGACAAATCATGTTCTTCTTCAAGAATGTATGATCATGGTGACATGAAGACAAGGATTCATCCATTGTCATGGATCACATAGAAGATCTACTTTCGAGGTATGTATAACTTGTTTCTACAATGGTTAACTTATGAGATATGCAGGTTACTAGCACAAGTCATCGAAGAGAATCAAAAGACATTATGTGGGTATGTTAGACATAAATAGCTAGCATGCTAATCCAGGTATGTTTTTCTTATATCAAGCTAGAATCCTACCTTGTGTTAGGATCTTATACTGTGGTTGATAATGATTATTCATGAAGTCATAGGTTTGAATAATCATGGTTGTATGCATATTATGTTTCTTACCATAATTGATGATATGACTAACCAGAAGAATCATGAAGGTATAGGTTTGAATAATCACAGGTTTTATGCATATTATATCTCTTATCTTGATTGATGATTCAACTAACCTGAATAGTCATAGGTTTGAGTAATTATAGGTTTAGACATGTTATGTTTCTTATGATTTGACTAACCATAAGAATACTACATAAACCTTGAATGCTAATGCTTATTATTTCTGTACATGCTTGAGATTATTGTGTTTTAATAGTATACTAATGAATGTATGATTTTATATGAAATCACAAGGATAACACAATCATGATACTAATAAGCATGCATAGGGACCAAGGATGAATATGAGTTCAAGAACAGGTAATTCAGGAAGCAAAGATCAAGAGGGAGCACACTCCAGTTGCTCCTGCAAGAAAGCAAAGGAGCACACTCCAGTTGTTCCTGCAAGAAAGAAAAGGAGCAAACATCAGTAGTCTCTGCAAGGATGTAGATATTTAGAGGGAGTTGACCATCTTTCTACATTCCACAACAGAAAGGTGTAGAAGAAGCTACTTCAGATTAGGACTCCAGCATCTCCTGTAAGGAAGCGAAGACTCAGAGGGAGTCCATCCAACGAACAAACAAAGATAAGTATTTTAATTATCATTTCTTGCATATTTGTTTGTTTAAGTAAAATTGTTCAATGATGTATATGCTCATGTTCCTAGACTTAGGATATGTATTGTGCATATTAGAAAAGTTGCATTGATGAACAGTATACTACTAATATACATGGGTAAGTGGCCTATGGCATTGTACAACATTCCATTGCTACTTATCTAGAATGAAACCTCTTTGCTGACATGTTGGGAGTTATGCACACTCTTAACAATGTTTTGGTAGAGATTGGAAGGCATCTAGAAAGTTACGGGATATGGATAAATGTTGTATTGAAGCATTGGCTAAGATAATTGCATGACTGTATGACATATTTCTTTATGTGTAAGAATTTGTTCTGAAAATTATGAGATGTTTCTAATCATGCAATTTAACCTGTTTTGTAGGAAAGACCGCATATCCTCACCTACAAAAGGACTACAACATTTGCTCCAGCAACAAAGATATTTATTGAAGATATTGAAGTTCCCAGGATCTGGGATGAAGAAATGGAATGCCATGATCCGTCGATCATGAAGAATGATGTTTGGGATGTAGTCCCAAGACGTGAAGGGAAGTTTGTTATGACTTCCAAATGGAACTATCAGATCAAGCATGTTGCAGATGGCAGCATTGAGAAATATAAAAGTGATGAAATAGAAGATGCACCAGATGGATCTCAAGACAACATGGTGTAGTCATATATGTGTGCAGAACTTGGTATGGTAGGATAGACAACTTTCTATCCAGTTTGGGCGTTACCAAGAGTAAAGCATATTCCAACCTTTTCTACAAGGTTGAAGAAGGCAATCCAGTGATACTACTTTTGTATGTAGATAACCTGTTTGTTACAGGTAAAGATAGATTGATTGCCGACATGCAGTGGAAGCTTTCTGCCAAGTTCGAGATGAAGAACTTGGGGATGATGCACTATTTGTTTTTGGCATGGAGGTGTGGCAGAGTGCATATGGAATCTTCCTTGGACAAGGGAAGTATGTAGTAGAGATCTTGAAGAGGTTCGGGATGATGGACTGCAAGGATATGGCCACACCTATGGCATCGAATCTGAAGCTTCTATGTGATGCTTCATCTGAGCCGGTTGATGTCTCTTTGTATCGTCAGATGATTGGGTCCTTGATGTACCTGACGAACACGAGACCAGACATTTGCTTTGCTGTGAACACATTGAGCCAGTTCCTGACGGATCCGAGGAGTGTTCACCTGGTTGCTGTAAAGCATGTTCTGAGGTACCTAAAGGGTACAGTGGATTATGGGCTCAGGTATGAGGAGAATCAAAAGTTTAACCTGCAGGGTTATATTGATTCAGATTGGGCTGGCAGTGCTATAGATAGGAAGAGCACATCTGGGTGTTGCTTCAGTATGGGATCAGGTGTGATATCTTGGTTTAGCAGGAAGAAGTCCTGTGTAGCACTGAGTATAGCTGGGGCAGAGTATGTTGCAACCTGTTCAGCTAGTTGTGAGACAGTATGGCTACGGAAGCTACTGTATGGGTTATTTGATCTCCCATTGGAGGCTACTGGTATCTTCTGTGATAACCAGAGTTGTGTGAAGCTGTCCGAGAACCCAATGTTTCATGACAGGTCAAAACACATAGAGATCAAATATCACTATATCAGGGATATGGTGTAGAGAGGAGCTGCGAAGCTCCTATATGTTGCGACAGACGAGCAGATTGCAGATGTGCTGACGAAGCCGCTAGCCAGAGTGAAGTTCGAGTACTTCAGAGAGAGGCTTGGCGTTCTTCAGATCGAGGACACTTCGAGGAAGAAGTGATGGACACATTTGCTGAATCCATTCCAAGCATGTTGGAAGGAGGATCCTTCACATGGCTGTGGATGTAAGCGCTGGATAATGGGCATCAGGATGATGTTCTGGTTTCTGCTTGGATATGATCAGTTGGATCATTTATGTATGTACGCATCATGTTGGATGCTGGATATGATCAGTTGGATAATTTATGTATGTATGCATCATGTTGGATGCTGGATATGTTCAGTTGGATCATTTGTGTATGTATGCATCATGTTGGATGCTGGATATGATCAGTTGGATCATGTGTATGTATTTTGTATATGCATCATGTTGGATGCTTGGACCATGTATCTGTATATGTATCAGGTGGATACATTGTATGATCAGGTGGATCATGTACGGTGATATGTATCATGTATCAGGTGGATACATTGTATGATCAGGAGGATCATGTATGATGATATGTATCAGGTAGATACTTGGTATGCATCAGGTGGATGCATTGATGATCAGGTGGATCATGTAGCAGGATGTTGCAGTGATGATCAGGATGATCATGGATGATGAGCTTCAGGATGTTGCTCCAGACGACACGCAACAGGACGTTGCAGTGATGATGATCAGGACGATCATGAGTACATCAGGACGATGTATGGTGAGTATTAGGTTGATACTTTGTGGCCGTGGATCAGGTTGTGTATATGAGCATGTCTGGGAGATCCTATAGGTCGGAGTTGTGTACCCGTAACAGCCTGGGATGCTCTTTCGAGACATTGCTCTGGGAGGACATGTAATTTGTGCCCTGGGAGATTTCAGGTCGGAGTTGTGTACCCGTAACATCCTGAGATGCTCTTGCGAGGTTTTGTCCTATGGCATGTAATTTGGGCCCTGGGAGATTTCAGTTCGGAGTTGTGTACCCGTAACATCCTGAGATGCTCTTTCGAGGTTTTGCCATGACCACATGTAATTTGTGCCCTGGGAGATTTCAGGTCAGAGTTGTGTACCCATAACATCCTGAGATGCTCTTGCTAGGTTTTGTGGTGGACCACATGTAATTTGTGCCCTGGGAGATCCTTCAGGTTGGAGTTGTGTACCCGTAACATCCTGGGATGCTCTTTCGAGGTTTTGTGGTGGGGTCACATGTAATAGCGCCCTGGGAGATCCTACAGGTCGGAGTTGTGTACCCGTAACATCCTGGGATGCTCTTTCGAGGTTTTGTGACGCACGTAATAAGTCCTGAGGATTCCACAGTATGGCCAGTGATGATGAAGACTTGCAAGTGGTGGGCCTACATCCAGTATGAAAAAGGACTGGCTCTGTAGAACTTCCTATGATGAGTAGATTCAGAGATTGATTGAGATAGCAGCAGCAGTGACGATGATGATGACTCGATGACGATTATCTAGTGACGATGATCTAGAGAAGATGACTTGTGCTAGAAGAACTGTGCTGAGAAATACCTTCCTAGTTAAGAGGGAGTGTTGATGTATATGTAACTTCGGAATGTATTTCACATATATTTATATTGTAAGTGTCGTAACTTATACTTGATGGGTTATTAGACCACCTTGTTGGGGTCGGCCCTGTATAAGTCATGTGGGTCAAAGGGTTATTAGACCACCCTATTGGGGGTCGTCCATGCGGGTCGAAGGGTTATTAGACCACCCTATTGGGGGTCGGCCCAGTCAGCATTATGTTATGTGGTTAAGTTCGAGCCTACATGAGTTAGGTAAAAAGGCAAGTCAAGTCAAGTATAAATAGAGTACGGGAGGCACTCTATTTGCTCACTCACTTCTCACACATGCACTCAAGGAGGAGTGGCGCACTTATGGAGGAGGAGGATCTGCTGCTAGGTTATGTCTATCTCTTATGGTTGCTTGTATCATTGCTCTATCTATCTCTGAGGAAGTTATTGGGGTTTTTCACCTTTATGGTTTTCCCCAAGTAAATCTTTGTGTCTCTTGTGTGCTTGCATTATTGTCTCCATGATTGATATGCTGTAGATATGCTGTACATGTTGTTCTCTCAGTTAAGATCCTAGATCAGATTGAAATAAATTCTGAAAATCTAACAGATGGTAGCATTGAAAAATATAAGGAAAGGTTCGTAGCCAGAGGATTCTCTCAGAAAGAGGGAGTTGACTATGAAGAGACATTTGCACCAGTTGCAAGGTACACTTCCATTAGAACCATCATGGAACTTGCATCCATGATGAAGTGGAAATTACATCAGATGTATGTAAAGACATCTTTCCTAAATGGTGTGATTGAGGAAGAAGTGTACATAAAACAACCACAAGGATTTGAGGTTGAAGATAGAAGAACCCACATATGTAAACTAAAGAAGGCTTTGTATGGGTTGAAGCAAGTTCCCAGAGCTTGGTATGGAAGAATTAATAGTTTCTTGACAAGCTTGGGCTTTACCAAGAGTAAAGCTAATCCTAACCTTTATCTCAAAGTTATGGATGATGAACCTGTCATATTGTTGTTGTATGTGGATGATCTATTTCTAACTGGGAATGAGAATCAGATTGTCAAGTGCAAGAAGAAACTGTCTGCAGAGTTTGAGATGAAAGATCTCGGTTTGATGTATTACTTCCTAGGACTGGAAGTATGGCAAGGCTCAGAAGGAATATTTCTCAACCAGGGAAAGTATGTTGTGGAAATATTGAAAAGATTTGATATGTTGGAATGTAAAGCCATGGCCACTCCCATGGATTCCAACTTGAAGCTGTTAGCGAATGACTCATCAGAGTTAGTGGATGTAACTCTGTACAGGCAGATTATTGGGTCATTGATGTATCTGACGAACACTAGGATAGATATATGCTTTGCTATGAACACCTTGAGTCAGTATCTAGTGGAACCTAGACGTGTTCACTTAATAGCTACAAAGCATGTGATGAGGTACCTGAAGGGTATGATAGACTTTGGTCTATATTATCTTGGAGATCATGATTTCAGTTTATATGGATACACAGATGCTGATTGGGATGGAAGTGTATCAGATAGGAAAAGCACATCGGGTGGATGTTATTGTCTGGGATCTGCCATGATCTCGTGGTTTAGCAGGAAGCAGTCTAGTGTGGATCTCAGCATAGCTGAAGCAGAATATATAGCTGCTTGCTCTGCTAGTTGTGAAGCAATATGGCTTCGGAAGTTGTTATCAGGATTGTTTGCTTAGATATGGACCCCACTGTGATTCTGTGTGACAACCAGAGTTGTATCAAGATGACAGAGAATCTAGTGTTCCATGATAAGTCAAAGCACATAGAGATCCAATATTTTTATATACGGGACATGGTGCAGAAAGGAGCTATCAAGCTCGAGTATGTGAGCACTAATGAACAAGTTGTTGATGTATTGACCAAACCTTTGTCTCGAGTAAAGTTTGAGTATTTCCGAGACAAGCTTGGTGTAGTTCAGAAGGACCCTCCTTGAAAGGGGGAGTGATATGGTCGATGATGATATTTGGATACTGGTATCGATGAGGATACCTGTATCAATGATGAGATTTCCTATATTGATGGTAAGGTCAATAATAAGGATACCTGTATTGATGAGGATACTGTATCGATGATGTGATGAGGATACCTGTATTGATGTGGATACATGTATCGTTGATGAGGTTACCTATTCCCAATGATGAGGTCGATGATGAGGCTACCTCTTCTAACGATGAGGTCATTGTATGGTTCAAAATGTACGTGATAGGACTGCATCGTCCTTGAACGTTTGGTTCAAAATGTATGTGATAGGACTGCATCGTCCCTGAACGTTTGGTTCAAAATGTACGTGATAGGACTCCATCATCCCTGAACGTTTGGTTCAAAATATACGTGACAGGACTGCATCGTCCCTGAACGTTTGGTTCAAAATGTATGTGATAGGAATGCATTGTCCCTGAACGTTTGGTTCAAAATGTACGTGACAGGACTACATCGTCCCTGAACAGTTGGTTCAAAATGTACGTGATAGGACTGCATCATCCTTGAGCGCTTGGTTCAAAATGTAAGTGATAGGATTGCATCATCCTTGAACATTTGGTTCAAAATGTATGTGTTAGGATTTTATCATCCTTGGACTTATGTCCTAAAGTGAGAGGGATTGATCATCCTGTAATTGGATTATGTGTGTTGCAGGGTATGCTGCTATGTTGATCGAGAGATCCAGATGATGATCTGAAGATCTAGACGATGAGGCTGTTGATCGAGGGATCCAAATGTTGATACTAATGATCGAGAGGATCCAAATGATGATATTGTTGATCGAGAGGATCTAGATGATGATGTTACTGTAGCTGTTCAAGTGCTGCAGAAGATGAAGACTCAGTACTGAAGATGTTGATGTTTCAGTATTGAATATCTTGAAGATGTTCCAGTAACTATTTGAGTTACTGATGATGTATGAAGAAAGCTTCCAATGATAAATAGATGTATCATGTATTATGTAGTTGATGACTCCTTGCTCCTGCAGATGTTGTTATAATATCCTTCTCGTTAAGGGGGAGTGTTGAAATATTGTAACTTCTAAGAATATTATATTTGTACTTTATTATTCCGGAGATGTTTCATTCCTCCGTAGAGACCCTATTGTATATCTAGAGATGTTTATTCCTCCGAGAGAGTGTGGTAACTAGGGTTATTAGATTTCCCTTGTGGGGTCGGCCCTGAGTTAGTTGTTTAAGGGTTATTAGACTCTCCTAGGAGAAGTCGGCCCTGTTAGGGTGAAAAGTTAGTTAGGAGTTGAGTATAAATAGAGGAGGTGTGTTCCTCATTTATCTCATTCATTCACTCACTTGTGATTGGCGCATAGGAGGAGAAGGAGCTCTTGTTGAGGACTACATATTTGTATTGGTTGATTATCTATATTTAGGAAAGCTTTGCTGGGTTTTCTACCCCATGAGGGTTTCCCAGGATAAATCTTTATCTATCTTGTGATTGTGTTTCTTTCAGTGATCTTGCTTGTAAATTTAGACTAAAATTAACACAATTTTCATCCCATATCGAGGCTTTATATTGCATAACTAGGAAATAGGCTAGAATTTGAAGAATTGACATTCTTTGATATCTATTTATCTTGGAGTTACCTTCCAACAGGTGTGGACACAAATAGCTCTTCAAGTCAAATAATTCATCAATAAAATATGGGATGAAGGAATTGTGGTCCTCACATGTCTGCTAAGTGTTCATTTCTAGTAGTTAAAACATGTCTTTCCACTTTATTTGATATGATAACCTCCCATAAGTTCTATATATGTCTTCATGTGTGTGTCCCACCGGGAGAAAACTAAGTTCAATAATGTCAAACATCCTTCTTGCTGTTAAAAACAATGAAATTGCAAACACATAGATTCTTGTTATTGCTCACACAATTATCCATTTACAACAAAATATTGCTAGTGAAATTTTCTATTTGACCTATCATAGTTTGTACTATCAACACTTGCCTCAAATGCTTGCATACCATCTTACTTGTGGAACAAACATTTTCATTACATTCAATTTGTAATAGAGCTTCATGCAATGAGTGGTTTGATGTTCCTCTTTGGTACAACAAATCTCCATAACGAAATAGCATTATTTCTTTCAGATCCTTGAGGCATTTAGTTAATGAAGTCACAATGAAGTTTGAACCCATCTCTAGAAAGGAAAGGATGAAGTGGCCAAAGCCCCCAATCTTATGTCCATGTGTAAGAATGCTATTTAAATAAATTGGGATATTCACAACACTACTAATAACATTTTCCTTCTTAACCAACCTTGGTATAGATGTATTTTCCTTGTCCATCTTGTCATGCATAATGTTCAAGTAAGTTCTTGGATGCCTCTGGGAACTCAATATCTAAGCATTGTATAAACTGCAACAAATTTTAATATGATCCATTTAATCTTCACAAGGAACCACAAAATATTTGGTGTGTCGACATTTTGAACCTCAAGATTGGTTCATCATCGAGATGAAAAGAAGTTGAGAAAATTCAACTGCTAAAAGACAATAAATACAAATTACAAGGAACCACAAAATATTTGGTGTGTCGACATTTTGAACCTCAAGATTGGTTCATCATCGAGATGAAAAGAAGTTGAGAAAATTCAACTGCTAAAAGACAATAAATACAAATTAAATTGTGAAGGGATAAATCATAAAGATAAGGTTGGCTATATGGAGACAAAGACATAGGTGGACCAGGAATAAAATTATCCAAAAAACTACTGTGATAATACCATAATATATAAATACAAAATCAATAAAAAATAAATTCAATGGAAGGCCTATCTATTCATAGACCAATATTGTTTCAATTATTAATGTAAAGAAAAGATAAATGTTGAATACATTACCCATTATAACTATTACATTGTATAAACCAAGAAACTAATGGCATGACATAAAAACGAACTTAAAATTATAAATGAAGAATGGAGATAATAATACTATCGGGACGAGGACAAATCTCGTCCCTGAGGATACTGCACCTGTAGGTTTTTAACCAATGGTTGTATGACCACCCTTGTAAAGGTTGTAAGCCCTTGCATACAGGTGCTATAACACCTACATGGTGGTACAAACAAAATCAACATATAATGTCGGCACTGTAGATTGACCCATACTTGAGGATGTACACTATGCCAACTTGAAAAATTGTAGATCCAGGTGTATGAGGATGAGCACTATGCTTAACTATACTATCCTATGATATGAAAATTAAGAAAGGCTAAGGTGATACTAAAAAAATCTATTGCTAAGAGCTGATTTCATAATAGTTTATGAAATTAAAAAGAAAAGAATAGTTAGAATAGTTATTTAAGAATCTATAGAACCTTATAATTATAAATTAATAATAAAAATAATATGTTAAAAGATCCCTCATTATTAAAATGAGGGGAAAGTTTAGGAGGTGTTATTAAAGTTAAGGTAATATTAAAATTAAGAATATATATATATATATATATATATATAAAATAAAGGAAAGGAAAAGAGGCATTATATAAATTCAAATAATGACAAAGAGGATTAAATGGGCATGGATGTGTCTGAAAAGGGCAGTGAGCTAAACCTTTCTTGGGAGGCCAAGTGAAGAAGTCAAATGTGTATATATATATTATAAAGGAAAAGATGCACTATATAAATTCAAATAATGACAAAGAGGATTAAATGGGCATGGATGTGTCTGAAAAGGGCAGTGAGCTAAACCTTTCCTGGGAGGTCAAGTGAAGAAGTCAAATGTGTGTCTAAAGAAGACAATAAGCTAAACTTCATTCATGGAATCCATGTGAAATGGAAAAATGCACAAATAGATAAGTACATTAACTTATGTGCATTTTGTTTTCTTACTTTAACATGCATCTCCGCGTGTGCATGTGTGTGTATATTTTCCAACTATGATTTTGGAAAGTTTTGTCGAGGAAGGATTTATCCGTGAATTGCTATAATGTGTATATTAAATTTGTTGTTTGGGTATTGTGGACATCTCAAGAATGGAGATGAGCATATGGCATTCTGGACAATTCAACAAGTGTAGTTGAATATAAAGCAGAGTACCACTGAGGGCTACTGATAAAACAAAAAACATTGAAACAACAGTCGAGAGCAACACAAAAATATTTTAGACCTACAAAAATTAAAGGAACACCAAGGAATGTAACACCCGTATTGAAACCCCCAACTTGTAAGGCATTTGTTTTTCTTGTAAATGTAATATGGTTGAGGGCCAAACATATGTAAATGAACAATGTTAGTAATTATTAATAAAATATAGTTTCATGTAGACAAGTAGAGAACATTGAGACGAGAAGGGGTTCTATGAATCCATGAGAGGGAAAGGTGTGAGAGGGGCTTAGAAACTTAGTGGCATTAATATTATCACTTACCCAAGTCATGGGCCTATGCGTGTTTTATTAATATTTTATGGTTCTTAGTTATAAACTTTGGTATTAGCTTTATGATTTAAAAATGAAAAAGGGGTTTGCTATTTCATTGGAGAGCAAGAGAATGAACTAGGGAGGGTGAAAGACGGTCTTGGACTATAGAATAGATTTTGGAATAAGCCATAAGAATCTTGGCCCTGATGGATTCATAGTCTTGGCTTGGGGGTGGTAGTTGTGTTGAGATAATTATGAACATAGAATGCCTATGGTTGGATGGAGCGTTCCTCATCTACAACCAATTGATGCAATATTGCCAATGAGGAGATTGGGTGTGTTACAACAATTCTTTGTGTTGTTTTCTATTTGGCATACAATGTGTTAGAGTTGTATAAAAAACATAACCCAATACATGAGCACATGACATCATAAGGTCAAAAACATTGTTTGGAGTGTACTTCATACCCAAACAATCAATATAGCTCATATACACCTTTCATCATTCCACTTATAGGTTATCGATAATGATTATGAACAAAGCCTTAGATATATAGTAGGGTTTAGATTAGCTTCCACCAAACCCATACAAGGTGGGAACACAAACTCCTGATAAACACCAATTTGGACTATTGCTTCGCACTGATGGTGAGCCATAAATGATATTAAGGGTCAATGTGTTAATGCCCTAACCATAATTCATTATTAGTATATTAGTTATGGTTAGGTCGATTTAGCAATAGGTTACATCATCATCACTTCCTATCCTATTTATAATAAAGGAGATTCATTCGTATAATCATCTCATCTGATCTTGTGCATCTGATACATTGTAAAAGAAGGCTTCCCCCTTGAAGAAGCTTCTTACTCATCTCTTTATTTCTTTCTCAAGGCATTGAGTTACTATCTCTTTCTATTTTTTTGTTATTTTAATAATTTGGTGTATAACATTTGGTATTAGATCCATTTTTGTTGTAACTTTTTTTTGGGAAATTTTAGATAGCAAAATTTTGAGGAGACTTAGGAGTCATACCCAAGTACATATGGTAAAAATTTCAAATTATTGTTCACTAGAAGTTCGGAATTATAGTTTATGGAAGTTTGTATTTTTTACTACTCCAAAACTCATCTCAAATAGGTGTTTTGGGTAAAACTATTGTATCTGAATGTTTAAAGATCCAAATTGAGTGCCAATGATTGCATAAGAAAGAAGATAGATTGTAGTGTATCTGGTATAAATTTCATGAGCATGTTAGAAAAATTGGGCATGTGACAATTCATCCAAGTTCCCTCTTATGAAAAAGACAAAAACAACAAGTTTTGGGAAATTTACCATAAATTTCTCTTGGCACATTAGAATTTAATCAAACCTACAACATTGTAGAGACGACATTCCAGAATAATACAGATCAAAAGTTCAGAGTTAAGGGGGTCAAAATTTCAAACATAATTAAAGATAAAGGTTGGCTAGAAATACAACCTACAAACTGGGGTTTTTAAAAGTATGTTAACTGGAAACTTGCATAACTTTTGACTGAAATATCCGCTCTAGATGATTCAAAAAGTGTGATAAAGAGAAAAATAGGACAATAATAGGGCTTACATGGCAAAGGGTTCTGCAAAAAAATGTGACATCAATTAAATCTACAAAAATCTCAACCCTGACTGATGAGGAAAATGAAAAAAATGTTTAGCCAACTATTCAATTTCAAGGGCAAAGCTAATGATTTAAATGATAGGTAAGAGCCACATGTTCAATTGTTAAAGAAAAAAAGAAATAGAAGCTACTATAGAATAGAATATGCAAACAATGGAGAAAAAATTGATCAAAATATGGCCACGCTCATAAAAACCATAGAGGATGCTATGAATATTATATGTATGTTAATTAAAGTTATTAATTATTAAGTGAAAGGGTGTAACCCTTCACTATACACGCTAAAGCCTATAAAAGCGAGCCTCATTGTAAATTATTAATCATCTTCTTATCTATTAAAAATATCTATATAAGTTCACCTATTAATGGCTTATTTGATTTACCAGGTCTTTTGGTAACTATTATTGTATGAGCGAATAGTTTTTCGCTACATTTGGTATCAGAGCAAGTTTCACTGATCCGGCCTTTGGCCAAAATTTTCAGACTTTGTCTAATCAGTTCGGAGTTTCTTTGAGATATTGGTCCTTGACTGAGATTTGATTTTGACCATTCATCCCTCTCCACCCATCTACTCCGGCGGCCGTCCACTTATCTCCACCTGCTCCCTCGTCAGCTCACTCCTCTCCTCATGAAGTTTTCTTACAGCCCCTCCCCCTGCCGCGTTACTCCTTCCTGCTTGTCTGCAACCCCTCATTCCTCCACCTGCGTGTTCCTCTACTCCAACACTCCTACGCCCTACCATCTCTGCATTTCCCTCCACGTTCTCCACGCCACTGCATATTCTCCCTACCGCTCCACTACACTTCCCCTCCGCATCCAATTTCCTGCCACCTCCACCTGCGTTCTTCACCCACATCTAACTCCACGCGCATTCCCCCCTCCATTACCTGCACGCTTCAGCGCCCTTCCCCCGCGCAGCCCGCACCACCCGCCTTTTCTCCTTGCTCCACGCTGCACCCGCCAGCACCCTCGTCACTCCCCACGCCCTTCCTTCCAGTTTCACCTACCATCCCTCTTCCCCCTTTATCCTCCACAACTTCTGTCGGCTCCTCCTGCTGCGTCCACGCCCGCCCCTCTATCGCTCCAGCCTCTCCCCTCACTTCTCCTCCTAGCCGCCCTCCTTGCTCCACGTCAGCCCTACAACCAAAAAAAAACCAAACAAAAGTTAAATATATTATATAATAATAATATATAATATATATAGCTTTTAACCCTAAGTTCCAATATTTCAAAAAAAAAATATATATATATAATAATTTTTGGAAAACAAAAACTATATATATAGTTTATAAAAATTTAATATAATATTATTATTAATTAATTAATTAATAATTATTATTATAAAAAATATATATATATATATATTAATAATAATATTATTATTAAATTTTAATAATAATTATTATTATCAAAGAAAAAAAAACAATTCTTTTGAAATAAGAATTGTTTGAGGAAACAAAGCAAATTCAAGTCAAAGAAGACCAAGTCAAAGAAGACCAAGTCAAAGAAGACATTAAAGACAAAGTCCAAGCAAGACTCCTTATTATCAAAGAAGTCGAAGAACACTTATCATCGAAGAAATCAAGTCAAGGGCAATCATTTATCGTTGGAAAAGTCAAAGTAAAGGAAGGCTTATCAAGAAGTCGAGACGCGTTAACGACAAGGACGACCAAGTTTAAGAAAGACTCATCAAAGAAATCAAAGAAGATCATTCCACCGTCGAAGAAGGCATAAACCATGGAAGCCGATTTGCGAGAGAAATTAGAAGCCAAGTTAAAGCGCTATAAAAAAGACAATGAAGAATTACGAGACATTAATACAAAATCAGAAATAAGGATTGAACTACATAAGATACAAGAACGGTTCAATGAACAAACAATGTCCAACCAGAAAAATCACATAGAAAAACTATATGCGCAAATCAAGGAATTAAAAGATGAGAGTGATTTCAATAAGAGGTTGAAAGATCAAGATATAAAGAAGGAAATAAATAATTACGAAGCAGAAATAATACGCTTGAACAAAATCGTTAGCGACAAAGATGAAGAACTAATGCAGTTACGACATAAATTAGAAAGTCAAGAATCAGAGGTTGGCCAGTGTCGACAACAAATAAAAGTTCTTCAACAACAAAATGACGACTCTAAAAAGACACATAAGTCAGAGATCGCGAAGAGTAATAAAGCATTATCTAACAATGCTGAAGAAATTTTTAGATTAAGAAATCATAACAAGACATTAGTCACAAAAATTAAGAAGTTGAAAAATAGTCGGAAGACAAAACAATCTATGGAAGACATTGAAATAAAACTTCTAGACAAGCAGGAAGAAAATAGCTGCATCAGAAGTCATAATGAAGATCTTAAGGAACAACTTAAGAAGTCTGAAGATGACAGAAAATCGCAAGTCGAATTGATCAAGAAGCTTCAAAATGATAACAGGCAATTAGGAAACAAATTGGAAAAGATACAGAATGAAACATTAAAACCTCAAGAGACGAAAATAAAAGTCCCAGCTCAAATCAATGCTCAAAAGACGACACTCGTAAAAGAAAATGACATTGTGAAAGTTCCTTATCGACACCCCAACCATAAAAACCGATATTTGAAAAAGTGGGAAATGTCGAAAGATAATGGTACTAATGTGATCAAATCTCCTGACGACACATCAGTAGGGAATCCCATCAGTCCACAACAAATCAATTTGGGATGGATTGATCCGTCGTTGTATCGAAAGTTATGCTCTACACTTAGCAGTTCGTATCGACATGTTTCATCAGCCATGACATCGCAAAGAACAATGCGACAAAATTATAAGGCTTTGAGGACAAAGCCTTTCTAAGAGAGTGGCAATGCTATGAATATTATATGTATGTTAATTAAAGTTATTAATTATTAAGTGAAAGGGTGTAACCCTTCACTATACACGCTCAAGCCTATAAAAGCGAGCCTCATTGTAAATTATTAATCATCTTCTTATCTATTAAAAATATCTATATAAGTTCGCCTATTAATGGCTTACTTGATTTACCAGGTCTTTTGGTAACTATTATTGTATGAGCGAATAGTTTTTTGCTGCAGAGGAGAGACTCCCTAGAAGTGATAACGTGACCAAAGGAACTGAAACTCATGAAAATAAACATATTATAATGTGGAAAAACCTTCCATTAATACACATATTCTAGGAGGATTTATGACAAAGTGTCCTGAGACACACAAGTTTTATTAATGAGGGAGAAACAAATTACAACACATGTACGTGAGGGCTAAGGGACAAATTATACCTCACGTGAAATACAAGATGGGTTTAAATAACCCAAACACTAATAACTAAAAATATCGTTACTAAAATTGACTTGGACACCTCACATAATCACGTGAGTGTGTAGGTGTCCTTTTACAATAATGTTCACTAAAAAATTTAAGCTAATTGGATCATAACTTCTAACAATCCCCCCTTTGATCCAAAATTTCTTTAGAGCAAATACCAAGTTCATTTTTGAACTTAGTGAATTTAATCCTTCCGAGAGATTTGGTGAAGATATTTGTAGTTTGATCTTTTGATGGACAAAACTTTGTCTTGATGATTTTATTGATGAAAAGAGCTCGAATGTAATGATACTTAGTATCAACATGTTTTGTCTTTGAATGAAAAGCTGGATTTTTGGCTAACTTGATGACTGATTTGCTGCCGATGAACAATAGAGTAGATTCCTTTTGAACAAATTTAAGATCTTGTAAAGTCCTTCGTAGCTAGACTACTTCCCAAGCTAATGTATATTATGCTTCTGCTATATAATTTGCAATTGTGTCCTATTTTTTACAACTCCATGACACAACGACTAATCTCATACTCATTAAATAACCTGAAGTAGATGCCCTATCATCAAAATCTATAGAAAAATCTACATTTGAGTAGCCAACAAGTTTAAAATTTTTGTTCCTTCTAAACTCAAGACCAAAATCTTTTGTTCATTTAAGATACCTTAATACCCTTTTTGCTGCATTCCAATGACTTTCTCAGCTAGGTTCCTACATATACCTAGAAATGATGTTGTCTGAAAAATTATAATTTTGGACAAGTATTAGTCAAGTAGATTAAACTTCCAATTAACTATCGATACCGGGTACTGCTGACAAGTTCCCCCCCTTCAAACTTGGACAGTTTTAAGTTTTTCTCCATGGGGGTGATGGATGGCTTGCATTTCTCCATTCCAAACTTCTTCAATAATTCAAAAACATACTTAATTTGAGAAATAAATATGCTTATTTCTTGTTGAATAACTTCAATTCCTAGAAAGTAATGAAGTAAACCCAAGTCTATCATTTCAAAACCTATTTGAAGTTCTTCATCATTATTACCTATTATCAACAAATCATCAACATACATAACCAAAATGATTAAGTTGTTTTCTTAGATTCAAACATACAAAGTGTCATCTGACTCACTACAGAGAAAACCAACTTTCTATAAATAGGCATCCATTTTAGCATACCAAGCTCTAGGAGCTTGTTTTAACCCATACCATGCCTTAGCCAATTTACCTACCTTCCTTTCTTTCCCTGGAATCTCAAAACCATGAGATTGAGCCATATATGCATCCTCCTATAGATCACCATTTAGAAATGCACTCTTCACATCCATTTGGTGCAATTTCCATCCATTTTGTGCAGCCAAAGCTAGCAAAACCATGATAGTATTCCACATAGATATTGGAGTGAAGGTTTCTTCATAATCAATCCCTTCTGTCTGAGCAAAGTCCTTTGCCACCAATCTAGACTTGTACTTATCAACTTCACCATTTTCCTTGTATTTAATTATGTAAACCCACTTGACCAATGGGTTTTACATCCTTTGGACACTCAACAATTTTCTAAGTTTGATTTTTAATAACTACGTAATATTCACATTGCATGATTGCCACCCTCTATTCATCATGTTCAACTACTTTTGCAAAAGTGGATAGATAAGTAGCAGTAAGAGAAAAAATCAGTGGACCCAAATTCCATTGATTCAATTCATAACTCCTTATACCTGTTTAATGTTTCTCATCAGACATAACTTCCTAAAGTAACTTAGTTTCCCACTTTGGTGTCTTGTGTGCAACTTGAGGAAGCGATGACGTACCTTCCATAGAATTGTTATCAATGTTAACTTGAGTTGAATCTTCTCAGTTAACTTGTGAAGAATTTCTTGAATCTTCATCTTCAACCTGTTTGTTTGAAGTCCAAGCCATGTCAAACCATTGATCATCCCTTGATTTGTTTCAGTGTTACATTCGTTGTTGTTCCTTATTTACTTTTTGCTCCAAGTGACTAAGTAGTTTCTCAATTTATTCTACACTTAGACTTTTCGTTTAATTAAAAAAAACATCTTTGCTGACAATACATTTTCCATTAGTTAAAAGTTATACCCCTTTTTCTGTCCAGAATACCTGATTAGAATGCATTTCATACTTCTAGAATCTAACTTTGTTCGCTTTTTCTTTTGGAACAAGGGCATAACAAACCAAACCGAAAACTCTAAGATGTTTAATCATAGGTTTAAATCCATACCATGCCTCATAAGGAGTAATGCCATCCAAATATGAAGAGGGAGATTGATTTCTCAAACAAATTGTTGTATGTACCACCTCATCCCAATAACTTGAACTTTATCCTTTGAAGAACAACATTGCTCTTGCCATACCCAATAATGTTTGATTCATTTGTTCTATTACTCCATTTTGTTCTGGAGTATAGAAGTTAGCCAATTTCCTCCTAATTCCTTTTTACTGGAAATAAGCTAAGAATTCATTTGATGTAAATTCGCCACCATTATCAGTTCTCAAAGTGGTAATTTTCTCCGTAGTTGAAGTTTCAACCAAATTCTGAAAAGAATGAAACTTTGCAAAATCCTCTGGTTTCTACTTCATAAAGTACACCCGAACCATCTTGCTAAAGTCATCAATGAACAATAAAAAGTACCTACATCCACCAAATGAAGCGTCCAAAGGTCCACAAATATTACTGTGAACAAGTTGTAATCTCCTAGTTTCCCTCCAAGTACCTTTGGGAAATGCTAACCTTCTCTATTTTCCATAAATACAAACTTGGCATCTCACATTTTCCTTTTGAAATGTGGGAAGGCCCTTTACCATTCCATGTTGTTGAATTTGAACAAAGGAGGGCGTTAGGTAACCTAGAGGAGACTGCGTTAGGTAGTTAACTTCTCGACGTTTCGAGCCACAAAGTAGGGCTCATCATTAGGAGAAAAGAATCTGAAGGTAACCTAGGTCTAGAATTTAGCCATTAATCATTGTGAGGTTAATTTTTTAATAAGTTTATTTAGCCGACACATTTAAATAGTGGGTTCAATATAGGTTTATTCATTAATTAATTTTTTATAATATTTATATTCAACCTGGTCTATTTAAAAAATAGTTTTATGTTAAATTATGTTATTTTATTAATTAGTTAGAATTTTTAAAAACCTAAGTTTTGCCAACTAATTAATTTTTCTTTATTACTTATTTATAAATTATTTACCTTAATTAGAATGTGAACCATGAAATTATCATTAAATTTTGAAATTTCTTAATTGAATATTTAAATCTCTTTTTAATCTAGATTTTCTTAATTAATTTTATTTTAACATAAAGTTTAAAGTTGAAGATCAAAAGTTTTTTATAAAATTATTAAATAATTATTAATTATTTTAAATTAATAATTATCAATAATTATTTTTAAAAAACTTAAGATTCTTAAATTATCCTATAAATTACTAAGTAAATTTTTAATTTACAAAGGAGATAACAAAAGTTTTTTAGAAATTTATTTTATTTTATTTTTTATTTTTAATTAATAATTATTATTAGATGTTAAGGTTTTAAATTATTAAGTAATTTTTTTAATTTTCAAGGAGATGTCAAAAGTGTTAACAATTAAAAGTTAATTAGTTATTTTAATACTAGATAATTAATTATTAGAGTTAATATTCCTAATATGTGGGTTGGTGTTCTTTAGATGGCATATTATCGGGTGCCAACACTCACTGAGTTTCAGGCCATCATCCCTATTCAAATTCACTGGCACCTTCTCTATCTCTATGGCCTCTCTTATTTTTCTCCTTTTGTAATGCTCCTCTCTAGCGATAAGCTTTGCATCTTCAATACGTATGTGGTGGCGTGAGTGGTGGGCATGGACGTCCAAAGCTGACTTTTGATGACGATCATGAGTGATGTCTGCACAATGTTCTTTGAGCCTAACCTAGATGGAGTGCCCCGTTTCCCCAATATAGGGTATCTCACATGAGCAGGGAATACCGTAGACACCTTTCTGTTTCAAAGGATCTACCGGGTCTTTGGAGGAGTCTAACATTCTACCTATTGAGTTTGGAGGAGAGAAGGTAACCCTAATGTCCCTTTTTCGAAGGATCCTAGCTAAGATATCTGTTGTTCCTTTGATATAAGGTAGAGTGACCTTGGTTCCTTCAATGTTTTTGTTTTGTTTTTGGGATTTTTTACGCACTTTCTGGATGACCTTCTTAATTTGTTCTATGTTGTATCCATTCTTTTGGAAGACATTAGTTAGGTGGTTTAGTTCTTGTTCTAAGTGGTCTTCATCCGAGATTCTAATAGCCCTTGTTACAAGGGTGTTTAGCACCCCTATCTTTTGGGTAGGCATATGGTGAGTCCGCATGTAGATACCTATTGGTATGGGTTTTTTACTATAAACCTGATGACCTAGGGAGCCGTCATTCTTTTTTGTGATGAGGACATCTAAGAAAGGGATTTGGTTTTCCTCTTCAACTTCCATGGTGAATTTGATATGGTCTGATCTGTTGTTCAGATGACCCAGGAACTCATTTAAGCTCTCCCTCCTGTGCGACCAGTTTATGTTGGTATCGTCCACATACCTCTTCCACCATTTCGGTTTTAATGAGGATGACTCAATATCAGATTTTTCAAATGCCCCCATGTATAGGTTGGCAACTACTGGGGAGAGAGGGGAACCCATAGCAATACCTTCCCTTGTTCATATAGCACCCCCTTAAAGCTAAAATAAGTAGATTTTAAGCAAACCCTCACTAGATTCTTTGTTTCTTCACCAGCTACCTCCCTAACCACTCTAATGGCTTCATCTACAGGGATTTTTGTGAAAAGGGAGACTACATCAAAGCTGGCTAGAATATCACCTTCTTCCACCTTAAATTCTGTCATTTCTTTCACCATATGTGTGGAATCCTTAATGAAGGAGGGGGTTAGACCCACCAGGCTTTTCAACTTTTTCGCAAGGAACTTAGCTAGCTGATAAGTACGGGATCCTATAGTGTTAACTATGGGTCTAATGGGCACACCCTCCTTGTGCATTTTGGGTAAACCATAAATAGGGGTAAACCAAAACTGAATAGATGCCCTTTCAAATCCTTTTATGAGCGTGAAAGGAAGCAAGTTCGTTCAACAACCTTTTCATATTCCAAGAGTCTAAAAAGGGCTTAAATAAAACTCCAATAGTCTCTTTGAGCATGAAAAACAGTTTCGGCCATAACTTCTTTATTATGTTTGACTTGTAACCTCAACAACAAGTTGTTAAAAAGACTATACAAATTAATCAATAAATAGTCTCTTAAATTAAAAATGGTAAAAAGGTAATAAAAATTACAAAGTAAAATATTAAAATATTCACCTTCAATCCAATAAAAGGGAGTGAAAGTGACTTATTTTACCATTCCATCTTTGTTCTTTTTACTAAGAAGGGTAAAAAACTCCTTGTAGTAGCAAGCTTGTGTTGAATATTGTGGGCACTTCAAGCTGTGGATTCGAGCTCTATCAACTCCAAGTAACTACATTCACCTTCTTATTTGATTTTCCAAGCTAAAATGCTGCAAACTTTATGGTTTTTGATGGATTTGGGGTCGTTTTTAACTATAAAATGCGTGCCCTAGTCAACGTGACCTGCCTTTTCGGAAACTGCGTCATGACCAATCGACGCGGTCCAAAAAAAGGCCAGGCACGTCGATGTCGCACTGTGTGCAAAGTTAGGTCGCGTCGGCCGTAAAATGCAGCCCCAAAGATGAAATGTATCACGATTTTTTGGATTTTATTTGAAATGAAGGATTTTTAATCCCTATCTTTGGTTTTTCAGATCCTCAAGCAAGGAAAATGGTGCTAGAATGGAAGGAACAAGACCATGAATTGGAGGATTTGGAAGGATTAAACGATGCCAATAAAATGTTGGCACTTCAAGAATGTGGCTTAAAGAAATTCTTCCTTACTTCAAATATGAGGGCCCAAGTGCATTTGTTGGGATACTTTGTGGACATGTGGGGCCCCGATGAACAATATTTTCGAGTAGGGACCCACATCCTTATCCTTGAGATAGATGCCATTTATTTTTTGAATGGGATTTCAACAAGAGGGGGTCGAGCCATAATTACTGGGTAGAGTGGAGGTGACAGAAATATAGACGAACTCATTATCCAGTATTGTGATCCCGGGACTAAGAAGTCTTCCAGGAAGATCCCAATTGCACAAGTTCGTGATCTATCATTGAGGATTGTGCTCTTCACAGTGGTTTGAGTAGCGAGGACTAAGTCCCACCACCAGGAAACCAGGTCTCATATGTTGTGTTCCCTAGCATGCATGGAACCTACTATGTTTAATTGGTGTGAGATTCTCCTGAGCATCATGAAATATCAATTGACCAAGTGTTGGATAGGTAGAACTAAACAGTTTGGTTATGCGTCTATCTTGGTATCATTATTTATGGAGTGGGTTCCTCACTTCCACCCACAACATATAGAGATAGATGGCTTCGATCTATAGTAGCCACACATGAGGAGGTGGGATGACCTGTTTAGCCATCATGGTGGTCCGATTCATATCTATGGGTCGGATTTCTTTCGATGGATGTACAAGCAGCTTTTAATGGTAGAATATTATGCTTACGCTGGCATGGATTTCTGAGGAGATCCCGACTTGGCACTACCATAAGGGTCTGTGTGGTGCGATATAGGTAAAAAAGAATAATCATGCTCTTTCAAGTATTTTTTTATTTTTCAAATATATGATTTTTTTTGGTGTAATAAGACTTCTTGTGTTTTACCAATACAAATGTGGGGCCAAAGAGACAACCTGAAGCTTCCCCTATACAACGACGAGGAGAGGGTAGGGCCATTTCTTCCTGTGACTGAGAGGCGAGCAACATACCTGCAGAGACTGAGGAGAAATTAGAGAGGTTGATTGCTGATATCCCAGACATATCATTGGATGATTTGCTTCGTCGGTACTAGCGCCACATAGTGGGAGTTTCTGGGAGTATTGGACGTCTGCTCCATTGGGTAACTCGGGCAGTGATATTCTATCATGAGCACCACAACTAGCCCTATTATCTATATGTAGTGATGTACTGAAATCCATGAGATTCATAATTTTACCATGATGATGTACTGGAAGCTATGAGATTCATATTTTTCCACGATGATGTACTGAAAGCTATGAGCTTCATATTTTTCCATGATGATGTACTAAAAGCTATGAGCTTTAGATTTTGTCTTAGTAATTATTTGTGGAACTTTTACCACACTTAATATAAGAATTATTTTTAGCGGTTTTATATACAATTCATCTTATGGTGGATGTGGATTTTTGTGGACTGCTTACTTATATATAAATTATTTAGATGTTATACGTTTAAAAAAAATGTTCAAGAATGTGAGATTTACCAATCTAACACAAAATTGGCTAATGAATCAGCAACCGTATTCACATGTCTCAGAATATGTAGGTATTGGATAAACTCAAAATACCTATCCAAAATACGTACTCGTCAAAAAAGACGGAGTAGTGTAGGGTTGAGAACAACGTAGAATCAATTTAGACGGGAGACCACAAGTTGGGAATCCAAATAGATGAAAATGTGGTCCACACTAAGGGAGGATGCATTGGTTAACAATCCAATCACAGCGTGATACTCAATGGTAGCATTAGTTGCAGGTTCTAGGCAAGTTCCTCCTGAGCTTATAAGTTCATCGATAGGCGATTAGAGTACCCAAGCTGTCGTGGCGGGGTTTTGAGTATGCCAGATAGCACCATCTGAAATCCTAAATAGGTTGTCATCTACGCATTCAAGCAGAACATGGTATAAGCAATCATGATGGGAATGAGGCCCTAACCTATGAAAGAAAAACTTCACACCATATTAAACATACATCATATACAAAGTGTACAAGGTACTTATGTAGGATTTCCCTATGCATAATACCTCTTGAGGTAGAGCCCATTTCTAGGCTCCCCCAAGGGTATCCCATCATAATCAACTAACTCACAGGCCCCCTTTTCTAAAACATGTTTCACGATGTAGGGTCCATGCCACATGGATTCGAACTTACCTGCCCCCAATTTGTCATGATTTTGGTCATATGTCAAAACCAAATCACCTTCATTGAATATGCGAGGTTCAACATATTTTTCATACTAGGCTTTGATGCGCTTCTTATGTGCTTCATTAGTGAGAGAAGCATCACAACGGGTTTTTTCCAATTTGGCTAAATATAGGAAGTGTTCCTCTTCAGCCGTGGTGATTGGAAGGAGTTCGACGACTAGTTTCAAAGATGAGATCTCGCACTCTATAGGAAATACTGATTCAAGTTCGTATACCAATTGAAAAGGTGTGAATCCGGTCGTAGTTTTGACAGAGGTTCTATATGCCCAAAGGGATGAAAAAAGCATTAAGTGCCAATTTGATCTATGGGTCCCTACCATGCGTTGTATCATGGTTTTCAATAACATATTGATGGCCTCTACTTGACCATTCGCTTGGGGGTAGTAGGGGGTTGAGTGTTCATGGAGAAATCTCAATTTGGCGCTTAATTCAGTTATCATCTGGTTTTGGAAATGTAAGCCATGGTTCATGACAATGGCTCATGGAACCCCGAATATGGCAATAACATGATTGAACATGAACAATGTAGTAGTTTTGTTGTCTTCTTTATATGTAAGGATAGCCTCGACCCATTTTGTTAATTAATCAACAAATACAATAGCATAGCCATGCCCCCTGGCCGAGGTAGGCTTATAGTGAATGAAATCGATGCCCCATTTTGCAAAGGGGCCGACGACAATAACTGGGTGTAAAGGGGAAGGATGAGTGCACTTTTTTTAATGAAAAAATGGCAGGGATGACACTTCTTAACAACTTCCATGCAATATTTAAAAATGGATGGCCAGAAGTATCCAGTGCGTAAGATGTTCTGGGCTGTATCCATCCCAAAGAGGTGACCGCCACATGCACCTCAGTGGCAGTCATTCAGAACACACTCAGCATCCTCGTGAGTCACAAATCGTCGTAAGATCGAATCAATACCACAGTGATATAAGGTGTCACCGATGATTATGTAATATTTAGCATGATGAAAGATATGAAGTGAGGCCCGAAGCGTTGTGTTTGGATATACAAGGTGATATATTTGTACCATGGATCATAGGTACTGATCAGGAACAATGACTCATCTGGAATGGAGTCAATGGGGCCAGAGTCTTGATCAATACAGGAAAGATTGTAAATTAACTCTGTGAATACTAATTACTTTTTAGATTTTTTCTTTTCAAGCTGTAAATCGAATTCTTGAAGAATCACAATCCAATGGAATACTTTCCCCCTAGTACTTGACAATTTAAGACGTGGTACATAGGGTTTGAATCGACGATGATAGTAGTTGTACGGAGCAGAATGTAATAATGTAAATTATGGATGGAGATGACAGTTGCCAGAGCCAACTTCTCGACATGTGAATAATGAGTTTCAGAGTCGATAAGACCCTTGCTAAGGTAATAAATCACATCTTCTTGCGCGTTGTTATCTTCCTGCACTAAAACCATAGCAATAGTCGAGGTAGAGGCAACAAGATAAAGGATATAATCCTTGGTATATTCAGGTGGTTGTAAAATGAGTGCATGGGTAATGGTGTGCTTGAGGTTGTTAAATGCGCTTTGGGCATAGGCATACCAAACAAAAGGGATGTCCTTTTTTAAAAACCACATATAACCCCATGTCTTTTCCGCATAATTACATAGGAAACAACGCAAGTAGTTTGCCTTCCCCCACAAACTTTGAAGTTCAGTGATGTCCGTGGGTGGGGGTAGGGATAGAATAGCCTCTACCTTCAAAGGATCGATATGAATCCCATATTTTGAGATGATGAAGCCAAGGAGGCGTCCATAATCCACACATAAAATTCACTTGTGAGGATTTAGGCAGATGTTATAGCGTCCAAGGTACGCTGAGGTGGAGGAAGATGGGGTCATGGAGGAGATCATGTTCACCGTGGCGATGGGTGATGGGGGATCAGGTGTTGGAAAGGATCCCATCAGGGATGAGTCCCTAAGGAGTCCTACCCCCACATTGCGAAGAGTTCCCTAGAGGGAAATTATATGCAAGATGAGTTCTGGTGTTCAGTGTACAAAAATATAATTGGTCAATAGTGACAATTTTCCCTTGACGGGGAAACTGCACAATGCAGAAGATAGAAGATGCGACCGCAGTCATAGCATAAAATCAATTTCGACCAAGCAATAAGTTGTAATCTAATGGCACTGCGACTACTTCCACGTTAATGGAAACAACTTGCCTCCTAATTCGATGGCTAAGGATTGTAAAATACTATGTGGTTGGAATTCGCATCCGTCAAATGCTTTCAGAGTGTTGGGAGAATGGTTCAGTTCAGGAGAGCCAATGGATCTCCAAAATGACAAGGACATTACGAAAGTAGAGGCTCCTTCGTCTAAAACAGTACGATGGATATTTTTCCTAGTGACATTGGTAGTGATTTGGAATTCCAGATGGTGGGAAAGCCTCGACTTAAAGTATTCCAGTCTAAACATGATGGTGTTAGATGATTCTGGATCCACTACTCCAATAACATATAGTAGAGTCTTACGTTGATTAGGACAGTTTTGTAATACTTCAAGGATCGACATAGCACATGGTGCCTGGGATAGATATTCCAAAATGTTGTAGTTTTGAGCAGCCCGAGCATTGGGGTTGAAAATCGATTTTCAGATTATGACTTTGGCTAGACGCAATGTTGCATATGATATCGGTTTGTCTATGGTCAAAGGACCTTGTGTAGGAGGGATAGTGGATGCCGATGTGGAGGGTGTTTCATCATGACCTCCATAAGATTCTTTATCTGGAATAGAATTGTAAGTGTGCACCCTGGTAGATAAGTTAACCATTTCACTACACATCATGAGAACATGAGCGGTCGTGGATGTGTCTCCTGGTGAAGGAGTTGGTTGATGTGCAACCATCTGTTTTTGTTGTGTGGGGAAGGGGCCCATTAAAACTACGGGTTGATGGTTTCATTTTAGAAAGTTTTGGACTTCTTCATGATGTGGGCATTCTTTCGTGAAGTGGTAATCACCGTACAATGGACATGGATATTTAGCCTTCCATTTTGGTTTGGCATAAATAAAGTCTGGATTGGTTTTTTGTCCCTGCTAGTTAGAATATTTCTTGGATTTTCCTTTTTTTTATTCTTACCACCGGTTTTTTGAGATGAAGAAGATTGGAATGAATTCACCTCCGCAGTGGGAGAAGGACTGGGTGAATGGTTGGTGTTATTACCATCCTGTGATGCTGTTAGATTAGAAACCATATGGATTGGTGATCCAATAGATTGGGTGGTAGGATGGGTTTTAACGGAACCAATTATGCCATCGGAATGTGATCCCGAGGATGGTTTCGTTGGGTCATGTGTGGGGCGAGGGGCATTGGGAATAATGTCGTATAAAGTGCCAAATTGAGCGTAGACTAAGTCTAAGTATTGGGCACGTGCAATGGCTTGTTCCTCTGTTACCGCTTTGCCCATAGTGACATCTTTGGCTATGATAGGCAATAATGATTTGGTAAACCAAACAACCAATAATTGATCCAGAATGGGAGCCTTAATGAGCCGACATCTTCTTCTCCATTCGTGAATATGATTAGAAATATGAGTGGAGGTATATTGCCGGAGCGAAGTTAAAAGATCTGTGCCGGTTTCATAGCAGATTGGTAATTGGAATTGAGTAAGGAAAGCCATAGCCAAAGATCGAAATTATATGAAAGAGTGTGGTGGTAATTCGATGTACCATTTGGTGGTCGTGCTAGTGAGGGTTATTTGAAGTAGCCTCAAACAGATAGAATCATCCATCAACGAGTTCGAGGAACACCAAAAATGATATGTCATTACATGGTTTTTGGGATCCATTAACGAGTTCGAGGAACACCACAAATGATATTTCATTACGTGGTTTTTGGGATCGACTTTGGGTATGTATAATGGCAGCTTCACAGGAATGAGTGGCTAATTCATGCCATGTTGAATGGGATCATTGTTCAAACACGACAAATTCGGTAGATATAGTGTATCCAGAAATGGTAATTTTCGGTTTGGCTGCAGATATTGGTAATATTGGTACGAAATTTGAGTAACAGTAGGACCATAGATCGATTGATCGTAAGGTCCTCCCATAGAGGGTTGGCCATATGGTGGGGGTCCTCCCATGTTAGGAGGTAGACCCAATGCGGGGTCCTCCTCCCGAATGAGGGGGTTTTACGGATGGTGGGGGTGGAGGTGGGACAGGTGGTGGAGGTGGAGGTGGGACAGGTGGTGGGGGTGGTGGTGGGGGACTGTTTCGACGCCGGCTGGGGGTGTAGTCAGTGGAAAATTATGATGACCCCATGGGGTGTTTGTGTTTCTGGGGTAAAGCACTCTGGGATAAAGGTTTCCTGGAACAGTTTGATATATTTGACTCATTACCATATTGTGATTACCCAGATATGTATAACCCCATGTGAGTTGGGCCCATACAGATGGCCCCCTTGTGTGATGTGCCCACAAAGTTTGTCCCATGGCTGGGGGTGAACTTCCAGTCATATTATAAGTCATAAACGAAGATTGTCCTCCACTTACATTTTGTCCACTAACTAGACGTTTTCCCCAAGTTAGATTTTGTCCACTAACTAGAGGTTCCCTCCTAGTTAGGTTTTGACTACCAACCAAAGTTTGTTTTGTAATTAGACCACTGACCATAGGTTGCCTCATTGTCACATTTTTACCACTAACTAGAGGCTGGCCTCTGATCATACTTTGTCTCGAAGGTTGTGTTCTAGTCACAAAGTTAACAGTGGATGAAGGTTTCCCTCCATTCATTGAGTTCAAAAAGGGTCTAGAACTGACCAGATGTGAAACATATGGAAAAGATGGTTGGCCTAGTTCATAGGAGGTCATGTTGGGAACATACATTCCTGGTGAAGGAAGAGTAAAAGAATACATGGGAGAATGGTGTCCGAGGTTCACTACTTCCGAAGTGGACTGAAAAGGGAAACTCTAGCGCTTTACCCATTCTCCAAGTATCCATAAGCGAGATACGGTATCTATGGTCCGAAAAAATATCCGTTTAAGACGAATCTAGTAGGACGTGGAGGTGGAGGTGTCTCCATAGTTGACGGTGAACCAAAATCGGAAATAACTTTCCCTAGGGAGGTCCCCCAAAATGAAGTGGTTGGATCGAAAGCAGTCGCTATCGGGTCATCTGGAGGTCGAGTGAATATCCAATCGATGGCTCCAGGCTATACTTCAAGTGAATGGTGAAAATATGTGTCACGCGAAGAAGGTTGTTCCACCACCAATGGTCCCATAGGATCGGTGATGGGAAGATTTACAGGAGGATAAAAATGCCCTCCTGATTCAGTAAATGGAATTCCTTCTTCGCGTGAACCAGTTGTAGTGGGTTGGTCCATATATTCCCTTGTGCTTCCTTCCCTGATGAGAGAGTATTCAAGTGGAAAGTTTTGTATTCTACAAGATCTCCTTAAGGGTTGCTAAGCCAGAATGGCTGGTGAAAGTATCCTCCTAAGAGTCTTCTATGGAAAAAAAACTCTTCAAGTCCTACTCAAGCTAAAGCCGCAAGAAAACTTATGTGATAGGTGGGATAAAGAGATGGATCCTCACAAGAGTGTCAAGGCATCACAACTCGCGATATACTGCAGGGTCCAACAATAATACTCGACCCAATATTTCAGAGCACTAACCAGGGAGGATTAGGACCATACCCTTGACCGTATTACTCGACCACCTAGTAGTATGTGAGTAGTAGCTCCCCGAGTGTTGTTCTCGGTGTATTGCAACGTCAAGATGACCAATGGTTGACTCAGATGGTTTTAGGATTCTAGTGGGGTCTCTCAATATACACAAGATACGTGGGAGATCCAATCCGTAGTACTGTTGTTTAATGCACAACCGTTCAACATGAGCCTTCCTATATACCTTTGAGTACGTGAAGTACCTTTCGATATACCCTTAGGTACGTGAAGGGTGGTTCGATATACCAAATAGTACGTGGAAGAACTGCAAGCCCCTTTGATAACAATAATTAGTGTAGGGATGTGTCTACACATATTAAACTATTTTGCTAAGAGGTGGTGAGTCTCTACGTCAGAAATGAAAAGATTATTACAAGCATCTACAGATCTAGATTCATTAATAAAAACTCATTAAGATCTAAGAACATTTCAGAATTAAAGTTATGCAAGATAAGCAAACATTCAACACTAAAATGGCATAAACTTGAATCAATTCATGCTAAAACAATGAAGATACATGATTACCAGGAATCCTGGTGTGAGTGCCTCCTCCCTTGCCATAAATTCTCCTTCCTTCATCCTTGCTTTTGAAGACATAGAGTTCTTCTCCTTCCTTCAGAATCTCCTCAGCATGCCTTTGCTCTTTTTGTCTCCCCCTACCATGCCTCCCATGCCTTTCTTATATAGCATTGGGAAATGAGCCTTAGGTTTCTCTTTTGAGTGTGGGATTATTCATTTTCCTCATTTTGATTCTTTTCAAGTGAAAACCCACTTTTGAATAGTTTTTAGGATTTTTGCTCCACTTAGAATGTTTTAAACACAATTAATGCATTTCTCAGAGAGGATTCGTCTCTGATTGAACTTGTGTCATGACTTTCTGCTGCAGGTGCATGGTAAAAATGCGCTTCTTACGTCACTTGATTAAGGGTGTTAATTTTATTGTTAACAGATGCCCCCTAATGTGTGAGGTCCGAAGCAGAGCTAAGGGTCAAAATACATTACTGAAATTTATACTCGGTATACTGATACTCTTTATCGTTCAAAGCAAGGATAAGGGAAGGAAAACTCACGGGCGCAGGATTGAGGATCACACCTGCAAAACATAGCAATTTATCAAATATATAATATCTTCCTGAGGCAGGCATACCCATGCTTAGCAGTAAACAAGCATGGCCACGAACAATACACAGTGGATCCATGTCAAAAGCAAATTTTCTGAAAATGTAAATGTGCACTTTGATGAGTGCGAGAACAAAGTCTTTATTGAACTTCTGACATGGTAGTCTAATCTTGCGCAGCTCGGGTAGTGCATCGATGAGTGATACAACTGTTTTTCCCAAGGTCTTCAATACAAATCGACGATAGTACGAGTTTATATCATGCGAATAGGTGATCTGATGTCCAGCATAATAAAACACCATCTGATTACCGGTCATTGATGTATACCGTTAACAGATGCGAAGAGACCCACCGATAATGATGATGGACTCTAAGGTACTGAGTACAAAATAGCAAGTGTGAATAGATGTTCTGAAGTCGAACACTTGTAGAATCAAACAATCAGGGGTCATTGATGTATACCCATTGTCATTTGTGAGGAAACCTGCCACTAATGATTGCAAGATCCAAGGTAATCTTGGGTTTCTAGATCCATGTCCCAGATGATGATTTGATGTCGATAGGAATAGATCCATTGGAAGGAGGGCATTGATGTATCCCACATCAACCGATACGAAACAAAGATCAATAGTATGATATAATTTGGTAGAACTGCAAGATCCAACATTGTATACTAACACAAGGAAGGCCGACATGATTGGTCAGGAATATTTGAGGAATGGCCGACTTGGTTTGGACTTCCCTTGAACACATAACACGACGCAGAATGGACACTTGGCAACATAGGACTTTGAGTAACCGACCTTAATGAAATCCACTAATGCCAGATGCATTAACGAAAGCTCCATTGTTGACAGGAAGGATAACCCATCGATGGAGATCTGTTCAAAATACTAGTACAGTTTCCTAAGGAAAATGCAGATGGTGTATTGACCGTGGATACAATATTATGTGCCGTGTTCAAGGGCGACAAGGATTGACTATTGCCTTTTTCTTTGAAGTTTATAATATGAATTGATTCAAGTCTCTCCCTTTTTGGATTTTTGTGTTTTCCAATTTTTTTTAACCTTTTTCATTTATTAGCTTTGAAAAAAGAATAAAGCATGCTATGATACATTAGAGGAAATGAGTGTCTCAAGGGCATGCGCCTAAATGTCAAGGGCATGGGTTAGGCCAAGGCAAAGATCCGTATTGCAAACAAGGGTTGAGCTAGTTATGTACACTCTTACAGATGTTTCCTCCATGGGTATGGGTTAAATATACATAAGCAATGGTTTATAGGCATCTTGTAACAGAAAGTGACTATACAGGAAAATAATCAACATAAGCAATAAGCAGTGAAGCAGCTTGCATGGATGTTCAAGTGGATATTTTAATGCAAGCTTATGTAAAATGACAAAAAAATGGGAGCCCCTCAAGATATGGTCAGAAATGTATGAAAGAGAAATATGTGGTCTCAAACTCCAAGTCATGATGGGACTAATAGGGCTCCCGGGCCTATGAGAATAATGCAGCATGGGCACCAAAATGGAAATGGGGTCCTGGCTAGGGTGTCCCACGTTCAGTAGGCTCTGCTGTCAGAATGGTGAAAAATACAGATATGAAGGGCTGACCCACCAATTTCCAACAGGTTCGACCCTATGGTAAGTTTGGGTTGCAAAAGGTTCAAGTGCATCTTCACAAAGGGATGGCCTAAACCTATATGCAAGTTTCCAAATATACCAGATAAGATTGAGGAACATGCAGATCATGCTCCTATACTTGGGTAGATTTATATCAAGTATGCTCCCAGTGGCCCCACAAAAGATGTCCTTAGGTGAGTGCAACCAAATGTTTACAACTTCATGGATATCTTCATTTGATAATAAAATGTAATCCAAGAAGTCATGTGAGCTGGGATATCTCACATCCCAAATGGGCCAAGTAACCGAATCATATTCCTCTAGCAAGGGAAGATTTTGATCCGAATCTGCCGAAGCTAATTGAGTAGCTTGGTTTGAAACTTCTACGACAGATAGGGGTGATCCAAATGCTTGCCAACATGGAAATGACATTACACAAGCTGAGGTCCCTTCATATACTATGGTTAGATAGATGTTCTTACCATGAGTCGTTACTTTAATCTGAAAAGCAACTTTGGGAAGGATCCTACATATTGAATGGTTTATGTATGATGTCATCAAAGTCTCATCGGATGGATCAACAGCACCAATGGTAGACAATAGTTCCTTTCTTGGCGCAGAATGACATTGCAATACCTCCAAGGCCGACATGGCACATGGTACTTGAGCTAGGTCCTCAATAACATTATTGTTCTGA